>CM053578.1:29641202-29890522 GCA_028646485.1 Cryptoprocta ferox | reverse complement strand
TTTGGATTCTGTGTCTCCCTCTCTCTCTGACTCTCCCCTGCTCATGCTGTCTCTCTCTCAAAAATAAAATAAAACATTTAAAAAAGGGGGGGTGGTTCTCTACATATATTTATTTAAAGAGTGGTGTTGTCATACATGCACAGTGCTGGCCCAGGGCTGCAGAAAGTGCTGACCACCACCTAGCAAAGGCTCTGGAGATATTTTAACTCAGAATGTACAAGGCCTCCTCCCTCAAGAAAGGGAACCCAAGATCTTAAAGACCTTTTGGAATGGAGCCATATATCTCTTTGGCATGGAATCCTAAGGTGGCCGTATCTGGTATTAATGCTCTGTGTAATCTCTTTCCCATTAGTGTGGGAAGGTCTGGCAGCATGTTTCTAACCAAGGAAATATGACAAGGGTGTTGGGATGTCTGCTTAGCAAACTGTATCTCTTGCTGGCTTTGATGAAGCAAGTTGCAAAGCTGGGGAGGCCCATGTAATAAGGAACTGAAGGTGGCCTCCAAAGCAGGTAGGAACTGAGATTCTCAGTTGAAAAGCCTTCAAAAAACTGAATTATGCCATAGCCATGTGAGCTTAGAAGTGAATCTCTCCCCAGTTGAGCCTTCTGATAAGATGCCAGCCCCGGTGAACAATTGATTGCAGCCTTGTAAGAGACCCTGAAACCCATCCAAGCCATATCCCACAGTAAATGTTTTAAGCCACCCACTTGTGGCAGGTGGTTACACAATGAAGGGTAACCATTACAGTCTTCTTTATCCCTATTGAAGTCTAGCTACCTGGAAAAATTTTTTTTCCATTTTTCAGCAGGTTGAATAGAAAGCTGTCATCAAATAAAAATGTCTCACTAAAACTGAAATCCCCTCTAAAAACAAGCTTCAGCATTCTAAAAGTTGAGGCTAAAAGAATCCACACAAAATATTGTATAAAATGAAGGAGGGGAGAGGAACCAAGGTTAAAACTTGCACAGGGGCTCTGGAGAAAACTGCAGGCTCCATTGGTTTATTTAACTTTTAAATCTTATTAAATTTGCTAGATGCATGTTAGCATTTATGGTTCATTTACTTTTATTCTGACTTCTATAAATAGGTACTCTATGAGCCCTGATAAATGACTTAAAATCTTGTTTGACTTCAATAAAGAAATTAGAATGTTATCTTTAAAATTCTACCCATAGAAATGAATGAAAGCCTCCTTTTCCACCTTCCTCTACTCCCTGCAAGTACACTTCCCCAATTCCTGGGCCCCTCCCTGCCATCCTTGTTCTTTTCTTTGGCTCTACATGCATAAAATCTGGCATCCTCTCAAATCGCTTAGATCTGGCTCTCTTGCAAAAACAAACAGAAGCTACCTGGGGCCCCTGATTCCTGCTCATTTACATTCTTTCTGTGCCAAGGGTCAGAGGATGTCAGAGTTGGTGGCAGCCAGTCAAGACCAGCATGGGACAGTACTAATCTACCAATGTGGTATTTATCTTTCAGCAAGCCAGCATTTGTTTCTCTACAATTATAAATGGAAACATGTAACTGCCACAAGTCTGATACCAGTAAATTTAAAAGTTCAGTCCAGAGTTGTAACAGACAAGAGCCCATACGAAGCTCATTAAAAGAAAGCAGGCAGTGGGTAGAGGAGAAAGACATAATCTATACGACCTATCCAGTATATGGAAAACAAAAGCAAGTTGGAAATTCCCAGTGGTTCGATTATGCAGAATGCATATTTAAATCATTAGCAATTCACATTAAAGTACTGATTCTTTATAAGTAGCTATTCGTTTATGGCTTTCTAAACAGCCTTCAGCTAGAGTAATGTCAGTTTCGTGTGTGTACCACTTAGCTACACAGATATGCCAGTTCCATTTGTAAATTCTATAACCACCCCCCCCCTCTGCCCTGACAACCAGGATTAAGGTCATCTCAGTTAATTTGCCCATTAAGAGTATTTCAGAGCCCCAAGATGAAAATTGGTTTTTAGGACACACACAAAAATCTTATACAGAACATCAGTTTGTGACTGTCCGAAGCTCATTGTACTTGACAATATCTTATTCCTCAGTATTTAATTTCTCTCATTAGGAACAATTTAAATTAAATTATTTTTTTCCTTGGGGAGGAAGAGATAATGAAAAAAGAAGTTGAGAAACACTATTCTAGGTGCTTAGAATTCTAGATGAGCGTATAGGGAAGAAAATGAACATAAGAAAGGCACAGTAAAACCTGCAGACACTAAATGAAATAGCCTAATAGCAATCTAAGAACCAGATGCATATGTATATTATAACAGGAACAGAACTAGAGAAATCCCAAAGACAAGTTATGACACAGAATTAGAAACTCTGAACTTGAAGTCAGAAGAGCCGATCTGAGTCAGCTCCTAATACATGATCACTGGTTGTGCAACCTTAGAGAAAAGTTATTTATTATTTTCTTTTTCCTTTTCTGTAAAAAGATCAAAAATGTCCGATTTACAAGGTTATACTTAAATGAGTAACATTAGTGAAGAACTCTGCAAACAAGAACATATGGGTCAGTTAAAAGGTAGCACCATGAGCAGAATTACCTGAACCTTGGAAACCACTCATGGGCAAAGGAGCACATCGATAACCCTATAGTTGGCACTACTGTGAACTGCTGCTTCAAGGTGGTGTTACAGTGATAGGAAGAGTGTGCTCGTTAGGAATACCACATCCCAGGGTGCCTGGGTGGCTTAGTCACATAAGCGTCTGCCTCTTGATTTCAGCTCAGGTCATGATTGATTTCAGTTTGTGGGTTCAAGCCCCACATCAGGCTCTGTGCTGACAGCATGGAGCCTGCTTGGAAATCTGTCTCTCTTCCTCTCTGCGCCTTCCCCACTCGCTCTCTAGCTCTCAAAATAAATAAACATTAAATTAAAAATAGGAATATCACATCCTATGTTAAAAAAAAAAAACAAACAGGAATGACCTAATGCAATTCATCTACTCTATTCTAAGGGGACAGTAAGAGAGACTCAGACCAGAGAGAAGTGGTGTGAGAGAAAACTTCCTTTCTTATCTTTCTCCCATCAACTTGGGCTACCCTTCAAGTCACCTGATGGCTTTTATAAACTAAAGTTTATAACCTGGAAGACTATGAGAACTCCGTAAATATTTATTGAGTAAGTGAGCACAGACAAGGTTGCAGGGAGGTAAGTATTCTCCTACATGGTTGTGGGAGTAGAAATTAACACAGACTTTAGAGAAAGCAGTCTCTTAATATGTATCAACATTTTTTACTTGGTTTGCTTTTCAATTTTGTTTTTGTTTTAAGTTCATACCCTTGGTCAGCTAATTCAATGCCTAAAACCCATGCCAGGAAATAATCAAAAAGAGAAACAGAAATGTATCCATAAAGATTCCTATCACAGGATCATGTTAGGTTTGGATGTAGCCTGGCTTGCATGGAACATGCATAAAACACTTGTGCTCTGTAGACTCCATGTTATGGGTGCAGATATCTGACAGGTAAACAAAACAAACAGTAAATCAAAACAAGGTCCTACAAAAAGTCAGGTATCATCTTAACCAAAGCCTGCCACCCTAAAGCTTATTAATATTTCAAAAAGTTGAGATCCTGCCAATCAGCTCAGGTCTGGTCATGTCAGATCTTAGCCTCCCATCATCCGGGTGATCTCAACTAATCTCGAAATCAAAACAGCAGACAATTAGCAATTAAAGCATCTTAAAGAAACAAGTAATATTGCAGGCTAAGGCCGAATAAGGGAGAAAGAGAATAAAATTCACCTCACTGGCTTTCTTTTCAAACTCCCAATCTTCCTGAGTCAGGACTCCCCAGGATTTCAAGTCATCACCAGCCTAAGATTTTCCACGACAGACAACAAGCATTCTCAAGGGACTAATTGTTCCCTTATCCCAAAAAAACCCTACTGAAAGGGTGCTGAAGTCACTGCAAGTCTCCTATAAGCCCTACCTTCTTGGGGGCTATGAGATACAAATATTCTCTCAAGAGGACAATGAGAAAGATTCATTTAAAAGGGGGGAAAATTAAGTTCAGTGCAGAAGACTACATTATAGCTCTGATTTTTAGTGTCAGTGATCTAAACTATAAGATTGATAACCAAGAGGGCAAAAGAGCATGTTTATCAAATGTATGTATCAAGGATTGAGAAGCACCTACTTCTCAAATGAGTCACACATCCTAGCTATCATGTACCTCCGGTAGAGAAGAATCTGTGGATGGTATGCAAGCAACCAAATATATACTGACAAAAAAAGCATGCATGCAATGTCTGATACTTCTCAAGACACTTTCACTCATGACTTATGATCTGGTCCTTGCATTCACCCTGGGAGGTTAGCAGAAAAAGAAAGATTTGCCAAAGATAGGCACACAGATCTAAGCGAGCTGACTTGCCCACATTTACAGAACCAACTGATTATCGAAGGGTCAATACTCGTATCTAGCTCTTTCAGTTTTCTTCATGCCTTAGCACATGGGGTAGCACCCACAAATGCTATACATGTGATATAAGTACAGGTCCCACAAGACAGGTGTAACCAAGGCCCAGGAACCGGCCTGCTCACTTCAAGTCCCAGTGGCATCAACTGTGGGAGCATGAGTTGGGGGCAATTATTTAAAACACTCTGTGCATCAGTTTCCTTACCTGCGAGGCAGGCACTCAGCCATTGGGCGATTATGAGGATCATGTATAAAGTGCTAGCGGTGACCGACACATAGCAAAAGGCTCAGTAAATGTTAGCTACTAATAGTGAGCGGCAGTGACAGGATCAGGAACGATTCTCTGCTTAACCCAGACAAGACACAAACACACCGAGTCCTTCTTCATGCCAGGTGTCTGTTAGGTGCTGTATTGGTTTCCTATTGCTGCTGTACTGAATCATAAATTCAGTAACTTAGAATAACATTACTTTATTATTCGGTAGTTCTGAGGGTCAGAAGTCTGAAATGGGTCTTACTGGGCTGAAATCAAGTGTCAGCAGAGCCGTGTGTCGACTGGATGCTCCACGGGAAAATCTATTTCCTTCTCTTTCCTAGCATCTAGTAGCCACCTGCATTCTTTGGCTGGTGACCCCTTTCTCCATCTCCAAGCATATTATTCCAATCTCCATTTCTGCAGATTATCTCCTCCTGCCCCCTGCTTCCCTCATCACATCACTTTCTGCCCCTGCCCCTTCTGCCTTCCCTCTTAAAGGACCCTGGTGATTGCATTGGGCCCATGAGGATAATCTGAATAATCATCCTCTCAGGATCCCTAACTTAATCACATCTATGAAATCCCTTTTGCCATTTAAGGTAACATTTGCAGGTTCTAGGGATTAGGATGAGGGCATCTTTGGGGGTCCATTATTCAGTCTACCACAGATACCAAGGATACAGGAATGAATATGATATTAACTGCTGAGCTCAAGACATTCACAGACTATTAAGTAAAATACAGATTTTTTTAAAAAAAGAAAACTAACTCTAGCATACATCAGACTCCACCACTCAGCGGTATTAGAGAAGTATAAACAAAGTACTCTGGGGTAACAAAGGAAAGATCCATTTATCTCAACCAAGAAAGGAAGAGCGGCCTCATGAAGAACATGATACAGGCAGAGAACCGGTCATGGGAATGAACTTAAACTTGTCATGATGAAGGGTATCCCAGAAAAACACAAAGAAAAGTCGGGAATATTGAATGCTCGACTGCTATTACAGCCAGGGAGACAAAGGGAGGGGCAAATGAGAGAAGAAAATGTTGAAGGGGAACATTAAGGCTAGATCGTGAAAAATCACAGCAAGGGCAGGGGACTTTACAGAATGAAAAGCCATTGAAGTTTGCTGAACCAATCATTCAGATTTATGCTTTACAAAGAAAACTCCAAGAGGCACTGAGGAGAGTGAATTGCAGAAGGCAGAACCCAATTTAAGAGCTACTTCAATAGTGCAGAGAAAAAAGGAAGAAGGACTAAATTAAGAAATACAGGAAATGAAGGCAAAGGTGGATTTGAGACACATTCCCCAAGGGAAATCAATAGGACCACGTGGCTAACTGAATCCAAGTGAGAGACAAGAGTGGCGCTGAATGCCTAGCTCGGGAAACTGGTGGATGCTGATGCTGTAAGTGATGCAGAGAACAGAGAATAGAGGCCAGCTTCAGATAGGCTGATTCGAACCCTTAAGGGTGCTAAGTCTGATTCTTTAGCAAAAAGGAAAAGCATGCAAAGTGACATTTGTGTGTCTGGGAATCTAAATAGAACTAATATTTAGAATCAGGGGACCCAGGCTCTGGTCTTTTCCGACATTTATTTAGTTTTGTGACTGTTGGACAAGTTGCTTAACCCCTCAGGGCCTTGGTTTCCCCATTTGTGAAGAGAGAAGTTGGGGGTAGTAATCATTCAATTCCCTTCTCGTTCTAACATCACATGGGTCTAATACCTGCGTCATTATTTCCTTCTCAGTTTCAGTCACTTCCTCCAGCCACTAACAAAAACTCTGATGGGTCCTGATTTTTAAACAAAAGGGCTAGAGCTAGAAAGGGAATGACAAGGGCACTAATAATCACTGCATGCCTACTATGCACCAGGCACCATGCCTGCCATACTCTCTTCCAGTTGCTTGTCTCACCTTGTCCAGACACCCCCATGGGGTCCTAGAAATGACCAACAATTTTTATTTCTTTATAATCAATAATTCAAGAACATAACAAAGGAATACTGGAGTTGTTTTTGAAATATAATATATACACCAAGGGGGTTAGAGAATGAACCATGCACACAATATGGCTAGCAAAAATTGCTTGATTAATATTTTTAAATTCTATTTATTCTGCCATCATGTCAAAAAAAATAGAAATTGAACTATCACTGCATTAAATTTCATGCTGCAGTGGGATTATAATTTGTAATACTAAAACAGTGGGACATTTATTTTTGCTCCATCTGTGCTGAAGCAGCTACAGTTTTCCCCTTCAGGGATGTATTTATGGCCGTATCAGTCAATAAGCCCAGAGAAACAGCTCTCAGGGAATATAATTACCACTAACGGCAGAAATAAAATAAGCATGTTAACATGTGCCTGGTGAGATTCTTATAAATGTGTTCACCTATGCAGCCACCCAGAAGGACACTAAATTGAACCCTAAAAAAGAATGCCAGGTAACCATGTCCAAATCCTCCCTTAATCCTAGGAGACAATGCCTTTTCCAGCAGAAAGTGCTTACTCAGTGTCAATTATAATGCAAACATCAGACTGAGATACAGGCACTTGAAGTTAAAGCTCATAAAGCCCTCTTTAGCAGGAGAAAAATCTAATTCAATGGTCAAATGCCAATCAGGGTGGGATAAGTAGGCAGCAGCTGAAAATACAAGATTTCAAAACCAACTGCAACTCCGTTGGGAATGCATTACTACTGAATGGCTGTCAGAGCGGAACATGAGTGAGTTAGCACCATTAACTTGGGAAAAAAAGAATGACTCCTACTTCAGTGAACACAGATAGAATCCGATGAATTTTTATTTATGTTTTCCTGAGCAATAAATGACATACAATATTATATTAGCTTCATCTGTACAACATAATGACTTGACATTTGTGTATATTGCAAATGGATCACCCCAATGTCTAATTGCCTACTGTCACCATACAGTAGGCAATATTATTGGCTGTATTCCCCATGCTGTCATTTATATTCCCCTGACTTATTTATTTTATAACTGCAAGTTTATAACTCTTATTCCCCTTCACTCATTTTTCCCTCCAATTTCCATCTCTGGCAACCAATACTCTGTTCTCTGTATCTATGAGCCTGGGTTTTGTTTTCTTTTTTGTTGTTATGTTTTAGATTCTACTTCTAAGTGGAATCATGCAGTATTTGTCTTTCTTTTACTTATTTCATTTAGCATAATACTCTCAAGATGCATCCATATTGTCGGAAATGGCAAGATTTCATTCTTTTTATGGCTAAGTAGTCCACTGTATATATATATACCACATCTTTACCCATTCATCTATTGATGAACACTAAGGTTGCTTCCATATCTTGGCTACTGTAAACAATGCTGCAATGAACATAGGGGTGCATATATCTTTTCAAGTCAGTTTTTTCATTTTCTTCAGATAGATACCCAGAAATGGAATTGCTACATAGTATGCTAGTTCTAGTTTTAATATTTTGAGGGACCTCCATACTGTTTTCCATAGTGGTTGCACCAATTTACATTCCCACCAACAGTGTATGAGGGTTCCCTTTTCCCACATCCTTGACAACACTTGCTATTTCTTGCCTTTCTGATAATAGCCATTCTGACAGGTGTAAGGTGATATCTCATTGTGGCTTTGGTTTGCATTTCCCTGATGACTAGTGATGTCAGGCATCTTTTCACATGCCTGTTGGTCATCTGTATGTTATCTTTGGAAAAATGCTTATTCATATCTGCTCATGTGTTAATTAGATTGTTTATTATTGAAGTGTATGAATTCTTTATATATTGTGAATATTAACTCCTTATCGGATGTATGATCTGCAAAATCGTCATCATTCAGTAGGTTGCCTTTTCATTTTGTTAATGGTTTCCTTTACTCTATAGAAGCTTTTTAGTTTGCTATAGTAACATTTGTTTATTTTTTATTTTGTTGCCCTTGCTTTTGGAGTCAGATGAAAAAAAATCACTAAGTCAAGGAGCTTACTACTTGTTTTTTTCTAGGAGTTTTATGGTTTCAGTACATTCAAATCTTTAATCCTATTTAATTTTTGTATATGGTGTAAGACACTAGTCCAGTTTAATTCTTTTGCATTTAGCTATCCAGTTTTTCCAACATCATTGACTGAAGAAACTGTCCTTTCCCCCACTATATATTTTTGCCTTCTTTGTTGTAAATTAATTGACTCTGTACATGTGTGGGTTTATTACTGGGCTCTCTTCTGTTCCATTGATACATGTGTCTCCTTTTATGTTACAACGGTACTGTTTTGAATATGATAGCTTTGTAATTTAATTTGAAATCAGGGCACATGATACCTCCATCTTTGTTCTTCTTTCTTAAGATTTCTTTTGCTAGTCAGGATTTCTGTGGTTCCATATAAATTTTCGGATTGTTTGTTCTAGTTCTGTGAAAAATGCCATTAAAATTTTGACAGGGATTGCACTGAATCTCCAGATTGCTTGGGGGTAGTATGGACATTTTGACAATATTAATTCTTCCAACATAGGAGCACAAAATATCTTTCCATTTATTTGTGTCTTCTTCAATTTCTTTCATTAATGTCTTATGGTTTTCTGTGATAAGTCTTTCACCTCCTCAGTTAAATTTCTTCCTAGGTATTTTATTCTTTTTATTTTAAGTGTAAGTGGGGTTGTTTTCTTAATTTCTCTTTGTCATAATTTATTATTAGCATTAAAATGTGACAAAATTTTATATATTTATTTTGTATCCTGCAATTTTCTAGTGCATTATTTTATTAGTTCTAACAGGGTTTTTTTTTTTTTTTTGACGGAGTCTTTAAGGTTTTCTATATATAATATCATGTCATCTGCATAGAGTATACATTTTACTTCTTCTTTTCCAATTTGGATGCTTTTTATTTTTTTTTTCCTAATCACTGTGGCTAGAACTTCCAGTACTATGTTGAATAAAAGTGGGGAGAGTGCACATCCTT
Organism: Cryptoprocta ferox; assembly: GCA_028646485.1. Lineage (NCBI taxonomy): Eukaryota > Metazoa > Chordata > Mammalia > Carnivora > Eupleridae > Cryptoprocta > Cryptoprocta ferox. Next base: position 29,880,884 of record CM053578.1, on the reverse strand, counting down.
GTTTTGTTCTTGATCTTAGAGAAAAGCGTTTAGCTTTTCACCACTAAGTATGATGCTAGCTGTGGGCTTGTCATTTATGGCCTTTATTATGTGAGGTACATTCTCTCTCTACGCACTTGTTTGCATTTTTATCATAAATAGACACTGAATTTTGTCAAAAGCTTTTTCTGCATCTATTGAGATGATTGTATGATTTTTATTGTTTATTTTGTTAATATAGTGTATCACACTGGTTGATTTGTGGATGTCAAGCCATCCTTGCATACCAGGAATAAATCCCACCTGATTAGAGTGTGTGGTCTTCTCAATGCATTGTTGAATTCAGTTTGTCAATATTGTGTTGAGGATTTTTACATCTATGTTCACCAGAGGAATTGGCCTATAATTTTCTTTTTTTGTGGTATCCTTGTCTGGTTTTGGTATCAGAGTAATGTTGGCCTCATAAAATGAATTTGAAAGGATTTCCTCATCTATTTTCTGGAAGAATTTGAAAAGGATTGGTATCAATTCTTCTTTGAATGTTTGGTAGAATTCACCAGTGAAACCATCTAGTGCTGGACTTTTGTTTGTTGGTAGGTTTTTGATTACTGATTTAACCTTCTTGCTCGTGATGGGTCTGTTCAGATCTTTTCTTTCTTCATCAATCAGTCTTGGTAGATTATATGTTTCTAGTAATTTATCCATTTTCTGTGTTGTCAAATTTGTTGGTGTATAATTGTTCATTGTAGTCTCTTATGATCCTTTGTATTCCTCTGATAATCAGTTGTAACTTCTTTTCATTTCTGATTTTATTTAGTTGAGTCCTCTTTTTTCTTGGTGAGTCTACTAAAGTTTTGTCAATTTTGTTTATCTTTTCAAAGAAACTAGCCCTTCAGTTCATTGATCTTTCCTATTGTCTTTTTAGTCTGTATTTCTTTCCACTCTGATTTTTATTATTCCCTACCTTCTACTAACTTTGGGTTTGTGTATGTGTGTGTGTGTGTGTGTGTGTGTGTGTGTGTGTGTGTGTGTTCTTTTTCTAGTTCCTTGAGGTGTCGATTTAGGTTGAGTTTTTCTTCCTTTTTGATGCAGGCATTTATTTCTATGAACCTCCTTTTTTAGAACTGCTTTTGCTGCATCCCATAAATTTTGGTATATTTCCATTTTTATTTGCCTCAAGGTATTTTTTTATTTTTTCTTTATTTTCTTTGACCCACTGGTTGTTTAGTAGCATGTTGTTTAATCTCCACATTTTTGTGGTTTTTCCAGTTTTCTTCTTGTAATTAAGTTCTAGTTTCATACCAGTGTGGTTAAAAAAGGTGCCTGATATGATTTCAGTCTTCTTGAACTTACTGAAACTTGTTTTGTGGCCCAACATGTGATAACTCTCGTGAAGAATGTTCCATGTGCACTTGAGAAGAATATTTATTTTGCAGCTTTTGGATGGAATGTTTTATATAGATCTCTTTAAATTCATCTGGTCTAACATATAATTTAGACTGATGTTTCCTTATCAATTTTCTGTCTGCATGATCTATCCATTGATGGAAGCAGGGTGATAAAGTTCCCTACTACTACGACATTGCTGTCAATTTCTCCCTTTAGGTCTGTTAATAGTTGCTTGATATATTTTGGTGCTTGTATGTTAGGTGCGTAGATATTTATAAATGTCATGTATTGCTGAATTGACCCCTTTAGCATTAGGTAATGCCCTTCTTTGTCTTTTGTCACAGTCTTTGTTTTAAAATTTTTTGTAATGTTTATTCATTTTTGAGAGAGAAAGACAATGCACTAGTGGGGGAAGGGCAGGGAGAGAGGGAGACACAGAATCCCAAGCAGGCTCCAGGCTCTGAGCTGTCAGCACAGAGCCCAATGTGGGGCTCAAACCCACAAACTGTGAGATCATGACCTGAGCCGAAATCAGATGCTTAACTGACTGAGCCACCCAGGTGCCCCAGTCTTTGTTTTAAAATCTATTTTGTCTGATGTGAGTAGAGCTACATCAGCTTTCTTTTCATTTCGATTTGTATGCAATATCTCTCTGTATCCCTTCATTTTCAGTCTGTATGTGTCTTTACTTCTGAAGTGAGTCTCTTTTAGGCAACATATACATGAGTCTTTTTTTTTTTTTAATCCATTTAGCCACGCTGTCTTTTGACTAGAGAATTTAGTTCATTTACACTTAAAGTAATATTGATAGGTATGTACTTGTGCCATTTTATTATTTTCTGATTGTTTTGTAGTTCCTCTCTGTTCCTTTGTCCTCTTTCTTTTTTCCTTATGGTTTGATAGTTTTCTTGAGGGTTACGTTTAGAATTCTTTCTCATTTTCTTTTGCATATTTATTAAAAGTTATTGCTTTGTGGTTGCCATGGAGTTCACATATAACATCCTTTGTATGTAACAGTCTATTTTCAGTTGATAGCAACTTAAATTTACACACATTACAAAACATTTTAATCACTCACTCCATATTTTAGTTTTGATGTCATGTTTACATTTTTTAATTTTATGGATCCCTTAACTAATTATTACATTTTTAGTTTATTTTAGTAACTTTGTTTTCTGACCTTCATACTAGCTTTATGAGTGATTAATCCACTATCATTACTAAATATTTACCTTTTCTAAAGCAATTTTAATTTTCATATGTTTTCTTCTCTTTAGTTATTGCCATTTATTTTCAGCCTAAACAAGTCCTCTTTTTTAACATTTATTCATTTTTGTGTCAAAGAGAGAAAGAGGAGAGAGAGAGAGAGAGAGAGAGAGAAAGACAGAGCATGAGTGGGGGAAGGGCAGAGAGAGAGGGAGACACAGAATCCAGGCTCCAGGCTCTGAGCTGTCAGCACTGAGCTCAAAGCAGGGCTCAAACCCACAGACTGTGAGATCATGACCTGAGCTGAAGTCAGACACTTAACTGACTTAGCGACCCAGGTGCCCCTTAAAGAAGTCCCTTTAACATTTCTTGAAGACTGGTTTAGTGGATTAACTCCTTTAGCTTTTGCTTATCTGGAAAACTCTTTATCTCTCCTATTCTGAATGATAATCTTGCTGGGTAGTGTAGTCTTGGCTGGACGTTTTTTCCTTTCAGCATTTTAAATATGTCATGCCACTGCCTTCAGGCCTTCGAAGTTTTTGCTGAAAAATCTGCTGATACCCTTATGGGAGGTTTTCCCATTGTATATAAGGTTGGTCTCCTCTTGCTGCTGTTAAGATACTCTCTTTATCTTTAACATTTTAATTATAATGTCTCTTGGTATGGTAAAGGGGTATCTCGGTGGCTCAGTTGGGTAAGCATCTGACTCTTGATTTCGGCTCAGATCATGATCTCATGGTTTGTGAGTTCAAGCCCCACATCAGGCTCTATGCTAACGGTGCATAGCCTGCTCGGGATTCACTCTCTCCCTCTCTCTCTGCCCCTCCCCTATTTGTTCTCTCTCTCTTTCTCTCAAAATAAATAAATAGACTTTAAAAAAGAAAAAAGAAAATAGTGTGTCTTGGTAAGGATCTCTTTGGGTTTATCTTACTTGGAACTCTCTGGGATTCCTAGATCTGGATATCTGTTTCCTTCCTTAGATTAGAGAACTTTTCAGCCATTATTTCTTCAAATGAGTTTTCTGCCCCCTTTACTCTCTCTTCTCCTTCTAGGACCTATATAATGTGAATGTTATTCCATTTGGTGTTTTCCCATAGGTCTCTTACAGTATTTTCATTTTTTTAAATTCCTTTTTATTTTTGCTGCTCTGTCTGGATGAATTCTATTGCTTTGTCTTCCAGCTCACTGATCTGTTTTTCTGCTTTATCTCACCTACTTCTGAACCCCTCTAGTGTCTTTTTCAGTTCAGTTATTGTATTCTTCAGCTTTGTCTTTTCATTGAGGTTCTTACTGTGTTCATCCATTCTTTGCCCTAGTCATCTTTATGACTATTATTTTGAACTCTTTATCAAGTAGATTACTTAGCTTTAATTCAGTAAGGTCTTTTTCTGAAGTTTTGCCTTCTTATTTTGTTTGAAACACATTCTTCTGTCTCTTCATTTTGCCTGATTCTCTGTTTGTTTCTAAGTATTACATGAAACAGATGGTCTCCCAGACTGGAAGGAGTGTCCTTGTGTAGATGATAAACTATGGATCCCAGAATACAATCCCCCTGGTCACCAGAGCCAGGTGCTTGGGAGATGTCCCCTGCATGGGCTGTGGATGCCCACCAGCTGTGGCAGGGCTGAGGATGCAGCACTGGGGAGATGGTACACTTGCCCATGTGGCATTGGTACAACATGAAGATGGAGTTGGAAGTATGTTAACCTGACTCGTGGCACAGCTGTAAGACGAGGGTGAGGCTTGCCTGCCTGCACTAACAAGTTAGAAGGATGGCACCCACCAATGCCAGTATTAGCAAAGTAGAATAAGATCACAAAAATGGCACCTGCCAGCACTTTCATCCTTGGAGAGAGTCCCAACAGTTTCCTGCCCTCTGGTAGTTACTTTAAGATTAGTAATGGGTCTTCTTCAAATATGGTCTAGGTGCTTTTCAAACTTCTGCTTTTGTGCTGGGTCCCAGCATGAGTGAGTCTGTGTGCCATCCCCTTAAGGGTGGCTTCTCCATCCCCTACAGTTTTCTGGTTCTCCTAGAGATAATCCCCATTGGTTTTATGTTTTGGGGGGCTCCTGTCTCCAGTGCAGAACCCAAGAGTTAGGGGGTCTGATGCAGGGCACAAATCACTCACTCCTCAGGAAAAGGTTCATATTGTTGAGACCCCCTCCTGGTTGTGTGCTGCTGCACCTGGGGTGGGGTTTTCGGCAAAAGCACATTTCTACCTCTCCTACCCATCTTGATATGGTCTCAATATGGCCCTTTTATCCTGTGTTGTGGAGGTGCTGTTCATCTAGTTTTCAGAACCTTTGTGGGGAAAATTATTCCTATATGTAGCTATAGATTTGTTGTATCCAGGGGAATTGGTGAATTCATAATATCCCTACATTGACATCTTGAACCACCTTCAGAATCCCAGTAAATTTTTGAAGAGTTATATGTTAAATGGGTTTGGAAAGTTTCTTAGCCTAAAAAGTATGTGCAAACAAATTTGGATAATGAAAACAAATTAGAAAATAAGAAAAATCACAAGTGCAATTTTCTCCAACTATTATACATGTTATACATACATAAAGAATCAACTATCTCCTAAGGCAGTCATGAAATTTTGGACTCATGACTGATCCATTCATCCCAAGAAAACATTTAGCCTTTAGATAAGGGAATTATCTCCTGGGCCAAAAGCAGATTGTGAGCTTCATCATTTGACCTTTTTATTTGCCTTCTCCCAAGCTGCCACTTCTCCCTGAATTATAAAAAGGAAAATGAGCATCACTGGGGCTCGGGGAGAAGACCAGAAGAGACCTGCTCTTCTCCATTGACCCAGGAACTCTCCTCTTCATAGGTTTTGCCCCAAGTTATTTACCAAATCATGAAAAGCAACACTATACAAAGTAGAAGTCAGGGGCAAAAAGAAACTATCTGGCAGAGGTCAGGCAATCATGTTTAAGAAGAGAGATATGATGTGTCCATGAGGAAGGAAAACATTTCACATGTTTCCTCTAGTCTACACTGATTCTCCATTTGCTGATACATAGGAAAAGGGCCACCAATGACAAGTACATGTGGTTCTACCTCCAGCCACAGATGACTGGTCTAAGCTGATATCTGTCCCAGGCTGAGCCAATCAGCTCTCTTCCCCAGGACTGTTGGTCTGGGACCAGAGAGAGCATGAGTCAGTCCGATATGCAGTGGCATAAACTATAAGATGTATATATCTCAGGAGGATTTGAAGTCATCTTTCCCATCCTATCTGTACCTGGTCTGCAGTAAGAAAAAATGAAACCAACAAGCTGAGGGATACCAAGAGATAAGGAGAGAGTATCAGATGCATTCAAGTCCCTGCTAGTGAGGCCCAGCAACAGCCCTGGTCTTCTAGCAATTTCACGGTCTGATTCTTCCTTCAGTTATTCTACACTTCATCATCTAAGAGAGGGATGGTGCGGCCCAACACCATAAATATTTACTCTTAGTTAAGTATACAGACCCAGAGTGCAAAGGCCAGTCCTTACAGAATACAAGGAGAATAAATTAGGGGCAAGAAAAAGATCAATTCTGCTCCACTCATGAGATAATCCTTTAAAAATATTCCTAAGTTAATTTGACTTGGGTTTTTGCTGCTTATAAACAAGAAAAAATCTAAATACTTGATTAAAAAAAAAAGATGTGATGCCTAAGTACCTATGAATATAATAGGGGACATAGAGGGATGACATAGAGGTCTTAGCTTCTCCATGACATTTGGCCTTCTGAGTGTACACAAGTCCTTTGCCTTGCTGATACTGGAGTTCTCTGAAACTGCCTACTCCTATACACAGATATATGTACATACGTGTGTACATAGGTTAATGACTATCAGGCCTTTTCTTAGCAACAGAGGTTAAAATCAATATGTCCTCTCCCTGAGTCAATGCAGTCTCGAGATAATGTGAGATTATTGTGGGGGGATAATAAAACCAATTTTGCAGCCCTCAGAGAAGTTTTGAAAGCTTACAAGTTTTTTTTTTAATGTTTTATTTATTTTTGAGAGACAGAGAGACAGCGTGAACAGGGGAGGGTCAGAGAGAGAAGGAGACACAGATTCTGAAGACAGGCGACAGGCTTTGAGCTAGCTGTCAGCACAGAGCCTGACGCAGGGCTTGAACCCACAAACCGCGAGATCATGACCTGAGCCAAAGCTGGATGCTCAACCGACTGAGCCACCCAGGCGCCCCAACAATTTTCAAAAACTATACGCAGACTTTGAGAAAGCATATAAAATGCTAATGTGATAAGCATCATACGTGAAAGCATATAAAAGATTTATATGATAATATTGGTTAGAAAACCATGTCTCATGCAAGCAGAGACACTTGAAGGCTGACACATGAAGGCAGAATTAATTTCTATCATATCAATGTAAACAATGCACCTGAGCCAAAGGTAATCTTCTCAAAAACTGTCTGATGGTATTAATAAGCTTTGATATTTAGATATTGAACACTGAGATTCATGCTGGTTTTCTTGGTCATATCCAGATAGACTATTCTACCAGCCTAAAATATTAAAAACACCTAAATTGACATCCGATAGAACTTTGTAAAGATTAAGCCATTCACCAGGAATAAGTTTTGTCCCACAAGGAAAAGTATATAATTAACTTTACACAAAATTTAAAATAAATTTTAAAAAAATAAAAAGTAAATTTTATGATAAAATATACTATTTTAAAAGAAAATATTAATTAAGGTATGTACCTTTTATTTAAATAAATTCTAGTGCTCTTCACCTCAGTGTCTCAAAGACCACTTCATAACACAAGTAAGTGTGTCCGTGGTTCCCCAAGCCTACCCCAAATGCCTAATTTTTAGGGCTCAAAAGCTCCCAAGGCAAACAAACGTGCACATTGTGAGTAAGTGGAAAAGGCACAATTTCAGCTGGGCCTGCCATTATATTAACCAATATGTCAAAGTTAGCTTCTTCTCCAGACTTGGCAGATCATTAATATTCCTGAACCTCTGTTCAAACTTGAAGCAGACTGGCTTTTTCATACAGTGAAAGGTCAACTTCTCTCCCAGCCTCCTCATATACCACAAAGTGGAGGGAGAAGGTGAGCACAGCGACATGAAGTTGAGGGAATCACGTCATGTGTTTCCCAACAACATAGATGCATTCCTTAATACAAACTGGACAAGGGCCAGAAAGAGCCACCCGTAAGCCCACTAGTCCCTTGTTCCTCCCAGTGCTGATGTTCTGTGCCTCTAGTTTCAATGGCTCTGCCTTTTTCTCTTAAAAATGCTACAGAGAAATTAGCTAAGGTACCTGAGATACCAGGAGCCACCCTCCACAGCCACCAGCATCACCGCTCCTACCTCTTACCTGCCCTAAGCACCTGTGCAACCTATTCCTTCACAAAGTGTGCACGCGTGTGTGCATGTGTGTGTGTGTGTGTGTGTGTGTGTGTGTAGGGGTTCGGAGAGCAGGGGGACAGGGAGGAAAGAAGCACGGATCTTCTGTTTGCATCTGACACCAGCTCCTATCCCTAGTTATAATTTTTTCATGCCAGACACCAGGATAGAACTCCTTTGAAAACTAGCAGAATACATCGCTAAGGTGCGCTCAGTGTTCTGAGTGAAGCTTCAGCCCCCTGCATGGGAGGCAGAACCACCGTGTCTGGTTCCTCATTAAGCAGAGATCATTATCACGTCCCCGCTGCTTTCACCATCATCTGACTGATGCCAGAAAGTTTTGATTTACAAGCTGGAGAGTCAGAGAAAAGAGGCTTGAAAAGGTTTCTTTTCTTTTTAATGAGCATTTTTAGGTTGTTATGAGTCAAGTTCAAAATTCAAGTCACATATGAACAATTTTTATAGGAGGAGGAGTAACCTGATGTTCAAATTCATTTGCCTCCCATTTTGAAGTAATTCATCTTTAAAATTTCTGTGAAAATTCTACAGAGTTGCCCAGAAAACGGCACCAACCATCTGTAAGTAAAAACAAAAGCTCTCCATAGTATATATCACAGGTTCAAAGCACTTTGGCATCGGCAGATTGAACACGTTATTAAAAGAATTTAACTGCAAGAAGAGCTACCATAATTACACAGCAGCTGGTCTAATGTTGACAAAACAACTTTTAAAGGCTTTCAGAAGCCTTAAAGGCTAATCAATTAAAAAGGCATGAATAGTAATGTGCATCCTCTCCTTAACACTGTGAGCTGCACTCCCGCAAATACAGTGAGGTTTTCATTTTGGAACAATCATTTCTTATGTCCTACAATTAAGCTGAACACGTGAATAAATTCTAAGTTGTGTCTAGGTGAGACCATTATACTTAAAATAAAATAACTCCATAAAACTCAATTATAAACATTGAACTTAATGAGCATTTCCATACTAGCAAAGTTATTATCAAAATGCCAACAGCTCATGCCAGAATTTGTGCTTACTTTACCAAGAGCAGGCAGAGAAGTGTTTTAGATTGTTGTCTACAGTGGCCAAGGATACGCTGGAGGCATAAAGAATAAATGAATGGACGGATGGACGAATGTTGGAATGAGTCTGTAAGTAGCATCCAAGGAACACTGACTTAATCCCCTTGAGATCGGCCCAGGGGTCATGTTGGATGGCCTACTCTGCCAGGACCTGCCAGTTTCCTTCACGGTCCAACTGGAAGTCCATCTCTCACAGGCATCTTTTACACACTTCCCACAAGGCTTGTTTCTTTACCAAATCCCTCACCTTCAGAGAATTAGAAAGGATTTTATATATAAGTGGATCCAATTCTTTTTAGGGCCCAGCTAACTTTTTCTAGAGAAGGCCAGATAGTGAACAATTCAGGCTTTGTGAGCCATAGTATGTCATCACACCACTCACCTCTACCATTGTAGCATGAAAGCAGCCTGCACGAGATTTAAACAAATGGGCATGGCCAGGTTCTGATAAAACTATTTACAGGGGAAAGCAGGAAGCCAGATTTGGCCCATGGTAATTCTCTGATCCCTGCTCTACCAACGTGAGTCTCCCTGTTCCCACTCAGGGGCCAGGGAGCCTCTTTTGGCCTCCCCCACTTTCTGAAGCTTTCCCTTCTATCGACTGCAATGAATCTCTTCGCAATCTGCAGGCCTTGTCACATCTTCATCTTCTGTGCACCCTGTCCTCTTCCTAAATCATTCTCCTGCCCCAGTGTGCTCTGCACAGATAGGCCTTCAAAAATCCTTTCTTTAATTAAAGAAAATACCACCAGTGTTGCCTTCTAGAGCCCCAGAGAGTTAGCCGAATACCTCTTCCACCTGACAGCCCTTTATGTGTTTGAAGACAACTGTGGGATATGGCATTTTCTGTCTGCACCGCTCATTTGGGATCTATCTCACAGCATATTTTATTGTTAGTTTTCTTCTTCCATGTACACATTTTTTTCCTCCTCATTTAGATGGCAAGTGAAGCATAGTCCCTGGCACATAAGCTCCATTTAGTTTTACGAGGGAAAGTGGCAGGATGACCACAGAAATATCAATCAACAAATCTTTTTAAACACCTTTCTCAGCAAATTCAATGGGGACCTCTTCCACTACAGGAGGTGGACAGCTCACCACGGCTGTGGGCAGACTGTGTGTCAAACTTCTTCAGACGTAAACACTGATCTTTGAGAGGCAAAAAGGCCTCCTTTCTCAATTCTGTCTTCTACCCCCCACTAAGATCCTGGAGTAAAATTTTAACGTGGTACACTGCAGAACACCAGCATTCCAGCTGAGAATTCTGAGGCTGAGCCCCTTGTTTGTGCTGGTTGCACACCGTCCTGAGGCCCAATCTTAGTCATTTTCATATCCTGTGCTATTTATCTCCAGAGCAATGTGCACACAGTTGGTATTTATGTGAAAGCACACAGTAGGCCTTCAGTAATGCACTCTCAAATGCAAAAAAATTAATATAAATCTTGAGTGCTCCTTATAAACGAGCAATCCTCCTCAGGGTAAGAAATTGGGTCACTCACAGAAGTTTTCAAGGCACTGGTCAAATGACTTTCTCAAAATGTTACCTCTAAACTCTACCCCCTAGGCTAAGTCTCTTTCACAATCAGTAGTAAAATATTCAAATAGGCTATGTTTTAATATCTTAGTGAGAAAAGAGTCTTTAAGACCATTACAAATACTTCATCTCATTTAATGTCACTTTACCTTTTTATGTTCCTTCTCCCCACTCTTGTGAAGGACAGGAAGGAGATATCTCACATGAAGATATATTCACTGTTTAGCAGTGACCCCCGATGCGGAATCCATATGTGAAAGACCTGCTTGTGGACACTCATGGAGGCATAGAGACGCCCCAGCAAGGGGAGCCTGGCCACCTCCCGTTCCACCCTCCAGAAAGCCCAAGACAAACCATCAACTCTACTGTACTGGACAGTGGACGTTAGCCACTGTGGCCACTTCAATTTGAGTTAAATACAATTTAAAATCTAGTTACTCAACCACACTAGCCACATTTCAAGTACTCAGTAGCCACATGTTGGCCAGTGCAGATGTAGAATATTTGTCACCACAGAAGAGACTAGAAAGTTCTACTAGATAGTGCTAGTGGGCCCAGTGGGCCTCTCAGTGATGGCTACTCTCCAGTCAACACCTGTGGGGCTTGACTGATAAACTGTCAAGGCCAATTGGACCTTACTCTATACCTTCTTGAAACCCCCCCCCAAAAAAATACGGTATGGAAATGTCGCACCTGGTTATGCCAAACAATTAACACCACACTGTTTTAAAGGTATTCTTTAAATAAAGTGGGGGAAAAAAAGAAATCCATGACTTGATCTTATCTCAGGGAGTTCTGACAAAGTCCTCAGCCTCTGCAACTCCATAAGAAACTTGTATGCAGAATAAAAAAGAAGCTGGATTCTCATCTGGATTCTAGTAAAAAGTAGGGGGAGAGGGAACAAGAAGCAAAATTTCTCTATTTTTCTGAACGCAGCATCCTTTGTATTATTTTATGAAGTTCATTTTTTCTTTAATTATTGTTTTGCATGAAAAAAGAATGGGCTTATTGGCTTTGTAAAGTAGGACTCCCAAGTTCTAAGGAAAGCATTAAAATACTTCTGTGCCTTAGATATATCACCAGGCAAGAAAAGCTGTTCAATAATCTGTCTCTAGATAGCACAGCATATAATTTTTTTTTTCAGGTTACTGGAATCGTCACCTCTCTAAAACCTAAGAACAAGAGAAAGTTGCTAATAAATTTTAAATTTCCCACATCGTTACTTTGGAGAATGTAAAATTATGAGAGTAACTAAATTCAAATTCCAGGCTGCTTTCTGAAAGATGAGATGACCCCCTGATAGTCTATAAAGTCTGTGGAACATCTGTTTTGATAACATATGTACTTAAAATTCCCCACATGTCAGTTTCAAGTTACTACAAAATATAAGGCTACACCAGCTGCAAGGATAAGGAGGAAAAGCTGTTAGCAAAGTGCCAGGAAATGTTCAAGATTTTAATGGGACCAAGTCTCTTTACCATTTGCATATCATGATCCTAGGAAACAGACCAAAGAGGGAAATCCTACCCCTTCCACTTGTGAGAAAATTCCACCATGATCTTGCTATACTTTCCCTTACTACCTTCCTAGGAAGGAACTATGGTATATTTAATTCTGGTAACTTTTTTTTAGTTGAAGTATAATTGACACACAATGTTACATTAGTTTCAGGGATACAACACAATGTTTCTACACACAAAGTTTATAGGTTATGCTATGCTCACCATAAGTGTAGTTACAATCTGTCACCACATGACACTGCTGTAGCTTTCATCCCTGTGACTTATTCATTCCGTGACTGGAAGTCTGTACCTCCCACTCTCCTTCTCCCATTTTGCCCATCTTCCCACCCGTCTTCCCCCTGGCAACCGCCTGTTGTTCTATGTGTTTATGGGTCTGTTTTTGCTTTGTTTTTTAGAGTATACATTTATAAGTGAAACCATATGGTATCTGTTTCTTTGTCTGACTTATTTCACTTTGCATAATACCATCTAGGTCCATACATGTCCTTGCAAATGGCAAGATCTCATTATTTTTTATGGCTGAGTAATATTCCATTATATATATACACTATCCATTATATAATAGAATATAATATATATAGCTTATCACATCTTCTTTACCCATTCATCTATTGGTGGACACTTGGGCTGCCTTCATATCTTGGCTACTGTAAATAATGCTATAATAAACAGAGGGGTGCATATATCTTTTCAAACTACTATTTTCATTTTCTTTAGGTAAATATTCAGTGGAATTACTATATCATGTGGTATTTCTTTTTTTTATTATTTTGGGGGAAACCTTGACACTTTTCCCCAGCATTTGTGCCAATTTACATTCCCACAAACAGGGCATGAGGGTTCTTTTTTCTCCACATCCTCACCAACATTTGTTGTCTTTTCGATACTAGCTATTATGACTGGTGTGAGGTAATACCTCGTTGTGGTTTTGATTTGCTAATTCTGGTACCATCAGCCAAAATGCTCCCCTCTCATTATTTCTGCTCCTCCAAATACTAGCCATCTGCACAGGCCAGGTTAATTCTCCCACTTTCCGTGAAAGTGGCTTCATCTCTTCTAGGCTGCAAAGTCCTACTTCTTCTGTACCCATAGCAAATAATAAAGCACCATGCAACTGCAACTTGATTGTCCTCCTTCTGCTCTGATGCCCTGATCTAATCTCCCCATGTTTGTGGATCTGCTCCCATTTCGTGGCTCCTACAGACATTGTGAACTCCCAAAGTTACCTCTCCCCAGAACTCGTATGCATGTTCCCACCCATTTACTCCATATCTCCACTAGAAAGTCTAATAAGCATCTCAAATGTAAGATGTCCAAAGCTTATCGGATCCTTTTCCAAATCTGCTCAGTCTTCCCATCTCAGTCACTGATAGCGCTCCCCTTCCAGTTTATCAGCCATCTTTGACTCTGCTCTCTCAACTCATGCCTGCACCCTGCCCTCAGTAAATCCTACCTCCTGCATACTCATTCCAAGCGTGCCCCTTTTCACCACCTCCACTGCAACCACATGGATATAAGCCAACATCATCTGGATTATTATAACAGCCTCCTTCCAACCCTGTCCCCCCTTCTATTATTCATCCTAACAGTAGCCAGTGCTCTATTAAATCATACAATTAATCAGGTCATTCTTTAGTGCAAATTCTTCCAATGTCTGAACTAACTCAGTAAAGAAAGAGGAAAGGAAGGAAGGAAGTTAGGAAGGAAAAGAAAGAAAGAAGGAAAGAAAGAAAGAAAGAAGAAAAGAAAAGAAAAGAAAAGAAAAGAAAAGAAAAGAAAAGAAAAGAAAAAAGAAAAGAAAAAAGAAAGGAAAGAAGGAAGACCTTTACAATAACCTCTAAAGCCCTGCATTACAGATGACCTGCCTCTTATGTTTTTGAACTTTTACTACTCTCTATCTGGCTTACTCCACTCCTATCACCAGTCTTCTTGCCGTTTTGAGAGTGAGGCATGATGCTACTGCAGCACCTTTGCATTCTGTCTGGAAGGCTCTTCCAGCAGCAGTCCCCAGGGCCCTCTCCCTTACCAGGCCCAGGTGCTCATGTGAAACCTGCATGAGTGGTCATCTATGACCACCATATTTAAAGTTGCCAACTGCCAACGGCCTCCTGTCCACCTCAGACATTCCCTCTTCCCCTCTTTAGTTTCTCCATAGCACTTAGGATCATCTAACATACTGCATATTTTCTTATTTATGATCCCCCAATAGAATGTAAGCTTTATGAGGACAGGGATTTACATGAGCCTTATTCACTGCTTTATCCCCCAGAAACTTTTGCCTGTTTCATTCACCACTGTGTTGCCACCTTCACCTATGGTCAGCACAAGTTGACCAGCTCAAATATTTAAAAAGAAAGACAGAGAGAAGCCAGTTCCGAGTCCCATGAGGACAGTTCCCATGTCTTACTCTTCTTTTTCATATCCCTGGCTACGGCCCAGGAAAAAAGTACTTGTTGCCTGAGTATTGCTATGTTTACATTGGCAAATGTAAAATATTAGGTCACTCAAATGGTTGGACATGTTAAATGTAGACAGCGGTGATGCAATATTAGAAGATGTAACTATTTTTAAAAGATTTCAAAGCTATTAAACTTAAGCTCATAATCTCTATTCAAGTATGAACAATCCTCAAAATCACCAAGAAGAGACGGATTCTTAAGTGCTGCCAAAGAAAGATACAAACGCCTGCCCAAAAAAGATAGGAAAAGGAAGCCTCAGTACTGTCATTTACTGGGTAAATTACAGCAAATAAAACTTCAATGCCAAGCCCCAAAACAGGTCATTTGGGGATTTTTGCCACTAGGTTGGTTATTAAAATGAACAGGTGCTTTTAATATATCAACAACACTTTGTCAAGCAATGATAATGATGATGACCTAGACAAACTGCTGGGGAATTATGAAAAATTGGAGGAATGCAACAGAGAAAGAAAGAGCCTTTCCCCTCCCGCGTCTACAAAGAGAAGGGTGTACTCCCTGTCATCTCCCAAACAGCTAGTGTTTAACAAGGGAGACTTACTCGTCAGTACATCTGAGAAATGGCTCCATCTTTCTACACATGCAGAAAATTGCCTATAAAACATCAACCATCAACTACAGACCAAATACACACCAGATTCTTTTGCACATAAGATAATTTGAAGATTATGCAGAAAGCTTTATGGAAATCCTTCATCCATAGAATGATTGAGCGTCCCAAAAGGGGAATGCCATAACATGCCAAAACAAATCCTACCTAGTATTTTATGGCACTTAGGTTCAGGCCTGTACAGAGCATCTCTTTCCCACGTGAAAGGACCCACTGTCTCTTCCGAAGTTCACCGAGCTGCTGCAGCGACTGCGTGGATATATCTCTTTGCTTTATCAATTCTGTACAAAAACTTCTAAGTAGAATTATGTTATCTGTGTATCCTTAAAAAAAAAAAAGAAAAGAAACCTTAAACATTAGCATCATATTTGCAGGTTAAAATATTTACTTTTGATTGTTAAGAAAAATAGTGTTGTATGTCAGGTCATGATTACACGATGGCTTGGCAGTGGTGACAATTACAGGAAGCACCACGCATTAACTAATCTTCGTTTATTCAGCAAACACTGATTGAGTAGGGAGAGCCTCTGCTCATCAGATATCTACAGAGTATCTATCCACTTTGTGCCAGGCCTTGTGGTGAGTGATGAACTTAGGTACTGCACATAGGTTCAAGAGAACAGGAAAAGTGACCTCTAAAAAATGAGAGTTGCATTCAAAAGCTGGAGCACAGCATGCTCTGGAATCCTCACCAAGACAACTCAAGGTGGGGAACTGCGAGACCTCTGAATTGAGCCAATGTTATAATATGGCTCTTATCACATGGAAAAAGAAATGCTTATCAATGGTCTACCAAATTTCAAAATTCAATGTAGAGTTCAAAAATATAGTTAAATGGGGGCGCCTGGGTGGCTCAGTCAGTTAAGCATCTGACTTCAGCTCAGGTCATGATCTCATGGTTCGTCCGCGTCAGGCTCTGTGCTGACAGCTCAGAGTCTAGAGCCTGCTTCAGAGTCTGTGTCTCTCTCTGTCACTCCCCTATTCACACTCTGTCTCTCTCAAAAATAGTTAAACATTAAAAAAATATATATAATTAATATATAATTAAATGTATGCAACTAATTCCAATTTTTAAACAAGACAAGCATAACTAAATAGGAATATTGATGTTTTATTAGAGTTGTGCTTGAGTTCGAATAACAGATTTGATAAAGGCTCTTAAAAATTTAGAATGGTGGAAAACAGATAATTAAAACTTAGAAATAGCAGGTGTATAAATTTAACTTAACAGTAAAGTGAAATTGGTATCAGATTTTGGCTTTTGTATCCTAATACTACCTAATAAATGATTTCTTTAAAACCATATGAAGAAAGCCAAACTCATAGGCCCCCATAAATTGTCTGCTGTAGACTGTCTTGTAGATTGCCTACTACAGAGATCCAGATTAGCCTAACTTAGAGAATTCACAAAGTGCAAGTATTATAATATGAAAAACAGCCAGAGTGAATCCTTACTCTTCCTTCTAACCCAGGAGATTACAGATGGCCACCCTGTATTCCTCCACCCCTTACAACCTCTGCAAATGGAGCTATTTCGGGAGGAAAAGGCGAAATCCAGACCCAGCCATGCTAGGTCCCCCGGACATCTATAAGGGCCTCCACTCCCTCTTCAGACACTCCAGCTTTTACCAGCTTCTCATCAAGCAATGGGTGAATCTGGCAGGAGCCATATAAAAAAAAAAAAAAATCTAACATTCGTGGTGGGGGGGGTGCAAGGTGAGATAAACATCTTCTGTAATCCTGAAGATGAAGGGAAGAACAGTACACATGTGTATACATTCAATATTTGTCTTTTCATCTTGATGTTACAGCTTCGTGATTAATTGCTCTGCTTGGCTTGGAAATGCCTCTGTCAGAATAAAATCTGGGTCTTTTGCAAATTGTTCTTTTCTGAAATATTATCCCCTCTATTAACACAAATGTTTCAGTGTTTTTGTTAGGGGTGTGGGGGTGGTGGGTGTGCTTGGGAAAGTCATTATTTGTGTTTTGACTGCCTGTGACTTTATGCAGTCTAAAATTTAAAACTAAAGCAGAAAATGCATACCTTGCAGGTTTGCACTCTCTCAGCATGCTCTTCTCTTAAGGTAGATGCAGGGATTTTCTAACAGGGTACTTTCTTGATCAATAGATCAAGAAACTCTTCTAGATAAGAGGCAAGGGGCTAGCTAGAAAAGAAACAGAAGAGAGACAAACTATTGAATTGTAGATTAACAGAATTTAAAACTCAGAAGAAACTCTAAATGTTAAAAAAAATAAATTAAAAAAAAAAGGGTGCCTGGGTCGCTCAGTTAGTTAAGTGTCTGACTTCAGCTCAGGTCATGATCTCACAGTCTATGAGTTCGAGCGCGGCACGGGGCTCTGTGCTGACAGCTCAGAGCCTGGAGCCTGCTTCTGATTCTGTGTCTCCCTCTCTCTCTGCCCCGCCCCTACTCATACTATGTTTCTCTCTGTCTCAATAATAAGTAAACATTTAAAAATTTTTTTAAAAATGTTACAAAACATTTTTTTAAAATAAACTCAGAAGAAACCCAGACATCAGCTAATCCAGTATTTTGTGTTGTACAGAACCCTGACTTCAAATGGGGTACTATTGTCAAGCAGGTTTGGGATGCACTGAGTAGGACACCTCCTTTCAGATATTTAGAGTGACTATTCAGTTACTAAAAGTTCTGAAACGTCCTGCAAGGTAAACAAGATATAAAACATTATTATTTAACCCATTGTTTCCCAGACATTTTGGACCATCATCCCCTTTTTTCTGCCTTCAGCATTCCGCAGAACTGATGTCTCTTCTTGCAGATCCTGTCCTAAAAGTGCTGATCTCGTACAATCATTTTACAGATGACAAAACAGACGTTCAAAATTTACTCATTTGGCCAAAAACTGGGAATTAGTTAGTGGTTGATAATTCAGAAAATAGCATGACTGGAGTTTGGATAAAAATGGGAAATAAGCAGAGATCCCAACATCTTTCCTTTCCACCCATACCTCACTACAAAATAGCTGCCTCTCCTGAGTCCCTGCCTCACTCTCCTCAGACTCCTACATTCCCTCAACTTCTACTTGTCTATTTGACCAATGAGCACCTATTAACTGGCTGAGATTCATTCATTAGTGAGTGCGTCCTCCTCGCAAAGGAAGCCTTTTAACAATGACTTACTAGGCAGTGGCTTTAATGGAGGCCATGGCAGGAACATGGCAGATAACTTAAGGCAGATAGAGCTTTGTGTTTCCTCTCAAGTTTATTTATGTTTATTGTAGGGATTTCCCAGGTAAGTCTAGAATCAGACAGGATAGGGAAAGTTTTCTCAAACTGATCATAAAGTAGATGATCCTCTCCTTCCTGTTACGTCCTCTGGTTCCATTTTTCCTGCACTCTTTCCCATTTTCTATGTCCAACCTTATTCAGTACACAGTTTCTCCTGGAAGGATGGGAGACCCTCATGGAATGTCAGAGTGGGCCAGAAGCCACAGGAAATGAGTTTACCCACTTGCCTGCAACACCCTCTAGGTGTTACATAGCACTCCGTATCTCCTTATTTTGCTTAGCTTACTGGAAACTACCTGTTCTGACAACGGTCTCTCTTAGCTAGTTCCCAAGCCAAAAAGAAAGTACCATTACACCCACCAAGGTATCTTTCTTTGAAATGCTATTCCATTATATGCTATGTATTGTCCTTCATTTAGAGAGTTGAGCTTCTACAAACCATGAGAGACTCTTGAATAGTGAGAACAAACTGAGGGCTGATGGGGGGTGAGAGGGGAAGGGGGGTGATGGGCATGGAGGAGGGCACTTGTGAGGATGAGCACTGGGTGTTATATGGAAACCAACTTGAAAATAAACTATAAAAGGAAAAAAAATTCCAAATGCAAAAAAAATAAGAAAAGAAAAGAAAAGAAAGTTGAGCCTCTAAATAGCTCTGGTGGGAAAAATGTCTTTTGCATCCTGTTGATCATCACTCACCAGGCTTGGCTATACCAAAGAGCAACACCCGCAACTGTGGAAGATGAACCCTGAGTTGTTTCTCAAAACTGGGTGGAGTGGATGTTGATCCTGCCACGTTCACCTGGTGCTTAAAGCAACATTTTAAATCAGCTGGCTGTGATTCTAATCTATGACAATGGAACAGGAAGAACATTGGCCATCACAGATTAAATCTTGCCTTGTCTAGGTCTCCATTTAAAAAGTGCCAGCCCTCCCTATGTATGTTTCTCTCTTCTGTGAGAAGGGGGCCATATGGGAGACGGCTCATTAAAGAGTTTTGCAATAGCATAGAAAGATTTTGTACATCTTTACCTATATAGAGCAAGTTTGATACATTGTTCTCTATTTTATTCCACTAGAATAAGGACCAAACACACTGAACATATGCTATATACATAGTTAGGCAGCCACCATGGGACCTAGAGAGAAACAATACTATTGAGGTAGTAAAGAAATTACATATGAATAATAAATCTGGGTGACAGGAAGAAGAATGATCATTTTCTTCCTTCAACTTTTCTGTTGTTTTTGTTTAACAGAAATTATCTATGCACTTTAAAAAGCATAATACAGCTTAGTGTGAAAGTGTGAAGCAGCTGGTTTTTTATTTCTACCTGTGAAGATGGCATACCTCACTTCCCCCAAGTCCTAGGTCATGGTGACTAATGGCCTATCGTCTGCTCTGTATAAACCTTAATACCCTAGACAGTATTTCTAGGAAACAAGAGCAGGGAAGTGTCTCTGAAGAGAACAGTCACAGTTTATGGGATTCATTCTTCATGGACATCCAGAGATTAAATTAGGTGGCAGTTGTTATAAAAAACTAAATCTATCGTTTCCATCTAAACCAATCTTTCGGGGCACCTGGGTGGCTCAGGTGGTTAAGCATCTGACTTCAGCTCAGGTCATGATCTCGTGGTTCACGAGTTGAAGCCCCATGTTGGGCACTGTCTCTCAGACATCTCAGAGCCTGGGGCCTGCTTTGGGTTCTGCAACTCCCTCTTTCTCTGTCCCTTCCCCGTTCTCACTCTGTCAATCTCTCTCTCTCTCTCTCTCTCTCTCAAAAATAAACATTAAAAATAAATAAATAAAATAAATAAACCAATCTTTTGTGATGCCTTCATCGCAATCTCCACAGCTTTTTCTCTATGAAAGTGCTAATTCTATTCAACATATTTATTGAGGTATTACTCCATACAAGACACTATGCTCATGCTAGCATTCAAGGAAAATAAGACATTATGTAAATAATAAGCTAAATGTGAGAAGCAACATGTCAGTACAAAATTCAAGCCTAAGTAAAAGGGTAAAATTTTTACTGATGGGAGGAGAATCAGGAGGAAAGGTTTCTGTGGGGAAGCTGCACTTGAACTAGGCTTTGAAGGATAAAAAGGACGGTCATTGGGACATAATGGATGTAAGGACACTCAGGACCAAGGACGTGTCTGACCAAGAGTCAGAAGTGCTGTAAAAGTTTTTGGGAACTCACTCAGTTGAGTGATTGGGAATATGAATTAAAAGAAATTTCATAAAAGTCTCCTATGAAGTTATACATAAAAGAAAGCCCATGTACTTCTAATACCCATGTCCTTTGATCTTCTATGGAAAGATACTACATAAGCGCAGAATATTACTTCTATTCAAGTCAGTATTTTTAAGTGGTAATATTTTTAGAACACTCGCACGTGAGTTTTTTCCCTCTTCAAGATAGAAAAATTCTAAGAAATTAAATGTGTTCCGCATGAATCATCAAGTCAAAGAACAGTGAAGACCTACAGAGCGAGAAAAGAGCAAATCCCAGGGAGATGTGCTAGATCTTTTAAATTATTTATTATAGATCCCATGCTCTTAGAAGCCAGGAACTCTGCTTCACTTAGTTTGGTCTGAATACCAACATTATGCCACTTTCAGTTGCTCAAAACTATTTTATTAGACCAGCATTAATGAGTAGTTTTAAATGTCAAAAAATATATATCGGTTCCTACTCATCTGGAAACTTAAAGTTTAATTGGTGCAGCCCCTTGGTTTTATAGCTGAAGCAAATGAAGGCCAGACGGTGGGTGGGTGACTACCTTGCTAAAGGTCACCCGGCTAGTTCACGGCAACCGGTTAAACCGGAAGAAATTAAATAACTTGCCCAAGGTCACATGGTTGGCAACGGGTGGGCAGAATTACAACACAGGAGAACTTGGCCTCTAACCTTTACACTGCACTGCTCCTCTGCCAGTGGAAAATTAACATAATCCTGCACAAGTAGGTAGAGTCCTGTAGATGAAAAGCCATACAAACAAAAAGTAGAGGGTAATAAATGCTATTATTATAAGTGCAAGTAAGTGTATACATTATCTAAATTGCTTTAATGGCATAAAGGAACCAGTATTTCTAGATGTCTTGATGGAAACTTAAATAATGTGTACATTTGCTAACTTCTACAATTCGGTACTGAAAAGGGAAAAAAGAGAGGAGAATAATGCAATCCTAGTTCTCCTGCTTCCTGTGCCTAAAAACATTAAGGAATATATTTTTGAAAGTTGTCACCCAAAATCCTGCCGCCCAAACACAATAACTGTATTGTTAATCATTTAGGATGCTTAAGGAGACTTGTTTTGATAATTCAGATAACAATCATGATTTTCTTTTTCATGGCAGAGACGGTAGGACAATCCTGGGTTTAAGGACTCTTACATCTCTGGCTTCTGACAGGTCTATGAGAAGATGACAATCCACAGCCAGTACTTCTGAGTCCCCTAAAAACCTATTATGTAGTAACTACTCACACACACACCTACACGTTTCTTGAACTTACTTTTGATTTTAGCCTGCATGCCCTCTTGGCAAGAAAGAGAGTGAGGATGGGCAGGTGAGAGGGCAGGGCAGGGACAGCAGTATTATATGGTCTTTGGGTTTATTACTTTCTGCCCCAAATCCCTTGCTTTCAAATGCCAACATTTGAAAGTTCTAGTTTTCTAATTCTAGTTTTCCACTTTCTTGAAAAATGACCCAAGCACACTCTGTGCATAAATGTGTGCATGAGAATCTCACTTCCAGCATCCATCTAGCCCTTCTTTTGTAGAAACCTGAGAAGGGTAAAAAGTCAATGAAGTTACTAGTTATGGTAACTAGTTACCAGTTATAACTGTGACCTCTAATTGGCAGACTGAGTGAAAACTAGAATAACCTGATGCAGAAATGATACTTGCAGTACTCCTGACCACCGTGATTCTGGAAATGGGGTACATCCCTTATGGAATCCCGGAAGCTTTGCCTATGCATTTGTTACAAGAAGATGTCAGCTCCCAGGGGCATGAGGCCTCTTGGCCAAGATGACTCCCATACCTGCCCAGTGTGACTCTCATGTCCTCACACCTGAGCTGTGCTCCCTGGGCGGCTGCAAGGGCATGCCTGATGGCAAATCATGGTTCCTGTCCTACGGTCTTCTGGTTACACTGGTGCCGTGGGTGACCAGTGGTAGTCCTTCAGTCAGACTAGTTGAATCTAAGGCGATCTTCTAGTAGACATTACAGTAACCTTCATAATATATAGACAAGGGTCCTATCCCTTGGGCCTTTTTCTTTCCCGAAAGAGTTCTTTTCTTTATATTCTGTCATCAGATACTAGTCACCTTCCCCAAGTACTCATTCACAATCCTGGGCACTGATTTGATCATTTGAGTGTTCATATCTGGTTTCTTCATGTCTATCTTTCTTGAGGAATGACAATAAGAGTTGCATGCAGTAACGTATATACCAGATTTTATAAAATAACAAGATAAAATCATCTGTTCTTCCATTAAGATTTTGACAAATCAGGTATATTATTATTTTAACCACAGCCACTTATTAAGCTGATGTTGGCGAAGGATATACATTGACTCCCAGGTTTCTTCTAGGGATCTAGTATTAGGTTCAATTATGAAAATTTAATAATTTGTGGCATATATTTTTCTCTTGCAAAGATTATAGCTTACCAGAAAGGGGCAGAGCACACTGGGATCATACACATTGGGTTCCAAATCGAGGAAGGAAGATGATGATTCCAAGCCTGACAGAAAGGTAAAATCTAGAGCCAATGAAAGAAACAAAACCCCAGTCCAAAAACACAGGAACAAAATGAAATGAGATGGAATCAAGGGGTAGGACCTGGATCAAAAGTTGAGAATAAGCCAGAGGATCTTAGATAACCAACCCAGACCATTTCTGTGGCCGAGGGGTTGTATAGTACAAGGAGTGTCAGGACGACTTATAGATCGCAATTAAATTAAGACTTGAATGAGTCATATGACATCAAAGAATAAAAAGTGGGCCTTAGGATCTCTTCTTATTTAAAATTTCTGTAAGTCTGTTGGAGCTTTCATCCATTTCATTCAATTCAAAACAATCAGTAGTGTTTATTGGGAGACGGCCATGTGCCAGGCATCAAGGCAAGTATTGTGGAGTCCAAAGGGAAAGAAACAGACTGGATCCCTGCCCTCGTGAGGCTTACAGTCTACAAAGGAGTCAGCAATGCTTCCGATAGCTTGGTTCTTCATATCCTGATAGTTATGGCAAAAAGGGAAAGAAGCTCTTTCAAGTTCCTAGTTCTCACTACCTAAAGAGCACCAGTGCGCATCTTCAGCCACATGCTTTCCTAATAAATACAAGGAAGTTATTTACACATGCTGCTTTTTATATACAGGGAATTCGGGGCAAACGTTGCAACTAGAGACTTCCAGAAGAAATAGATATGATCATCAAACAAGCCCTTCTTACAGTAAAACAGTATGAAATCTGAGGTTCTAACACCACATCATATTTTCAGAACACTTTTTCTCATAAGAGCAATGCATGTCCGTTGTAGAAAATTTGGAAAACACTGGGGTAAAAGATGACGATAAAATCATTTGCAATCCCATACCACCCAGAGGTAGTCACTGTTAATATGGAAATGCATTACATTCTATCTAGACAGATGAACATATAAGTAGAGAGGATTTATATAAGCTTACTCAACTACACATTTTCAAAAAATGGTATCACACTAGCACAGACTTTTATATCCTACCCTTCTCTTAATATTGACTCTAACTTAGTGGATATTCTTCTCTTAAGAGGGCTGAGAGAATATCATCTGGCTCTGTTGACTGCTGATGGGAATAGAATTTAAAACCATCTCCTATAAATGTGCTTGGGATTGCTTTTCCCAAGTACACTTATCTTCAATCTTCCATTTTGCCTTTAATCTTCTATTATTTTTCTTCCCATTTAGGTTGTCTTTTAAGTTATTCCTATGGTTCAACTTTATCAGCTTGATTTTTACTTACTCATAAGAACTACATGCCATCTGTGAACACTTATAAAAGTTTAAATAAAATCATCCCCAAACTACTTCCTGGAAGAGCCCATTTGTCCACCCAGAGAAGTGTCTATTTATCTTCACTCTTTGTTTCTTGCTTCTTAGCCAGACAAAAAGGTCATGAATTGGGAGGGAACTGGGATTTGAAATCTGGCTAGGCTTTTTCGAAGTTTAAAAATATTACATTTTCTGTAATACTGTAGCCACATACTTCCTCCTCTAACTTGAATAAAATCTTTCCCCTTTCTACAAAATTTGTTGTATTTGCTGTAATCTGTGTTGGCTTTGAATACTGATCTCCCAATTGTCCATGGGGACATGGGTCTTGTTCAAGGACTCTGGTTCCAGGGTCCTCCCTGAAACCCTCCTCCTGACAGGAACCCTAAAAACATCAGCCAATGCCCCAGAGAGCTGTCACTTACACAACGAAGTTTCTTCATCACACTCAGGTAATGGCCACCTGGTCTTAGTGATTTATCTGTATCTAGTCTGTTGATTAGGTCTGGATATCCTGAGCACTTATTTTTTTCTATTTCCTCCAATGTGATTATTGCTTGAGAAAGCCTGGGCGTAAGAATATTACTCAGTAAAAGGTGAAGCAAAGAATTCATTTACACTATGTTCTCTTTCTAGCTCTGAGTATACGTTTGGTACAAAGTAAGCCAAGTGCTTCTACAATTCTCATTTCACAGTATTTGAGAGTCTTTTGCTATTGTTTTAGGAAACTATTGCAAGGATTATTTTTTTTTAATTCATTTTGGCTATCTCATTTTTGTGTGCCATACTTTGTAAGCTCAATTCAATAATCTGACCCTTCAAAAATTTCTTACTCGTTACATATATCTAAGTAAGAATTATTTTTTCTTTATTTTTTCCTATGTATTCAATGTTTCAAACAGCTTGAATACAAGACCTTTATTTTTCTTACCATAAGTTCCCATAAGGAAATCCATATACTCCCCACTTTCTAATGGGTAATTTAATTTTTAAGTATTTATTTCCATTTTTTCCTCTTCCATGTCTGCACTGAATTATCTTTTAGAGAACTGATTATATACTTGATGTCTTTCTTTGGAGTTCTCTCTCTCATTATAATATCAAATTGAATTGAAATGAAATATATATATTCATCATTATGTGCGCCAATATGCATTGCATCTGCTAGGCACTCAGTGGACATTTCCAGAAAGAACTTATGATACCAATAGCTAACAATCATGGGGCATTTCTTGGGTGTCATGTTCCACACTAAGCATTTTACATGTATCATGTCATTAATTCTCAGGCACTAGACTGTAAGCATAATTGGCAAGGAGTCTGTCTATGTATCCCTAGCATCTAGAGCAGTATTGGCACTTAGTAGGTGCTCACTAAATATTGCCACATGGATAAACTGAAAAATTGCATGAGGTAGGTGTCATTATTATTCATGCTCTACACATAAGAAAACTTATGTATTTTCTTATGTGTCTTTCCAAAGCACAGAGAGGTTCAATCACTTTCTGAAGTCCCACCACAATTAGTACACGTGAAGCCGGGATTTAATTCCAAAGCCTACATACTTAACTAGGACTTATTACTAGTAAACTCAATACCTACCTATATTAATGCAAACAAAATTAATTCTATTTATCTTAACAAATAGTATGCAATGTCACAAATAAATATTGTGTGCAATAATTTTCCAAGAAAAGATTTGCAAATGATGAGTTTTTAATAAATAATCAGAGAAGCAGATAGATATCTGTATGCTCCTTATTGCTAACGATGCAAGTAGAAAGAGGATTTCTCTCTAATCAATATCTTCTGTTGCATTAGTATACTTGTTAATGAGGATTTCAGGACTTTTTGATAAATGGGTATTTGTTTGTTGTTGTTTTCCTGAGTGGTTCTGGGTTTATTTAAGTAATCTGTTTTGTCAATTCTTTTTAACATAAGAATGGCACTAATGAAATAATCAGTTATTAGGGCCTCCTTGTACTACCAGTCCCTTGATTTTCCTGAAACTCTATCACTAGAACATCATTCTTTAGTGTTTTGTTTACTTGTATATTTAGTAACTCATTAACAAAAATAATGTACCCTTTGAAAAGGATAGTTCCTTAAAAACATTATTAGCTTTCTCCTTAAATCCTTATCACCGTACATCTTAGTGGGAGTTAAGTGATATTTAGCATAGAGCAAAGCTTTTGGGGAATGGTACATAATGGTCCCGAAGCCACAGGTTGAATAGTAAAAAGAAGTGCAGAAATTGGAAGTAGGAACACACTGAACATATAGTCCACATGGAAGGGCGGGAGGGAGAGAACAAGGGAGGTAAAAAAAAAAAAAAAAAGAAAGAAAGAAAGAAAAAACCTGACTCGAACTCTACTATTCACCTTGGAAAAATCATAATCTCCAAGAGCCTTAGCTACCCCACCTGTAAAATGGGGATGGCAAAAATGTGACTTCCTCACACTTTAAGAGGACATCTCAATGTGCCATGTAAACTGTATAGCATGATGAGATACACGGGATGGTTTTTTACTTGACCGTATTTGCCTGTAATCGGCCCCATTCTGTAATATAAACATTCATTTTAAAAAGATTGTCAACAGCTTTAAAATATAGACCCATGAATCCTATCCCCCTTTTTTGGTCTAGAAGCACTTCTGATATTGTTAACCCAAAGAACCCATTCACAATTTTTCACAGCCTTTGTGTACCTACAAGCTCAGAGAGCGTCCTGTGTGCTCTGAGGACTAGAGTTCTGTAAAACCTCTGTTTAAACAAGGAAACCTCTTTTAAGTCCTGTTTCAGTCTGGTGCCTTTGGTCAAGGTGGAAACCAAAATTGAAAACAGATAGATGTTTTACATTTAAATGGGTTTAACATAAATGTGCATTAAGCCGTTTCATGGACAATTGCACAAATACCTTTTGCAAACTTGGTACACGTGAGCACATATACAGTAACCATTAATGTCTTCCAGAGAAATAAGGTGCTGATCCAAAATTTTAAGCAGCTATCTTGAGTCCTCTCGATCGAAAGAAAATGTAATGGCTTTAAGGGAATTGCTCTAATAATATCATGGCATCTGCAATGGCTGGCCAGAGCAGAGCACGACAGAGTATATGTCACCATAGTTCAATTTAACAAGAAATAAGCTTCTCCCCGGAGAATCTAAACTCCCTAGTCTCCCACAAAGACAATTGAATTTTGGAGGTCACACTTTGGGTAGGTTACCAGAGGGAGAAGCTTAACATTCTTTCTGTGATATGCTCTGGGAGGTCAAGGCTCTTCTACCAACAAATCGCTACCAAATATCTCAACCCCGCCTCAACCCCCCTCCCAAAATTATACAAGCCCTTGAAGTCCCCTAGGAAATGGCAAATGATCGTGGCACTTAAGATGACTGGGACCACGCCGGATGCCATCGTGTTGAAACATCAAGTTTTGCACGGGGAAGTGATGAGAGGGATAGATACTGGGGGCAGGGTTTGGGGAGGGGAGGAGAGCTAGTGAGACTGTGGTAGTGGGGCAGAAGGAGTCAGTCAGACTCACAGAACGCTTTAGGCTAAAATTCACTGTTTAGCCAAATGTAAATCAACCGAACTGCTGTAACCAGAGAGAAAAACACATCGCCAAGTCAAGCCCAGGCGAAGCCCGGGCTCCGTGGGTGGACGGCCCCCTTGCCCAGTCGCCCCGGTGGGTGGTCGGAGGGCCTGGCGAATTCCCGCAATGGCTGGAGGCGCCCTAGCTTACCGCATCCTGGGCAGTGGCCCTGGGTGGGCGCAGCCAGGCCATCGACCCCCTCACCCCCACCCCCACCCCCTGCAGCAACATGTGGGGCACTGCCACTCCACCGCCCAGGAACTCCCTCCGGCTGGAGTTCCTGGTGGACGCACACTTGGCCCGGAGAAGGTGTTGAATGACTCTTGGGAGAGATTCCTCCAGCGTTGAACTTGGCAGCTCCTGACATTTCCATCCCGCCCTCTGTGCGCCAGCACTACACACACGCACACACACGCCCCTCTAGACCTGCCCAGGCTGCGCGCAGTGCTGGCTGCCCACTCGGGGACAGAACACCGGAGCGGGATGCAGAGGCGAGCCCCCCAGCTCCGCTGGCCTCGGGAAGGGGATTGGGTGTCCTAGCACTGGGTAGTTCCAGGGACTAAGCCCACTCCCTGGTTGGCCCAGAACCCGCATTAGTTAGGGCCGCTGGCACCAGCCCAGTCTCCTTTTGTGCTCTCCCGGGAAGCCCGCCTCTACTCACCCGGGCTGCGCGCGGATTCCGGCCGCCAGCGGCAGCCCGCTGCCCCATCCCACGAACACTGCGGCGCCCCCAGAGTGTGCAATGCGGAGCCCCGCCAGCGCGCGGCCGGAGCCGGGGAGTGCGGAGAGGGAGCGGGGGAGGGAGGGAGGAGGAAGGAGAGAGAACGCGGCGGGGAGGGGCGGGGGTCGGCGGGGGGCGCGCGCGCCACTCCCACTCGCGCCGGGCAATCGCCTTCGCCTGCAGCCCTGGCCGGTCAGCCCTGCCTCGCGGGCCGCGGGACCAATCAGCGCGCGCGGGGGGAGCCTAGCCCTCCACGGGGCGCGCTCATTGGCCCGGCGCGCTCGACCCAACTCCGGGAGAATCGGCCTGAGCGCCAAGTCTGCAAACTCCAGCCGGCAGGAGAGACCGCCAGGTGCAGGTGGGGCGCCCCGCTCTGCGCTCTGGCGGGCAGGGGGAGTCCGCCCAGTTCTACTCGCAGAACGCAGAGGATTTGAGTGAGACCTGCCCTAGAAGCCCTTTTTTCCCAGTGAGCGTTCCAAACAAGCAGTGTTTGCTCAGGTTGCACCGATTTCTTCCTGTGAGCGACCCCCTGCGCGGCTCGCCACACCTTCACCCTGGCTAGCAGTTGAGTGATGGAAAGCCTGGCAGTGTGAAATGGCCCCAGCCAAATCTTTCTCCTGGCCACCCTTGCGAAAGCCACAGCACCTAAGAGCCGAAAAGCAAGTCGCGCTCTGGTTCAGGGCACAGCTGGACCGCTTGACGTTTGCAATAGAAAACAAGACTGCAGGGTGTGGGATGGAGTGATGGGAGAGAGCCTGGGAGACAGGTCTTCGTGAGAAAGTGGAAATCTAGTTGTCGGTTTTGGTAGGCAAAATTCTCCACCCTCTGCCAAACCCAACTCCCAGGTAAAGCCATCCCTTCCCCTCCCCTCCCCCCGCCAATCTCTCAGGAGGTATTGATTTTTCTCTTCCTTGTTGTAAATCAGGTTTCACTCTCCTGAACTTTTCAATCCAAAGCTTCGAAGTGGAAAGGGAGCATGACCTTACCCTCCTCTCCTCTTAGCACGGCTGGGGGCTGGGGGGACGGGTAGGGAGGGTTGATCAGAGAAGGCCCCAGGAAGGTCCCCCACCTCTGCCTGGGGTACCTGGCTTGCAAGACTACCTTCGCTGTAGGGCCCCCTCCAGGGGCCACATTTGCCCATCTATGAGGCCCCTCCTCTGTGTACTTTCTGTTTTTCTTTTTTGTCTTTTATTTTATTTTGAGAGAGAGAGACAGAGAGTGAGCGGGGGAGGGGCAGAGAGAGAGGGAGACACAGAATCTGAAGCAGGCTCCAGGCTCTGAGCTGTCAGCACAGAGCCCGACGTGGGGCTCGAACTCACGGACTGTGAGATCATGACCTGAGCTGAAGTCGGCCGCTTAACCAACTGAGCCACCCAGCACCCCCGGACTTTCTATTTTTCAAGCTTCTTTTCAGGTAGGCCTGCTCTGAATCTTCCTGCTTCTGCTCTTCCCATAATCTACTCCCTCTCAACGTATCAGAGCCTGATAATCTTTAAAAAAAAAAAAAAAAAAACACTTCCATCCCACTTCTGTTTGGAAGGGACTTGGGTAAGATATTTTTAACAGCTCCTGGACCTCAGAAAATTTTTCTCTTACTTAGTTTTTGTGCACAGGTTTACACAAGCTCAGGGTTCAGATGGGCAAAAATAATTAGCACTCCTTTAGAACCTCTGCACTCTCCAGGTGATCACTGCCCTGCTGTCTTCCTGCAGGGCTCAGCACATTGAATGATCTGAACATGAATTAATCAAAGTGAAACTGGAAATGTCCCTCAGCAAGTAGGCAGGTTACCTCTGCAAGTTAGAATCTGGTGCTTACAAGGGTATGTGGGGGGTGGGGGTGGGGGTCATCACTGCTACTTATTTAGTTTCCAGAAAAGAAATTCCTTCTTCTAGGGTCCCTGTCCATGTATCCAGGTCACCTGATTTTTTACAAAGCTGACTCAGCTCGTAGTTTAGTCAAAACTTAATATTTGGGTTTAAAATGAAGTTCAATATATTCATGCAGTTCATGAGACTCTGAGTTTCTGATGGAGATAGAATCCTTGGGATCGCCTTTTAAAAATGTATTTTAAAAGAATTATAGGCACACCTAGGTGCTCAGTTGGTTAAGCATCCACCTCTTGGTTTTGGCTCAGGTCATGATCTCATGGTTTGTGCGTTCGAGCCCCACACCCGGCTCTGTGCTGGCAGCATGGAGCCTGCTTGGGATTCTCTCCCTTGCTCTCTGCCCCTCCTCCACTTGTGCTCTGTCTCTCTCTCAAAATAAATAAATAAACTTAAAAAAAAAAAAAAGATTGATAGATTCATCCTTGAAATGTCCGCAGTAGTATCTCTGTGTGCTAGGATAATGGATGATTTGTCTTCTTCCTTATACTTTACTATATTTCCTAAAGAACATATAATACTAATCAGGGGAAAAAATTTAAATATGTTAACTCCCAACACACAATACTCTTCAGGCATCATAAGAGCTAAAATATTAAATCTTCCTTGTACTTTGCCCTTCACATCTTATCAATCACTAAGTCCCATAAATTCTGTCTCCTGGAATAGTTTTCAGAACGGTCCTCCTCAGCCTCTCTATGGCCACAGCAGCACCCATGTCATCTCTTAGCAGGTTTCAGCAACAGCCTCCACTCCTCTACCATCCAGTCAGCCACTACGCTGCCTTCTCTCTTTACCGTGGTCCTGTCACTGAACAGCTTAAAATCCAGCAACTCCACTGCTAGGAAGTTCAAGCCTAGGCTGGTTGGCAAAGCCTTTGCTTCCCAGCCTGACCCCAGTCTTCCATGTTGGCCTCGTCTCCTGCCCTGACACTTCTTTCTCCACGCAGGATGATCCTGCCTCCCTGCAACTTTCCGTCCTTCCCTCTTGTGTCATGTGACTTCACATGCCCATGGCTAAGACTGTACAGGGCTGGAGTGCTGCTCTGCTCTTCCTCCCTTCCCCCTCCCCCACCCCCAGCCTCTGCTTCAACTCGCATTGCAGGGCCCCCCTGGGTGGCTCAGTCTGTTAAGCATCGGACTCTTGATTTTGGCTCAGGTCATGAGCTCACGGTTCATGAGTTCAAGCCCCTCATCAGGCCTACTTAGGATTCTCTCTCTCCTCTCTCTGACCCTCCCTTGCTTACCCTCGCTTTCAAAATAAATACATAAATAAATAAATAATAAATTTTAAAAGACTCATTTCAAATATTACATTTTTTTTATGAAGTCTTCAGAACTGACAGAGCACAGTTAGCAACCCCTCCTCTCTGTACCTCAGTGGCAGGTACTCTATTTATCCAACAACTGTTTATGTAGCTCCTATTATGTGCCAACCACAATGAAGCAAGAACACACGTCACATTTATACTCCTGGAACACACCCTGAGAGAAACAAACATTAAACCAAGTCACACACAAATAAATGATTGCAAACTGAGATAAGTGTGATGAAACCACTACATGTGCAAAATAAAAAAAAAAAAAAAGAAGAAGAAGAAGAAAAGAAAAGAAGAAGAAAACGTTGCGTGGTTTACTTTGAACATGCGCCAACCATAACTCTTACTACATTGTATTATAACCTGTTGATTTGTTTGTGCAAAGTTCTATCTCCCATCATATTTGTCTGTGTAATCCCATCCAGAACACAATGCCTGGCTCATAGAACGTGCTTAGTAAAATTCTTTAAATAAATGGGTAAATAAATGAATGGATATTTAAATCCCCACGAAGCATTTTATTTCATGTATTTACATACTATTATTGTATGAAATCTAAAAGACTTTGGTTCTGAGTTTTCAAAATTCTTATCATTAAGCCCTTGTCTCATCTTTCTAATTTGGTTTTCCCCCACATAAATTATCTCATTTCTTCTCATTTGATGTCACATTTAGAAGATATACCTAATGTACCAATTGTAGACAATTTATTGTTGCCAGAAGAAATGTATTGTTTTGTTTTTTATAAATTTGACTTGTACCATATAAAAATCCAATTTTAAGATACAAAGCTAAAAGACACAATGCACCATCCATAAAAGAATAAATACATTGGACTTGGTCAACATTATAAATGTTTGCTTTGCAACAACACTATTTAGAGAATGAAAACAGAGACTGGGAGAAAATATTTGCAAGTCATATATCTGACACATGACTTGTAGCCAGTGTATATAAAGGACTCTCAAAACTCAACAACAATAAGACAACCAACCAAACTGGCCAAAAGATTTAAAGAGACGTTTTCCCAAAGAAGATATACAGATGGCAAATCGCACACAAAAAGATGCTCAATATCACTAGTCATTAGCAAAATGCTAATTAAAACCTCAGTGAGATACTACTATACACTTATCAGAATGGCTGAAAACACAGGCACTCGCGCGCACGCACGCACGCACACACACACACACACACACCTGATAATACCAAATGCTGATGAGGATGCAGAACAAGAGGAACTCATGTACATTGCTGATGTGAATGCAAAATGGTACTGCCACTCTAAAAATTTCACACCTTTCTCTGTCTCTCAAAAAACTAAACAAACTTAAAAAAATTTTTTTTAAAAAGGGTGCCCAGGTGGCTCAATGGGTCAAGCATCGAGCTTCAGCTCAGGTCAGTCATGATCTCACAGTTCATGGGTTCAAGCCCTGTGTCAGGCTCTGCACTGACAGCTCAGAGGGTGGAGCCTGCTTCAGATTCTGTGTCTCCCCCTCTATCTGTCCCTCCCCCGCTCGCACTCTGTCTC
The DNA here is from genome assembly GCA_028646485.1 of Cryptoprocta ferox. Classification (NCBI taxonomy): domain Eukaryota; kingdom Metazoa; phylum Chordata; class Mammalia; order Carnivora; family Eupleridae; genus Cryptoprocta; species Cryptoprocta ferox. The sequence continues at coordinate 29,847,334 of CM053578.1, read as the reverse complement.
TCTCTCTCTCTCTCTCTCTCTCTCTCAAAAAGTAAATAAATGTTAAAAAAAAATGTTAAGTTTCACAGCTTTTCTAAAGTTCAATATATACTTAGCCATGTGGCCCAATACTCCCACCCCTAGATATTTACCCAAGTGAAATGAAAGGCCTATGTTTGTACAAAAACTTGTCAACAAATATTTATAGCAATTTGATTATCAAAATCTTGAAACAACCCCAAAGTCCCTCAATTGGGGAATAAATAAAACTATAGGACATCCAGAGAATAGAATACTACTCAGTAATAAAAGGTACGGACTATTGGTACAAACAATCTATCTCAACGCATCATGCTAAGTGGAGGAAACAAATTCAAAAAGCTAAATGCACACACTGGTAGGAATGGCAGGGCAGTGAGATAAAAGCACTCCAGGTTTCTCATGACAATGGAGCCATGGTTTGAGGCCTGGATGATCTATTTTTATATGAAGGCAGTTGTTTAAACCATGGTTATTCCACATTTCCTGTCACACAGAGCTAAACCTCAATTCACATAATATAATGAGTGCAGGAATTAATCAGTTAATGAAAATTTCACTAACTGTAGTCTTCGTGCAAGAAGAAACTGTGACTCTCTTATTCACTGAAATATCACCAATGCCTCACACAATGCCAGTACACAGTGGGTACTCCGTACATATTAGTTAGGTAAACAGACAGAAAAGTATAAAGATAAAGTTGGGATTTTACAGGAATGTAACAAAATTTTCCATGCAGAAGAGTGTTTTCCCTGCTCAAAGTAGCTACTTTGGTGCATTACATTTTTCATTCCAGTGATGCTGCTCCTATTTCAAAATATATTCCCTTTCTCCTTTCTGCTTATTAAAATATTGCCCTTTCTTTAAGTAAAATTGTTTCCCTTAAATAAATGATTCACTCTCTTTCTTTCTCTCAATGAGCAAACAATAAATTTAACATGTTTTAACATTTTACTCATTTTTCAATATCCCAGTGTCTAATTTATCTTCTTTTTCTCTATCACAAATATCAGAAATTTATATAACAGACACACAGTAAAAATAAAAACCCAGATTTTATGCAAAGCTTGAGAGATTTTTTGGCTCAAAAAACCATCATATTTCCAGATGTATCACTAAAAGTAATTTTCATTTATTGGACACTGATGGTTGACATTAAGCTCTTGAAATATCATTAAAATATTTCTGCTCTAACCAGTTTGCACAGTCAAGTGACTTTTAAAAAATCATTTACAGCTAAGCTGCTGTTATGGAATTTATTATAAGAACTCAATTTTCTCTACCAGTTTTTCTACCAGGAAACAGTAATCCTGGCTGCCAGCAGAGACCCCTCAGTTGCTTTAAGACATCAATCAGTTTTGTTTCTATCAGGGAGCACTTTTTGCATAAACACAATACGATCCTATATGAAATTGACGCTGTAATTCTTCACATCAATTAGGTTGTCTCCTAATGACAATCTGACAATGAAAATACTAGAGGTTAAGGAGAGGAAGTCGAGGGAGATGGACAGATATATGTAAATTAAAGAGGCTATTGTAAAGACTGAATCCAGAGAGGTTTAAACGTTTCATTACTTTCATTTTTCCAAGTTTCTATCACTATATCTGAGGTCAAATCATCAAGTACTGGTTGGATTTTTGCCTCTGATCTTAATTCCACATTCAGGGCCAAGAAAAAAGGAGAAAGGTAAGATTTCAAGAGGTTGGGTTTCCATCATGTCATCAACTTCTTCCCTCATTCCCATTGCTGATCCCTATACTTCCATAATGAGAGCAAATTTCCTTAGCCAGATGGCAAAGAGGGTTTATTCTGAATTGAGTGCTAATCTGGACCACAGTAATGGCTGCAGGGAACACTCTTGACAAGGATCATGAAGGCAATCTGATGGGTCCATTAGCAAACCTTTGGTGAAGGAGAGCAATTATAATTTCAGTTTTAGCCATGCGCAGATTGAGGTGGTTGCAAACAGCCAGATAAGGTTACCCAGTGGGTAGATGGATATGCAGGTCCAAAGCTTAATCAAGATATACATTTTTTGAGAGTTGTGTGTAAAATTTAAACTCTCATTTCTGTCCACCAGTACCCACAGCAGACATTGTGAGCCAGTCGTGTGCTTGTTCCTTCCAAGCCCGCACATGGCCTTCGCACCCTTCTGAGTTCACTGCTTTTCATAGCTACCACAACAGATAGCTGTTGGAACAAGATATGAAAAACAATTTCATCACAAACTATAGGATTAATCCAGGCTTAGCACTGTGTGGGGTAATACAACAGGACAGTAGCTAAAGAAATTGTTTATGCTAACAAGTGACTGACCATGTTGTCTAGGTTGGATGAAGAAAGAAAATATCAAGGATGGACTTACAAATGAATTCTTTTTTTTCCCCTTGTCAGTCCCAAGAAGTGAAGCCAACACAATTCTCTGTGTCTGTGCTAACCAGGCATATTTTTCTCCTCCTTTGTTAAACAGTACTGAGACCAAACAAAAATAGCCTAACTCTTTCCAACAGAGAATACCTGCTCCTAGAAAATAAGACAGCGAGCCTATTAAACTGCTTGAATTTCAAGGCTAACTTCTCATCAAGTGAGTACTTCAAGACTCTCCCCTCACTGTGCCTTCCAAAAGTATTATGTCATCAACTCTGCCCATTCCAACCAGTTCCTGCTTTTCAAGACTTGCCTTGAAATCCCAGCCAAGACTCAAAACTTCATAAATACCCGTGGAAATAAATGAAGGGAACCCAGATGAGAACAGAGACTATTTATTCAGAGCTTGCTATAGCAAGAGAGTCAGCCACCATCACTTGTATTTGGCAGAGACTAAGTACTGACAGAGAAGTGGTAAAACTTTGTAGTTTAAAAAAAAGGAGGTGGGAGGCTTTGGGTATGTTTTGATTGGAAGTTGTTGTCATGGAGAAGCTGGACGTGGGCTAACAAAAAGCAGGGCACCCTGTGTGATTGGTTTGAGAAGTACATGCAGCTTTCTGTGGTTGGTCCTGAGTTGGGGCAGAAGGGGCAAAATTAGGGGAGCTTTTAGTCACTGACCAGTCCTGATCATGTTGGGCCAATTGCTGCAGAGGTTGCTGTTTGGCTTGCTGGGCTAGTTGCTGCAGAGGTCGTGGGTCAGGGTTCTGTTGTTAAATATGTTCTGGCCATTGTCCCTTTGCATGTTCAATCTCCCATCCATACCCGAATTTTCCAATTTTGAGTCCCTATTAAGACTGTCCGGGGAGTGTCCATACTGCAGTAGAGCTAATAAATGTAGCCATGCTTGATCTACAGGTCTTCCTGGTAGTCTTTTGAAGAGTTGATAGTGAACAGTTCAGATACCTGTACTACGTGTTGGGTGTTGTCATAACCATAAAAACCATCTCCTGCTTTTTTCCAAAGACACATTACTTCCAACAAGGAAACAGTGTTCTTCAATTAGATAGTAGAGCTCTCTAGCGACACATCTATGTTCAATGCCCTCTGTGCAGGATATGGCTGTCCCTCCCTGGGAGATCCTTGACTATCACAGGCTCCTAAGGCCTAACTTCCAGGATCCCAGCAGGCAGTCCTTCCTTTTTGGTGAAAAGGCATGAGATACAGTCTTGAAGGCTAACACAAAAGTGTTCCTTTGCGACCATTCTCCATGACAGGTGGATTGGGTAAATGGAGAGATGTTCTAAGAGTGAGTGACATTGTGAAAGTACATAGAATAATCAAATCTGCAAGTGTTAAAGTTCCCTGGAATTCTGTGTTCAAAGAGTAGCAGTGGGTTTTGCTGACACAGTAAATTCATTCTTTTACTAAATATTGAACAAAAGGTACATACTAGAAACTGAAAAGACAATGATGAGCAAAATAACGCACAGCTGATGCCATGTTTCGTTGAGCTTTCAGTCTTGTGAGGGACAAAGTCTTGATCAAATAATATAGCAAATAAATATGAAATATGAACACATTAACAGGAGAATCTGGGAGGTCTCATGTCCCAAGGTCTCAGGAATCTCAAAGGATTCAACACCAAATTTATCATATAATGTGGCCGAGCAGAAGGTATTCATACATGGACATTTAAAAACTCATCAAAAACAGCATTAGTAGATCTCTGCTTCCAGCTAAGACAGAACAATGGGGATTGAATTTACCCTCCCACTGGAAACAACCTAAAATTTGACAAATCTGTATGAAACACTGATTTGCAAGATACACCAGACAAGTGAACACCAGACAAGAAAGGACAGCACTCCCTGAGGGATGGGAAATACTATCTACAACATATTGACTTATTTGCCAGATTTCTCTCTGTTGGGGATAGAAGTGATAAATCTGGAAAGAGGAAAGAACAGAATAGACTCTGAGGTAACTGATTAAAATTTGAGGTGTTGATATAAACTCATTTTAAAATTTAGATAGATATAGGAAAGGTATGTATATATGTGGCTGTATGTTTGCTTTCATAGATAGACATAGATACAGATATACAGATCAATATAGATATAGTCTTTCCCCCTAGTTCTATTTGAAAGGGTCTAGAAGCAATCACTTGGATCATAAGCAGCATGCATTAACGGTTAGCACGCTGAGCATCCGATCTTGATTTTTAAATTCCATTCTGCACCAAAGTACCCAGGACTCCTCAGGAAAATGGCTGATTCCTGGGGTAAGACATGGAAAATATATGATGAACTGGGAACATCCTGCTGTGATAGAAAGTACAAAAAGCTCAAAGAATAAAGGGAACATGTCAAAAGGACAAAGGAGCCACCTTAAAGGGGCTGTCTCTGGCCTAATCTAGGACAATTTGAACATTAAAATAAATAACAAAACATTGTAGCTATAAAATAAGAATGAGTAACAATATATAATTTTTATAGTTATACATAAATAATAAAATGATAACAAAAATAAGAAAGCCTTAGTCCAAGCCCCCAACTCTCCCACCTCCAACTTGAGCAAGTAATTTAACTCCTCTGAATTTTAATTCCTTCCTTTAGAAAGTGGTGCTAATAACAATGCCTACACTGGAGAATAATTCTAAGAATTAAATGAGATAATAGATGGGAGAAGTGCTTTGGGACCAAAGCACCCAAGCAGGCATTTATATGTTATTCCAGGACTTGCGTACAAGAAGAGTTTGCTGCAGTGTGTTAAGCACACCGAGCTGAGAGTGGGTTGTTGCTCGAGTACCTCACCAGAGCCGTGGCGTGTGTATGCATGTGTATGAGTGTGTTTGTGTGTGTGTGTGTGTGTGTGTGTGTGTGTATGTGTGTGTGTTGATGGTGGGATTGGGATTGTCATGCTCCAAAAGCAACAATCATGATAAAGAGCCCTGCAGTGAAGGTGATGCCTCTGAAAGTTAAGAGATAATTAAGAACACACTCATTCAGGGGCACCTGGGTGGCTTAGTTGGTTGAGCGTCTGACTTTGGCTCAGGTTTGTGAGTTCCAGCCTCCAGTCATGCTCGCTTGCTACTGTCTCTCTCTCTCAACCGTTCCCCATTAGCACTCTCTTTCTCTCTCAAAAGATGAACATTAAAAAAAAAAAAAAGAACATACCCATTCAGTAATTAACATGCAACACTTATTAACTGTGGCTAATTCTATGAACCACATTTCCATCTCATCTAATGGTACTGAAGGAGAGGGGGCTAAGTTATCCTAAAGAGATGGCAGCCTCAGACCTTTTCCTACAAAGGCCAAACAAGGTAAATAGATGTGAAGTGTGTTCTCTGCAAACTAACAACTTTGTCACTTTCCTCTCCATTCAATCAGTTTAAGAGGATGATTTCTGTCCTGACGCTAACCTCATTTTCTTTTGCTATTAAGAAACATGAAGAAAATGTATAAGCAAAATCCTTTATACATACAACCTCTATACTAACATTTATTTTTTAAATTTTAAAAAGCAGAAAATAGAATAGGAAAACCACAGATATTCTCCATGAAAAGATTCTCCAATAGAAAATGCTGTAGATGCATCTGTTCCCTGGAAGAGATAATAATAAGAGTCCTCTTGCCATTGTGTAGGGAGGGCTGGGACACTCTGCAGGCCTGGGTGCTGGGGGTGCCCTTCAGGGGTGCACACATGGCTGAAGAGACTAGGAAATGCTCATCAAACGCCCTGCACTCCTACGTGGCAGGCAGGGTACCGTCCCCCCTCTCACATCTCAACAATCTCTTTGCTGTCTCACTGGCCAAGCACACTCTTTTCCTGTCTTGCTTCTTGCCCTTCCAACTCAAATGCCTTTTTTCTGTTTTTGCAATAAGACTTCTACTTCAATTTCACAGAGCTTCATAAGGTTTGGTGAAATGAAGGAAACATTATTTGCCAGATTTTTAGTGGGACCTGCCAAGAGCTATTGCTCTTCTATGGAAGTGAAGGACTAGAGCCCGTTTTCCAGAAAGTATGTTCCAGGAAGGGTGATATGTGAGGCTTTAGCAAATGGGAGAGAGTGAAGAGCAGGGTCTATGAGACCATCAGAGACAGGGCTGTGTGTCATGTCATCTCTCCTTGTGCCACTTCCATATCAAGGATCCCAGGTGTGACAGGTCACCTTGTCCTTGCTAACTTGGATGACAACCGGGGTACTTAGTTTAAAGGTCTTGGCGGTGGGGGGGCATTCTGGGTGGCTCAGTTGGTTAAGTGTCCAACTCTTGACTTCAGCTCAGGTCATGCTCTCATGGTTTGTGAGTTCGAGCCCCATGTCAGGCTCTGTGCTGACAGTGTAGAGCCTGCTTGGGATTCTCTCTCTCTCTCTCTCTCTCTCTCTCTCTGTCTCTCTCCGTCTCTCTCTCTCTCTCTCTCTCTCAAAAATAAATAAATAAATGTAGAATCATCTTTTAGAAAGAGAGAGAGAAAGATAGAAAGAGAGAGAGACAGGGAGAAGAGAGAGAGAGAGAGGAAGGAAGGAAGGTAGGTTGGTAGGTTGGCTGGTTACTTGGAGTGGGTGGGTTTTCTCTGTTACTGCCAGTTCATGGGTTTCTACACTGCTTAATGATAGCTAAACATATCTCCAGCCACCAACATGGGCTGAGGGTGGGTCTGTCCCTCTGGCCTTGTCTCATCTAAAGCCCCCACAATGTGTGTATGGGGAGGAAGGTAGAGAAGGAATAGGGCCAACACATTAACTAGTAATCCCCAGAAAAAAACCACAGGGATTTGATAGTTGTGTATAAAATTCCCTACTAAAGAATTGGGTAGCTCACAAGTAAAGTTCCTATGGGAAGTTGTACATTTCACTTAATCAATTGCAGGTTCAACATATGGAAGTACTTTAAGACTTAGCCTTTTAAGTAACAGTGACCTCTATGAATTTCTTCTTTATCTCTTTAATATCACTCTTTCCCTGAACACCTTTAGCAGGTGGGATTTCAGTTCATAAAATCTTTGTTGTATCCAGCAAACTTGAGGGCCTTGGCCTTCTGATGGCAGTTTCTTGAGGCCTCTTTGGTTCAGCCATTGCCAGTTCTGCTAAAGTATAACTCTCACACGGCTAAAAAAAACATGACTCTGATGCAAACATAAAATGGGTATGCGTCAAAGACTTATTCAACTCATTAGTTAATAAGTAAGAAATAAGATATTAAAAGTAACCCAAGGAGCATTTGAGAAGTGGGAATGTGTGTACACGTGCATGTACACATGCACAATTTAATAAAGAAATACTAGAATAAGATTGCTGGGCACAAAATTAATTTACAAACCACAAACTTAAGGGTTATCTTTCCCACTGGACAGAAATTACTCATATTTCTACCAGAAAAAAAATCTACAACGTAACATGGGAACTTAATCAATAATAAATGCTGAGGGTAACTAAGTACATTTCCCAAGATAATCTGAGGTTAGCTTTGCCTCTGTGTGGCACTGAAAGGATGTGCTAATCACATTTTCCCCTTATTTCTGTTTTAGATAATTTTTGTGATATTTCTTTTTTTAACAGAAATTTTTTTTAAGTTTGTTTTGAGAGAGAGAGAGAGAGAGAGAGAATCCCAAGCAGGCTCCACACTGTCAGCACAGAGCCTGACGCAGGGCTCTATCTCACAAACCTTGAGATCATGACCTGAGCTGAAGTTCAGAGTCAGATACTTAACTGACTGAGTCACCCATGTGCCCTATTTTTGCAATATTTCTTAGGGGAAGGAGACATGTAGGCATCTGGTGAGTCATGGGAAAATGAGTGTTTTCATGCATTTATGTCTTTCCACTAGAGAAAGTAGCAGCTGGCTTCCTCAACCATCCACCTAAGAAGTCAGTACAACTCACCATGGTGAGGTTACCTTTTCACAGAAATAGCACATTCTTAGATGGGTTTGCATAAATCTTAGGAGCAGTAGGAGTCAAGAAAGTCATGGTTAAACATGTTTTAAAAATTATAATTTGGGAGGAATATAAAGAAAAACAAACTGTGCTTACTTTATCAATTTTCCCAAGTGATCCAAAGGATTAAGCAAATAAAGTTTTATTTTTATGAATACATGTGAAAACCCTAATGATCTTAAAATGAAGCAACTTAAAGGAAAGAAAATAATTCACATTCTAAGGAGATATTTAAAAACATTAAAATGACAGATGGATGGAAAAAAACATAACGAGGCCTTGAAAAATCCAGAAATTAATATATCAATCCCTGGAAAAATGGCAAGATGGCTAAGCTATCTTAAAAGCTCTTCAAATAAGTCATTGTACAGGGACCAGAGACTAGTTCCGAGGCCAATGGAGGGCAGTAGTGCTTATTCCAGGTCTTTCTATGAGATCATTCATTTTATTTTTCTGAACAGATGAAAACCCTTTTCACAGTGCCTCCTGTTCCCCTCACTTTTTCTCTTACAAAATTTGCAAAAATAAATTGAAAGTGAAGCAGAGCAAAGCAGTGACAGCTCGTCTCTGGTCCTGCTGGCATCAGCCAGGGCAGCTGGAAACATCTGCTCATTCACATGTCCACTCAGTGGCTACTGGCTTCCTCACAGCATGGCAGCTGGCTACCAAGGTGGCAGTCCCAAGACAGACCCAGATGGAAGCCCTTTGTGACATACTGCCTTTTGTAACTTCACTTCAGGAGTCATGCGATGTCACCTTTGCCAAAATTGTCCACCTTGATGCAAATCACTAGATTCCACTATTTGATTGGAAAAGCATCGAAGAATTTGAGAATGTGTTTTAAAACCACCACCAACAATGCTGCCTTGTTAGTAATCTTTTTTCATTTATTACACTATGCTTTGAAACAATGGTGGGAGTGGTGAGGGCTCAAATTGGAAACTCATGTTTTCCAGTGGGGAAATTTTATTGATTTGAAATTTTCCTATCCTCTATTTTATGTTATAAAATAGAGGTGGCTTATGGGTGGCTTATAGTATGTCTCTTAGATTTTGAAACTTTTAAACCTACCTCCTAATTCTCATATCTCTTCTCTTTGATTTTCCATCTTCTATGTCACCTCTTGTTCTAGATTCAGGGAAATTCCTTCAATGTTACCTTCCAATCTTTTTAGCAAATTTTGAAACTTCTGCTAATCTACTTTTTATTTCTAAGAGCCCTTTTTAGTCCTCTGTTCTGATTTTATGGTAGCCTGTTTCTGTTACACAGATATAATCTTTCACATTTCTCTAAAGATATTTATTAACTTAGCTTTTGGTTGTAAAAAATACATATATATGCAAATGTAGAATAATACAGTGAATGCTCCTGCCCCGCTGTATTCATCCCGTTACTTCTCTGAAGCAAAAGCAAAGGCTGTCATGCTGAAAACAAAGGGTTAAATGAATATCTGTATCCTGAAGTTGGATCTCAGCCCTTCTTCCTGCTCAGTTATCAGAAGCCTAGTGGACAGTCTACCCCCATATTGGTTTCCTAGGGCTTCCATAGCAAAGTACCACAAATTGGGTGGCTTAAAGCAACAGAAACCTGTACTCTCATAGTTCTCGAGGGTAGAAGTCTAAAGCCTTCTGAATGCTCTGAAGGGAAGTCTGCTCTGTGCCTCTCTCCTGGATTCTGGTGGCTGCCAACAATGCTCACCACTCCTTGGCTTGTTGTGTCACTCCAATCTCTGCCTCCCCTGCCACCATGGAAACTTCCCTGTGTGTCTTCCATCCCCTCTGTTTTCTCTTCCATAGAAGGACAGGACACCAATCACTGGATTAAGGCCCACCCTAATCCAGTATGGCCTCATTGTAACTAATGACAAAAACCTGTTTCCAAATAAGATCACATTCTAGGGTTCTCAGGGTCAGGACTTCAACATATCTTTTTTTTCCCCCCTAGATAAAATTCAACCCATAGCACTCCCCTTTGTAGGAGATCAAGTAGTGGGCTTCACTGAACTCTTCCAAACCCTGTGTTTTTCACAAGTCAAGCAGCACTGGCCCCCTTTAAGGCCTTCCCCTCTTAAAATCTAAATCTTCTGGCAAACATATTTAACAATACTCTCTTCTATAACTACTCTCACATATGTCAATGTATCTCACCCTTGAGTACTCACTTGAAAGAAAAAAAGAAAAACTTTAAAGCATTTCCCAGTGTTCCAGTCCTAACTCATGCATGTCTTTAAAATCTGCCAGTCAGTTTTAAGTCCATTTTACAGCAATGTAGGAATGTAGTAATTTTCTACTTTGTCTTTGTAAGTCTAGGCTGAAACTTGAAAGAAAACCTAGAGTATAGGATAACCTTTTAATTACTTAGCAAATTACGTTTTTGTTAAGTATTCTCATTTTCTCACACAGGCACAGGGACACACATGTCTTATCGTGGATTTCTGTAATTATAGCTTGTGTGCTCTAAGCCAGAAATGGCATATGTGTGCCTGACTGTGTGGTGGCTTCATACAGATTTCACAGCCCTTTCCCCATATTATAATTAAAATGCAGATACCATTGGGTGGGTAGAATCCTGAGTAAATAGCCTTTTGAATATGAGCCAAATTTCCACTATTATTTTGTGAGCAGCCCTGTGTCTATTGGTAAGTACTGAGTGGCTAAACTGCTTGACTATATTTCTTCTGCAGGTGTCACACCTTGTCACCAGCCACCCCCACCTCAGTAAGAACCCCTGCAGGCATTTGTTCCCTTTGAGTAAATGCAACTCTCCACAGAGCCCTTCTACAGGATAAAACATGCTTTGCACAAAGTCCATTCCTGATTCAGTAAGGGGGGCATAAAAAGCATTCTTCTCAGAGGTAAATAGATGATCTAAAGTGTAGAGGATACAAAGTTTTTGCATTTTTTTCCACTGGCTGCATCTTATCAAAGTGAAGATTCTTAATGCCAAATCATTAGCAACTAATGGTGTGCATTAGTTAATATACTGGAGTGAAAAGGAAAAAAAAAAAAGGAGAACTAATAAGTGTTTTGGTCGACAGACATAGGAGTCTTTCCATGCAATGAATGGAGTAAAAGAGCCTAGAAAGAGGTGTAATTTTCTGTATTTCTTCACTCTTTGCCTGGGGCAACATAGCCCCTGTCTTTGAACAAGGTCAGGTGCATTGTGCCTGCCCAGGGTTTGAAGAGCATTGAAAGATTCCTGGAGGGGGTGTATCCCAGTAACAAATGGCTGTGTGGGGGAGGAAAAGGGACCCCACACAGGCTGCCTCTTTATTCTCCAAAAGGAGAAGGCTTGCAGGCTCTTAACTAGCTGGGGTGGGTTAACACCTGCTCCCAGAAAGAATGTACTCTCTCTCTGGTCACAGGTAGCTGACTTCTTGATGGGCAGGGCTGGAGGCCCTGTACATGGGGAATTTTTCTTTACATATCACTGAAAAATGGATAGTAGACAACTCTGCAATGTTTTCCAAGTTGAAAGTCAGTTGGCACTAACTCTCAAAGCATGTAGCAAAAAAAGAGAAAACCCTAAAAATGTCAAATATATACATATTTGTATATTGTATACTTTATATATATATATATATATATATACTGTATATTGAATACAGCTGCCCATTTTTGTATTTCAACATTAAATTTGAATACATAAATATTTTTTAAGCATCATGGTACACTTGATAGAGTAATTAAAGAAATCTGAGATGGGTGGAGTAAATCAATATGGGTTGATACATATTGAGGCTCTCTGGGTATGGCTACCAGAGAATGTGTCATTTGGGGAATACTTTAATGATAAGTCATTGTCCCTGCCTTTAAGCAGTTAGAATATTATCTTGGAGAATGGGACATGCACACACATAACATTTCTAACAAATCAGTGAGTACCAACTTATACAATGTACCACAAGTCTTAATAGAAGACATAAATATTCAGGCTTTGTCAAATGAAGGAATAAATAAGAGTCAGTCATGGTGGAGGATATGGATCCTACTCCAGAGACTCGGGGTTGAAAGGAATGTCATTTGTTTACCATTTTGAAATGAATTAATTCAGACTTTTATAATAATGAAAAGTCAGTGAGTTCACCTTTCTGCTCTGAACACATAACAATGACAGATGAAATATTTAAAAGACAGGAAGAAAGAGAGACAGAAGAGAGAGAGAAAGAGAAAGAAAGGAAGGAAACCAGGAAGACCCAACCACAATTTTTGGTACAAGATAAAATCTCCATGGGCCAGACACAAAAGGAAAATATAAATTGTGTGTTGTCTGCCTAGGAGTAGGCACTGGTGACTGGGAGCTTGGTTCCTGTGGGACAAGGAGTTCTAAATGTGAATGAGACTTGGAGCAGCGCCAGACTTCCTGTTTGATGCCAGAGGCAGACAGCACTCCTTCTCTCCTGGCACTATGGCTTCAGATGAAGCTGTGAGCAGCAGGGAGACAAAGGGCAAAGACAAAGTGTTACTCCCAGGAACTGAGCCAACTTCCTACACTTTGCAAATAGATCTGCTATATCCCTCAATGACCCCTAGGAGCCTTTAGGGACAGTACATCCCAAGTTCAATTGTAAAGCCTGGTTCTGGTATAGGAGAAGGAGGGCTGGGCTAGGTAGAACAACCACCAAACTGTCAAGGCAGGAAAAGTTCGGAGGGGATATTCGAAATGAGCTTGCAAACCAAAATTCCAAAACACAGGAAGAAGGACTAATTTCTCAAAGGACAGCCAATAAACAAAAGACTTGGAAAGAATAATTCACTCCAACTGAAATTCAGTTTAGAGACTAGTCTGATGTCAACATAAATTTCTTGAGGATGTTCAAAGAGATACATAAAGGCATTTATGATCAAAGAAATAAATTATGGAACAGAAGTAGGCAGGAATGAAATGAAAATGAAACAAATTAAATCAGATCCTGAGTTCCGACATTGCTAGAAGGGTTGGAAATCCAACCTCGGTCATAATAACATGTTGTCACCAATCTAGGAGCAGCGGTACATCTCTGAGGCTTCTATAACATAAATGGAAGGTCTCTATCATTAGTCATCCTAATCATTTCCAATATCGTCATAGTCCAGGCCCCAGAGCCCCCATGATGACTTAGCTACTTAAGTACAAAGTGAAAGAGATGAACTGAAGCTGAGAACGTCCTCTCTAAGGCGAGCCTTTCTAGCTTGCATGCCCTCAGAAATGATGTCACTGACTTGACTTGGATGCTGCCAAGGATGAGGACACGGGTCCTACCACTCTAGAACACTCCTTTCACTTCAGTGCTTAAAATGCATACGTTCTTTCAGGCTCTACCCAGAAACTATGATTCCCTATATTTGGCTCAGGGCTTAGAAATTAGTGTTTCTAACAAGCTCCCTTGGGATTCAAATGCTGTAGGCCCAGAATTTGGTAAACCCTGATATTGTTTATAGTCCTCATTTTTCAAGTGATGAAACCAGACAGGACCAGGGGGAACAATGCCTTGGTCACACAGCTAAGTGATAACAGAATAAAACCCAACTCTTTCTTCTGCTTAAAGAAGAGGGTTTAATTCCCTCTCCTTTTCTAGTACCTTAGAAACTAAAAGTTGTTGATTTGAGATCTTTCTTTTCTAATATAGGGGTTTACTGCTATAAATATCTTCTCAAGCCCTGCTTTCGTGTAATCTCACAAATTCTAATAGTGTGTTTTCATTTTCATTCAGGATAAAGTACTTTCTAATTTCCCTTTGGAATTCTTCTTTGACCTAGGATAATGTAGAAGCATGTTATTTATTTTCTAAATATTTGGAGATTGTCCAGATATCATCCTGTTATTTATTCCTATTTTAATTCCTTTGTGGTCAGAGAACACACTGTATATGACTTGAATCCTTTTTAATTTATTGACATTTGTTTTATAGCCCAGAATGTGGTCTCTCTTAGCAAATGTTCTCTGTGCCCTTGAGAAAACTGTGTATTCTGTTGTAGGTGAACAGAATGTTCTAATAAATGTCAGTCAAGTCAAGTGGGTTGGGAATGGGTTCAACTTTTCTTGCTGATTTTCTGCCCACTTGATCTATTAATTATTGAGAAAATGGTAGTGAAATCCGCAACCATAACTGTGGGTTTGTCTATTTCTTCTTGTAGTTCTATCAGTTTTGGCTTCCTATATTTTGAAGCTCTGTTATTAGATATATAAATGTTTAGGATTGGTATCTTCTCTTGTTGAGTTGATCCTGTTATCATTTTGAAATGGATTTTTTTTAATCCTTGGCAATATTCTTTGTTGTGATATCTACTTTGTCTATTTATATAGCTAATTCAGGTTTCTTTTACTTCATATTAATATGCCATATCTTTTTTCACTCTTTTACTTTTAACCTATGTGTGTCTTTGTATTTAAGATTGTTTTCTTGCAGACAGCCTATAGTTGGGTCTTGCTTGTTTTATCCATTCTTATTATTTCTACATTTTAATTGAAATGTTTAGCTTATTTTAAGGTAATGATACTGATAAAGTTTAGGTTTAAAATCTACTGTCTTACTATTTGTTTTCTATTATCCCTTTTCCCTCTTTTTCTGCCTTCTTTTGTATTACTTTTTGTGATCGCCCTTTATCTCCCATGTTTACTAGATATATCTCATTTTTAAAGAAGTTTCTTTAGGGTTTACAGTATATGTCTTTAGCTTGTCAAAGTCTACCTTGAATTGCTATAATACCATTTCACATATGAGAACCTTAAAAACAGCATAGTTTCAATTCTTCCCCTTCCAGGCTTTGTGCTATTGCTGTCATACATTATGCTTCTCTCTGTATTTTAAAACCTGTATTACATTATTATTTAATGTATTCTATTTAAATAATCAATTATTTATTAAAGGTATATAAATAATAAGAAAAAAATGTTATATTCTTGTCCACATAGTAACCATTTCTGGTGCTCATCAATCCTTTATGTAGATCTATATTTCTGCTTATCATTTTCCTTCTATCAAAATGGGTTCTTTTAATATTTTTTGTGGCGTACTACTGGTGGTCTACTACTGAATTGTTTCTAACTGTGTATGCCCGCCTTTATTTTTGAAAGAGGTTTTGCCGTGTACAGAATTCTAGGTGGACAGTTTTTGCTATTAGTACTTTAAGGATATTTCTCTACTGTCTTCTCAGCTCCATTGTAGGCTGTGAGAAATCTGTTGTCACCCTTATCCCTGTCCCTCTGTGTGTAATGTGTCTTTATTCCCTGGCTGTTTCTAAGATTTTTTTTTATCACTGGTTTTGAGCATTTTGATTATTCTATGCCTTAGTTCTATTTCTGTTTCTTGTGCTTTTGATTCTTTGAGCTCCTTGCATCTGTGGCTTTATAGTTTTCAAAAAACTTGTAAAATTTTCAACCAATATCCGCTCAAATATGTTTTCTGTCTCCTCCTCTGTCCCTTTAGGGACTATAATTAAACACATATTAGACTGCTTAGTTTTCCCATAACCCGTTGAAGCTCTGGCCATTAATTACTGAAGCTCTGTTTGTTACTTTAATTCCTTTTGTCCCCACCCTCTATGTGTCATTTTGGATTGATTCTACTTCTTTCTTCAGATTTGTTTATCTTTCCCTCTATAATGTCCAATCTGCCATTAATCTTACCCTGTGTATATTTTTACCTCAACCATTGTAGTTTTCATCTCTGGGAGTTCAAATTGCATCTTTTCATATTTTTCACTTGTCTACCAACAATCTTTAGTCTTTTCTCTAGCACTTTGAACATATGGAATATAGTTATAATAACTGATTCAGTGTCCTTGTCTGCAAATTCTATAACATGTCAGTTCTAGGTTGGTTTTAATTGATTTTTTTCCTTATCATTATGCTTCTTTGCATGCCTGGTAACTTTTGATTGGGTACCAGAAATTAGAACTTTACTTTGTTTGGTGCTTGGTATACATATTATATATATGTAATGTATATAAATTTTTGAATTTTGTTCTGGGATGCAGAAACAGTCTAACCCCATCAGATTTTGCTTTTAAGCTTTGTTAAGTGATACCTGAGCAGAGTTAGTCTAGGGCTAACTTTTGCCACTATTGAAGCAATACCCACCTGACTACCTGATGCTCAGTGACTCATGAGGTCTGTGTGGCGAGAAGAGGCACTAGTCCCTTCCCTTTATGTTCCCTCTAATATTCAGATGGTTCTTTCCCCAGCCTTACAAGTATGCACTGATCAGCACTCAGTTGAATATTGGAAGCAAACCTTCAGATCTCTAAAATGTTCTCTGTTTACTATTTCCTGGCCTCCCTGACTCCCAGCTCTATTTCCTCAACTTAAGGAGATTTCTAGGCTCTGTTGGGATTCCCCTCCCTGCACCACATCTGAGAACAAACAAAGAAAACCCTACAATTGCCCCCAGCTTATTGCTTAGAAAGATCTGGAAACTCTTTCTAAGAGTTTAAAAGCTGGGGCAACTGTAGGATTCCTTTCATTTTTTCCCTTTCTCTCAGGTATCACTGGTCTTTGTTACCTGATGTCCAACATCTTGAAAATTCTTGCTTCATGTATTTCGTTCCTGTATTTAGTTGTTTCGGGTGGGAGGTAAACTCTGTTATTTAATTTTGACCAGAAGCAGAAGTCCCCACAAATACATTTTTAGTGTAAAGAATGGAATTTATATAAATGAAAGTATTACAAAATTACTGGCCTTATGTCACATGAGTATGGCAAAAACCACTGAAAGCACTGTCAATGACTGAAATTTACAAAGTACCCATGTATGCCAAATCATTTACTACACAGGGAAGCAACTGAGGCCTCCGTGAGGCAAGAAATGTGGTGAAGTTCACATACCTCCTTAGTGAGAGGAATAAAACCAAATTCATTTTCCCTCAAATATATGCAGCATTGTTGCTAACATTTTGCTGTTTCAAACTACCCCAAACCTGCTTATTAAAAAGGAGAGATATCATATTTTTTTATATCATACTTTTATAAAATAAAAATATACCTGATCAAATCAGAACGTCTTTGCATTCAGAAGCCATAAAAAACCGCCCACTGTTTAATCTATTTGTACCATTATAAAAACTTTTTTAACCTCCTTATAGACACTTCAGGAACAAAATTATTCACATTCTTTCCACTTTCAGTTCATCTGGAAACGAAAGGATTGTGTCGTGTTAAGTGATCAAGTCTGAAACCAGCCTGTCATCTCCTGTTGCAAACTGTTTTCATGAGGGATGGGAGGACAGGTCGGCTGCCACCCGAAAGCCTGGCCACTAGCTCTCCAGCTGTCCTTTAATCTGGTACAATCATAGATACAATCTCCTGAAACCTTCAAGATTTCCAAGGGTCCGTGGAAATGTTTGAGATGTGGAAAAAGAGTTGATTGCTTCCAAATATAAACAAGAAAATCACCAAATTAAAATAAATGCCTTTATTTCTAAAAATGCAAGAGTAGAACCCATGGATACAGCTCAACTCTTATGTTTCTATCTTCATTTAATTCAATGAGAGTTGTCTGTTCATTTTAATTTGCCTGATAGGATGTGAGTGGCAAGTCCACAACAGTGCTTAAGGCCAAAACAGCTAAAAATCTTTAAAATGCCCTAAATTCAGTTACTGAAATCCCAGAGAAGTATTCAGTGTTGCTAGTTACCTTTGCTTAGAAATAGTGATAAATGGGGGTGCCTGGGTGGCTCATCGGTTAAGCCTCCGACTGCAGCTCAGGTCATGATCTCACAGTTTGTGGGTTCGAGCCCCGCGTCACGCTCTGTGCTGACAGCTCAGAGCCTGGAGCCTGCTTCAGATTCTGTGTCTCCCTCTCTCTCTGCCCCTCCCCGGCTCATGCTCTGTCTCTCTCTGTCTCAAAAATAAATAAAACACTAAAAAAAATTAAAAAAGAAAAGAAAAGAAATAGTGATAAATGCCACTAAATACAAGTTGGTTAGGGTTTTTTGGTTTTCATTTTACCAAATGGGAGCGTGGCTTAGGTGATTCCAAATTGGTTTGTACTTTTGTTAACTTTATCTGTCAAGCCAGTTCTCAAACAGGATCAGAGAAATCCACATCCCAGCAGAAGTAGGTCTTTTTTAAAAGACTTCTAACAGATCTGAATTGCCCCCATGGCTTCTGGAATACAATAGCATTTATATTTCTTAATATGTCTCAATAAAATTAAGTCTGTTTCCAACATGCCTTCACCACGGTTAATGAGAAGTTTGGTTATCAGGGCTTCATCGCCACTCTTAGATTGTAGAAGAATTCTAGGCTTATGTCATCCAGAAATATGGAGGACAACCTAGAGGGGTGGAGGCTTTCCTTTATTTCACAGGCCTTTAAGGATATAAAACAAACAGACAAACAAAAAACTAGGACTGCTTACAGTCCCTCAAATAATCCTTCACACCCTCACCAAGCTTGGCTAAGGAACCTTTGTTGGGACCCCCACATCTATGCTGCTTGGCTCCTTGTTCTGTAGCTACCAAGTCACCCCCATCTGAGGTTCTGCCTCTCCAGAATATTACATTGCAGCCACCTCATTCTTTTACCCAGTTTCAAGGAAACGGACCATACCCCAGGGTCAGGCTTCTTTCTTCCTCCACCCACAGAGCACCAAGTCCCCATCTTGTTCTCTTTTATACAAGGCAGCCCATTCTATCATTGGATCCAGAGCAGCGTTTCTTGTAATGTAACCCAAAGAACCCTGGCTGGTGCCAGGCAGCCCACCAAATAATCGGCACCAAATAACAGTTCCATATGAAAAAGTACCTGAGCAACTCTGTTCCCTTCCAGTCCACAAGTTGGAAATGTAAGAGCAATTATGACTGTTACAAAAATCCCATGAGATCCTTTATACTAAGCCCAAGTTTATCAAGAAGCCCTTGATGAAACAAGTGCCAAAGGGAATGTAAAGAGACATAAACTAAGAACAGACAAGTATAAGAGACAAGCCCTTGGTGGTCTACTCGGTAGCACTGAGCATTAACTAATGACCACTCTTCCAAAGGGCTGGAACAGCCTTCTAAAGCAATGTCACTCAGAACGCTCTCTGTTTTCTTCAGGTTCCCAATAAATAGAATGAAAAACAGCTGAAGAAGTATTCTTGTTATTCACAGGGAAATGTGAACACGCCTTTGAGCCTATGAGATGAAGATTCCAGCTTTATGCCAAAGTAGTAACATGGTTGATGGTAAATGAAATCATGTAATGAAATCTACTCTTTAAAAGCTTCCTGTCGCTAGTACTCATGAATATAGTTAGATATCTTAGGAAAAGCTAGGGAAATTTCTAAGAGAAAAAAATGAGCTTAGCAAATAGGGTACAACTCTAAAATCTGGCAAAAGCTTAAATTAGCACTTTTCTCATGGTAAACCTTCCCAGGAACCCTCAAACTCAGCCTAATACATTACAGAAGTATTGGTTATTGGTACATTCTTTTTCTTCCAGACTTTAGGGTAACTAATAGGATCTGATATCAAGAGCCATGAACTATTCTCAGAGCAATGCATTAAAACCAAGAACAAGATTTTTTAGATGCTTCCAAAGAGCTGCCTCCTTAGTAGCTCTTAACAAACTGGGTGCATGTTTGTCTCTCTGTGACTGTTTTGTCTTTTTATCCTATACTATGCAATTAACACTTCATTCTACCCAATTCTGTTCTCTATACTTGACTCTTTTACACTTTATTTTGTCAGTATAAAATGTAGTTAATTATCGCATTGTCTTCTCACTAATTACTAATTGAGATTATTTCCCCAACTAAATGTTAAACTTCCTGCAAACAAAAAATACTGAAACTCTTTGCCATACCACCATAACTAAAATAGGCCTAAGTACCTAAGAGTTACACAATTACACAATCAATAATTAATTGACTCTCAGGTTTAAACCACACATTTAAAAAAATGAACCAAAACTGGATTATTTCTTAGTCCTCCGTCTGTCTCCCAAACTAGATACAGCCTCAGAGGTACTGCAAAATAACAGATGATTTGTAATAAAATATTTTTTTTAAGTTTATTTATTTAGTTTTGAGAGAGAGAGGGAGGGAGAGAGAGAGAGAGGAGGGGCAGAGAGAATGTCAAGCAGGCTCCACACTATCAGTACAGAGCTCAACGTGGGGTTCGAACTCACCAACTGTGAGATCATGACCTGACCTGAACTCGAGAGTTGGACATTTAACCAACTGAGCCACCCAGGAACCCCCTTTTTTTTCTTTTAGAAGTCCTTTTTGGGGTTCCCTGGGTGGCTCAGTAGGTTAAGCAGCTGACTCTTGATTTTGGCTCAGGTCATGATCTCTCACAGTCATGAGTTCGAGCCCCACATTGGGCTCTATGTTCATAGGACAGAGCCTGCTTTGGATCTTCTGTCTCCCTCTCTCTGCCTGCCTCTCTCTCTCTCTCTCTCTCTCTCTCAAAAATAAATAAATGTTAAAAAAAAAGAGTTCTTTTTTGAAAACACTGGTCAGGAAAGTTCAATACCCCAGAGAGATGGTGACATCATAGGAAAGTAAAGCTGAAATGGACTTTCTCACAGGAATGAAATCATTTTAGTTCTAATTTGAGTTCTTAAATTGGACTGATTAGGTTCAGAAGGACAGAATCATTTCTCAGGCCTGTTTAGAAGAATTACATTTGGGGCAGTTGGGAGTCCAAAGATACAAAGAACATGGCCCTGGTCAAAGGTCCTCCCAAGACAGAGGCTTTAATCACTCAGCTTGATGAAATCCTTAGTGTCTGTCACTACCTCCAGAGTCCCTGGTCCTATCTTCTCTTTGTCTCAGAGACAAGTTCACTGAATTGCAGGCAGACGACCTCAGTTGTTGAGTGAATCTGTCGGGCTTACTTTTCATTGTCTTAGTATGCTTTTGTGAACCAGTTTCCCTCCTTCACTTCCTGTCTGGTTTGCATCACTGACAAATTCCACTTTTCCTCTTTGAGAAAGACATTCTTCCTGAGCCCTGCCCGCACAGAAGAGGACATTCCACTTGAAGATGAGCTGGAATGCAGCCTTCCTCATAAAACAATTGTAAGTGGTTGAGATAAAGCACCCAATAAAGCAGCTGGAAGTAGAAACAGGCAGAAAGAATATGTGCCTTCTCATGGAGCGATACTCCCCATCCATCAGCTGAAAAGGAAAATCTGGGACATGGCTTCAAGTTTTCATTAAAATGCAATAGGGCGTCAGGAAGTCGGATTTGGACCAACAACAATGAGATATTTTTCTTACAGTTCCTTTCCTCTGAACAGCCTTCCTGTGGGCTTCAAAATTCTCTCTCTGACCAAATTCAGTGAACTTGCTTTTTCCTCTTCTCTTTGATTGAACCCGAGCTTTGGGAAGGGTGGTGAAGTAAGCCAAAATGAAATTCCCAAACTTATGGTTCTCAAGTAAATGAGATTTTCTCTAATGCTTACCAACTGTCACCAGGTCAGATGGATTTTTCTGCTTGAGGTGCCCTGATGCATTAATTTCTCTGCCGTCTTATAGTATCCCTCTGAAAGCAACCCAGCAGCCATAAAAACATAAAAAGAAAATGCATGGCATAACTGGTAGACAAAAGGACTGTGAGAAATAAAAAGTGAGGAAAGGGCATTAAGAAAGGTCTTTAGAGAAGCATGCCATTTGCTTGGTTTTCCATTCAGCGGGCAAATCACACATCACTCTGCTTGGACACAGAAAATGGCATCACGTGTGTAAGGTCTAGGCTAGCAGAACCAGAAATCCTAAACAGTAGCTGTACCTTCTCTTTTCTTGATTCATCTAATGCGGTGATTTAAAACACAAACAAACAAATAAACAACAACAACAACAACAAAACCTTCAAAGCAGTGAGACCAGAATATGTAAAGCAGCTGATGGTGGAGTTGTACTGGCTGAGTTTCAGGGTCTCATCCATAGGGCTTCCTCTCCCCACAGTGGCCCAGACAAGTGTCCAAACAGGTGTATGGTTGGAGGCACAACTAGAGGGTTTTAGTGACCCAAACAGTGGCAACACTGGATTTAATTTCTCTGAGTACAGATGGCTATCATCTAAGTCAGAGAGCAAGAAGACACTCTCTAATGTATTCATGTGGGGCTTCTTACTCTGGTTTCTTGAACTAAAGATTAGTATAGTTTTTAATAGATACCATAAGTCACTTCCCATCACCTCCCATCTAACCCCCCTCATCTTCCTTCCTTCAAAAAACGTGTTAACCAATGTGTATTGCATGTGTCTCATGTCCAAAGCACTGTCCTGTCATTAAAAACATATAAGTAATAAATAAGAATAGCAGTAGTAGTAATAGCAAACACTTATATACCATTTACTAAGTGCCAGGCACTGCCCTAAACTCTATATATGCATTATGTATTATGAAGTCATTCAAGGAAACAACATTCTAGCAATGATATGATTATTATTTCCAATTTAGAGATAAAGAAACTGAGGCACACAGAGGTTAAATAATTTGCCCAAAGTCACATATCCAGCAAAGGGAAGGGCTGAGATATGAACCCAGGCAGTTAGGCTCCTGAATTTATGCTTTTGGCATATTTGCTTAATGTGCTTTGTCTTGCATTCATCTTATTATCTATGGTGCGAAGAGTTTTTGTTCCTAGAGCTCCAAACATCTTTTCCTTTTTGGAACTTAATAAAGGAATATGGACAATGTTTACATAAGAAGACAGTGTCTCTTCCTCCCAAATTATTTACTGAACACCTATTTTTTTGTCAGGTATTTTATATCATCAATATCGTTAATAAATATTTCTGAGCAGATGTTTTTGCATTAAGACAAATTCTTTACAGCAGTTTTAGGTTCACAGCAAAACTAAGGAGAAAGCACAGAGATTTCCCATATACCCCATACCCCACACAAGCAAAGCCTCTGGAGTACATCAGTGAAAGAACTGAGGGTTACAGAAATTGATTCATTTGCTCACTGATCTATAACTAACAGGGATCAGTGTGACTCACACCCATCTCACTATCAAGATCATGTTTCAACACTTTCCTATGCTTGTCAATCTTGCTTGGGAAGTGGTCAGAGTTGCTCATTATTGCCTCTGATTAATGTTATGAATGCCATGAATCCCTTTCTCCAACTCCCTTCTCTCATACTGTTTATGTCCCCAGGTAACCCTTACACCTGTGTCTATATTTTGCAAAATACATCTATAGCCTTTCCCCTAGGGGCCATCGGTTGTCTAGAGCCTGAGATGTGGGAGAAGGGCGCATGCTTCTCTCCCTACATCAGATGTCATGAAGAAGACACAAGGCCAGATCAGAGACTCGTGCACGCCAAGTCCTACGGTTTTCCACTGCTTCCTCCTGACCTGCTCTCAGAAGCATCTGAACATCTGAATATTTACAAAATGCACCACAGAGTTCTGAGGACTTGACCGAAGCCAACAGGAAATGACAAAGCCAGGTCACACCAGAAAGGCTGAGCCAGTTTTGAAACTGGGCAAGAATAATGGATCTGCCTCCGTTTCAGTTGGTTTTCACTTCTCTTTCCCAATGAACCAGCAAACTACAAGTGCAAATAACAGACATGTGATTAAAAAACAGTGTGATTAGTTCTTTCCATGATAATCAATGGTCCAACCGGAATATGTCATGTTGGAGGACCTGGACCCGTGGGCATATAGATTTATTATATAGCAGCAGACTGGGCTGGGCCAGATCCGCGGGTAAGTGCCATCCTGTTACTATGTAAGATATTTCTTGCAGCCCCAGTCCTACTTCTTCAGTTCTATCACTTACTGTGTCACTGGGCTTGCAGCAGGCCTGGGCACGGCCTACTGTGCCAACAAATAAAATCACTAAGATTACATGTGGAGGTTTAAAAAGTGCTGTCCCTTCCAGATGTCACTGGGTGTCTTGTCTGGGCTGGGCGTGAGTCTCAGTAGACTGTCAGCTTAAACAACACTTGTCTCTAAAAATCTGGGTTTTAATTACCTGAGATTTTTCTAGATATAAAGCCTCCTGCCGTAGATGTTCAGTGACTTTCTTAATTACCTGAGAACTTGAAGATATTTAAAACGGGTGCCCACTAATTTCCCTTGATGTTTATGGGACCCTGGAGACTCACGTCAAAGAACTTGAATCCTGTGTGCAACAGGCCTGAGACATTACAGACACATTGGATGCACTAGGCATCTTCAAAAAGACGAAAGCTATAGGAAATGGAAATTAAACCTTTGGAGAAAAATCCCCTTGAGAGATGAAGTCAAGTGTGGCCAATTGAGCCAGAAGGGCTGACACTTTGGTTCTGAGTGGGGATTAACGTCCTCACAAGCCCACCCAGGTACAACCCATCACGACCCCAGAATGCCTGAGATCTTTGTGAAGGAGAGGGATGGGGAAGAGATAACTTTGCCCCTAGAGGCCCCACAGCTCTGAGGTAGGAAGCGCTACTGAAAGGTCTGGTCAGGCACAGCGGAAAGTACTTCCGGAGTGAGTGGTGGGGAAGAGACGCAATGGTGGTGGTTAGTTAGAGGGAGTCAAGAACTGTGTGAACAGGACCCATGGGCAGCATGAAGGTCAGTGGTCTCTGGGGCAGGCTGGGCATGGTCACCGGGCTGGTCCCAGCTCCCATGGTGGCATGCATGCAGTCAGTGCCAAGGAGAACCGGCAGTAGTATGGGCAGCGGCAAGGGCAGTGTCCAGGGGGCCACGTGACAGCAGAAAGGCAAAGTGGTCGGGCTGCAAAGGTGCAGGTGGTGGCCCTGGTTGCCTGTAAGACAAACTCCAGCCTCGAACTTCTGGAGAAAGAGTACTCTGTTCTGTACCCTTAAATCCTAAGGACGAAGTGAAGAGGGAACTAGGGACATTCTGGTGCCACCTGTGACGCATTTGGAGCTTGTCTACCACTAGGGGAGAGAGGATCACAGGAGAAGATCGGGTACCTTGCCAGTTAGGCAGGCAATGACTTCGGAGCACAGAGGTTCGAGCTATTACTACAAATATGACACATGTACAGCCATCACCGTGTGAAGCCTGGGACTTACAAATTATGTACATAACATTTGAGTTTTAGTCCAAATAACTGTGCCGTGTCTGTTATTTGGAAGGAGTGCTGATAGAATTATATTTCAGCAGATAGGTCTTTGGAGGCCTCTGTAATTCATACTCTTCCTAATTTGGCAAACGTTTATTGTACATCGACTGTATGCCAGACAGTAGGCCAGGGGTCGAGAATACAATAATACATATACGAAAATCACCGTGGTAGAGTCTCTGACCTCAGTAATCTCAGTTTGGTGGGGAACTGACCTATTAAATCATAAACATGGTGATAAGTGAGACCTGTCACAGGAGAGGTATGTCTGTGTGCGGGTTGATTCAAAGGAAGGACTTGGGGATAGAAAAAGGAGGCAGCATAATGGACGTGCTACACAGGTCTTTATAAGGTGACTCTCAGTTTGCTCTGACAACAAACAGTATTTGTAGCAACTCATAGAGAATGTCCAGCATCATTTCTAGGGTCCTTCTCTCTGCTCTGTAGCCTGGAAGCTGAACTGCTTCTGCTGCTTCTTCTCTTTTTAATGTTTATTTATTTTTGAGAGAGAGAGAATGTGCGAGCAGGGGAAGGGTACAGAGAGAGGGAGACAGAGGACCCAAAGTGGGCTCTGCACTGACAGCAGAGAGTCCAAAGCAAGGCTTGAACTCACCAACCATGAAATCATGACCTGAGCTGAAGTCGGATGTCCAACCACCTGACCCACCCAGGCGCCCCTCTTGAACTTCTTTCTCTGTACTGCATCCTCCCTTGTTCTATGTCTTAAGCTGGAGGCGAGAGGGCAGCTCCCTCTCTGCCTGGCCAGGGTTCAGCAGAGCTGTGTTCCTCCATCTGAGACCACAATGCCCTGGGGCACCAGGGTGGCTCAGTCAGGTAAGCATCTGACTTCGGCTCAGGTCTGTGATCTCACAGGTCCTGAGTTCGAGCCCCGCATCGGGCTCTGTGCTTACAGCCCAGAGCCCAGAGCTTGGAGCCTGCTTCAGCTTCTGTGTCTCCCTCTCTCTCTTTGCCCCTCCCCTGCTTGCACTGTCTCTCTCTCTCTCTCAAAAGTAATCATTAAAAAATGAATAAATAAAATTAAAATAAGACCACAATGCCCTGGCAAGCTCTGGTGACAGAAGGGAACAGTTACCAAGAGGGGCAAGTTCTGCAGCTGCCTGCTGTTGCTGGCCACAGACTAGTTGCCTTCCCTTACTGTCCATACCTTTATAAAGTACCCTTGAACTTTCATCGCCTCTTTGGGTGCACACCTGTTCCTCACTGGGACCCTGCATGCTGCAGCATTCTAGGCGCAAGGGGATAGTGTATTCAGAGGAGACGTGAAATGGCACAGCTCATTTCAGGAACTGTCACTAGTTCAAATGGCAGGAGGTGGAAATCAAGAAGCAGAGAGAGGAGCTGAAGCTGGTGAGGCTCTGGGGGGCCAGGCTGCAGGGAGCTTCCTGCTAGGAAAGGAGTAAGAGACCTTATCACAGACCTTATCATTAGACTTGCCTAATACCACTGGGGTTTATGTATTTGGCTTTCTGGTGATTTCCTCAGAATTCCTCAGAATCTCATATAATTCATGGCTTTGGATTAAAGGCATTGCCCTCCCACTGAAATATAGAATAAAGCTTTCAAATAACCTGCTTGAGAGGCAATAGAACTCCCTGTGTGTTATGCTGAGAAGCCCCATGAATTACTCTTAGGGTTGAAAACATAGGACTTGAAAGAAGTAGTTTTCCCCTCTCAGTACGGAAAGTCTTTAAACAAATCATTTGCTGTGGATGCCCCAGAGTTGACTGCTTCCCTAGAATTAAAAATAGTTGTTATTCTTCATCCTTCCTCCAAACAACCACTGAATTAGCCTGGGGACACGAGCCAGGTGAGAGTGATTGCAAGTCCAGAGAATAACAGGTGTCGGTACATTCCTCATTCCTTCTTGAACTCAGACCTTCGTGTTCCCTGAGACTAGAAGAGAATCAAGTGGAAGAGAAGACAATTTTTTGCTATTGAGCACAGTGTATTTAACATAATAGGATATTGTTGGTGGGCTTACTGCTCTAAAACGAAGATACTTAGATAAGCCCTCCAGCCAGCCCTGGATAAGGCAGATATTGTAGGTGGGCAGAGCCAACATCGATTCCCAACCCCTTTGTAAACTTCTGTCATGGAGACTAGGAAAGTTAAATATTCATTTTACCAATATGTGATGAGATTCTGGTTAGTGCAATGTAAGTGGAAGTCTGCTGGGGGGTTTCTGTGAAAGTTTTTGCATTTCTCATAAAAAGGGACAATTGCAGTTGGCATCATCCCCTCCTCATTTCTTCCTAACGTGAATGTGGAAGGGCTGTCTGGAGCAGCAGCAGCTATTTTGTAAGCCAGAGGTAATAACTACAAGAACAAAAAGGATATAAAGAGACTGAAATGAAAATGGCATTGCTGAGCAGTTAAAAAAATAACCATAATTCTACCTCTAGATTTCTTATATTAGAAACTATGCAGGCTACCGTTTGTTGAGCAATCTGTTCTTACAGCTAAATATATTCCTAACAAACACAGACGAATCACAGAAAACCCACGCGATTCCATACCTCTCATTTCTCAATTAGAATCAGTGCATTTTTAAGATAATAGCATGTGCTCTTATAATGAGCCAGTATTTTTTTTTTCCAGAATGACCTTGACATGTTTCTTCACAGAAATTAATGTTGTTATCTTAACTGGCCAGCTTGGAGTCCATGGTCATCATTACAATCAGTTTTGAAAAGACCTTCCCGGCTCTAACCCCTATTCCCACTCTCATACTCAACTGGCAAAACCCAACACTCCAGAAATCCAACTATCCCCCTTTACCTTGCAGGTGGCCAAGCTGCCCGATGTTGTAGAGTGGTTTTACATTAAGTTCATAGTTAGGAACCTCAAATGGGCCCTTAACTCTGCCCAAAAATCTAACCAGGGCTTACTTTTCCACTCTCAGAGATGGTTTTTATGCCCTCTGCTCTTCACCCGGAACCTAGGAACTGTCAAGGAGCAATCCAGGGGGGCCTCCCTCCTACCACAACTGAAGAAATATCTTTTTTTTTCTTCAATTAAATGCATATCCCCTCTTGCTCCACCCTGGCTACTCACAGTGGTCTTTGGGCCAGCAGCAGCACCTGGGAAACTGTCAGAAATGTGGAGTCTCTGGGCGCCTGGGTGGCTCAGTCAGTCAAGGGGCCGACTTCAGCACAGGTCATGATCTCAGGGTTCGTGGTTCGGAGCCCTGCATCGGGGCCCGAGCTGTCAGTGTGGAGCCTGCTTGGGGTGCGTGCACTCTCTCTCTCTCCTCTTTTTCTCTCTGCCCCTCCCCCACCGGTGCACACGTGCACTCTCTCTCTCTCTCAAAAATAAATAAAACTTAAAAGCAACAGTAAGGGCAGCCTTACGTTTCTGGCACTCTCAGTCCCACAGTGTGATGGTGGCTATGGTGCTCATCCCACCCATGGCATCTTGAAATGGCTGTGGAGGCTTCTGTTTAAAAAAATGCAGAGTCTCAGGCCCTTCCCTCCCCACCTGCTGCATCAGACGCCCCCATTTTACAACCCACCCAGGGGTTTTACATGCATGTGGACACTAACATTTGAAAAGCTCTACTCTTGACTTTATCCCTTCTTAAGAACTTTGTTCCCTTTGTTATTCTCATTCTCCTGAGCCCTCATGTGCTTTTTCCCTACTGATACAATCATAATCAATGCCTGTCAGAACAAATGCTTTCTAGTACTTCCCACCTGAGAAAATCAAAACACCCCAGGGCCCTGTAATCCTTTGCAATGACTGCTCCTGTCCCCTGCCTCCGTTTACCACATCCCTGGGTTAGTCCTCCATGTATGCTGCCTCTACTTCCTCCTCTCCCATTCACTCACTGACCCATTCTGATTTCTGTCTCCTCTATTCCACCCAAACGCCTATTGTTGAGGTCATCCATTACCTCCATGCAGCAAAACCCCCTGCTCACTTCTCTGATCGCTTCTCCCAGATCTCTCACAGCTGGGCGCTCCTGCCACAGGTGTTCTTACACAGGCCGTTTCCATCCTGCACTCTTCTGCTTTTGCTCCTTCCTCCTCAGTGTCTCCCCCATAGTTGTGTTGTGGCCGATTCCTCTTCTATTACCTGCCCACCAATTATTGGGATTCCTAAGGCTTCATCCTAGCCCTCTTCTTGACCATGTCCTCTGGTGATCTCATCATGGCTTTAAATATCACCAAAACATTGATGTTTCCCAAATGTGTATCTGCAGGCTCTGAACTCCCGATTGATTCATTGCTTTTGTGATGTCTCCATGTGGAGATCTTGTAAGTATCTCAATGCTGTCACATTTAAAACTGAACTCTGGATTCTGACCCCCTCCTCCCAAAAGCTATTCCTCCCTCATTCTTCTCTATCTCAGTGATTGGCACCACCTCCATCCAGTGGTATAAGTCAGAGACTTAGGAATCATTCTTGATGCCTCTTTCCCTCACTCTCTACAATCAATAAAATTGTCTTCTTTACCCCTCCTCCCAAATATATCTCAGATCAGTCTACATCTCCCCATCTTACCACCTTAGCCAAGCCACCATCACTTTTCACTTGAATCACCACAAAATCCTCTTACCTGGGCTCCCTTCTTTACAGTCTTGCCTTCTCTAACCTATTCTCCATATGGAAACCAAACAATGGAAAAATATAAATCTGATTAAGTAACTGAACTGCATAGAACTCGTCAATAGCTTCTCACTGCGTTTAGAATAAAATTCAAAACTATAAACTATCCACATGATGGATACCTACCTGCCTACCCCCCTGCCATTCTTCCTCTCTCCCTCTATACTTGGCTTCCTTCTCTTCCTTGAAAATGTTGTCTTTTGCACATCAAGGGACACATTGTTTTCCTGACTGCTTCAGTCCTCCAAGGACCAGCTTGAATGTGTCCTCTTTAGAGAGCCCTCCCTTCCTTGACCACCACTATATTTAACTACTCCCCTACAGACTCTTTACTTTCTCTTCATTGCTTCCTGTTCATTTGATAGCATTCATATGTGCATATTGACTTACCTGTCTACCCACTCTAAGCTAGACTACGAGCACAGAAATGATGCCTGCTTTATTTCCCAGCATAAATCTGGTACCTCCTCCAGTGCCAGGGACAGAATTCCAGATACAACTTCACCTGTCAAACTATCTCCATCTTTCCAACAAAATAGGACTGCTAAACATGTGCTTTCCCTCCAATAACGATTTAAATATAACGGAACACACTGACCTAGCAACGACTTTTGAAACTGGAATGGATAGAAGTTGGGGGAAATGCCTTAAAAGTTGCAAGAGATGTTCTGTTTCTCAAGGGGGTAGAAGAGTGCTTTAATCTTTGGAGAAGGCAGTTTTCTTGATTTGAGAGAACTGTTAGAAGTGAGCCTTTTGCTTTGACATTAAAAAGCAAAAAAAAAAAAAAAAAGCAGCAAGTACCTGCCAAGTTTTCCTTGATAAACTTTGAAGTGATCATTTCCCTAAAGGCAGATGTTTTAGTCTGGATACCAAGCACTCCAGGTGAGGTGAATGACAGACTGTAATCACAGCAGAGCGTGTGTATGTATTATTCCTCCCCCTCATTAATCGGTCTGGACACTGTGTTACCATGCAGACCCTATCTTGCACTTTGCCTGCCATTATCTCTTGTTCTTTGGAAGGCGTGGCATATTGTGTGTGTAAAAGCTCACTGAGACATGAAGACGGTAGGAGTTAAAACAGCAGCAGCTGCCATTATCAAGAATGTACTCCAAGTGAGTTAGGCACTGGGCTGAGAGCCTGTTATATACTGCCTCCACTCACCTTTCTTTGTCTCCATTTGACATTAGGAGAAAATGGGGCTCAGAGTGATTAAGTTATTTTTGAAATGTAATGCAGCTACCTCACAGCAGAGTCAGAATTTGAACTTAATTCTAGGCAGTGTTCGGGGGTGTGTCTTAACCAAGCAGCATGAAGTCTGTGGCACACACTAAGCAGTGATCTTCACCTCTCCCTGGGGGACAAGCACTAGAGAAGCAATGCAACAGGACTGGACTGCTGCCTACCCACGTGAGATGTCACTGTAGGCTGAAAGCACAGGTGTTAGCCAATATGAGTTGGCTGAGTCCTTCTCCTGTTGGTGCCACTGGGCAAGGCCTACTCTTGTGAGGCAAACAGTCTTTCCTTACACCGAGAGTGAATTTCCACTGTCAACTATCTAGGAAATAGATTGCTTCTGAAACAGAAAATAAGGTTTGGAGGGGTTGCCCGTAGACTAAAGAAAACTAGAAATTGCAACCCTTCCCTGGGCCTTTGCTCTTAAAGTGGATCAGGCTTGGAGAGGTTGGAGTGGCCTGGCCTCCTCCCATCTGGGCCAGTGGGCTGTGAGTACTGTTGTGTATAGCCAATCTAAACACAGCTGTTAAATTATGCTTGCTCATGGTTGTGGCATCCAGATCAAAAGAAGACTCTGCTCTCAGATTTGAGGAGGAATGTGTTAAAAAAAGAGTCAACAGGGCCAACGGGAAGTTGGGACAAGCCCTACCTCAGCAAACCAAAACTTAACAGCTAACCTAATTGCAGTTTCAGCCCCTCCCAGAAATGTAACCTTCAACCAGTCGATCTGGAATTACCTGGTCAGCACTAATGAGGTAATCCACCAAACAGACCCCTGCTGTCCCCCATAGGAAGGAGACTTGCCCTGAAACAATGTGCTCTTTCCTTGTCCCTTCCCCATTTCTGCCTATAACAGCTTTCCAATTTGTACAGTTCCTTGGGGCTCCTCTCTATCTGCTACATGGGATGCTGCCCAATTCATGAATTGTTGAATAAGGCCAATTAGTACTTCAAATGTATTCAGCTGAAATTTGTTTTTTAAACAATGATAAAGGGAAGAGCAGCCTCCCACCCCTCCTCACAAGGCCAGATGGATGTTTCATGCAGTGATCTGAGGGAGACAGAGCCCTGGTGCTTTCAAAAGTGTCAGAAGCAGTGGTGTGGCAACATGAGAAAGAATAAAGAATGCTAGGAGCCTCCTTCAGGGACCCTTTTCTGAGCAGTGGTGAGAGAATGCTGCAGGACCCAATATAATAGGACATTTTGTCTTCACCTCCTGGATGACAAGAATCTAGTCCCTCTCATTCATAATTTATTACTTAATATATGTGAAATTATATTTCTAGTCATAGGCTGGTGAGACCTTTTCCTGTTTAAGGTGGTATTCCTTGACTTACAACTGGCATTTTGTGTTTGTATTTCAGTCAGAAATCATTCAGGTGCTGTGACAGAAAACCCAACTCAAATTACATTATGCAGAAAAGGGAACTTACTGGCTTATGTGTCTGAAAAGAAGTGGCTAGGAGTTTGGAGTGCAAACATATCTAAGGACTCAATGCAATCTTCTTTCTCTCTCTCCCAGCTTTGCTTTTCCCTGTGCTGGCTTCATTCTTAGGTAGACTCCCCCATGTGGTAGCCAAGATAATCCTTGCCAATCCTAAATCTTGGTCTCCTTACAGCTAGCAGTCCCAAAGAAAGTATGAGAAAGGGCCACTTCTCCAAAAGTTGTCACAAAAATCCTGAAGTGGCTTATGATTGTGTTGGCTTGGGTCACATGCCTACACCCAAACCAATCAGGGTTCAGCTAAAGGAATGGGTTATTTTGGCCATCCACAGTTGTGTACCCCAGAGGAAGTGAGGCCATGGGATTGAATAGCCACACCACTTAGGGAAGGGCAGCTAGCTCTTGAAAGGAAAAGATGCTGAACTAACAAAAAGTAACTTATGTCCCTTTCAGTGAAAAGTACATAATCAGCTAATAATTTAACCAATTAAACCAGTAGGAAATGGAGATGTTACACGGATGTGCGGGCACAGGGAAGGTAGCAGAATGACTAGGAAAAAAGGAAAAATCCAAGGAAAGGGATGACAAGAAGGAAAAAAAAAAAAGGTGAAAATTTGTTGATTTCAAGGGAGTTGAAAGTACACCATAAACAATATAGGTACCCATGGTTTCCTGAAGGTACGAAAATCATTCCCAGAGGTGAGGCCCTGGAATGTACAACCCAAGACAAAAATCATCCCCTTCAGTCCTAAGGGAAAAATGAAGGCCATTCACAGACTGGAATTTGACAAACAAAAAGGAAAGGTGGCCATAAGAAATTCACAGATTTTAGATTTGTTCTCTACTATTTCCTGTAAATTAAATTTCTATGCCGGGGATCCATATTTTAAAGTAATCACAGGAGTTCTGGGAAAGGGAAATAAGCCAACAGTGGCCACTTTCTTTGAAGCAGGCTACCAGCGGGATCTCTATATAATCAAACTGATATACTGTTTTGCATGCAATACCCAGCATGGCCAAAGATAGAAACATTCAATCTATATGTTAGTGACAAGCTTGAGACAGTCTGAAGAAATCTTTCTGAAAGTTTTTGATCAGGTAGGTCCAACTGTCAAAGACAGACTAGCTGTGGAATCCTGTCACACAGATAAATATCTGGAATCAAGGCAGAATTCATAAACCATAAACCATCTAGTTGCAAGCATATAAGTGTCTTTACTTCTGAATCCCTTTAAAATAAGAATGAGTATACAGAGGGAGGTGCTATACAGAGGAGAGAAAGATTCTAGAATATATTGTAACTGACATTTTATTTTCACAAAGAAACTGCATAACATAACACAGCAACATGTGTTGAATTCCCTAAAGTATGTTGTAGCCATAAGAATGTGTTGGAACATAATCATGTGACAGAGGATGATCACTATGGCTTTAGCTGAAGGAGCAACAGAAAGATCTATCTTATTTTCAGCATTTCCATTCGTCGCCTTTCCTCCACAATCCCCAGTACCTTATCTACAGTCATCTTCATCCACAGCATCTACAGTGCTGGGATTTTCCCTGGCCAGTAGCTCTCCTAGCTGCCATGACATCTAGTGATATGAAAAAGAGCAGAAGTTTTGAATAGGTGAGGAATATCCATGGGGCTATGTGAGTGACAGAAAGGAAAAAAGGACAGTATAGGTGTCTTCCTCTCACTCAGCCCCTCAAAGAACTAATCAGTTCCATTACAAATCATCAAAATAACTATTTCATTGAAACTTAAACACCAGCCATCATCCCTGTTACATCATTTTCTAGGTGCCACTCATCTTCCAACTTCAAGAGCTAGGATGCTATATCACATGGTTCTAAAAATAAAATATTCATAAATACCACACCTTGCAGATTCATTTTAATCAGCTCTGTCTTGAAATAGCTGTTTGCTAATTTTACATAATATAATTAAATGCCCAAACACTATATTTAAGAAACATTAAAGGTATCACTTATCTCATGGAAGTTGGGAAATTCCAAATTTAGAATGTCTACAACCCCTGGTGTTGTGGAAATAAGATTCTCCACAAGGACAGAAAATTGGAATGGGAATTAGGTAGTACAGCTGCCTTTCTATTAAATACTATGATACATAAAGAACACAAAAGGCAGGAGCTCAGGAAGGCTTAGAATCTGGTTCAACATTTCCTCCCTTAGTGAATCCAGTCCAGAGAGACTGAA
Source organism: Cryptoprocta ferox (assembly GCA_028646485.1). Lineage (NCBI taxonomy): Eukaryota > Metazoa > Chordata > Mammalia > Carnivora > Eupleridae > Cryptoprocta > Cryptoprocta ferox. Next base: position 29,812,481 of record CM053578.1, on the reverse strand, counting down.
TTTAATATTAGGTTTCAGAAGCTCCTAGCCCTGAGGGTTTATAGGAAAAGGAAAAGGAACATGGTAAAACAAGTTAACTATTTATTCCACTTTCTAGACTATTCCTTCTCCATCATTTGTTGTCTTCCCACTTCCTCTACACCAGGTAGGAAACTTTGAGGTCATCCTTGATTTCTCCCACTTCCCTAATGCATAGCATTGACAGTCTCATGCCTGACCATTCCTGTCCATTCCACACAGCATTTACCCTAGTGAGGCCTATGTCATGTCTTACCTTATCTGACATATTGCAAGGGTCCATTGATTGGTCTTCTACCTTCGGATATAATTTTACTCCAGTTTCTGCTCCTCATGCCACCTTATTTGCTCCTAAAATGATGTATGTTTCACTCCCTCTACTCAAATCCCACCAATATACCTCAAACTCTTATTGCAGGAATCCAAATTTCCAGGCTACGTTTCTAATACATTTTGAATGTTCCTTGACTCAAATACCCTATTTCAATCAAATCAATCTACTTCTCCCCTAATAGAGTAGATAAAAAACCTGGCTTAGCACATATAAGGGAGGATAGAAAATATTAGTTTAACCTGCTTAGAATAAAATAAACCTATTATACTCCTAGACTTTTGCCCATGCCACTCCTCGTATTTAACGCTCTCCCTTCTCTCTGCCGCTTATCACAATATGATCTCTCTTTTAGGAGGTCAAGTTCCAACCTCTTTCTTGAAGCCTTTTCTATCCAACCCATTTTGGTCATTCCCTCTCTAAACTTCTGCGGCAGTTGCTCATTGAAAGAAATCTTTGTTTTCCATGCAAGAGAAAGTTAGAATATTTATCCATCAACCCCCATCCATCACTGCTTGAGATCTGCCTCCAAGAACATTGACTCTCTGGCATTTTGACCTGTACTGTACATGGACCAAGAGTGTTTCACTAAGGAAAACTCTCAGCACAACCCAGCAGGTCTTACAGCCTGGGAATATGGCAGGGAGAATCCTTTCCTTGAGTCACAGTGCAAGGCAACACCAAGGGCTACCCCAGTGAATACACCTCTTTCAGATACACCTCTCCCTGTCCTCCTGTCATAGCAGTAACCCTATTCCCTCAACATGTCAGTGTCCATAACTCTAGTTACTCCTATCCCTGATGGCCAGCCCACTGGCATGAGAAGTCCAAAATAACTAGGCAGCAGTGGATTAGTATGATGTTCTGTGGAATATCAAGATAACTCAGATCCTTGGGGATTATATCCTGTCAGAGAGCTGGACAGGTAACATACCCCTGGGTATAGCTGCCATTCTGGGTGAATGGAAACTACTTTTGAACCTATTTCCTGATGCATTCTGAAAGGTGTATGTGCCAGATAATCACATACCAAGTTCAATAGGCTATGTTGATATGTTATGGTAAAGATACAACATCAGCAAAGTTGCTGAGACTGAAGATACTCCTCAATTAAGTTTATGGTGGTCCTCCATATTTTGCCACCATCCACCTGGATTCTTCAAGGGTGACACTGGTATATTAAATGTAGAAAGCAGTATAGGAAACACACAGCATACCCTGTGTTTACACTCTGTCTGAAGCTTATCTACAGAATCTTTAGCATCTTAATGGAGTTATAGGAATGAAAAACAACGCTTCTTTCACCTGGCAAGAGTTGGAGACCTGAGTCCATTTTTTGGCATTCTATCGTTTTGCTCTGGGAAAACCACCAGAATTGATCATTAATTCAAGCAAATGATAGATACCATTATTAGAAATAAGGGTTTGTGAGAGTCTCTGGCTATATGTTGCTAAACTATTAAAAAAGTTACCTCTGTTGAAGTCAGAGAACACTGAAGAGATATGGGGCTGAGACCTCAAAATGAGGGTGGGGCAAGTGTAGATCCTAATCTCTTCCAATGGGAAGGAAGAATGGGAGTCACCCCTGGACCAGGCTGGATGAAGCTTAAGTTTTGACTGTTAATGTCTAATACATGGTGTTAAGACCAAATACCTCAGACTTTGGGGAAATTAGGTGTGGGTTCCGATATTTCTTTGGTGAAGATAAAAAGCCAGGCCCAGAGCTTTCCTTGGGAGGAACTAGCTATTTCTATTCTCAGTGGTCCTGGGAAGAGTCAGCTTCTAGAACAAGATAAAGACAAAAGAGACAGGCTTTCAAGGAACTAATACTTTGAAAAGGAGATAAGCATATAAACAAATGATTATTAAAATGAACAATTAATAGTAAGAATGGGAGAACTGGGTTATCATTATTTTCATTACAAGTTTAGCTGCTCAAACAGGTTCAGCCTGAAATCCTATGAAACAGTTTCACAAAAGGGAAACACACAACCCATATCAAGGACCCACACAACTAGGAAGCATTTATCCTGCAAAATAATTTCCAAGGTGATGGAAACTGTGCCAGGAAGAAATGGGCTAAGGTCTAGGAAAAAGGAATGAGTAAAAGAGCTCAAAACTGAAGTAGTGGTTGTGTTGAGTTTATTCCTCTCAAACTATTTGATAAGACTGATGAACTGTCACATATTTATATTGATGCTGCTGGAAGTTTCCTAAAGTACTCAACAATAAGCTACTCCTTAACCAGACTGGGCACATGTTTGGAGAGACATGTCTATGACAGATGCTCTCTTAGTCATAACCTTCTTTTACTGCTTATGAGATGCAGCGGGGACCCCTATAGTCCTATCACCAGAATGGGAAGTTTTCTCTCCACATCTCTCAGGGAACCTTATTGTGCAACATTTTTTGATTTGCTGTATCCCAGATCCATTGGTTTCCAAGGCAAATACATGTACTAAAGCTAATTAGAAAACCAACACTTCATTCGGTGACATAATCACCCCTAACTACGGAGCACATGCTCTTAGACCCAAAAGACACTTTTATTATTCTACTCCCACTGGACAGATCCTAATTATTGCTAGGTCTGTTATAATAAAAAGTAAGTATATTGGTCCAATCCCCACACCACATAAAAAGATACTAAACATCACACCTGGGAATTTGGTACCTTCTTTTCACAAATGTGTCCCTTTTTCTGTTTGCTCACAGTGCTGCTAAGTGTTATCCCTTAGTCTGAAGCTAATGGATAAAGCCTCTACTTCATCTACTCTCAGCAGCTGTGGCCATCATCTAAATGAATATATGAATTAAATTAATGTGCAGTGAGTGCCTACAGTGTCCCAAACTATATTAAAAATGAGAGTGATGACCCCAAGGAATAAGGTCCTATTTTCTTTGAAGCTCAGAATCTGTGTGAGGAATAGATTAAAACTACTGAGTACATAGTTCACATATCAGCTGTGAATTAGAAAGATGGATAACTCATAAGAGTATTTTGGTTTGGGGATTTATTTTTGTACCAACCTGCATAGGTGTGGGTGAAATTCTGAGAAATTTGTAAAACTTCAGTCAAAATAACAAAACCACAGTGTGAGGCACTGACTCTGCCAAGAAGGTGTTCAATTTCCTCTTGGCAGTCCATTCCAGACTCAAGATGTTGTCACTGTAGCAGTCAGGGGCTCACAGAAAAGAGAAGGCATGGTCTGGGTAGATCCTGGAGAGTCTGTAGTGAAAGGACTCTTTACAGACCCTTGGGTGTGATTAAGGAAAACTATAGGCAAAGCTGAGGATCCCAAGGGCTGCACCAGGGGAAGTCATTACCACCCTGAGACCTGATGGTGGGGAGGGACATGGTATTGGAGCCTGGGTGAGAAAAATGAAAGGCGGTCCCCAGGGGAAGAAGAATGGTCATGGGGGGGGGGGGGACGTAGCCCTGATACAACCACAGTGCCAAAGTAGAGGGAGTGGGGAAGAAATATTCTGACCTCCCCCTCCTCCTGCCCTTTGATCTCTTGCATTGCCTCACATTGGCCAAATCCAACCAGAAACCAGAAGTCAATGGAGCCCAGATGGTGTAGCCTATAAGGGTCAGGATAGAGGAGGGTGGAAAGTGGATTCGGGGAAAGACTAATAGTGAATGACCAGCCAATCACCATCTAGAGCAAGCCACAAAACCAACCTTTACTGAATTATCTTTTCTTGGTCTAAGAAAATATGTCCCAAAATGTAGCAGGAAGAGGAAGATCTGTGCATAAATTCATTTGGGAAACACTGGATTGACACATTTAAACAGGCTTCGCTACTCTAGGAATTTTCAAGGCTGCATTTTTCATGATTAAAAGAATTCTTTTTTTTTTTTTTTTTTTCAATAAATAATCGTTTAGAGCTTAAATGGGCCAGGCACTAGGCTGGGTGTTGGGGATACAAGGGTGAAGAGGACAGACATCTACATTTGCAATAGTTACAATCAAGTGGAGGGCAGACAATAAACAGTAAACAAAAAGCTAATTAAGTACAAAGTGTTTATCATGAAGTTCTCAAGTAAGGATAAAATGTGCAACATATCTCAAACAAAAAAACATTTAGCTACAAAAATCTTTGTTTCTAGAATTTCTTTTTAGGGAATGAAAAACTCTCTTTTAGAGAGTCCACTCTGAGATCTTGCCTATCAGTTACATGTTTTGATCTGAAATTTACATAACTAAATGCCTAATACCTAGTTTTTGATGACAGCTTTCACCTTGCTGGTCCTGGACAGTCAATCGGAGAGTAAATCTGATATTTATGGAAAATGGGTAATAGGAGGATAACATGAAAAAGGAGAAGCAATATCTTAGTTGTCAAAGCCATTTAAATCAACTTAGCATTTTTCTTGCAGCATAGACTTTTTCTTGGAATCTACCCTGTATGGCAAGATGATACTGAAATGGCCACGGATGGATGTGTTTGAGGAAGATAAACATACGTACCAGGTTTTAAGGCAAAGTCTATAGTGGTTTGACCAACATGAGACAAAAAGTAGAAAGTCATTTATCAGGGAGAATTTGTTCATAATAGACATTTACTTGACTTTCTGTTAGAGAGAAAAAAGTTTTCCATAAGAATATGTGTGGCCAGTTGTCCTAGACACTGCTTGGTGCCCCACCTCAATACCTTTACTGGGCTGGTGCATGCCACCACAGCTGCTTTAAGTAAGGGCTTCCAGGGGCCCCTTCTCACCTCTCCCCAAACCCCATCACCATGGGGTAATGGTTCCACCAGAGACATGAGGCTAAGGCTCAACTCTACCAGAGACCACATCCTGGTTGACTTTCTGCCCTTCACTGCCTCCCTACTAAATTTTTCCTACAGAGCACCTCCACTAGTTATGACCCCCCATTCTTCATCAGGCTCCACAGGCAACTGGGAATCAGAAGGGATTTAGAAGAAATCACACAAGTTAATACAGAAAGAAAGACATTATTAGCATTTTTACTACTCTAAGGTACAATCTTAAGGAAATGTGGCCACATGATATTAACTATTGTTACAATAATATTTTCATTGCACATTATGGTTTATAATATGCTATCACAAAATATTTTATTTGTCTTCACAATAACCCTGTGACCTGAGTCAATTATTGGGATCCCTGTTTTATAAATGAAGAAACAAGTTCAGGGATATTAAGGGACCTGTTCAATGTCTAATAGTTATTAAGTTGCATAGTGAAGATTTGACAGAGTTGCGAGTTTTTTTATTAGCGCATTTGGAGCCTTCCTACTGTATTTCCTGTTTTATCCACTTTATCATGTTTTGTCATTTCCTAAATTATTAGACTTTATAACATCAGTTTATGGTTTAGTCATCATAAAACTCTGTAGTACTATCTGTATTTTAGAACACAAGACCTTCTAGAATTTCTACAAGTTATCCTAGTAGGCTGCATAATTAAACGTTTACCTAATTTCTATGAAGTTGAAGTGTCAAGATTTTTATTTCTCTCTACTTATTGTAAATTTGACTTGTGGTTCTGCAAAATTAATGTCCATTGATTTCTCCGAAAACTGTGCATTTGCTATACAAAGGGGTTGGTTTTTAGAAAAACCAAACAGTACATCATTATTGATTATGTATTGTCTTTCCTTAAGAGCCGTTGAGAATGTGAATACTCTTCTAAATGGGTACCCAGACATAACATTTTATTTAACTCATTTCCCAAACCCAGCCTGTCTCCCAGCCAACTACAGCATAGTTTACTTTAGAAATATCAATATGTTTTTCTCAGCCAAAAAAAAAAAAAATGTCAAACAAGAAAACATTGCCCCAAGGCTTAGCTTTTCTACTTGGAGCAAATATATGATTTCAGCTTAGTGAGAGAGAAAGCAAGCCATCTCTTCTCTGTGGCTAAAAAGAATATACCCTCCATTTGCCTTATCTCCTTGAGTTTGTGCAGTTAAAAGTGACAACGGGAATATTGATGAGCCAGAGAGGAACACAGAGCTATTGAGGGGCTCAGGCATATCTTGGAAATTATCATTCCAAATGCCTTATGCATTTATTTCTAACTCTTGGCATGCATGAAAGAGTCAAGCAAATTTCATGTAATTGCCATGCTCTAAGGATTCCAGAGGGAAATTACTGATCACAATTATTTACTTAAACACAAATGGGAAACTCAAGTAACCTCAGGGTCACACTGAGGCAGCTCCAGACTTGGGTTACAATTTCTAAATTAATGGGAAAGAGCAAGCAGTAAGGCCATCGAGGTGCATTGAGCAGTTTGACTATAATTAAAGATCCACTTGCAGCCAAATGACATTACCCCCTGCTCTGGGAAGGGAGAGGGTTTAGCCATTCCAGCAAATCTCTAAACATCAGGTGGTTGCATGTTCTTGCCATACAATTCTATGCCTATAACAAGGCAGGGTTCCTTTCGTGTTGTTGATGAACTGATTGTCATGGGCTGTCGTTTTAATTACTTTTTAATCCTCAATAATCATGTTATCAAAGGATTTAAATAATATCCCATGCCTGGCATGGGGTTTCATTCACCACACACATAAGGTATCTGTGTACAATTAGCTCTAATAAGCGTAGAGAGCTTAACTCTGCAAGCTTCAAACAAACATAATTTGCAAGTCGATCAGAAGTCACTCAGAGTTGGAGATATAACTGTTAGATTGTTGAAAGGTACAATCTCTTTGGAAGGTTATTACACTAACAAGATGAAGAAAGATTTAGAATGGAATAAGAAACACACATGGAGCCCCAGACGATGGAAATTTACTATTGCCAGTTGGACACATACATCCAAGCAATGATTTAGTCTGTGGATGGGCTAAGACCATAGTCATCATCTGAGTATTTCATTATATCTGGGTTTGGGTCACTGTATTGGTCAAGTCTTTCCCCAGAGACAGGTCTTCAACACGGAAAACAGACAACTCAGCTTGGCAGCCTCTGTGAAACTCTACTTTGGCTACTGGCCCTTAAAAGATAGAGCCTCCACAGAGCTTATTTTTGTGAGAACTGTAAAAAATAAAGAAGAGAACTGGGGCAAATAGCAACAGTGGAAAAAAAAACTTTTCAATATTTCCTTTTAAGATAATGGATGAAATTAACTAGCAAAAATGAGGAGTGGGGTTTTGTTGTTGTAGTTGTTGTTGTTGTTTTATTTTTTTAGTTTTATCTGCATAATTGCTTCTGACCCCATCTGCCAAGTCTTGGTGGTGACAGATCAGACATGTGGGTCCCTTCTCAGGGTCCAGAGGGATCTCATTAGAACCCAAGGTTGATACAGCAGCAGCTAGTTTGACCGTGACCAAAGCCACACCTCCCTCAGATATGCCAGGCAGAGAGAGAGTGACAGCATCCTAGGAAGCCATAATAACAAGAGATTTCATTTTCACTGCACTTTCCCACATATTTGGAAGGAATAACTGCTCTGAGAAGTTGGGCGACAGGGAAACTGAGGCAGAGTTGAAGAATTATTGGCCCCAAGTCAGAGAACTAGTAGAGCCAACTATCTCAGGTGCCATGGCACACCTTTGTCAGCGAAGTGTTTGGGATTAACCACTCACAAAGATGCTCACTGTGCAATCACACAGATTCTCAGCAAACACCTGAAGATGACCAGCAATGTTTGAGAGTCTCTCTGACTTACCAGTACCTTCCTTTGTCATGGATTTCTATTTCAGACTTTTTATGTATACATTGTCAAACTGATTTAAAATGATTAGAGAATTCTGAGTGGAATATCTGGAAGTTTTGAATTTTTAAAGTTTCCCATTCTCAACTATTAATGTTAATCTATCTTCCCAGTATAACTCAGTCAGACTAATAGACAACACTAGGCTCCAAACACCCATATTGTTGGCAGACTGAAGAAAAATTAGTTCTTTTCTGATATAACAAAATATTTTCCATTCTTGCTCTCCAATTATCAGGCCTTGTGTTAATAAATATTTAAAATCTGGGGCACCTGGGTGGCTCAGTCAGTTGAGCATCCAACTCTTGATTTCTGCTCAGATCATGATCCCAGGGTCAGGGATCTCTCTCCCCCTCTGCCCCCTCCCCTGCTCTCTCTTTCTCTAAAATAAAAATAAAGGAAATATTTAAAATCTGTCAAAGTAAACTGTTAAATGTGTAATGCTAGCTTACTTGCTGCTGAGGAGAACGGCAATGTTAAGGCACTACCTTGGTTGGCTAAGCCATGTATACAGGGGACAGTGCAAGACATGTGTTCAAGATAAATTGCCTCAAGCTTATGGTCTGCAACTACCTCCCTAGACAATAGGATCAGATACCTCTAATTCCTTTCAAAATCTGAGGCTCTCTAAATCAAAGCTTTAAAGAGTATACAAATTAAGCTACATGCAGAGAGAGGCATTTAAAGAAGTTGAAGATCAACCCTAATATTTCACCATTCCTGTTCCCCAGAAATCCATCGTTTTCTTTTATAGTTGAAAAAAAAAGAAAGAAATTATTCATTTCAGGAAACTAAAGTCAGATCATTGGTATTTGTCTTCATGTTTTCAATGACTGATAGGCAGGTTTGTTTGTTTGTTTGAATGAATGTCCTTTTTGTTTTTTGAAATCAATTCATCTGTTCTAAAAGTAATGCTTCATTTTCAATTATTCTAAGACCTGAGAGCATTAATTATCCCAGCATCAAGGCAAACTAAAACACTGGTTACAGACATTTAAACTCTGACCCTAAGTAGTAGTTGCCCTTCAAGATGATTCATTTTATTTTTTCCCTCTAGAGGTCTAATCTTTCAACCCTTCCCAGACAACCTATAATTCTGCTCCTTTGCCCTCTCTAAAATTACCCAAGTGCTGTCTGCCTTCAAGGGAGATTTACTGCTCTAATGGCAGAAGCAGTGAAGGTCAGCTGAAAACTCCGGGTCTATCTGCCTGGGGACAGGGGATTCCTCAATGATTTCAGCAGTCCCCGAAAATAATGACTGGTTTCGGTAACCTGGTGACAGGCCAAACTACTACCGCAGCTGCAAGGAAGTGTGTTTCTTCACTGGAAAGAATTCATTTGCGGAGTTTGCGAACATAATGACAAGAAACTGGCCGGCTGTGTAACACCATAAACAAGCCATTAGAAACAGCAACGACTGCAGAGTGTGTGGGGGCACTTGTTAGCCTTTAAGCGCCCACAACGTTTGATTCTCATTCCACATCTTTCTCTGGCTTTCCTCAGGGCTGTGCAGTGCAGGCACCTGTGTTTTATCGCTCATCATGAAACGTCTTCAGACCCGGCTTCCTAACTTATCTTAAAAGATTTATGAGACGATTTCAGCTAAGTTCTTTTGAGGGTTTGGTCTCAAACTAAGTTAATATCTATAAACTTTGTGAGCTAGAAACTGACTCTGATGGTGAAAGTCAATTCTTCAGGGCCTGAGAGGGGCTTATCTATGGCTGTCCCCTACTTCCTGCCCACCTGTGGGTCAGCCCATCAAACACCAGAAGGAGACCGGATGGGGGTGGAATGGCAGCAGGAAGTTACCAGAGGTTGGAGTGTGTGCCTGTGGCTCAGAACTCTGCCCATGGCATTGCTAAGGTAGACACTGACAGCCATTCTTTCAATATTCACCAAGTCTGTTTATGATTAACTCCTTAGTATTTTCCAGATTTCTTCCCCTACTAATTACACGTTTAAATTCTAAAAATAAAATTTGTCCACAGGTATTTTGCTGGATAGTGGTCCTCTTAATCAAGTATCAGTCTCAAGTGGACAAAAAGTAGAAAGGAAAACGTACCAACAGCATAGGGCAAGGCTCTGGAGTATCAGAGTTGAGTTCCTCAGACTTGGCCTAATTTTGTAGTTGGCATCATAAAGAGCATTATTTCAAAAGAGAACTGGAATTTCTTCCAATCCATACCATCTCCTTTCAGGTTTCAATTTCTGTAATTAGGATCATTCAAAAAGCACCAAATGAGTACCCCAAATGCATCACTGATGCATATTAAAGTGACATGATTTCTACTCTCGAGGAACACATAATTGGACAATTTTCTACAAAACAGTCTTCAAAAATCATTCTCTTCCATTCCTTAGCCCTCATTTGCCATTCTCAAAGGGTGATATTGGCTTTCTCCCTAGATCTGTATGAAGCCAGAGATTTTCATCTCAGTCTTCAAAGAATTGCTCTCTCTTAAATCTCTTTACAGTCTTCACTGTTCCTTTTATGTGCTGCTTCTTTAGTTTTCCACAAACTTCCATTGTCATTTAGTATTGTTCCTTCCTTCCTTTCTCTCACACTGGATTCATGAACAAATTAAATGATACAAACTATATGCATTCATAAGCTATTTGGCTTGCATTTGTCCTCATTCAGTTTAAACAGCTAATTATTTTATATCATAGTCTACACTGAAAAAACACACAGAGAAAAATGCTATTGGTTTTCTAAATATGAGGCCATTACCTTACTAATTGCTATTCTTGTTTGGAGCTACTTATGCAGGCTTGAAGGACATAATTTAGTCTAGCTTCCTTAAGTAAGTTTCTGCCTCATTTTTCTTCCTTTATTCAAACTTGCTTCATCCCTTTTTCATCCTTCACTTTGATTATTAATCACTTGTCCTTGTTTTCCACCAAACTTAGATTAAATTTCTTAATAAAAATCTCCCAAATACTAAATCAGCATTTCCTATGCTGCAAAAGACACAATGACTCACATTGTGCTGAGATTTGCCATCTATCCACAATAACATCTGTCCCCAAAAACAAAGTCAGACATATTACTTTTGTTGATTTTTATATATTAGTTTTTGGCTTTCTCAGAGGCTCTGGATTTATTGCTCCATTACTGTGATTTGGACCCTTGTTCATCTTTGCGATGTTGACCCTTCCATGTACTCACTGATACAATTACTTTCCTTCAGAAATGGAAATAAATCTGCCCAACCTTGGGATGGAATTATAATTTATTCCTTTGGCTGACTTCCGTGATTAGTTTCTCACTTTTCTCTAAGAGTAGAGGATGACTTTACGCACCATCTCTTTGTCCTTGCTTGTCTACTACAGTCAACACCCTACAGCAATTTGGTAAAAGTCAAGGTAACATTGGTCACACGTACATTTTTCCAACCCTCAATCAATTCTGCACCAGCTCTCTAAGGTCTAATCAACATAACCCATCTGGTACTTGGCTAAGGAAAATGGGCCCATTTTGAAGTTTTTCAAGGAAGGAAACTAACATTTCCTGAGTGTGTGTCATTCAGCTGTCACTATTACCACATTAACTCATTTAAGTGTTACAAACGGTCTCATGAATTATGTACTATTATTCCTATTTTGCATTTAAGAAATCAATCATCTCACAGGTGAAGTGACTTTGCCCAAACTACATAGTCTGCTCAATAGCAGAAATGAAATTAATGCCCAAGTCGGCCTGACTTCAAAATAGCTGTTTTGTCTATAATACACCATATCATTCTACCCTCAAACAAATTCTACCTTTTCAAGAAACAGAAGAAGACTTACCAACCCATTTTCCCTCCCAGTCAGAATGATAACATAAAATTCACATTTTTTTTTTGTCAATGGCCTACCATATATCAGTCCCCAGCGAGTGGGGCCAAGCAAGTCAGTCCATGAGGGTGCATGATAGAGACCTTCTACAATCATTTTCTTTTTTAAGTTTATTGATATATTTTGAGAGAGAGAGAGAGAGAGAGCACACACAGGAGGGAGGGAGAGAGAGACAGAGGGAGAGAGAGGGAGAGAGAGAGAGAGAGAGAGAGAGAGAGAGAGAGGGAATCCCAAGCAGACTCTGCATGTCAGCACAGAGCCGGGTGCGGGACTCAAACTCACAAATTGTGATATCATGACTGAGCGGAAACCAAGAGTCAGACGCTCAACTGACTGAGCTACCAGACACCCCTAAAATCATTTTCTATCTTTAATTCCTAAAGTTTATTTATACCTCTATCCAAACTATGCCCTTACAATTTAGTACCACCACTAACTAGCTCCCAAATCTAGTAAAAATTTATTAGCTTGTTCTTGAACACTGTTGACATTGAGTGTACATAGCATGTTTGTGTCTACAAAAGAGTCATCAACCATCAGAATACAAAAACAACTTTTTAAAATTTAGATGTGTGACTCATCTAACATTAAATAATTGAATATGTATTTGAGAACATCTGGATCTTCAACTACATGTCTCCATTTTCTCCTAGCTGTTTAACATTGTGACTATAAATACTGTCTGTCATCATCCCTTATTTGTTCTTCCTTCAAAGAATTCCTTGGTTTTGCCTCTTTCTGTCTATTCTCATAAACCTAGTCCATGGTTTTTCATTCTTTTGTTGCCCTAAAACCTTCCTAAATGCACCTTCTCTGTCTCCAATTCATCTGACACACCCTGATAGCCAGACTAATCTTTTTAAAGCTTTGCTTTCATCCTTTTACCCCCTTGCACAAGCATTTTTGATAGTTCTGTCTATTCCATAAGACATAAAATTCCCCAGTTTAAATGCCACATTTCTCTGAAATAGAGCCGTGCCTCCATCAAAGACCATTCTCACTATTCCCCAGCAAAACCCATGACTCCAGGAATGTCAGTTCTTTCTTTGGTCTTTGGTCTCCAGTGGAGCCTGGGCCCCACTTTTGTGCTGTGGTCATGTGGATGCCACAGTCTTGGGCCTTCTGCACATCCCACTCACGTTTCATAACTGGATGCTTGTTGACAGAATGGCCTGTTGGTGGACAGCCAGAACCTCAGGACCAGACACTGGGTGACCTGAAGAAGACCCAAGAAAAACCACAGGATTTGTGCTATGACAGGAACTGACAAGCCCAGGAAAAAAGAGGAGTGGAAAGTGGGGAAGAAGGGAAGAAACTGATGCAAAAGAGTTTAACCAGTGTGAGAATTGCTGGAGCAAGGGTGACAGGGAAACCAGTCTTGGGGAAGTAAAGCATAAGCCTAATTCTGGGATTGTGAGAAGTACCTGCAGATCATCAGCATTCACTGAACCAACTAGAGAGATTTCTATTCACCTCATGTGAAAGCAGACTTACAGATGCTGAAGAGTGGGCTTCCAGTAGCTGTGGGCAAAGTAACTCAGGCTGCAAAGTTCAAAAGATGATACCATCAGGAAAACAAATAGAGCATCACAGCACTGAGATTCCCAGGGGTGATATGGCAGCTTTCAGGAAGACCAGACCATGAGACTAATTCCTCCTTCAACAGAGTGCACATCTGTTCAATCTCATGATGCCCTGCATCTCTTTGTAACGTTAAGAACCATTTCTTGGGGCACCTGAGTGGCTCCATCGGTTAAGTGTACAACTTCAGCTCAGGTCATGATCTCACAGTTCATGAGTTCGAGCCCCACATCGGGCTCTGTGCTGATAGCTCAGAGCCTGGAAGTCTGCTTCGGATTCTGTGTCTCCCTCTCTCTCTGCCCCTCCCCTGCTCATGCTCTCTCTCTCTCTCTCTCTCTCTCAAAATTAAATAAACATTTTAAAAAGTTAAAAAAAAAAAAGACCCATTTCTTGGCTTTTGTAAAACTTACCTCTGCTTATGTGTATGTGCACTGGTGGGGTGGTAATGGTGGGATCTTTATTATAAATCCTAAAGGGAGCATAGCTAGGCTAGAACCATGTCTTGGGAATTTTCTCCTCTCTTTCTTGAAACTCATGCATCTTTTCATTCAAATCTATGTGAGTCTGGAGATCAATGGGTGGAAATTAATCTTTCTATGGGCTCCAAAGGGCCAAGAAGATTGTCCTTTAGGAGTAGTTGGGTGGTAGCAAGGCAATCCTAAAGTTGTTTATGTAACATTTTCTATGGTAGGGGAAGTTGGGGTCAGAATTTGACAGTAAATACTACCTCTCAAGCAATGACCTTAACCACTCTAGGTCTGGCTAGCATTAGCAGCTATATATTGATAACATATATAGTAATTCCTCTTTTTGCAGCATTACTTGGAAATAACAGTGTATTTTGCAAGTAACTAAAGCATAATTCTGTATTAAAGCTTTACATGTTTAATTGTTTTTATTGAAAATATTTCTAAAATGTGCCCCACACATTTCTATCTTCTGAATGCCCTAAAGTGAGTTCAGTTTTGTTCTAGGAACAGAGCACAAGGGGCTCTGTGGGAAGGATGTTGTACTTGGCACTTTAATCTCTGGGTTTTCAGTTGCTGTATGTTTTTAGAAATTAGATCCCAAAAGGACTCTGACAAGACCTAAGCATCTCAAAATTAATACCGTGTTTGTTTCAGTCTGAGTCTCTGTTTCCATACCCCTCAAACACCTTGCAAGCCCTGGAGGGAAGGAATTAATTTGTCCATTTAACAAATATCTGTTGAGTGTCTACTATGGTCCAGAATTTCTCTAGATGCTGAATAAACAGCAGGACACAAACTAGGCAATAATTTCTGTTCTTATAGAGTTTACATTCTGGTTGGAGCTATATTCAGGCAATAAACAAACAAAATAACTTTTATATAAGATATTAAAAGGTGATAAGTGCTTGGTGGGGAGGTTTATGCTTTCAAACAAATAATCAGGTGAGCTGTCACTCAGAAGGTGCCATTTGATCAAAGACATGCAGGCACTGTGGGAGGAAACCATGTAGAATTATCAGGAAAGAGCATTTTGGGCAGAGATAATAGAAACCATAAGGTGTTGAGGTAGGGCCTCATCTGCAGACAAGAAGCAGCAGTAGGGCAAGGAGGCTGTTGAGGAGTAAGACGAGAAGGGAATGGTAGGAAATAAGGCCAGACAAGGTTTGGAGGATAAGAAGGTCATTTTCAGGTCTGTGCCTTTCCTTCTGCACAAAGGGAAAGCCCTTGGAGTATTTTGAGCAGAGGAGTGATTTGACCTAAGTTTTCAAAATTTCTTGAAACTCCAGCTCTTTGAAAGTAGACTCTAAGGGGCAAGGGTGGAAGAAGAGATCAGTACTGTCATGATGCTGGATAGAGAAGTGATCATCTTCTGAATGTATTTTGAAAGTAGTCTTGTACACTTTGGAAGTGTAAGTTGCAAGAGAGAGTATCCATAATGACTCCAAGATTTTTGGCCTGCATGATTAAAAGAATGGAGTTATGATAAACTGAGATGGGTAAAGCTTATGTAGAACAGGTTTGAAAGGGGGGGTGAAATTCAATTTGGGGCTATGTTGATCTTGAGATGTCTATTAGATATCCAAGTAGCAATGTCAAGTAAGACATTTGAGTATTTGAGTCTGGAGTTCTGGAGAAAGATCTCAGAAACAGCTCCTCACGTTAGCAGTCAATTCTTACAAAGGCACCAAGATAATTCAACAGAGAAATTAAAATCATTTCAAGAAGTGCTGCTAGAAGTAGCTACCTCTGTGGAAAAAAAGTAACCCTGAATCCCTAACTATTACCATATCTGTACATTAATTTGAGATGCATCATGCAACTGATTGTAAAAATTAAAACTAAAACCTTTTGGAAGAAACATAGAATATCTACACCATCTTGAAGTAGGAAAAGATTTCTTAGACTGGACACACATTCCGAAAAACAAAAACAAAAACAAAAAACCTATGGCAGAGAGAAGAGATAGATAATTTAACCTTCATCAAAATGTTTAAGTTTTGCTCCTAAAATAAACATTAAGAAAATTTAAAACAAGTCTCAGAATGGAAGAAGATATGTGTGGGGGCATCTGGGTGGCTCAGTCGGTTAAGCGTCGACTTTAGCTCAGGTCATGATCTCATGGTTTGTGGGTTCGAGCCCCGCGTTGGGCTCTGTGCTGACAGCTTGGAGCCCGGAGCCTGCTTTGGATTCTGTGTCTCCCTCTCTTTCTCTACCGCTCTGTCTCTCAAAAATAAATAAACATTAAAAAAAATTTTAAAAAGAAGATATTTGCCATCAATAATAGAATGATAACCCAATTTTTTAAATGGAAAAAAATCTTGAACAGTCACTTTATAAAAGAAGACATAAAAATAATCAATAAGCACCTGAAAAAGTCCTTAACATCCTTAGTCATCAGGAAAGTGCAATAAGACCCACGAGATACTACTTCAAACCCATAAGAATGGTTACAATTAAATTTGATAACATCAAATACAGGGAAGGATGTTCAATAACATGAACTTTCACACATTCTTGTTGAGACATTAAGATGGAACAACCCCTATGGAAAATCATGATAGCAATTTATTAAGTTAATAATACATCTTCCCTTTGACCCAGAAATTCCATTCTCAGAAATTTACTCAAAAGAAATGAAAATATATGTCCACAAGACATGCATAAGGATATTCACAGCAGCCTGATTAACAATAGCCAACATTCAGAAGCAACCCCAAATTGTCCCAACATGTGAATGGATGAAACAATGGTGGTACATCCATACAATGAAAGACTACTTGGCAATATACAGGAACAATTGACACACACACCACATAGATTCATCTCAAAAACATTTTACTCACTGAGAGAAGCCAGACTTCTCCCTGCAATCTATGATTCGACTTCTATGAATTATAAAAATTGGCAAAATTCATCTCTGATGTTAGAAAAAGTGGTCACCTCTCTAGTGAGGTAGGGTTCACTGGATATGATTCAGAGGAAATTCTCTGACGTGACAGAAATGTTCTTATCCTGATTTGGGTGTTGGTTACATGGTATACGTATTTGTCAAAACCCATCAAATTCTTATTTTTAATGTTTATTTGTTTTTGAGAGAAAAAGCACGAGCAGGGCAAGGGCAGAGAGAGATGGGGGCAGAGGATATGAAGCAGGGTCTACTCTGACAGCAGAGCCCAATGTGGCGCTCAAACTCACAAACCGTTGAGATCACGACCTCAACCGAAGTTGTATACTGAACCGACTGAGCCTTCAGGTGCCCCAAAACCCATCAGATTCTTCACTTAAGATCTCTATGTTTTATGGATTGAGATATACTTTTTAATTTTTAATTTTTTTAATGTTTATGTTGTTTTTTTTTTTTGAGAGAGAGAGAAAGAGAGAGAGCGTGCGCGTGCACACACAGGGGAGGCGCAGAGAGAGAGGGAGACACAGAATCCGAAGCGGTCTCCAGGCTCTGAGCTGTCAGCCCAAATGTGGGGCTCAAACCCACAGACCACGAGATCATGACCTGAGCCGAAGCTGACGCTTAACTGATTGAGCCACCCAGGCGCCCCATTTATTTTAAAATAGAACTATAAAACTGGCCAGAGTCAGCCTCTTCTTCTTCCACAGAAAGAGAAAATTCTCTATTCTCTCAGCACTAATATCCTCAGAGCAATCAAAAAGTACACAAGCTGAGTATGAACCTCCCAAGCCCTTAAATGGGTGTTGCCAGTTGTTCTTAGACTTCGCATTGATGGGAGGAGAAGAGGAAAGAATCTTTAGAAAAGGTAATTAATTGTTATGGACTCGGCATGGCTGAGTTAGTTCTTCCAGGATTCCAGCTGAACCAGTTGTACCCAAGGTTCAAATAACTTGGTTTAGGTAGTTATTCATTGTACAAAATTGGTACAAAATTTGAATGTTCGTACAAGCGATTTCCAAAGAGAAAACTATCCCCTTGCCAAATTATTGATTCAATTCTTTTGTGAGCTGATTTAAATTTTAATTCCAGTTTATTTCTTCCATATTATGCACAGATCCTAAATAGGGACTGAAATCTATCACATACCATGCAGCTGGCAGAGCAGGATGTGAGTTTTCTCCATACTTCACCGTGACCCAGTTCAGTCCAAGACATTGGCTCTGAGTCTATGAATATGTGAATATTGATTTTTTCGAACTTGAGTTCTTTCTGAATATCAATCACTTAGTGAAAGTCTCAGATGTTATTGAGATAAAGAATTTTGACTTATATTAAGTAGTCCCAGATTACTTTGATTAGGTTTTCCAGACTACTTTGAGGTGTTTCCTCCCTCCCACCTTTTAGCCAGGCTGATCACAGTCATTTCTTAATGTGCTCATGCTCCCTTTAAGACCCTTGAGGTTGCATCTTATAATTTGCCTAGGGCCAGGAAATGAGAAACTAAGTACAGGATTGCATGAATAGGTGTAAATTAAGTTCATACCCAACAGTAATCAAAACTAGTATGATACTAGTATAATGTATTGATGAAACATCATAGAAATCACAGAAGAAATTTGTAAATCCCAGAATTAGAATATTTCAAATAAATGGAAAAGGGGTGGATTTTTCACCAGATGGGTGGGTTAAAAGCCTAAAAATTGGGGGAAAATAAAGAAGTCTCTCTATTTTACACCAAACATCAAAAGTATTTCCAATTAGATTAAAGTTGTAAAAGCACAGAAAAGACACAATAAAAACAGTAGAAGAAATAGACGCGAATATTCATATATTCTTGGCATGGAGTGTACTTCCTATCATAATCAAGGCAGAAATGATAAAGAGAAAGATTGGCTTTACTCTATAAAACTATAACAATTTTACACGTAAAGAATGAATAAAATTACAAAGCAATCAACAGATAGAAAAATAGCTGTATATTTATGACAGCCAAAGGATTGATAGGCTCAGTATGTAAGGCGATCCTGCAAACCAACTTCAAATCACAAAAATGAAGAATGGACAAAGAACCTGCAAAAATAATTGATAAAAGAAATGTGTCTGCCAAGAGTAAAGTATTAGAGGGACTCTCCTAAATAGATACAGGACATAGGCTTTATGACTGCCATTTGGGTCATTTTATGGTCTCCCCAGTTTCCCTTCTTGCTTCTTGAATGGTTACATTTCACAGTTACATTCTCATGAGTAGAGAAGGATTTTCACTGATGAAGCCACATTTTCACTGGGTCTCCATTAAGCCATGAAGCCAAGACTGCACTTACAAAACAAATAGGTTGGGTGAGAATGCAGAGTATGCCTATAGGGCAGATAAAAGTTTCTTGGTTCAGCCTGGAAACCATGGCTTTGCCTTCATTTGCATAATTGTCCCAAGTTCCTGAGGCGAGCAGCCACAGACACCAAACACTGCCTTCCCTCTCTCTGATGCAAGCAGCAGGTGTGTGGAGGCAGTTCAGTGAAGCGGTCAAAGGGGAGGAACTAGACTATTCTGGAGTGATGGCTACCTCATTGGAAATCCTGGCTCACAATTTATAATGTGAGTTCTTAACTTCTCTGAGCACTGGAACATTTTCAGTTTACTTTCCCAACTGTAAAACAGGATAACAATAGTACCTACTTTATAAAGTTGCTATGAATATTTAATGAGAGTATACCTGTAAAGCACTTAGTATGGTGACTGAAGTACTTAGAAATTGCTCAGTAATTGTTGGCTATTGTCTCCATTATAGACAAAGGACCTTACATCCCTTCCTTCTGAATAAAAATGTGCAAAGATATCAAAGGATGATTTAGTTTCCCTTCAGGGGGACATACGTGTGGTACGCTGAGACAAGTATAGCATTTGGTTAGTCCCAACTCCGCCACTAACGAAGGTCAGAAGTCACACGCCCACTCTGGGCCAGTTTGTCCATCTGTTAAATAACACAGTTCAACTACTTATTGCTATACGCCTTTCTGTCCAACACTCTGCCTGAGAGAAATACAAAAAACACATAAATCAGGGTCATTAAATATCGCTATAATTTATGGGAGGTAAAAATGAAGGTCTTTGAGCTAATAAGTCATCGTTTTTAGAGCCTAGAAAGTATGGATTAATTTGCTAAGCAGCTGGAATTATATCAATCCATTATAGCACTGATTATGTCACATCAATCAGAAGCTCCAATTGGCAGTTAAGCATGTTTAATTTTTTTAATTACTTAATAAAAAGAGTTCATTTAGTGTACACAAAGCATGGAGAGCTCTTTAGTGATGAAAAGTTTGCAAACTACTAGCCTTGGAGCTTCATATCAATGAAGATAGCTCAACCATTTAGAGTTGCATAGGAAAGCCAAAGTCGATGCTACTTCTCTCCAGAGCAGATAGCAATAGTAATAATGAAGATATCCAATAGGGTTGGCCATTTGTACTGAGCCACGAACTGTCCCAATCTTATGTGGATTATCTTCTTTAGTCCTCACAACAACCTGTTTCTTACCATTTTACAAGTAAGAGAACTCAAATTTAAGAATGGGACCCATTGTCGTCGAAAGAGATGAATCTCCAGAATCGTAGCATTTCAAGAATAAAGGAGTCTACAAAAAATCGTGTGAAAACATTTGAAATTGAACCCCTTCTTTTTTCAGGCAAAGCACTGACAATGTGCACGCCATACACATGAAGTAGTTGCTTCCATTGAATCCCAAACATTTTTGGAGGGGCAGCTCTTGGTCAATCACATAGGTAGCATATGCTGGCATTTAGAAAAATTAGCTGGATTGCCCACTTAAGAATTATCACTAGAACATTTTTAGTTTACTCTTGATGCCTCCTTGCTATTTAGCACCCTCTATGCTTGTAAATTCACATAATTAGTGTGAAAGAACTAAAAAAAAACCATGAATTTTGGTATTCACTCAAGCAAAAGGGAATTAAAGAAGTAAATCCACAACAGAAAAAAATCATATAATGCTTTGCAATGTCCGAGAAAACAGCTTTTAGATTATCTGCTATTAGGAAGTATTTCATTCATATTCCTTTCTCTTCTGCTCATTCATTTATTCACTCTGTGATTATGTGGAACCTGCTAACTCCCTGGGACTTGGACCCTGACCTGAGGCAGACTGTGGAAAATTTTGATGCTGAATTGATGTTGAGCAATTATTTTCACCATTATTGTCGGGGTCTCCTTCCAGAGGTGTCCTTTGATCTTTCAGTACAGATGCAATAAAGATGCAGAAAAAGAAGGACAAAAGTCAACATTGGTCACACTCAGGGCTTTGTCTTCTGGCCAGAGAGTCTAAGGTGGGGTTCCAGATCAATCTTTCACAACCAGATGCCACTTATCCACCAGAGTCTCACCTGCCATGGATGTTGTCCTAATCTCCCCCAAAACACAGGGGTCACTTTGAAAGTGCCTTAGACTCCAAATTTCCAGGATTACTTGCTGTTTCTGTGAAAATGACTTTCATGTGAAAATGCTTCAGAAACATAAAAGTTAATCACCCCCTATCATGGCTTGCATCTAGCAGCAGGGTAAAGAGGAAATTAAATTCTTCATTCTTTCTTACAAAATGAATTAGAACCTCACTCAATCTTCGCCACATTTTATGTAGAAATAGAGCACATTCCAGTGCTTCACCCTCTCTGTCTTTCTCCCTCTCTAAAAGGAAAAGGTGAAACACGAACTGCTCTAAAACTCAAAGGTGGAGAATTCAGGGACAGTTACATCCTACCAGAGGTATATTGTGAAGGTCTGGAAATACAAGGTCATAAGAGGTTAGGTGTCTAGCAAATGAGATGTAAATTACTGACACAGTCAACATAAACCGTTGAGGCCTTCATAATGAGTGATGTTACTCTACATATTTTATTATCAGTGTTCAGTAAATCCTTTCTGTTTATATTTCATGAGGATGCCCAGCCCCAAATTTTCCTTTTAGTTCAAACTTTCTCCCAGGCTGGCCTGAGAGTAAAATGGAGGCCTTGCGTTTTACTAACTCCGGGGTGCTCAGCTTGAGCTCTATGAATAAATTATGACTCTGATCATTAAAATGTAATAAAAGCTAGTACTTTGAAACCTTACCCTAAACAAGCCTGCTCTCTGATCTTGGGGGCAGACTTCAGCTGTTCTCACAGCAGGGCCTCCTCTGCAGAAAGCCCAGGCCTCATAGAAAGCATCAAAACCAGCTAATCTGAAACACACACAGCTAAACACACAGAGCCATTTCCACAGTGGGGAGCTCCCGGTGGCTCTCAGTGCTGTCATTTTCAGGCTGCCAGAGACCTCGAACTCCCTCTCCACCCCCAACGAACAGTGTGAGACACAGGAGTCAAACTTAGGTTGTAAAGAGCCTAAGTTTGCAGCTGAGTGTCCCTCAGTTTGACTCTTCATAAAGCTCCTTCAAGGTGACTGCTCAGTCAGCTCATTCTTTGAGGGAAGGCTGTCAACCCAGAGCCCTGTCTGAAGCAGAAAAGTAGGGGGAACATAGTCCAAAGCAGAAAAGAATGAGAAGGAACACACTGGCTTTCCCTTCCTCCAGCCAGTGTCTCCCATCAGCTGAGCCCAGCCAGAAGCTAACTGATCTGGGAGCCTGGAAAACAGCAGAGGAAAGGGTGGGGAATCAAACACAAACAGGCCCAGGGGGGCAAAGTATACTTGGAGAAGATAATATCTCTTCTCTATTTCCTGATGTTGTTATGAAGCTCAAATTAAAAAAAATATAGATGTATATATACATACACACACACATATCTATATGTACATATATATGTATGTACATACATATACATATGTGCAAATACATGTCAAACTGTAAGATGTGATCAAAAACGTATTTAGTGTAATTTCCAATTATGGTCCTTGGTTTATGTTTTCCCTGCAATTATTTTTATATCATTTTCCCAAGTCAATCTGTTATTTATTACTTCTTTTAACTTAAGCAACTTAGCACACAGCAAAGAATAAAAAATAAGACAATACCAATCTTATGCAAGTTATCTTCCAATCTTTACTAACGTGCACACAACTCTACATTGGAATTAGCTGTTGCACACACACCCTTTTATGTTCTGCTTTTTTCACTTAACATCATATCCCATTCTCAGGCATTAACACATCATGTAAAATAACTCTGTTACTGTAAACTGTTAGGATGCTGTGAATTGCAGCATCATTCCTGAACAGGCCTTAATCTTAAAATATTGACCAAGAAACAGAAGACTTTAGAGATGAATCTGTGTACTAGATACGTGCTTGCACAAAAGTGGCACACTATAATCTGATGGAACTGGGAACAAATGCAGAACCCACCTTCTTGGCTGAGAGAATTTTGAGGCAGTACCCTAAGGAAGACAGAAATGATGAATGTGGTAAGTGACAGTCCTGCCGGAAAGAGACCTAAATGTTGCCAAATTATTAACAAAGAAGCAAGGCTAAATTTATCACAGTGAAAAACCAAAACAGTCCAGTGAGTAGAGAACCAAGAGTAGGAGACAGTGCACAAAATGGCTCACAATTTCAGCAGCCATCTCTGAACTTGGGCTTGAGTTCTGATTCTGCCCCCAACTAGTGCCACTTACTTATCACTGGGAAGGATGCTTAACCTCCACAGGTCTCCGTTGTCTTATCTATGAGAAGAGATGATAGGAGTATCTAACTCATAAGGTTGCTTAAGAAATTAAATAATACATAGAATGCACTTAGTAAGTGCTCAAAAATCACGCCTATGAAATTGACAATGGGTTTCTATATCTTAAACATTCACAATGGTAAAGCTAAATGAAGTCTCTGTGGGGTGCTCAACGCGTATCAACCTTGTGAGAGTCAAACATCTGCAACTAGGAAGTAGCGACTCAATTCCATAACTTTTTTTTAAAGTTTATTTTTTGAGAGAGAGAGGGGGAGAGAGAGCGAGGGAGGGGCAGAGAGAGAGGGAGACACATAATTCGAAGCAGACTCCAGGCTCTGAGCTGTCAGCTGTCAGCACAGAGCCCAACGTGGGGCTCTAACTCATGAACCGCAAGATCAAGACCTGAGCCAAAGTTGAATGCTTAACCAACTGAGCCACCCAGGAGCTCCCTTGACTGTTTTTAAAAAGTAGCACTTCATTTATATTCAATCAGTGACAAGGTGGCACCCATACCTCCTACTCTAAACCCTTGACTGACTCCTGGGTGCAAGGACAAGTGTCTACTATCTTCAAAAGGCTGACCCTCTAGCATTAAATAAAGCAGCATAGCAGGCAACCCTATTTCAAGTCTCAGGTACTTGAAATTCAAAAGTCCACTTCCAGACCTTACAAATTCTAAAAGAATTGAAAATACTTCTAAAGCTGCTAATGAGAAGTAGGTTCATCCAAGTGTGAAAGCAAATCTTGTGGTCTGAGGAAGGCAAGTGGCATGAAAACAGCAGGAGACCCACAGTTACTAAATTCTAGGAGTCGGAAACTCCTCGACATGCCACAAACCTGGGAGCTTCAACACATGCATTCCTCTTCTAGGTACTGACCTAGGAGCAAAAGTTGGCTCCTTGTTTCCTTTGGCAGAAAAGTTAGTTTCCAACAGATAGAGAACATCAAGGAGTCAGTGTGAGGAAGGAAGCTTATGCAATTTTCCTGTTTTTCCAAAATTTGAGTTTTATAGGCATAATTTATGCCCAAGCAATTTAGACCCAAGGTGTAAACTCAATACAGTTATTCACATTTGCACCAAAAGCATGTACAAGATAATAAGAATAGCTTCATCCATAAAAGCCCCAAAATGGAAACAACCCAAATGTCCATAATTGGAATGGAAAAGTAAACGGTGGCATATGAGCGTGAAGGAATAATGATCAGTAATGAAAATGACTGAACTACCACTGCATGTAACAATATGAATGAATCTCACAAACATAATTTTTTTAACGGTGGGATTACTTGTTTTTCCATTTTTATTTTTATTTATTTATTTTTTTAATTTATTATCAAGTTAGCTAACAAACATTGTATACAGCGCGCTCTTGGTCTTGGGGGTAGATTCCCATGATTCATTGCTTACATACAACACCTAGGTGCTCCCAAAAAGTGCCCTCACAAATATAATTTTAAGTCAAGAAGTCGGATATCAAAGAATTTATGCCATATGATTGCTTTTATTAAAAGCTGAAAAATTGGCAAGCCTGTTCTATGATGTTGGATATTATAAGAGTGATCACCTTTGTGGGAGATGAAGGGGACAGTAATTGGAAAACTGCCCGGTTGATAATGTTCTATTTCTTGACCTAGGAGGTAGTTATATGAGTGTTAACTTTGTGTGTTAACTGTGACTTTGATTCGTGCATTTTCTATATGTATATTATACTTCAACTAAAAATATTTTAAAATAGATTTTTATCAAATTGACTAATATGAAAAATGGAGAAATTACCTTACTAGATCAGACCAATGGAAAATTCAACCTAACTTTCTTATCATGAAATTACAAGACAAGGGTTGAGGTCGTTAACTATGATGTCATCAGTAAGTAAAACTTCCTTCTTTTGTCCAAGTAACCGGTTCTCAAGCTCTAATAATCTGATAGTACTTCTTAAGGTTATATTATTTTCACTTATCTGATTTAATAAGCTTCATATATTTATTATTCCTATGAAAAACATTTCTTTCTATGTATTAAATGATCCCTTTTAAGTCTCAAGTGGCATGCCACCCATCCTGGTAGTCCAAAATTTAATCAGTTAAGCTCATTTCATTTTCCATAATTATATCAGTGTGTTTGGTATATTTTCTCCCCATTCATATTTTCAGAGTCAACCATTGTAAGGTTTTAGTCTCTGTTGGTAGAATCTCACATTTGGAGTTTCTTTTTATACATATCCTTCTGGCTTCCTGAGCATTTTAGTTGCCTCTGTGGACCTGCTCCACATTCATTACACCTTTCTTAATGTTTCAATGTGCAGTGATTCTTTTCATTTTTTAAATGTTTATTTATTGGGGTGCCTGGGTGGCTCAGTCGGATGAGTGTCCGACTTCGGCTCAGGTCATGATCTCACAATTCGTGGGTTCAAGCCCTGCGTGGGGTTCTGTGCTGACAGCTCAGAGCCTGGAGCCTGCTTCCAATTCTGTGTGTCCCTCTCTCTCTGCCCCTCCCCTGCTCATGATCTGTCTCTCTCTGTCTCTCAAAAATAAATAAATGTTAAAAAAATGTTTATTTATTTTTGGGAGAGAGAGAGGCAGAAAGAGAGAAAGAGACAGAGGGTCCAAAGAGGGCTCTGCCCTGACAGCAAAGAGCCCAGTGTGGGCTCAAACTCATGAACCCTGAGATCATAGCCTGAGCTGAAGTTGGAGACTTAGCCCACTGAGCCACACAGGTGCCTACAATGCACAGTGATTCTTCTATAAGAGATGAATGAGCCTGAAGTGCCTCCATTTTATGGCCAACTTGATGGGCCTTTTTGGCAGCTCTAAGGAAGATAACAACTGCCAGCCTGTCCAGCCTGGTAGCTCACCTTCCATATGTGTTATTGAGAAGTGTATTCTTTGTATTTGCCACATTGAAGCTTGTCTGTCTACCCTCATTTTGAAACACATAGCCTTCCGTTAGCTTTCTAAAGTAAATGCTACTAGAGAGTCCTGGAGTTTCTTGACTCTCCTTGCAAAGTTGATGAGATCAGTGTGTATCCCTGCCTTCAAAATAATTCTAAAACACTTAAAAAGTTAAAAAAATAATTATAAAACACTTTAAAATGCATGGACCCAGCGTGGACTCCTATATGACCCCATATGTTAGCCCTGTTGATCCAGAGAAGTACTTAAGTCATCTTAGTTTGCATTTCCTTGCATTCATCTGGTTGATAATGTATCTTCCAAAGTCCATAATAACACATTTCTTTAAGATTTTGACAGGAAACCTAGTCTGTGACTTTTTGAAAATCTATTACATATATCCAATAGTTGACACTTATCCAAATAATGACCATGTACTGAGGACCATGCTAAGTGATCACATGCCATGTCTCTTTTAATCCTTTCTAATATCACAGGAGGTAAGTACTAATACCATTCCAAGGTTCACAATCTGGCTGAGGTCACCACCCTCTCCAATGGCAGAGACTTGATACCAATTCAGGTGTGTTTGATGCTGTCCACATTCTTAACAGATTACTACCCTGCTTTAGCTTATTTAATTTCCTTAGATAATTAAACTAGATACGACATGTTGTGTGAAATATTATGAATCTTGGAGCACCTGGGTGGTTCAGTCAGTTAAGCACCTGACTTCCACACAGGTCATGATCTCACGTCTTTTGAGTTCGAGCCCTGCATCAGGCTCTGTGTTGATAGCTCAGAGCCTGGAGCCTCCTTCAGATTCAGTGTATCCCTCTCTCTCTGCCTCTACCCTACTTGTACTCTGTTTCTCTCTCTCTCAAAAATAAATAAACATTAAAAAAAGAAATATTATGAATCTTAATTATCTTATATTAAAATTAAAGCACCCGGGTGCCTGAGTGACTCAGTCAGCTAAGCGTCAGACTTTTGGTACTAGCTCAGGTCATGATCGTGAGGTTGTGAGATCGAGCCCCACATCAGGCTCCTCAATGAATGTGAAGCCTGGTTGGGATTCTCTCTCTCTCTTTCCCTCTCCCTGCCCCTCCCCTGCTTGTGTGCACATGCACACACATGCTCTCTCTCTTTCTCTCAAAATAAATAAACATTTAAAAAATATATAAACAATAAAATTAAAGCACCGTAGAATTTCAAAGCTAAATTTAACTAATTTGGGGGTTGGGAGACACTCGTAAATTAATCTTCCTCCATTGGTATTGGTAATCAAAGTTTGAATGTAAACAGTAACAACTTAAATAGCTGGAAAATATACTTGGCCCAAAGTTTTGGCACAGAGAAAAGAACAGAAAAGAATCCACTTTTGTCTGCCTTTACTGCTGCAAGCCAATGTGACCCTGTAGCTGTGAAGTTATTGCTAGTAAACAAATATGCAGACATAGTAGTTATCTTTAATTATGTTTTTCCTTTATTTTTTCCCATGATCCTCTATTCTCAAATGATAAGACAACAGGGTTAGTGTGCCAGCCCTCATTTGTTAATGTCAATGGTATCACTTGTGCTTTAATTTTAAAGGACTATGATAAACACCCAGATGGCACTCTGCACCAATCTCAAGAAAGCAGTACTTGAGCTTTCAGAGAAAAAGTTAAGGGCCAAGGAGTCACTGGGAACATTATTCTCATGTATATAAAAATATATCAACAGAGTCTACTAAACTGGAAGCTTCGAACTTAACAGGTAAGGTAAGTTAGGGTCACTGTGAAAGTGGCTACAGCTGCTCCTTTGAAACAGGCTCAGATGAGGACAAGGAGATTTTAAACAGTTTCATTTGAAATGAGCTGCAAGAAGTCTGATAATGAAGAACTGCTATACCGAAGTGAACTGGCATGAATTTCATTCCAGAAGAAATATTTTTATCCTCAACATCATTAGCACTGTGACTAAATCAAGAAGAACCCTTGAAAATTAATTACACATATATTCAAAAATGGAGACGAGCCAATACACACAGGCCAAGAAAAGGCTTATTAGCTGAATGTGTTAATGCAGAAGCACTGAGGTCATGTAATACCCAGTGAAAACTTTACTCACCTTTGGGAATTGGGCAATGAAGAAAGAGGGCTGATGGGACCTGAAAGATTTTTATTCATTTCAAGCATAAGCCAATTTCACCAAGGTTGAACTATCTCACTGGAAGTGATAATAAAGTACTCACTAGAAATAAGCTTTTTCTGTGAAGGAAAAGAAAAAAATAATCCTAGCTCTCCTGGCTGCCTTGTCTGTCCTGAGAGCGGTTGCAAAAGGAAGAGGGGAGGAAGGAAGGAGGGAGGGAGGGAAGGAATGACAACTCTTCCTTCTTTGTCCAGAAGACACTATGATGTTCCCGGTGAAGCTGAGTGTGGTATCTACCATATGCCCACCGTTGTCACATTTTCTCCTTTGACCCTGCTGTATTTTTCTTCGCAGGGCTTACCAATACTAAGAATTAGCACGTAGAATTTATCTACCTGCTGGCGTCATGCATCTTCTCCACTGCAATGTAAGCTCTGGGCAGGTAGGGGTGTCATCACAGCTGTACCCCCAGCTCCTAAAATGGTGCCCACCACAGTAGGCACTCAATGTGTATTTGTGGAATGACAAATGGATAAACTGATTGGTTCAATATTTTTTAAAAAAATTTTTAATGTTTTTATTTATTTTTGAGAGACACACACACACACACACACACACACGCGAGCGGGGGAGGGGCAGAGAGACAGGGAGACACAGAATCTGAAGCAGGTTCCAAGCTGTCAGCACAGAGCCTGACATGGGGCTCGAACCCACAAACCAGGAGATCATGAACTGAGCTGAAGTTGGACACTTAACTGACTGAGCCACCCAGGTGCCCCTTCAATAATTAATTAGCTGGGGTATCAAAATATCTTGATTTTTCAAAATGTTAATATCTGGGCTTCCTTCCCCCATCAAACATGTTGCCATGGAGGTGGAGGGATGCTGACATTACTTCCCCATGCCTAAGCCCAATTTAGGACCACTGTCTTAAGCAAGCGCGCGCCTGCGCACACGCACACACAGACACACACGTTTGCTTTTGCAAAGAAATTCAAACTAAAAGGAGAAAAAGACAGGAACAGGCAATTAAAAAAAGACAAAACAAATAGCAAACATATACCCTCTGCAGTGATTAAAGAAATAAATCTAAAATAGTCAGGACATGGCAGTTTTTTTAAATCTTTGCCACTTGTGGGGGCCTGGGGAGCTTAGTAGGTTGAGCCTCTGACTTCCGCTCAGGTCATGATCTCATGGTTTGTGAGTTTGAGATCCACGTAGGGCTTGGTGCTGACAGTTCAGAGCCTGGAGCCTGCTTCGGATTCCGTGTCTCCCTCCCTCTCTCCCCCCTCCCCCCACTCATTCTCTCTCTCTCTCTCAAAAACGAATAAACATTAAACATTAAAAAAAAAAAAGAAAGTAGCTTTGCTTTATAAGTTATAATAGACATTTACTGATATATATATATATATATATATATATATATATATATATATATATATTGGAGAAGATCTGAACAACTTGGTGCTTGGTATCAACACTAAAACAATTTTTAAATGGGCTTTGGTTTGCTTTATGTGAACACAGATTAGTTAGACAATTAATCATTTTTTAATCAAAGCCTTATGGAATTCTTATGATTCAGTCACTGTTTTCCTAAAGTGATTTCAAGTAAGTAAATGGAGATATGTTTTTTCTATATATTTTAAAGAAAATCAAGAGTAGTTTTCAGAGTTTCTCAACAAATATCCTCCTCTGAAATAGTGCACAAGAAATGTCATATGGTTAAAGTAAATAAAAATTCTATAAAAGTCAAATTATTGAGTCCCCAGATCTAGTTGGTGACATTTGGGACAGGGTTGATGGTGGCTCAGTCACGTGAGAACCTTTATCCTACACATACTGCTACCAACTACCAGTGGTCCCAAGAGGGACCCACCATAAGGGATGAGGAAAACAGTTATTCCTTTTCAATTTCTACTCCTTTTCACTCAACAGTAGACCATGGGTCCATTCTCTACCATTATCTTCAACCAAACATAATTTCCAGAGTCCCTAAGGAGGAATGGTGAATATAATACAAAATATAACTAAGAAATCTTACCCAAATTGATTCAAAATCCTTTCCATGGAAAGGCTTCATCCCTCTTTCTCCTTTCCTCCATACTCTTCCCTACAAGTAACAGAATGTTTTTCTAAGTGTCTTAAGTAAGAAAAACAAACCTATACTTTTACTGTCATATCCAGAGGCACCGGAATTCCAGAATCAGTTGTGGTTCTGGATCTGATGCTCTGATGCTCTGTCTTGGCTCTCATCCTCATAATCATAAAACAGCTGCCTCACCTCCAAGCATCACATCCTCTATCTCTCCAGCACTATCTCAGGAAAACTGGGATGTATGCTGGTCCTACTTAAATAGAGACCAAGGCATTTCTCAAAAGTCCCAGCAGTTTGGAAGGGGATCACCTTTCTTGAGCAGATTGCCACCCACGTAGGCTTCTGTGAAGTGAGCAAGGAAGAAGGTTGGTTAGGCGTTGAGTAGGGAACAAAGTATACCTGCCATCAATCCAGGTATGTAACAATAAAACTGAATTTCTGCTTCAGCTCTTAGAAACGGAGCCACCTGATTTTCTGAGAACACATCCAGAGTAGAAAGTAGAGCTGTGTTGCTGGTTACCATTCTTCCTCCAGACTTAAATCCTCACAAATCCCATTATTAGACACAAAACTCTGTACTGTCCCACTTGAGTTAGTATTCTCAAATTGCATAGAGCAGTGCCCCATACTTGGCATAAGTATCGAACTGGTCCCCATGAGTGGGCATCCCTTAGTCCAAAGCATAGGCATCCACATGCAGGAAAAGGATCCTCGTGCCAACAGACATATTTCAGCCTGAGTATCGGGTTGAACAGCATTTATATTCTCAAAGTTGAGAATTCCAGAATAAATACCTTGAGACTTTATTCTCGTTTCATTCTCCAAGTCATAACAATGAAGTATGGCCTCTTATATAATCTCTAACCACTCCATTTTTTAAATCAGTGGATGTACCTTTTACCAAAATGCCTCAAAGTCCTGAAAGGTTATTCAGAAGAATAGCAAGCAGTCAGATAGATGTGCAATTAAAATCTTTGTCATCCGTTTTTTGGCAGCACCTAAAACGTCTGACAACATAAAGTCAACATTCTGCTCCAAGACTTTTGTTTTCTATGGTGGGAGCACATATGAAACCTGCCCTAAAAACTCCAAATGCTGGGGGCACTGACCTAGTTCAAGTTCAACATGTTCACAACCAAAAGAGAAATACTCACTGTCAGATTTTGACAATGATGGCTAAGGTCCAAAACCAAGGCTTTGACATTCAAAATGAAAAAAATACTTTAAACTCTTATGTGTCTGTTATTAAACCTTCATTTCTATCGAGAATAATTGACATTGGAAAGTATGGATGAGGAGAATTTTTTTTATATTTGCCTTACGTCTTATGCCTAACATGAGTGGGGAGGTTAAGAGAGCAGACCAGTCGCTGGGGCAAATGGTCTTAAGAAGAATGATGTGGGATGCATTGCTTATGCATGCATGTGTTGGTGGGGGTGATGATGGTCACTCAGGCTGAATTAGACCCAACCTCCACACCTCTGGGAGTATCATTTCCAAAATCCACCAGGACAGAAAATTGATCGCTGTGTCAACTGCTGATCCTCTCCCCCTTGTGATCATTGAAAACCTCTAATTTTGTAGAAGGCAATGGAAATCAGACAAGATTCTTGTTTTTTAACAGAATTATAATCCCATTATTCTAAAGTGACATGTTAGAGCGGTACCTCCCTTTCCACGAATGTATAACATGCCCAAGAAAAGAGGGACCTAACTATATTTAAGACTTTGCCTCCTGTGACCATTTACCAAGGAAGATTGGCACTCTCATAAATGTGCTTCCCAAATGACAGTGTGTGGGCTCTAATTAATCTATTTTTAACCATAGCTTTACTACTTCATTATTATTTTGGTCCACATTGCGTTGCTCAGAAACAACAACAAAAAAATCAACCAAACATTAAAAACCATTCCATTCCACATGAAATGAAGAAAAGGGCAGCTGTAACTTCATAGTAATCCTCTTTATGGTTGATTTTTTCATGAGACAACAAAGATATGATATCATAGGGAAACATGGCATTAGGAAAGTGCTTTTTAGGAAAACTGATTTTCTGGACTTAGGTGGGGGTGGGGGTGGAAAGCAACTTTGTACCTTTCAGACAAAAGGAGTTTCATTCTACACCACGTTGCAAAGTGAACTTACAGTCTCCTTCTAAGGTCTGAGAGAGAACCCTAATGTTACCATTTAGAGCCCACCTTCCACCTTGGAAAACCTTGTTGATTTCTTTGCTTTGCAGTTCCTTGTGCAAAGGTTGCATACCAAATGTGTCATCCCAGGAAAGGCACAGACGCAAAATGCAGTCTTGGGATCCTGTCCAAGCATATTAGATGGTTGACAAACAGTAAAACAGATTCGCAGGTAAAAATCTTTCCTCTCCTTCAACAATGGTCTCAAAACACCACAGGAAGATGCTGTGTGTGTGTGCTTTTAACACGCCCCATTTATCTAGCCTAAAATTGTGCACTGCTTCGCAAACAGGAATATTACTTTAGCCTGAGGACAAATTTCATCAGACAATGGATGATTTGCCTCAAGCTTCCCAGGCAACAGTTAGCTCAGTGGGGTTCTCAGTAAAGGCACACCTCGCTCAGGAAGGCACCTGAGGAGGAAGGGATTAGAAGACAAAACAATTCCAATAAGGAGGTTTTTGTTCCTGAGCTGCCTCCACACCCTTATATTAAAAACTAAAATCCCTAAATATGTCGTTCTCAGTACGTTCTCAGTTCACTCTGTCTTCTTCTCCATATTAATCAAGTCTCTCCTACAGGATTAAAGATTAGACATAGATTGGGGGGTCAAGTTTTAGCAATACTGAAACTTAATTTAAGAGCTTCATAGCCGAGTTATCCTTCAAACTCACAGCTCGTCCTCTACAGTGTGACTCTTCAGTTCTAGAACTTTCACCTCTACATTACATAGTGACATTAAAAAATACTAGGTTTTTAAAATTAAATGGAAAACTATGTTACATGGAAATAACACTACAAGATAGTAATTCTTGGCTATGAAACTATAAGTAGTATTTATATTTTGCCTTATTTTTCAAATATTCTTAGAGCTCTTCAGTAGGTATGTAATTTGCATAAAAATGCACAGAAAATAGTCATTATAATTATATTGTTGATATATTCTCTTTCTAAAATAAAGCTTCTGGATTTTTCTTTTTTTTAATTTTTTTAATGTTTTTTATTTATTTTTGAGAGACGGAGAGAGATAGCACGAGCAGGGAAAGGTCAGAGAGAGAGGGAGACACAGAATGTGAAGCAGACTCCAGGCTCTGAGCTAGCTGTCAGCACAGAGCCCGACGCGGGGCTCGAACCCACGAACCGTGAGATCATGACCTGAGCCGAAGCCGGACGCTTAACCGACTGAGCCACCCAGGCGCCCCAAAGCTTCTGGATTTTTCTTAATGCAAATTGTATGTAGTTCCCTTCAGGAGTTTAATTTTCTACTCAACTTCTTATTTCACATTGTTTATTTCTTTAGCTTTTCCAGATTAATCTTACTTTAGGTTGGGAAGAGCTGTCTCCTTGGACCTCTTGAACAGAACTCGTAGGCATTAGTTGAATACAAATAGGTGTTGTAACATGTAAGTATCTCCCAAGCATCTACGTATTGCTCTTTTACAGAGAAATGTCTTGAGAGTCGGGGTGAGAGGAGGGGAATTATTTGTCTATGCATTGTGTAAAGCTGTAACTAAGGGCTTGGGTGGAAAAATAATAGAGGACCTATTCCCTTCCTTGAAAGTTTTCATTATCTGCTCAAATGTTCCCAAAACTAATCAGCTGAAGCCCCAGAGCCCTGAATGATAAAGTGTGGAAGAGATGTTCTAGATCTGTGAGATTCTGAGGGCAGGGTTTATCAACTTTCTGCTGCTTCCAAAATATAACTTTAATAGTGTTCCCGTAGAATACTTGATTTCTGAGGAAGGCTGCATACCAATGAGCCTGCCAGGTCAGTTAGCTACAAAATGTACTTCCAGATAAATCATTTAACCATGCCTTTCAATGCATTCCAAGAGCCTCCTTTAAATACAATTTCCAGATTGAATTGAAATTATTCATGTACGTATATCCCTTGAGATATGATGGCTCCATGAGAGCAGAACATTTGCTTCTTCTTCCCATCCAGTCCTTATCAGGGTGCTTAGTGAACAGTTGATAATTTCTTAAATATTTGTTCATGACTCATGTAGCAGCGTACTGATTATTTTAATTTTGGGATAAACAAAGCTATAATGAAAGAATTCTTTTTTAAAGAGAACTGTGTAGGGGCATCTGAGTGCCTCAGTTGGTTGGGCATCCAACTCTTGCTGTTGGTTCAGGTCACGGGATCCAGCCCTGCGACCGGCTCCGTACTGAGGGGAGAGCTGGCTTGGGATTGTCTCTCTTTCCCTCTCCTTCACCCTCGCCCACTCTTTCTCTCTAACTAACTAACTAAATAAACTTAATAAAATAAAATAAAATAAAAAAGAGAACTGTGTAAAAAAAAAACTCACAAAACTATGTGATAGACACAGGTTAGCCATGGCACAATATTTCAATATCTCCCTCTGCCCAATCCTGCTCCCCTCCCTTTATTTCACAGGTGTTGATCCCTCATTAACATGCATCCCAAAGCCTGTTTCAGCATCCGCTTCCAGAGTACTCAACCCATGACTTCCTGGAACTAAAATGTAAGACAAAGCAGACTTGAAGGCCAAATATTTTAATGGCCTCTGCAGAAGTATCACATCTTCAAAGAGGCCCTCCCTAAAACCTTCCTAAAACAGGCTCCCTTGATCACTCACACCCACCCCACCCTTCTTCATTCCCCTTAGGTTGCTTTAGTTTTCATCCTAGCAATCTCTCTTCCTGGACTGTGTGCCTGCTTATTGTCTCCCTGCACTAGAAGATAAATTCCATAAAGCAAAGGCTATGACTTGTTCATTGCTGTACACCCAGCACCTGGGAGCATGCCTAGAATATAGTAGGCATTCAAAAAATATTTATTCAATGAATAAACCATTGCTTGATTTATTATCTTAGAAACATAAAGGGAAAACCTAAAAGCCAGTTTCCACATATTGAAATTTTAATAAGAGATTCTTTCTATGGTTAAATTAAAAAAAAAAAATCATCGAATGTACCAAATAGTTTCAGCAGTTAATTGGATTCAACAGTTATGACTCTAAGCCTTTGTGCAATCATGGAAATAATTACTAATTCATAAATCCCGAACAAATAAAAATCTGAGGCAGACCTAAGAGGATCATCATCCACCTTCCCTTTGGTTTGGTTTGGTTTCCATAACCTCTTTTGTGTTTTGTTTTGTTTTGTTTGTTTTGAGAGAAAACTCCAAGAGTATTTGTTTCAGAAAGATCTCATTCTCTCATAGGCTAGAAAGGGAGATCGCAATACAGAAGAAAAGCAATGGCCAGGAAGAGAAATGTAGAATGTTATTCGATATGGGCTCGATCTATCCATTCACTTTAAAAGTATGTATTTAAAAGAGGGGCACCTGGGTGGCTTAGTCGGTTAATCATCCACCTCTTGGTTTTAGCTCAGGTCATGATCTCATGGTCATAGGATTGAGCCCCCATAGGATTGAGCCCCATGCTCAGCATGGAGCCTGCTTGAGATTCTCTCTCTCACTCTGCCCCTCTCCTCTGTTCTTGTTCTCTCTCTCTCTCTCTCTCTCTCTAAAAAAATAAGTAAAAATAAAAGCCTCTTGCTTTAAAAATAAAAAAAAAATAATAAAAGTACGTATTTAAAAAAGAATGTGTTGGAGAGCCCTTATGGGTCTATGCCTAATGATGGACTTCTTACCTCATATGGAGTACATGCTAGTCGGGGAGAGAGATAGCAGACAGACTAACAGCGAAGTAACAACAACAACAACAACAACAACAACAACAACAAAAATAGAGTGCTATCTATGATAAAGAGCAAATGGGGACAGGGTGGGATTAGTGTTAAAACAGGATGATCACCTCCCCTAAAGAGGTGCCATTTAGGCCAAGACCTGAAGAACAGAAAGGAATCACCCATGCAATGAGCTGATGGAAGGCAGGTTCCATGCAGAGGGAAAAGAATGAGTAAAGATCATGAAGAAGGAATGAACTTGGTGGTTTGAGCAGGGCAGGGACTAGCGTGAGACATTCACCTAATAGGTTACAAAATTAAATGGGGTGCCAAAAACCTCAGTAATCAAAATAAATACTATTTTAATGCAATATTTTCAAATAAAAATTAATGCAAAGAAAGCATGATGAACAAAATATCAGTATGTTAAATGAAGACAGGCTCAGGATTGCTGACTTTTCCTTTTGCCTTAAGCTCCAGTACGACTTGGCATAATACTGGTCCTATCTTTAAATTTTTGGTATTTTGTGAGTCATTCACCTCACACTAGCTCCAGCCCTGGGAGTAAGAAATGAAAGTAAGGTAGTGTGGCTGGAGGGAAGAGGGGAAGGAGGCAGGGGCCACGACCTCCAGGCCCTTGCAGATGCATGGATTTTATTTCTGGAGGGTTGGAAGTCAATGAAGTGATTTAAGCAAAGGCATGTCAAGTTTCTGTTGGCATTAGCTAAAATGATTAGTTGCACTGTGGGTATAAGAACAAAAAGTGGAGTGACTTGGGAGGAGCTTACACAGGGGTTGCCCTAGCTAGTTGTGGTGGAAGAGTATATTTAGAGATAGAAACAAGACTTCTTGGTATAATAGATTGGAGACAATGAGGAACAAGGCAGAACCCACCATAACTCCTCCTTTCTGGCTTGAGCTGGGAAGATAGATAGTGGCACCATTTACTAAGGTAGAAAAGACTGAAGATGGAGCAAAAGGAAGTGAATCAAGAATTCCAGTTTAGTTTGTGCACATTTGAAATGCCATTGAGCCATATACTGTGTCAAGTACACAACTGGAAATATGAGTTTAGATTTCAGAGGAGAGATCTGAATCAGAGTTAGAAGTTTGGGATTAAAACAACATGGAGGGACACCTGGGTGGCTCAGTAGGTTAAACATCCAACTCTTGATTTTGGTTAAGGTCATGATCCCAAGGTTGTGGGATTGAGCACCACATCAGGCTCCTGGAGCCTGATTGGGGTTCTCGTTCTCTCTCTCTCTCTCTCTCCCCTTCTCCCCTGCTCATGCTCTGTTTCTCTCTCAAAAAAAAAAAAAGAAAAGAAAAGAAAAAGAAAAACATGGAGATGACAGAGCTTTGGAAACAGATCAAACCATGGACAAGAGAGTTTAGAACAGCACTTTCAACTTTAACCCCTCATTAGAGTTTGAATCACTCCACATCTCACCTCCAATGCTTCACACATTTCCTTATATTTCCTACTTCACACTTGACATGTGACACTTCCCATTTCCCACTCACATATGTAGAACTTTATATTGGTATAATTCTGTCTGTCCACCTCCATATCTTTTATGCCATTGTTGTCCTGTCTTCTACTTCTATAATCTTCATAAACTCTACCTTAAAATATTATTTTTGCTTTGAAGAATCAAATGTCTTTTAAGAAAATTGGAAGGGAAGTCATATTCTTTTATATGTACACATTTACCATTTTGTGTGCTTCTCATTTCTCTCTGCACATCCAAGTTTCCACATGGTTTCATTTCTCTTCAACCAGAAGCATTTACCTTTTCTTATTGTACAATTTACTGGCTACATAGTCTCTCCTCTTTCATTTACCTGAGAATACCTTCATTCCACCCACATTTTAAAGAAATATACTCACTAGATATAGAAAACAGCATAGAAAAGTTTGGGTTGTTTTTTCCCTCACTCTCAGCACTTTCAAGATGGCATCTCATTGTCAATTGGGTACTTTTTTTTAAATGTTTATTTATTTATTTTTGAGAGGCAGAGAGAGACAGAGACAGAGAGAGCATGCACAAGTGGGGGGAGGGGCAGAGAGAGAAGGAGACACAGAATCTGAAGTAGGCTCCAGACTCCAAGCTATCAGCACAGAGCCCGACAAGGGCCTCAAAACCCACAAACCATGAGATCATGACCTGCGTGGAAGTCGGAAGTTCAACCAGTTGTTGCACCCCACATCCATTGTTTTTGATAAAGATCCCGGCTGTTGTTTACATCACTCTCCCCTGGAATGTGACATTTCTGCTGGTTGCTTTCAAGCTTACAATGTGACATTTCTGCTGGCTGCTTTCAAGCTTATCTCTTTATCTTTGGGTTTTAGAAGTTTGACCATGATATGCCTGGGTGGGGTTTTCTTTGTATTTATATGCTTAGAGATCACAGAGTTTCTAAGTTGATGTTTTTCATCAAATTTGAGAAATTTAGCAGTACTTAAAAAAATGTTTTCTACCACATACTCTTCTCTTTCCTGGATTCCAATTACATATATATTAGAACATTTGATATGTTCTACGGACCCCCAAAGCTGTGTTCATTTTTCTTCAATCTTCTTATGTTCTCCAGATTGACTACTTTTTATTGATTTGTCTTTAATCTCACTGACTATTCTGCTATCTTCACTCTGATATTAATTTCACCCAATACATTTTTTATTTAAGTTATTATAACTTTTCAGTTCTAGATTTTCAAAAATTATATCATATAGAAGGAGAGATGGAAGGCGCAGAACAGAAGGGAAATGGGATCTAGTGAAAAAGAGATGTTTACCTTTAGCAATTCCATGATGAAAGAGAGCAAGAAGAGAAGACTGGTGCAAATGATGATTGACTTTTGGATTCTATCCTGAGGATATTTCAGAACGCTGTTTGATAGCTTCTGATTTTCAGTGAAATATGAAGCATGCTGTCAACTAGAAAGGAAGGGAGAAGCTTGAGATAGAAGATAGTAATGAGTTGCTATCTTCAAAAGTAGGTAGTTTTCTTTCTTTTTTTAAAGAGAAACCTTTTGTTTTATTTATTTTTTTAAGTTTATTTATTTTGAGAGAGAGCAAGAGAAAGAGAGAGCAAGGGAGGGGCAGAGAGAGAGGGGGAGAGAGAATCTCAAGCAGGCTCCACACTGTCAGCACAGAGCCCAGCACAAAGCCCAAAATGGGGCATGAACTCACAAACTATGAGATCATGACCTGAGCCAAAATCCAGAGTCAGATGCTTAACCAACTGAGCCACACAAGTGCCCCAGAAGTTTTATTTATTAAGGATATGAGCGCAGTTTGCTATATGAAAACTGTTTTCATTAATAGAGATAATTAAAAATTTTGCAGACAGGTATGACAGAGGTAGAGAGTGGCAATGGGCTTGAGTGCATTTGATACCCAGGATAGGGCTAAAGTAAAAAAAAAAAAAATGGATAGAGAGCAAAGTGAAGACACAAAGGAACTGATCACTTATGAGAGAGTGTTAGGATCACTGAAGTGAAAGTCATGATGGACTTGAAGACTGGTGCAGTGAGGGTAGAGGCACCAGGAAGAAAGCCTTGGACACAATCAAAAGATGGGATGTTTAAAACTAGTAATTTTAATATGGTACAGTTTTTAATGAAGAGACATTTAGGCTGTGAATATGGGAGGAGTTGTGGTGGAGTAGATCAAGGAACTGAGATGTTAGGGCATCAAGTGGATCATAGGACTTAGGGAGTAAGAAGTTCTATGAGGCAAAAGGGAAACTGGGTACCTGGAAAGGACGTTAGAAGGAGGAGAGAAACTATATGTGTCAAGCAGTATGTAGAAGAGTCCAGGTGATGGTAGATCCTTGGAAAAGAGAATGGGACTTCTGGAAAAATCAGAAACAAAGTGATGAAACATGATGGGACAGGTTTTGAAGGTCCTTGAGAAGGTGAGAACTCACTTCTAGAGTTATAGACCTAAATATTTTTTTCCTTTGGCAGCAAAATTATTTGTGAAAACTATGAGTGATTCTTCCAAAGGTCTATGACACAGGCTTGGATAAGCTGACGATAAACTCTACTTCAATGGCAATATCTAATGAACCAAAAGATTTTTTTTTAACTCGTGTCATAGGTCTAGCTTTGAGGTTCTCCAATTATCCCTAAACCAGGTCAAGATAATAAATGTAACAACAGTACAAATGGATATCTGTTTTTCAATTAAAGGAGAAATTAGTCTTAAAGCTATTTTTACCAATCAGCATGCATCTGGGTTTGTTCAGGAACAAAGCAGCAGCAGGTACCCAGAAGCCCCATCACAATGAGTTTATCACACTCAAATGTGTTTTACAAACACAGCCTGGAGAAACTTACTGCACTCTTCATATTTTGGACGAATAAAGTAATATTGAAGAGGAGCATATATGTTAGAACTTGAACTCAACATGTCCGGTGCAGCTCCTTTATAAAGCAGCCCAGCCTCCTTCATGTTTGCATGCTAAACAAGCAAACTACAGTATGGTGTGTGTGTGTGTGTGTGTGTGTGTGTTTAAGTCTCTTCATTACACAAAGGAAGAGCAAAAAAGTCAATCATCTCATATACATTTGCCCAAAAGGACACTGGGAAGGTGAAGCCATTCCCATTTACAATAAGATAGGTACTCATTCCATGTACTCTGATTTTTTGACAATTTGTATTTTGATATCTATTTTATTTTATTTTATTTTATTTTATTTTATTTTATTTTATTTCGGTCTTCCCTGCTGCTCTTAGAGCAGAGCCTGTTGTTACAAAGACCAACGAAACCTTGTTTATGCCCTTAGTGTCTGACTTGTAGCATGTATTTAAGAAGGATTTGTTGAGTGAATGGATGTAGGCAAGCAAAGAAGACAACTAATATCTGGTAAGGAAATTAAAGCTGTAACCTCTTAAATCCAAGATCTGTGATAGAATAACAGTTCATCTTCTCCCTCTGTTTTTCATAAAAAGTGAGTGTTAAAATAATGTCATGAGTACGAAAAATGATCAGACCCACTCTTAAAACTAAGTTTTGAATAGCACTGCCATACAAAAGAGAGTCTCAATGTTTCCAGGACAAAGAAAATAAAGAGAATTTACTGACTTCCAAAAATGTGCCAAGGAGTTGACTAGATCAAAATGTTGTAAGAGTTCTTGCAGAACTTGTAGAAACAGGGAGGCATTTGATAGTTGGTCTCTGTCTTGGTTCGAGCTGCTATAACAAAATGCCACAGCCTGGGTGGCTTATAAACTACAGATATTTATTTCTCACAGTTCTGGTGTCTAGAAGTTTGAAATCAGGGAGCCAGCATGGCCAGGTTCTGTAATGGCCCTCCAGATTGTAGACTACCATTGTATCCTTGCTGTATTCTCATGAGGCAGAAAGAGTATGAGAGAGCTTTCTGGGGTCCCTTTGTAACTAATAACTAATATATAACTAATCCTATTAGCTTATAACTAATTATAACTAATCCCATTCATGAGGATTCCACCCTCATGACCAATCACTTTCTAAAGGCCCCACCTCCAAATACCATCACACTGGCGGTTAGGATTTCAACATATAAATCTGGGGTGTGGTGGGGATACATTCAGTCCATAGGAATCTCTACTGACACTACACTGAGCATAGGGTGTCTTGGCATATTGTAGATATTCACTCTAGGGTAACAAAACAGAGATGTTGCAGTTGGCAGTAGTGGCACCATTGGGAGTTTCTGGTTCAGTTCTCTCCTCATGGATGTTATTTCATATGGCTGTGTGTACTAACAGCTTCTCCAGTCACTTCACCAGAAAACAAAAAGGGGCAAATTGTATCTCAGTTCAAAGGGAAGGAGGAAGTTGGTATATGAATATACACTTCTAAAGGAAAAAATATTGTGAATTGGCAATATATTCAATATACAGAAATCACTGTATCAGAAATTTTAAAGGACAAAATCCAGATTTTGCCTCCAAAAATGATACAGCTAGGCTGCTCAAATAGTAGCAATGGTAATCTCCCTGTACCCTACCACACATTTGTGATCCTGGAGTAATTCTCTGCATGGCCCTTTGGAGACAGAGCACTTTGCACTGATTTGTGTATTTCCTTTGTGGACAGTAAAATATTTTCACGTATATGAGTCTGTTTTTTCATTAAGATTTACAAAAGGAGTTGAGCTTCCCCCTTTTCTTCTTCTCTGTCTTCTGTGTCTCTGCCTTTCCAGTTTCTTTCCAACTTTCTCTTTATTTAGTTTCCAAGGAGGTTGTCTCCATTCCTGTGTCTCTATTTATGACCACATCCTCATCCTCACCCTTAACTTCCTGGTTCTCTCAGAATCTGAAGACTTTGTTGGGTAAAGGGGAAAGCATTCCACTCAGAAGGAACAGCAAGAATTGATCTTGTATAAAGGGAAGGAGTTTACTTAACCCTACCTCCTCTTCAGTGTATCCCTGGGAGAAGATGGTAGTTTAGTTTTAAAATAATGTCATTCACCCCAGGACAGGAAAAGAATGTTGGGCCTTGGACTGAAAAGCAAAAGATCATACCTGATCTCAAGGAGGTAGTAAAAAAAAAGGGCTCATTCTAGATGTTGTATGTAGCCAAAACTAGAAATCCCTTAGACCCATTTACCTGCTATGGTACCAAAAGAATGACCGGGAAAACATGTATACTCAAAACCCAAAAGAGCTGGTAACTTTTGGAGCTCAGTTCTGGGGAGGCTTGGAATGACTTTAAGTGAGCAAAGCAATTGAAAATAAAGACTTCAGATAAAGATATGATAGAAGATGAAGATAAACATATAATCAGTGGCCCTAGATCACCAAAACTCTCTTCTCTACCGGGTAACAATCACCTTAGGCTGCCAGGCTATTGGACTTGA
Source organism: Cryptoprocta ferox (assembly GCA_028646485.1). Taxonomy (NCBI): domain Eukaryota; kingdom Metazoa; phylum Chordata; class Mammalia; order Carnivora; family Eupleridae; genus Cryptoprocta; species Cryptoprocta ferox. Next base: position 29,769,144 of record CM053578.1, on the reverse strand, counting down.
GTGCTGTGCACGTCTCCATGTCACTGCAGTTTCCAGCAATGGCTGCCATGGCACCAAGTGGCCTGATCATCAGTGTTTCAACAGCATAAAAGCAGCAACAACTACCCCCCAAAATAAGAGGACTGTTAGTGGACTGAACAGGTTTCCTGGATTTCTGTCAGTAGAAGATCATCATCAACAACAACAACAAAACACTACAACCCGGGTCAGAGTGAGTAACTGCCGGAGCTGTTGGAGTAATCCCAGGAAGGAGAACATGTGGGAGAGACGAATGAACGATATATTTGTGATAGACAGAATGAGACTCCATGGCATTTAATATGACTAAATGACTAAAATGACTTTAAATAAAGTAATGAGCTGCTATTCTGGGCCCTGAGCTGAAGCTGGGGCTGTGCTGCCCATAGCCCCTGGCAGACCCAGAAGTCGTGCAGACAACTCCCACACACAGCAGATCGGCAGCTCTCTCTGGAGGGGGCAGGAGCATGTTCAGTCAGCACGCAGGACACCCCAGAAGGGCTGGAGTTCACACCCAAGAGGGACTTCAGCCAACGAAGGGTGGGAATTGTTGGAAAAATGCCTCAGGTTCTTCACTTCTCAAGGAGACCACTCTGAGGCGTGACCCACACAGTTTATCATCAGCTCTCAGGGAGACTGAGCCCCAGTTGCCCAAGCGATAACCTACTTATTTGTGTTCTTCTGTGTGGCTTTGCCCTCTTCCCTGTCCTGCTTCCCCACACCCTCAGTGCTTTCTGGGACTGTGGGGCACCTGGGGGGTTCAGTCAGTTGAGCATCTGACTCAGCTCAGATCATGCTTCCAGGATCATGGGAGTGAGCCCCGAGTCTGGCTCGTGCTGAGCATGGAGCCTGCTTCAGATATTCTCTCTCTCTCTCTCTCTCCCCCCCAACTCACATGCTTGCTCTCAAATAAAATAAAATAAAATAAAATAAAATAAAAGTGCTTCCTGGGACTAGCTCTCCTCTGGAAAGGGAGAGGGAGAGGCTCCCACTCAAATTCCTTTTTCAGCGCTTGGTTTTGGGAAAACAATTAAACCTTGGGGAAGCAAAATTAAAAACAAGTGTAAACTGTGAAGAGGGACTCATCTGTTTAATCTGTCTTGTGTATCTGGCTCTCCACGAGACTCAGCTCTTTGGGGAAAGGAACTTTTCCTTGTATTTCTGGCACCTTCCATATCCTTCTACTTGTCAGGTTCTTAAATATTTGCTGAATAAATGAATGAGGTACCAGAAAATATCCATTTAAGCTCTCACAAATTCAGGTTCTGGTTCAAGAAGGCAACGTTGGCAGCCTGACTCCCCTCCCCCCTCAGACACACACAGTGAGTCTATAGCTACAGATGGAGGTTTCCTCTGGAAAAGAAACCTAAAGGCTGCTGAGAAAGTAAAAGGGGCTGGGACACAATCTCGGCATAAACCCACTCCGGGCACAGCAACCTAGAGCTTCTCCTTGAGGAGCCAAGGGTTTGAACCTGATATGGGGCACCAGAACTTTTAAGACCTGCACCAGAGAGACGAACCCCCCAAACATCTAGCTTTGAAAACCAACAGGGCTCTCATCCACAAGGCCTGCAAGACCCACAAGACCAAGAGACTGTAGCCTTCTGGGAAATAGCTCTCCCAGGGCTCACTCTGGGACTCACCTGTCCTAGGCCCCAACTCAGACAAAGCCGTCAGCCCCACTTACATTGAAAGAGGCTTCTTTGCTTATATTAACGAGAGGCCGGAGAGGCACGAGAGGCAGACAGCTAATTGAACTCTCACTTGGAGGAGCAGCTGAAACACTCTCCGAGGTCAGAGGCTGGTAAGCGCCATCTTTTTCTTCTTCTTTTTTTCTTTTTCTTTTTTTGTTTCCCTCCTTTTCTTGCTCTCTTTTTCCAGTGGGTGCCATCTTCACACTCTCTGTCTGCCATGCTCCAGAGCACTAGTACCTCCCAGAAGAAGCTTTTACACACATCCGGTGCCCCCATATTTGCGGCCACGGCCAGGGGACAACCCTAGATGGTCTGGCCGCAGGGGCCAGGGAAGCTGGTGTTCCTGAGTCTCGTGGGACTGTAACCATCCCTCTCACCCGCAAAGAAGCTTCTACCCTTGGCTGACACCAGGACTTTTGTACCTGCCGCCAGGGAAGTCCTCTACCTGACCTGGCTCCGGAAGCCAGCAGGGCTTGCTAGCAGGCCCCCACAGGACTATAAGCAGTGGAGAAAGAATTCTTACACTACCTCCACTCCAGGGCACAGTGAGAGGCAGCCGACCCAGAGTCCCAGCCGTCCTGTGAGGGAGGCCTATTAGCTAATCCTCATGGCTGCAGCCTGTGGGGCGGGCTGCTAATTAACCATGCATCTAAGAGTTGACTGCATTCTTTTCCAGACACCTCAGCCAGGGGCACTAGTTTCAGCCTCTCTCTCATGGCCTCCCCCTCCTCGGTGCTCCAGAATGTCAGTGTTTCCTGGAGGTGAGCTTTTGCACGTGTCTGGTGCCCTGTTTTTTGTGGCGGCCACTCTGTGGTGGCCAGATGGATTTGTGCTGTGGGTCCCAAGGGGTTATAACAATCACGGACAGTTCTCGGCAGGCTACCACCCTTAGGGCACGGTGGCACAGACAATGGGCTGAAACACACCCTCTATCTTTCTTTTTTTCCAATGAACGAATTTATTTTTGTAATCTTATTTTTGTGTATTTATTGTCAAGTTACCTAACGTGCAGCGTAGTCTTGGCTTCAAGAGTAGATTCCCGTGATTCATCACTTATATACAACACCAAGTGCTCATCCCAACAAGCGCCCTCCTCAATGCCCATCACCCATTTTCCCCACTCCCCCATCTACCCTGTTTTTTCTCTGTATTTAAGAGTCTCTTATGGTTTGCCTCTCTGTTTCTTATATTTCCTTCCCTTCCCCTATGGTTTTCTGTTAAATTTCTCAAATTCCACATATGAGTGAAATCATATGGTATCTGTCTTTCTCTGACTTACTTCGTTTAGCATATTACCCTCCAGTTCCATCCACTTTCTGTGAAAGAGGCCCATTGCTTGTCCAGTAGTTTTGGCCTATGGGGCAGGCCTCAAGCACGGCCCACATCTAGCAGCCTCAGTTGCTGTTCTTTGGGGACTTAGGCTGGTGGACACCATTTTTGCACTCTGGCTCACTGGTATCTCTTAGAGAAAAGTTTATACACTCATCCACAATCCAAATTTCTGTAACTGCTACCCTCCACATCTCCAGATCTCCTGGCTCTGGTGGCCAAAGGACTTATGTTTGTAGCCCCACAGGACTGCAGATGTTTGCACACTTTAAAAGCTGCTTCCTGAGGGTCTGGCTTCTAACTAGCCTGAATCTAGGTGCTGAGATCTTCCCCTCAGGGACATTGACAGGTTTTAGCACATCCTCAACTACTGGGAATGCGTTATTAAAAATAAAATAGGGTGCTTGGACAATCACAAAAATTCAAGAGACAACCCAGAGCTGAGGTAGGGTACATGAGGCCACCCCTCAAGACTTGAAGACTGAGAGAGGTGGCAGTTTCATCTACTGTGTGGAAACCAACCAAGAGTCAAGCAAAAACAAAAAACAAATATGTTCCAAACGAAACAAAACGATAAAACCTTAGGAAGAAAACTTAATGAAATGAAGACAGTTTACCTGATAGAGTTTAAAATAATGGTCATAAAGATTCTCTCTGAACTTTGGAGAAACTATCATATTTTCTTTCTTATAAGCACAATGCTCAGTTTATTGGGTAAAAGCAAACTGGTGATAACTATTGTAGCCAATGAAAAGTGGTACCTACTTCAAAAAAAAGACATCCACTTAGTTTTTGATAATGAGAAGCAAAGATGACCTCACAGGCTAGGCCTAAGGGTTCACTGAGGGATTATTCACCACATACACACACAACATGACCCTCCCCCCCCGGTGCTATTACAAGGCAACATCAATACCATGCATGCAATGAAGGTATACAACAGAGCTAAGGCAAAATGCCTCCTCATATTATACAAAAACATTCAGCAAAGCCCGTCCAGGCTGGTGAAAGACAAGAGTGTTTAAATACCACCACTCTAACAAGTAATACCTGCCGTCTCAATTGATCAGCTGCTGTCAGAGTGGAGAAACATCTGAGACCCAATGCTGAAAGATGATAAATAGATCCAAATATCATTTCTATCCCTTCCTACTCTGCTAATATTGGCATCTTTCTCTCTTTACCACTCCCCCAAATTAACATCCGTAATAGGTCAAAGAATGGTCTGACATCAGTGCAGTCTTGGTTTTTCAGTCTTAACTAACACTATGTTTTATATAATTATTTTTTGAGGTGGGGTGCCTGGATGGCTCATCCTGACTTCAGCTCATGATCTCACAGCTCACAAGTTCGAGCCCCATGTCAGGCTCTGTGCTGACAGCTCGGAGCCTGGAGCCAGTTTCAGATTCTATGTCCCTCTCTCTCTGCCCCTCCCCCACTAACACTCTGTCTCTCTCTCTCTCTCTCTCTCTCTCTCTCTCTCTCTCAAAGGTAAATAAAATTAAAAATTAATTATTTTTGAGGAAAACAGACCATAATATGCCATAAGACATAGGGGTGGAGTCTCTTAAATGAGGTAGACTTTCCTATGTAGTCATACTGGGGCAGGCATGGAGGCCTGGGAAGCAGACTATAAACAAAAGAGAAGATTCCTTCCTTTCTCCGTGCCAGGTACAAATGGATCCTCAAATAATTAAAGCAGTAAGATGCCCAATGGAGTTCTGGAAGTTGAGATGTTGTAGGCCAGGTAGAGAATGGGCAGTGGCCATGAGCTGGCTGCTGGCACCAGATAAGCAAGCCAGGGGGGTGTCAGGACCCCATGGAGTGACCCTATGCAGCCACTTCGAGTATCAGCGGTCAGTTATTCTGTGTTGTACCTCTTCTCCAAGATCATCTAACTTTCAATGAAGTTTTGTTCAAATTGGCAGTATGGTCTTAGCTGTGGAGGATTAAGGGAGAAGATTCACATGAGGGGGCCATGCCCTGCTCTCTAACTATTGAGTGGTTTTAAAAGGATCAGGCAGTAGAGTGGATTGTCTTGTGGGCAGGGGACAAAGGGGCAGAAGGACTCGGAACTAGTTCCTAGGGAAAACAGCACTTTAGTGGAGTTTTTAAAAATAACTAGAATCACTCTTTACTTGTTGGTACCAAGTCCTCTCAAAGTGGGTGTGCTGAGCATTTCATGGATGTCTTTGCTTACATGAAATTACATCTATTGGCTTTGTATGCTGATGTGACCATTATATAACTCAAGAGAAACCTTTAGTACCAGGCCAGCTAGAAGTGATTGCTCCGTCTCTTGAGTGGCCATTGTCAATATTGTCTAGACACTTCTCATCTCCTAACTATTTGGTAAGAAAGAACAAATATCATTTATTGATTATGGTGCTGGTTCATTGCAGTGACCAAGGTTAATGATTTGTTCCTTTACACTAGTATGGTGTGTTTGTATTAATCATTAAGGTCCAGAAGCAAATATTAAGGAATTTGAACTTTCAAACATTTACTTGAATTTCTCCTTGACCTTGACATTTGAAAATGTAATTCCTCAGTTTGTGAATTCTTTACTGCCATTTGGACATCAACTTGTTGGACTTTGTCTTCTATTTAAATGTGTTAGTGGGTGTTAAATTCTAATTCTCTTGATGAATTTCTAGAGCTTCTTGGTCTACACCAAAACAAAACCTACACATAGATTTTTTTTATAGTTTATTGTCAAGTTGGTTTCCATATAACACCCAGTGCTCTTCCCCACAAGTGTCCTCCACCATGCCCATCACCCCCCTTCCCACCTCCCTCTTCCGCCCTCAGTTTGTTTTCAGTATTCAAGAGTCTCTCATGCTTTGTCTCCCTCCCTCTCCCTAATTCTTTTTCCTCCTTCCCCTCCCCATGGTCCTCTGTTAGGTTTCTCCTGTTAGACCTATGAGTGAAAACATATGGTATCTGTCCTCCGCCTGACTTATTTCGCTTAGCATGACACCCTTGAGGTCCATCCACTTTGCTACAAATGGCCATATTTCATTCTTTCTCATTGCCATATAGTATTCCATTATATAGATAAACCACATCTTCTTGATCCATTCATCAGTTGATGGACATTTAGGCTCTTTCCATGATTTGGATATTGTTGAAAGTGCCGCTTACACATAGATTTTTAAAATGCTTTGAAATTTGAATAATGAATGAGACCATACTTCTAAAATTTTGATCTTGGAATTCTTTTCTGAAAAAAAGTCTTATCCATGGACAGTCCAAATCTCTTAATCTTCAGGGAACAGGAGAGACAACACTTTAGCCAGTCCTTGGCCTAATTCAGTTGAGTCCCAGAGCTGACATTATTTATTGAAACATAAGCAGTTGGTTGGATGAATGCCCAGGGGCCTTGGCATTACAGAAACTTAAATAAATCAAATGGTCCAAAAAACTGGTATTATATGAGACCTCCACTTGAACTGCCACTCCCCCCATACCCATTGGTAAATCCAGAAGAGAGGGAGGACCCTCATCCATTTATAAGGGAGAACGAGGCCAGGCAGAATGAGAAGAAGAAGACCAGGAAGTCATGTCTCGTGATAAGTGATATGGAGACCTTCTAATAATACCATGATGGGATTAGAAAGAGACCCTCTCCCTGAAATGAGAAATGTTACTTAGATTGTTTCTGGTGCACACTTAACTTCCAGAATGTGGTCTGTTCCTCAGGGCCTTGCCCTGAAGCTTTACCGAAGCATACACCACAAGGTCAGGCAGAAGAAAGAATTTACATTTTTAATCAGGTTTTTGTTTTCATTAGTTCTATCATTTTACTAAACATCTTTATCCCTGTGGTTTGTTTTTCAAAATTCTTGTTATCTTGCAGTCATAGATTTTTCAGAAACTTTCTCCTAGGAAAACTAAATACTAGTTGAGCATAATAAAGAAATGCAATCCCACCACCTAAAAATTCAGGATCAAGACAAAAAGGCCTAATTGAATATTGACCAACCAAAGCTATCCTGTTACTCTTTAATATTCTTTCTTGAAGCAAACATTATCAGTGTGGCTTTTGTTCTCAGTTAGAAAGACCCACCAGCAAGATGAACAGGAAATTGGAAATACTGCATTAAGATATTTAGATCATAAGTCTCCAGAAGTAGAACCATATCTGTCTCCCAATTTAGTATGGATGCTTGGAGAGACTGATGGATGTTATATCAATTATCACAACAGCAACACCAGCAAATAGGCAGTGAGTTACAGCTTGAATACATTCAAGATGGACTTCACCTCTATGAGATCTAATTAAATGCTATGCATATAAATAATCTCACACATTCTAATTCCCTACTGCAGTCAGAGTAACCCTGGGCTTGCAGCCTCTTGCTCTGCTGCACGAGTAGGTGTTGATTTGAAAACCGAGAGCAAAGGGTCAGGCTCAAAGGAGAAGCAGGCATTCTGGGCTGTCACCTCTACCATCTTCCTTGTGGCTCTGGGATTTTATCCTTTTATAAACATAGCCCCCACTGTGCAGAACATTAGGACACAGAATATTTCCCAGACCACTTCAAAATTTTAAGCCACTGAAAATGTGATAGCTGGCAAGTCATGGTCTCCTTAATTGAAATTCAAATGCTGGTGGAATAAATTTGATGGAAGGTTGGAATGTGAAGGTAAAAGAGAGACCAGGACAGAAAGATATACTTATATTGTCACATTTAGCTTTAAAAAGGTCCTCCATCATAGTACACAGCTCACCCATCACCACTTACAAGGGAAACTGGCCTGCCTCACTGCCTTGCAGAGAGAGAGAGAGCCCCAGGGAGCCTGCTCTCGCCCCTATGAGCCATGCTCCCCATGTCTACTCCTGGACCCCAGTTCCCTGGACCAGGGTGGCCAACCTCTAAAAGGACAAGGGCCCATGGAAGCCTGCATAGAAATGACTTCCAAGGCAAGGAAGTGCTGAGCAATTCATTGTGCAGCAGGAGTAAAGGCAGGAAGGTCATGAGGTTGAGAAGTGATAAGGGTCCAGAGAGCCAGAGTCATGAAGGATTCAAATGTCTGAGTAAGCCAGCTACACAACAGAGAGGGTAGAGAGCCGGTCCTCAAGAGGAGGGGCAGAATGAGAAGACACCAAAAAGCGGTGACGTTGGAAAGTCACTAAATTAAAGGCAGCGCAGTAGAGAGAAGATCCAAGTTCTTCTGCTTTACATGGGTCTTGAATCCCAGGGGTCTTTAGTTCCAGGCTCAAAGAGATCTGGCTAAATCAAGTTCTGCTCTGCCCAGAGGCCTGATTCCTACACTGCCTTGTAACTGAGAAAGTTTCTTGGCCCCACATATGTAACCTAAGATGCAGATAAGTCAGACTAATGCTCTTCTGGTGGGCACAGTAAAGTCTCCTTATGTGACAAGCATCAAGGGCAGTATAGGAACACTAGAGATGAATTTACTTTTAACTATCAAGTGCAATAGAACTGTTACCCGTCAGCATCTTGAGATGCAGGCAAAAAAAAAAAAAAAAGATAATTAAAACCAGCCTTTCAAATCAGCAACATTGCAAAGGTTACAAAACACTGCAGTATTGCCAGACTTGGTGAAATCAATTTCCATTTTGTTGCAGTGTGTGTCAGGCAGAGATTGCTGAAACCAACAAAATGAAAAGCATTAATAATTGGTATTAATAGCTTGTATAAATTAATTTGCTTATTTGCCTAAAAGAAAATTAGCCAAACAATTAATGAAATGGAGGCCTTGCACATTGCATAACGTACAGCTTCTACTTCCTACTGTTTTCAAAAATGAAAACAAGCATTTGAAGTTTCAGGACATCTAACCTTACTGAAAAGTAACTGAGAGTCTCACTGCCTATAAAATGAAACCAATTTGATAAGGGTGACTTCAAAACCACAGAAAATATAGAGAGTAGTGTATAGGGGCACCTGGGTGGCTCAGCAGTTAGGCGTCCATCTCTTGGTCTCGGCTCAGGTCGTGATCTTGTGTTTTGTGGATCTGAGCCCCACGTCAGGCTCCTCCATGCAGGCAGCGCAGAGCCTGCTTGGGATTCTCTCTCTGCCCCTCCCCTGCTTGCTCTGTCTCTCTCGAAAGGAATAAATAAATTTTTTTTAAAATAAAGAGTAGTGTGTAGAATATAACTGACTTTAAAGAAGATGGAGATAAGTGAGTTCATACTTTTTGTAGCACTTGCTGACTATCAGTACTTAAGGGTCATAACTTGATTCCTCTGCAATGCCTAGGGGGAGGATGAGGAATAAGTAATGAGCAAAAATGGGACATCAAATGCTGGTGATATTAAGTACTTTGTGAAAAGTATTTATTGTTGGGCCAAGCCATGGTTTGCCTGCCATTGGCCCTATTACAGAAATCAATGCTGGGCGTGGTGGGAGGGACAGGAAGTTGAGGACCCTCTGTGCCTATGTTTTTGTTCATTATCCTATCTCTTGTCATATGCCCAGGCCACATTCAGTTCTTTAAGAGCTAAGCCAGAAGCTTTGAAGACTGTTGGGCTCTAAGCTTCTTTCTTGATTCCTCCTCCCTTTTTGCCTGTCCACTTTTATTAAGAATTCTACCAGAGGTTGGTTTCTACCTGCTCCCAACAAAGGAGAAACACATCAAAAGCTGAGTACAATATCAAAGTCTTAGCAATTTATCCTAAAAATCAGGAAGGAGTTTAGTCTCATGGAGCAAAACAAGGGGTGGGAAGAATCTAATTCTCAAATGGGATAATATATTAGATTTCAATGCCATTTCCTACTCCTGTCTTGTAAATAATTCACCTTTACACCTACTGACCCATACAATATCATCCACTCATCCTTGGTCAGAGAGAACCATCCTCATTCAACCACCTGGTCCTAGGTATGTTTAGGATGTTAGGGCATAAGTCATTAAGACCCTGACCGCTCCTAGAGCTAAACTCTCTGAACACAGCTGCCATGGCTATAGCTCCCTGTGACTGCAGCACGTAAGGTGCCACTGAACCCCAGCACAGATTCCAAGAGAGCTAGCACTGAGAAGCATCTCCACACTTGTGGTTTTCTGTGCAAATCTCAGATTACTTTTCCCTCAAGGCGCTGTAGACTGCTCTGAGTAAAAGAGGTAAATGCTTATTAGGATTCTGCACGTGCACCGAGAGCTGCACCCCGCGTACCTCATGCTGCCCTTGCGTTGTTAGCACAAACACGCATCCACGTCTGACAAGGGAACCAAACCACTTCAGGTAATTGCGTTTCCAGAGCAGTCGATATAGAAATGGGGAAGGCTTGGCCTTGTGCCTTCCCCTGCTCCAAAAGTAGATAAAATATAGCATTCTTGTTTTAAAAAAAATAATAATCGGTCAAGAAAGTTTTGTCTCAAACTATTTGACTCTTTTCTCCCTAATCATGAACTCTTTAAGTTTTTACCATGTTCCTTTGTTTGCAATATGTGCTTCATTATCTTACTTAATCATGGATTATCTTTCCACTTAATTAAACTCACTTTCCACTTTGAAACTTTGCATTAAAAAGAAAAATACAGATGTCATGTAGAATTATTTGACTAATCTATTATATCAAATAATTGCTCCCTGCCCCCAGGTAGTTAAAGATGAGACATTGTTGATCAAAATCTCCCTCGTGTCTTTCTTCAAATTCCAGAATTTTTAAAGCCAACTAAATATAAAAGACCCAGATCATGAACACTGCTGAAAAACATCTTCCAAAATCAATGTCAGACATTTGGATTTCTGATTAAATGCAAGAAAAGATCTGCCAAAAGAAATGCGGGTTGACCTAAGGTAGGCAAAATGCTATGTTGTTCCTTTGCTTTCAACTTGGTTATATCTTCATTTTCCTTCGTTGGATAACATATAGAAGAACTTGCCTTGAGAATCTGATCCTATCCCTGACAAAAATTTCTCTTCAGTTCATTAATAAATTCTAGTTTAAAATAATTAGTTAAAAATGAAGATAAATAATTAATATTCAAGACCCATCTCTGACTCAAGATTGATTTCATTACAAATCAAAAATATTTACAAATAACAAATGACTATTTCAGATAATTCTTCAGGGGGCTTATGGAAAGAGGAAACAAGAAAACATAATCCTCTGAAAACATGGTCTTCTTGATTGGTTTAGAGTTGAGCCCCAAGAAGCTCTCCAGACCTAGAGGAAAATGCCATGAGTAGAATTAAAATCCATTCAAGACACTTTATAGGTCAACCAACCTAAGAACAAAGCCAAAGACAAAATATTTGAAGCTACCCCCTATTAGGGTGGGTTTCTCAATTTTCTACTTCTGCTCAACTAAGGATATCGGAAACAGCTCTGCACAGGACAGAGCCCACAGTCTTGGAGAAATGGGTGTTTCTGAAGGATTCAAGGTTCATGCACTGAAAACATATTCATTAAAATCCTTAGGATATACTGCATATTTTAGGAGTCAGTGTCTTACGCATCCCCATGTTCTGCAGCTTTCCCCCTATTTCTCTACATTTGCAAAGTACCATTGGCTAAACAAAGTATGTTCTATGGAACCCAGAATCTCAAGGAAGAAAAGCTTCTCTCATAGAATAGTTGCGGAAGGGCTGCAAACCCTCTCCACTCCTTGGGGATTTACAATGTTCATTACATTAATGAACAATGTGGTGGAAATCGCAGCCGGTAGGAGAGTAAGTAGGTCTTCGTCTAGCTGGCCGTGCGGTTAGGGCAAGTCTACACAGCTCTGGAGGGCTCGGCTCCCTCCTAACATGAGAGCATTTTCTCAACCACCTTAACAACTGCCTCTGGACATGGCCTGAAGGTGGGACTCTGGAGCAAACATTTCTGGCTGCCCGCCCAGATCCATTTCTTCCTTCCTCCTTTTAAATTCCTAGTTTGTTCAGATACCTACCCTCTGCCAGATACCCCACATGCCTCAGGGAACAGTGAGGTCCCTTTAGCTGAACTAAGCCAAGAGTGACCACAGCTCGCTTGCAATTTGCTGGCGGCCTGGGTGAAGACCATCTTCTCTTCCTGGTGAGTGTCCAGTAGTGCCCCCCCCATCTCTTCCTCTAGACATTGGGTGGGCTGTATGGAACAGCTAGAGGAATGGGGAGGTGAGCGTTAAAAGAACAGCAGAGAAAGGAGCTAGAACTGTTGGATTAAGTCCACTCTAAAATCCACTCTTCCTCTGGACTTCAGTTGTGTGGGCCAATACTTTTACTTGAAAATTTGATTGGGGCTCTGTCAGTTGTAGTTGGAGTCATCCTGATGGATACAGTTTTCTATAAAAGGTACACACCTTGGGGACCCTTAACAACCTTGTCAGAACCTGTCTCTAGGGCCTACTTACCCTGTGTTGTTTATCCTCTTTTGAAGAATATTTGCATTGGATTTGATTTTTAGCTTTTAGCCCCTGTGGATGAGCTCATCTTGCCCTTTGCTTTACATCGCTTCTTACTGCCTCAGTCAATGGTCAGAACCGTGGGCATCCTGCTTACATGGAAACCCAGGTTTCCCAGACTTCCCATTCATCTGAGCCTCCCACAGCCATTCCCAGCATGGTAGCTCTGCCAAACCAGTGTCCTTCAGGTGCAGACCTGTGTCCTCCCCTTAGCTGAGACCAACTTTCATAGACCAAAAAAGCACAAGTATGGAGGTTTGGGAGTTATGCAGTGCTCTCAGCTTACTGTTTCTAAGATGATGCCCTCAAATGACCAGTATCGGAATCACCAGTCTCATGATCAGATGCTTGTTGGAAATGCAGGTCCCCAGACTTGCTGAGTAGTTTTCCCTGGTTCAAGCTGTGAAAGCCCTGGTTTTTACAGCCTAGCCCGTGGTTAGCTCACATTCTGGATTACTCCAAAGACAGTTTGGCTTCCAGCCTCAGCCTCTGATGAAATAGACGCCAAAGCAGTGAGAGAGGGGGTCTGGGAAGGAGACAGAATTACGAGGTGAAGAGAGAATCAGGACCTGTGATGGGAAGATGCCGGATGGTGTCAGATGCACATAGTGGAACGGTGCCTGGAGGCAGGTGTAAATTATGACAGCTGCATGCCTTCCAGCTTCCAATACTTTTACCTTTGCGCATGCTCTACTAGCTTTTCTTCTGGCAAGATTTGCACCCATACATGCCCAGAAGCACGATGTATCCCTCCACAAATCATAGAGTCGATGACAAGTAGGTGAATAAAATGTCCAAGATCTAAAGGTCACAGCAAAGTTTTATTAAATGGCAATCTATATGTCACACAAGTTTTGCCTAAGAGTAGGTACTCTCACAAATGTGAAATATATTTTCCCAGTCCCACACCACACCTTACTTCCCAAGTCCATGCCAGTTCATGGTGCTCAGTTCACGCTTTGTGTGGCTTTGAAAGTTTTTCCCAGTGAAAAAGAGAAAGCCATCCACCACCTTACCTTTTCTTATGAAATACATTTTACACAGTTGACTGACACAATACAATGTAGATTGTATGAATAATAATGTCTATGACTTCTGACTGCTAACTTCACTCAGAAATGAATTTAGCAAGAGTTTAGACACAGCTGGAAAAAAAAGTGTTCAGTACCTTTTTTTTTTTTTTTCTTTTTCAGCAGAGGATTCATGGAAGGGAATTGAAAGTTTATTCTAGAATCTATTTATTTGGGAGCCTATACAAAACAGACTTTTGACAGTTCATTCTCTCAGATGCTCCTATTTTTAATTAATCCTCTTTTCTAACAACAAATCTTCTTTCCTGCTCCCATTACTCCAGTTCTCATTGGATATTTTGATATCAAAGTATTTTTCATGTTCTTGCTCACTAGGGGCAAATTAGTATAAGGTCTGGCCACCTGTACCAAATTAATACACTTGGCCACCATTCCAGATCCTTAGGCAGTGGACTAAAAAATTCATGTCATGGACTCTAATGACTGGATTTCTTGGATTCTAGTTTTGAAATTACAGGGAGACACCACCAAGAATCAACTTATAATGGATAGGGCTTTCATGTTAGAATTCAAAGTTCAGGTGTTAACGTCTGGGTCTCTGGTCACCATTGCCACTTCCATCTCTACTCTCCAGTTTAGCAGCTCCCAAAGTGGCTGTGTATCAGAATCACTCAAGGTTATTGTTAAAAACAGATTTTCTGACTCAACTCCAACATAAAGAAGCTGATGTTTTTTTTGCAAGCTAAGTGAATCTTATGCAGTCACCAGGGACCCATTTACTGAAGACACTTGGGAAGCACTTCTCTGGTCTAGTGGTTCTTGAACTTGTATATGCATCAGAAACACCTAAAGGCCTTACTTATTAAAATACAGACTGAACCCTCAGAGTTTTCAATAGGTCTGGGATGGAGTCTGAGAATGTGCATTTCTAACAAGTTTCCAGATGATGTTGATGCAGATCTGGGACCACACTTTGAGAACCACAGCTCTAATCTAGGTTACTTGTACACGTTTATTATTCATTAGCTCTTATGTGGCCAAGCAAGGACTGGACTTCAGAGGAAGTAATTATCCACTCAGATCAAGGGTAACACTTGGTTGAGCATCATAATCACCTAGGAGCTTTTATTTTCTTTAATTTCACATTCAATTATTGGGATTAGGCTTATGCTTCACCCCAGACCTACTGAATCAACATCTCCAGGATGCCCTGGGAATTTGCATCATTCTGAAGTAACCCAGAAGTTTCCGATTACAAGGACTTGAAAACATTGCCTTAGATGAGCCAGATTTGTGAGTTTATGAATAACTTATACTAAAAAAATCATTTATCTGAAATTCAATTTTAATGGGGTATCCCATATTTTTATTTGTACATCTGGCATCCCTAGTGACTGAGCTGTATATTTGTGAAGAGTTTGTTTCCTCCGCGTGTTCCCTCTTTTGCTTAATATAGCCCTATTTTAGATGCTCAAGGGGGTGATGGTGAGGAGTAAAATCCATGCAAACATGATAAGCAGGGTGAAGAAGAGAAAATATTAAAATGTTTTCTCAGGAAAGACACACACACACACACACGCAGACTTCATTAATCTAGATAGCAGAAACAAAATCAGGAAGGAAAAAAATACTGTCTGCTAATGGTTTTTTACCAGACGATTTGTCAATTATACAGTCAAAAGAAACCCTGGGGAATAAAAAGACACCAAAGATGCTATTAAAATGTTCCAAGTGAAGCCATATATAATTAATTTCAAACAAGCATAAGCTATGAAAACTCAAATACTTCAAGGTGCTGAGTGAAAGGAGGAATAAATCTGCATCAGGCTTCAAAACCGATGCTTCCATGTGAGTCTAAGATTAAGCCAGAAGACAGGGAGATAATGATGTCTGCTCCCTCCCTGTTTTATTGGAAGCTCAAGAGCCTTAAGATGAGATGCTCCCAGTGCACCGAGGATGAGAAGAAAGAAACATACAGGCCAGCACCTGACATCAGCACGTAACAACTAAAAACGGAATCAAATGAGTGCAACAAAATCAAAACAGAAGAAAAATTCACTGATGCAGAAGACAAAAAATATAAAAGATGTAATTTGGGAAACCACTGCACAGGCTGAGTAACCACCATATAAGAACCATGGTCCCTGCAAGGCAAGCAAGCAGGTTTCTCCTGATGCTGTTTTGCCAATCCACAGGTTAGACATCAGCAAACTTTTACTGTAAAGGACAAAAGAATGAATCCTTAGACTCTGAAGACTATATATTCTCTGTTGCATCTACTCCTCCTTGCTGTTGTAGCATGAAAGCAGCCACAGACAATACGTAAATGAAGACATGTCTGTGCTCCAATAAAACTTTATTCACAAAAATAGGTGGTTGCTGCAGAACTGAATGTTTATGTCTCTTCAAAATTTATATGTTGAAACTTCAATTCCCAATCTGATGGTATTTGGGTGTGAGGCCTCTGGGAATTAATTAAGTCATGAAAGTGGAGTCCTAGTGAATGGGGTTAGTGCCCATATAAGGGAAGGAAGCCACCAGTCTCTCTCTGCATTCTGCCCTGTATGAATACAAGTAGATGGTGGTCTGCAAACCAGGAAGAAGGCCCTCCCCACAGACACCCGATCTGCGGGACCTTGATCTTGGACTTCTCAGCCCCCAGAACTGTAAGGATTAAATGTTTTTAAGCCACACAACCAACAGTGTATTTGTTACGGAGATCCAGCAGACTAAAAGTGGTAGGACGTATTTGGCTGATGAACCATAGTTTACTGACTCCCATACAGGTGGGCCCACGTGGCAAGGATAGCGTCATCAATGGATTCTATGGAGCACTCAGTGTTCCGATGGGGTATTCTCGGTTAAAAACAAAATACACCATTAACTCATCACCATACATACAAGGGTAGAGTGTTTAAAGGTCACCCCAACTGTAAAGGCAGGAAACCAGGATTCTGGGAACAGAAGTTGCTGAGACTATTATAAAAGGGAAAGAGGAGACAAAGGGACTGAACTTTTTAGCATGTTTTTAGAAAGGTTCTCTTGGTGGCCCTGACATTCAGAGAAAAGCAGACTGTATGGGGGAGGGGCCCTCGGGCCAGTTTCTTTGAAGTGAAGCTGCTACCGCTGAGGGTGCATCATGTGATAGGCATCATCCTCCTCTGTCAGGAAGGTTTCCTGACCTTCTCAATTCGCTAATTAGCATTTAGCATCCTAAGAAGTATCGTTCCTGAAAAAGAAAAAGCTAAGTCACTTTGGCATAGAATTTTATAATTTAAACTGGAATATATGCCCCATGGTGTATGGAAACATAATTTCAGTGACCTCTTTTATGACACTGGTAAATGTTTTATCCGAGGTCGCCAGGTCAGTCAAGAAACACACAAGAATGCATTCTACACTGTATAATTTAAAAGCTTTATTTCCCCCCACAATACTAAATGGGTTTCATATTAGTTCAAACGGAAGTTTTCTTCCTTTAGTTAGTTGCCTTTCTTACTATGTCGTTGATGGGAAAATTGCTTTCTCATGGGAGAAGGGTTAGATTTCATAGGGACCTTCTACATAATCACAGAAATGAGAGAGTCTGACCCACCAGCTTCTGAAGGAGTCTTGAGGTCAATGAGTCCATTCAGCTTACAGGCCTGGTCAGCAGGACCAAAAGAGGCTGCTGCAACCTACCTGTTGCAGATACTGGCAGGATCCTCCCTGCAGAAGAGACAAAACGCAGCCCCTCTGACCAGGAAGCCTGGAAGCCATACAATGCCCTCCCCCATCCTGCCACATCCCCTTCCCCCATCCTGTGGCCTGATGCAGGAGTAGTTTAGCTCAGCGAACAGCTGGCTTCTGCTCTGGGGTCCAAGGTGCACTCTTCACCAAGTACAAGACTGCTCTTCACTCACACGTTCAGTGTTCACACAGTTTTTGGCTTGGGCTTCAGAGGGCAGTTTCTGCCTCTCCTGGGAACAGTGGCCTCACATCAGCAGAGGCACGAAGACCCAGGCCAGCACTGGCAGGTAGAGCGTGGGGGCACTGCTGCCGGATGTTCTCTGAGCGTGCATCACGGCGAAGACTGCATTAGTGTGGTTGGTGGGTAACTCTACATTACAGATCATTCCTTCACAGCAAGACCTACACTCCTGTTACAAAAGCAAGGGGAGAGGGGAAAGTGACTAAGTAATGGGAAGGAGAGGGAAGGGCAAAACAAAGAACAAAAGAATGCTTCCCCGGCTCTGAGGACAGACAGAATTAGAGTTACCCAACTCATCCAGTCTAGGACACGCTCAGGCCCTTGAGTACCTTTCCCCCCACTATCCTGAAAGTAAAGACTATCTTGAGAGTCTTTTCATATTAACAGTGATTTATCTGTAGCAAGCCAAGCATAAGCAAGGGAAAACAGAGGAAGGGAAACCAAATAAGACTGCTTGATTGAGTCAACAAATCTAAGGTTTGTAAAGAAAAACAGACATGAAAATGAAAGCTAGGAACCTTTTGAATTGGTCATTGATTTTCTTTCTCAGAACTACTTGTTAAGGGATAATAATGACTTTCTATTGTCTATACTAACACCTGATTTCTATCATTACAGCAGCAATGGCTTGCTAATTATGGCTGCTGAGTAGTGAAAAAGGCTTGCTCCCTCAAAGCACAACGAGTTTTCAGGGGAAGCCATCTTTTGGCATAATACCTGGTACAAGGCTTCAACCTGATAAACTTAGCCATTCATAGAGGCTTCCAAGATGGCTAGCTAAGGAAACGGCAGCAACTCTACGTGACTTTATCAGCGCCTTTCAACCCTGTCAGCAACACATCAGAATCTCCTTGGGGGAACTTTAAAAAAGAAAAGAGGGGCGCGCCTGGGTGGCTCGGTCGGTGGCTCAGGTCATGATTTCGCTGTTTGTGAGTTGGAGCCCCGTGTCGGGCTCTGTGCTGACAGAGCCTGAAGCCTGCTTCGGATTCTGTGTCTGCCTCTCTCTCTGCCCCTCCCCCACTCTATATCTCTCTCAAAAATTAAAAAAAATTAAAAAAAAAAAAAAAAGGAAAGAGCCTGATGCCCAAGACCCCACCCTGAAGTTGGGTTTCAGCTGACTGGGATGTTCCCTGACCACCACCAGTATAGCTATGCAAACTCCCCAGGTGACTCTCCAGTGTTGCCAGAGCTAAAAGCTACCGGTGTCAGAAGCACTGTCGGTACACAGTAACTAATCAAATTCTAAAATCTCATGAAATTAACACACTTTTCAAATAACTTTATTCTCAAACATTTCAGAATTCCAGGCATATAAAAGAGTGAAATTGCTCATTTAGAATGATAGAAAATTAAGGAGATCAACTGATCTAAAATATATCTATACTTCATCATATTAAACTGCGATTAATTCTTTCAGATTCTCACTTCCCGGTCTAAGCAGAGGTAGGGGGTAATACCAGGTTTCCTTGGTAAAAGTCATCCCATTTCCCTCTTTCCACCACCCAGCTACCCTGTGCATTGTTCTCGGTGATATCTGGCCATAAACAAAATACATGAGCTGGGCTCTGAAGTGTTCATCATTCTCTCATGGATGGTTTGCTCTTGGGCTTCCAGAACAGACTTCAAACAAATCAAGTTCGAGGTCTAGGATGGAGCTCTGTGGTCTGGGAATTATCATTTGTTTGTAGGGATATTTTTTGCTGAAGGACAGAAAGTGTTCAATTTCTCTTTGGTCTCCACTACATCACTGTAAGGGAGTCTTTCCTTCAAGAGTACACGTATGCAACAGATTACTTGATCCTTCCTGCCTTTCCATTATGTATAACTAATGATCAGTAGGAAAAAACCTTAGGACAGTAACTTTACATATACACACACACTCCTTACTGTATGTTCAGAATCTCGACTGTGGTGGCAGCCAACAAAATGACATTCATTTCTGGAGGCACATTTTTTGGTAATGGATGTACTTCTTCCATGGCTGGTGAAGTGGTGAACCGTCAGACAGTACTGTGTATCTGGGCAGGGGAGAAAAGGCAATGTCATATTTCACACTGCGAATGAGAAGCTCATCACTTCAGGAAAAGACTAAAACTCAGGATGATCCTTACGCTTCTAGGCACGGAGTTTAATGGCAAGAGTGGACATCTCTCCTTTGGTGCTAGCTAAAGCTGAGAAAAAATTGAACAAGCTTGTCATCAGCATCTTAGGTCTGCTCATTTCATATGCAAGTGCCAGCATCTCTGTCTCTGTCTCTCTCCCTATGAAGCACATGTTCTAGAACTCCAAAATAAAATGAGAGTTGTAAATGTAAAATGCAGTGGGTTAGAACACATCTTGCTGTATTATTCAGCATTTGTTTCTTGTATACTAACAGGCATGTGGTGTAATAGAATGAAAACAGGTGCTTCAAAGTATACATCAAGACCACCCTCCTGACTCATCCACTTCTTACTCATGCTCTGATCCTCCCTGTGTGTTTGGCTTTTCCTGAGTATTCCCATTTTCCTACTCTTTTTTAATTCCTACTCTCTCTGTTCCCTCCCTGCAGCATAGCTAGCTCATTTCTATGTTTTCCTTATAGCTTTAAGTACTCACATTTTACTACTTTTAAAGAAAGTGATTTCATTCAATATGCTAGGACCCACCGCTTTAGTTTTGCATCTCTCTGCAGTTATCTCAGACCAATGCAATGCTCTTAGTTTATTGAGAAGGGACGACAGCAGCAATGTGATAAAATGGAGGAAAACTTGACTAATGTGGAGAACACCTGGTTTTAGAGAATTCTGTCACATGTGAGCCCTATTAGGTCCTTAAAGTTCATTTTCTGTTGAGTAAAATGACATTTTGATAGGGTTGTTGTAAGCTTCAAATAATATTAACACACCATCAGCTAGGCACTCTGACATGTATTCACTCAGTCAATCCTTATAAGACTTAAGGTAAGTCACATTAATATCATTTTAGAGATAAAAAAGCATATGCTCATAGAGCATAGTGTGCTCTATGAGAGTAGCTGACTTCTGCCTTCAGAAGGACAAGGAACCACTGAATGTTCTGGAAAGGCATTTCAACCTATACTTCACATAAAGAAGAATCGAAAACTGGTAGCTGCATGTGTTCGTATAAAATGTTACACGTGCTAAAGCACCCTAGAAAGTCAGAATAGAAGCCAGGGTAAATAAAATAAGAAATGTCATTCTTGTCATATCCTGTTACACAGAGAACCTCTCTTAACAACACTGACAGACCACAGAAGTAAAGCTCTAAGGTGAAAAGGAAACCTGAGCTGGCAAAGAACAATAACTGTGGGCCTGTCTGCCCCTAACAAATCGTTGACTATCACTCCCCTAAATAATGACAAACTGAAAAGCAAGAAATTATGCCCTCAGGTAGAATTCCAGATGGTTAGAATCTTTGGGGCTTGACTGGAGCACAGTCAAAAATGTACTGTCATGCACACTGGATTGTAGGGTCATTCCGTGGCAGTCTTGTCAAGAGTCAGGTTTTCAGGGTGGACTTGGAAGAGCCAACTTCCTTCATCCTTCCCATCTCTGACATTTTCTCGCTGATGGAAAGCTGCTCCCTTCTTCACGTGTTTCAACAGAGATGAAATGCTGCAACCCTGAAGCATCCATGCACGTTCCCATTCAACACAGCTTTGATTAAACAATGACAAATTGGAGCGCTGTGCTGTTCCTAGGAGGAACAGTGTTTTGACACAATTCAATACCGTCCATGAAGATGAAGCACAAGAAGTTGCACATCAATGCCATAATTGACTATGTTATAATCCTTACCACCTGGTTTTCAGGGGAATTTAAAGCAAATAGCTAAAGAATGATACCCACTCTCTAAAGTAAGTTAGTAAAGAGAGGCATCGGTCAACCCTAAAAACTTTGAGATAACTAAGATAAATTTCTGTGCAAAATGTAGAAACAAATCTCCAAATGCATAACATACATACATGTACTCATAAACATACACACAATTTAAGGTCACTCTACAGAAATGTAAAAGAACCTCAAGAAAAACTGTAATAATTAATTACTCTTGAAAAGAAATCATGAAAAATACTGTCGAGAGGCACCTGGGTGGCTAAGTATCAGCACAGGTCATGAGCCCGTGGTTGTGAGATCGAGTCCCACATCTGGCTCTATGCTGAGTGTGGAGCCTGCTTGGGATTCTCTCTCTTTTCCCTTTTCCCACTCACTCATGTGCACTCTCTCTCTCTCAAAATAAATAAATAAACATTTAAAAAAATACTGTCTAAGTAGGTATCATAACCATTTGTGCTAATTTATGGAATAAGATTCTCAGGCCCCATAGAGGTCTGCAGTATGTCCTAATTATTGGTGCCAGACACTGGCTTTATCTGGAAGAGATAAGGCTATTTTACTGCTTTATAGAATATGGTATAGAAACTTCCAAAAGAGTCAAGGTAATAGCACACCAAAACTGATAATCTTTAACTCTAGAAGAGTTGTTTGGTTGGTTTGCTTTTCTTGGCATTTGAGGTCTGAAAACCTAAAAAACAGTACTCCTTAGAAATCTAAATAGCCTGATCCTATAGCTCTGAGTAGAGCTTTCAATTCCAAGTCATCCATCAGCACATCCTGTCTGCTTTACCTCCAAGTTTTTATATGTTAAATCATTCGACTTTTTGTCCCTCTATCCCTACCAGCGTAGTCCCAGTTGCCATCTTCTCCTGCCTGAAGACAATGAAAGACCCCACTTGGTTTCCCTTCTACTTTTTTCCCCAACCACCCACTCTCCACACAGCAGCAGTGCAATATTTTAGAACACAGTTAGCATCCTGTACTCCCCTAGCTTACAAACCCTTACTGCCTTCCCATCACATTTATAATGAAATCCAAGCTGTCTCAGGAGAAGAACGTCCTCCATGCCCTGGTCCTTATCTCCATGAGAGCCTTTCTCCATCTCCCACTAAGCCTCACTGGCCAACCTTCTTCCTGTCAATTGAAGAGGCAAAATCTTGCCTCTTGCAGACTTTGCACTTGATGTTCCCTCTTTCTGGCATGTTCTTTCTACAGATCTCCATGTGGCTGGCTTGTTTTGGTCAGTCAGGCCTTAGTTCCTCAGAAATTTCCCTGAGTACCTGATCAAAAGTATGCATTCATTCCATCAATAAATATTTACTGAGTGCCTAGTATGGGCCAGGCACTGGATTAGGCACTAGGGATGTATCTGTGAACTAAGCAAACTAAAAAGGTTCTCAAATGTTTGTCAAATGAATGAATGAGTTACGAAAGCATCAATGTATCTCAAGAGTATAAAAACCCTTCTTTGCTTTAGCCAGTAAGTATGACTTTTCTAGAGGTATTGTCAAGCATTTATGAAACCCTTAGAATGCCTTAGACAACACTGTGAACTACTGTTCTGCCTGATAAATACTATTTAAGAAATCCTCCCTGGAGGCACACACAGCTACAAATTGAGGTTACACCATCAGTTTCCAAGTACTCTCAGAGTAGTCTGATACCTGCATAGCCTACTAAAAGAAATCTGATTTTGATATATCATCATCAGCCTGTTGATAAGCTAATCCCATCATATAAGGCAGGTCTACTCGGGGCCGGTTAAGAGAGACCTAAATGAGATATGATCACAAGAGAGTCTTCCAAACTCAGCGCACTTACTTTGTGGACACCATTTGTCTTCTGCCCATCGATTGCAGTTATAATTATCCCTTGCATTTTCACAGGTAAAACACTTGAAGCTGTTTGGAAATGGCGTAGCTTTAAAGAAAAGTGCACAGCGAAACAGAAAGGTTAAAAAAGACAAAAATTTCAAACATCAAAGATGGCACAAATTAGCAACTTTTATTGGATCAAACGAAATTTACAAACCATCATTCTTAGTTTTCGTTGCTAAGGAGCTGGAGTTAACTGCCAGACTTCGGGGCATATTCTTTATTCCCTTTTCTTTAAATACTTTGTCTATGCTTATCTACTATAGAGTAATGAAAATGGTTCCACAAGCCACTTTGAAATACCCATGGTATCGTTCCATGACAATTTATAACTTGGAATAAGTGGGGGTTGAGAGCACAGGCAAGGGTGGTGGGGGGATCAGAACCAATAGTTTGGTATAATGTGGCCCCTGAAAAGAAATAGGGGATTAACCTGAGCTTGAATTCTGCTCTTCCTACTGAGTAGCTGTGTGATTCTTAACTTCCAAGAAATAATAATGGTTAAAGTAAGACTAACAGTGAAGATCCCCATGACTTGCAGGGGAATCATGAAGATTAAGCAGGAGGTTGCAATAAAAAATATCTAGTAGAGTCCCTGGCACATCAAATCATGCTGATTTCCATCTACATACACTTCTATTATGGCCATATTCAACCTCAATCAAGGAATCTCACTTGATATATGTCAATTATCACAACATTAGACCTCAATCAGGAATGTAACATTTAATATAAGGATGATAGCAATTCTCAGGCTCTTATGCTCATGCTAGTGTTACAGAAAGCAGGAATTATGACTGCTGGCAGTCTGGATTGAAAGCAACTAGAATGTCCTTTTTGTCTTCATGGTTTTTTTCCAACCTCGTATCTTGTTATTTTAATGGGCAAGAAGTCAAAAGTATAATAAATCCGACATTTCTTTATAAGCCATGGCATAAAGCCTTATGTAAAACTTCCAATTCTTCCATTTTTGGAGAATAAAACAGATAAAGATCAAGGAAAATGTCAGACCATCCTAGTAACCTAATCACGTTAGTCATATTTTTTTTAAAAAAAACTTTTTTTGAATGTTTATTTTTGAAGGAGAGAGAGAGCATGAGCAGGGGAGGGAGGAACAGAGAGAAAGGGAGACACAGAATCCAAAGTGGGCTTCAGGCTCTGAGCTGACAGCACAGAACCCAACGCGGGGCTCAAACTCACAAACCACGAGATCATGACCTGAGCCAAAGTCGGACGCTTCACTGAGCAACCCAGGCGCCACTTTTTTTTTTTTAATGATTTTTTTAATCATTAAATTTTACTAGGCTTAAAAAGTTCAAAATTTGTCTATAATTTAGATTTTATGAAAAACCATGTTTGTGCCATGTCATTAAGCTATTAGTATACAATCATTATCAATTTAGAAATGTATATAAATTATAGTTCAAATGTGTGTGGTATATGTGTGTGCGTGATATGTATGTGTATACACACACACACACACACACACTGTCCTAAATAATAAAGAGAGCACAAAGTGAAGAACAGTAATATATAGACTTCATTTAGAAGTGGTATAAAGTCAGTGGGTCCCAAACCTGGCTGTGCATGCAGAATATCAGGAGAGGTTTTTTTTTTTTTTTTTTTTTAAAGAAGAAGGGTTTGGGGGAGGGAAAGAACAGAAAAAATAATCTAATCCCCCCCTTCTGCCTACTGAATCTCTGCAGAGGGGACCAAGGAATATGTAGTTTTAAAGGCTTCTTTCATGATTCTGATAGTCTTCCAGGGCTGGGAACTACAGGCATTCATATTTATACCAATTGTTATCTATAATAATCTTTCTCTAATAAAGTATATCAGAGAAGTCTTACTTGTCTGAAGAGAGAGAAAGGAAATGGTGTATGTATACAAGCACAAATATACACATATATGTATATAAAATATATTATCCTATAGATATTTACTTATGTTTAAATTATTAGTGGGAAAGGTGAGTTTTATACAGCCTTTTCTAATGGTGACTATGCATATTAATGAAAATCCAAGTATTATTTCCCACCTACTTTCAAACATACTAATCTGTTTCAAAATTATTAATGGCCATTTGAAAGAATTTATCATTTAGGGGCACATGGGTGACTCGGTTGGTTGAGCATCTGACTCTTGATCTCTGCTCAGGTCTTGATATCAGGGTGATGAGTTTGAACCTCATGTTGGGCTCCACACCCATATATAAATTATATATGGAGAAACTTCCTTCCTGCAGCCAATATCCTTCTCCATTGAAGAGATCAACAAAGAACACTGTCTGCTAAGCCATTCGTAGGGACAGTGTTCAAGAGATTATTTTATTTTTTAAATGTTTATTTATTTATTTTGGGGGGAGAGAGAGAGAGAGAGAGAGAGAGAGAGAACACAAACGCAAACACGAGTGGGGGAGGGGCAAAGAGAGAGGGAGACACAGAATCTGAAGCAGGCTCCAGGCTCTGAGCTGTCAGCAAAGAGCCCTATGTGGGGCCCAAACCCACGGACCATGAGATCATGACCTGAGCCAAAGTTGGATGCTCAACCGACTGAGCCACCCAGGCGCCCCAAAGAGAGGATTTTAAATAAGAACCCTTTTGAGACTTCAACAGAAAGTCAAACCATTGTAAAGAAATGGGAGAAAATTTCTGTCGTTATGTATTACCCTTCCTCACCAAAGTAGTGAAGACTTTCTGGTTTATTCTAGGTATAAACCAAATGTTCCAGAACAGGTAAAGTTATTAAAGGTAGAAAGAGGAACTTTGAACGGTCGCTCTGACCCTACCATCGTGAACCAGGACATACCACTACTTACGGTCCAGAGGAGGCCTCACGTTGTAGAAGTTGATGTTCTTGGCCAATGCCCAGTTTTCTGACAAGATAAAGATCTGGACAACAGCTACAGCCAGAGCATGACGGAGGGGCAGCATTCTGACCTTGGCTATGGGAAAGTCCAAAACTCACATCTACGATGAAAAGAGAGACTGGTGGCATTTCTCTGCATTTTGTATGTCAGTAGGAGCATGCTTTGCTTCCTTTGGAAAGCCTGATTATTCAAATATATTCAACCATCTACTTGTTCTGTAGGGCCCATACCTGTAAGTAAACTGCATACTTCCCACACAGAAGAAAGCTAAGTAATTACTGTCTTCTACGGGTCAGGCTGCACTAGCCAGCTGAGCTCTAGCAGGACACCCAAAGGTCTTTCAGGTTCAGGAAGAACAAGGAACAGCATGGGCGTGGCCACACCCCATTCCCTTGCTGCCTGAGGCTAGCCGGCACACTTTGTGCTGAATCACCTGATCACTTAACAACCAGGGTTCAGAGGCATGTTCACCTGAAGTTACTGAACCACCTATCTGTCAAGTCCATTCCCTGAGCAAACACTTGTGTTTGAGAAATTTTGCAACGCTTTCAAAAACCAGGAAGAAACCTTAAGAGTCAGAGCCTTGGGAAGGGCAGTGCATAAAAGTACAATGAGTTTGAGAAATAGTGTCTCCTGGACCCCAGAGCACACAGACACGGAGAAGAGAATCAAGTTACTGTACAGTGCCCTCCCCACCTGTGTCTGTCACACCGGGTGCAACAAGCTACCAACAGGTTCTAGAGAAAACAGAGTGCGAGTTGTCTGAAACGCTGATAGGATGTTAGTCCTAGCCCGCAAATACTGCTACTGCTTTCAAAGATGTGAAGTAGGCATGTTTGATACCCAGTGAAACAACAAACGTCCACAGAGCACTGTAATAAGATAGTACATCTTAAGTCCCACTGGCTCTACCCTCTAGAAGCAGAGCTGGTAGTATGGAAATTTCGTGAGAGACGCTGAGAATGTATAGTCCCACCACAAGCAGGTTCTCTTTGTCAACGGAGAGGTGTGGGAAGCCGAAAAGGATGTAACTTGGGAGTCCAAAGACTTTGGTTCAGGTATTGGCTCTGCTATTTATTAGCTGTCTGACCATGGGCAAGCTCTTTAAGCTCTATTAACCTCAATTTCCTCATCTGCAAAGTGGTTTTTTTTTTATGTTTATTTATTATTGATACAGAGAAAAACAGAGCCTGAGAGGGGGAGGGGCCAAGAGAGAGGGAGACACAGAATCTGAAACAGGCTCCAGGCTCTGAGCTGTCTGCACAGAGCCCGACGCAGGGCTCGAACCCACAAACTGTGAGATCATGACCCGAGCCGAAGTCGGGCGCTTAACCGACTGAGCCACCCAGGCACCCCTGCAAAGTGGTTTAATAACACCCATTCTACCCACACATTTGGGTACTTGTGAGCATCAAATATAGACTCAGGTAGAATCACATAGGATTGTGTAGGTAACAGCACTTGTAATACAAGTCTCTGAAAATGCTAGAATCTTAGAGTTCAATAATATTGCCTGAACTCATTTTCTTCTTGCTGAATCAGCCAGTCTCTGTGGGCTTAGGGAATTTTTCAAAGAAGAAAAGTTTGATCTCCGCACATATGAGCATAATCCTTCACATGGATATTTTGTTTGAAGCCAGGGTAATAACGCAGAGAATCTAGGGATTTTACCTCCCCCTCCTGTGTTGTGAGTACATTGGTTTTGCGTGTATGGCTATTAATGCCTACCTACGAAGATGGAACCGGATAGCAGACAAAATATAGCCAACAGCATCCCCATCCCTATAGACAGCTTATGCCACAGATAGAACAGAGTCTCTAAGAAGTACTCAGTGTAAAGGAAAACCTGGAATGTTTCAAAAGCCAATAGTGCTAAACTTTCTATACTGCATTTCAGCTCAGGACAGAATGGGACCTTCTGATATGTAAATATACATATAAAATTATGTCCTGGTTCATTTTACAAACCAAAATTGACCATTCACAGTTATCAGATTTCTAAATCTTATTTTTATGCTCTTTCTGAAGAAATGGACGTTTCTTATAGCTAACTATATTATTCCTGACAAGTCATTATACTGGTACAAATTCTGCTTCTCCTATTCATTTCTCTGAGTTGGACTGTTCCATATTCATTGTGAATCTGGAGCCAAGGAATGAAGACCCCCTGCTTTACACCAGTGGAGAAACTCTGAGTAGGGGAGACTCATCCCTCTTTCGCAAACCTCAAATTCATTGTGTTCCAATAGCAAGCCACATTCCTGTAATATGGAGATAATGCCTAAGATTACAGATTTCAGAGTCCTACCATCTACATTCACTCCCTCTTCCATCAGTAACAAATATGGGACCTTAGACAAGTTGCTTCAACTTTCTAGGCCTCAGCTTGCCTGTCTGTAGAAGAGGCACAATAACAGTCCCTACCTCAGAGTGTAGAAGCACAGACTACATGACATCATGTGTGTGATGCACTCAGCCAAGTGTTGGGCACATGGGCACTTTTCAGGTAGTGAAGAGTACGGGCTCAAATACCTGCTTCCAAACCTACTCTCTATGTAGCCTTGTGCAAGTTCCTTAACCTCTTTGTACCACAACTTTTGCATTTATAAAATGGAAATAATGATAATACCTACTTCATATGGTTGTAGGAATTAGTTAATACACATAAAGCACTTTAACTATCTAATTAGCTGTGTTCACCATTTTTGAATCCTCACTAGGTAAGCAATCACTGTTAAGAACAAATCTCCTAACAAGAATCACAAGTCAGAACCCCTGGTTTTCCTCATGTAATCTCTACGTGACACAGGAGGCCATGTATTCATTCAAATGTCGTCATTGACATGTAGTGCATAGAAAGACATTGTTATTACTGGACCTCCAACAAGGTCTTTGCTCTCACGGTTTGTATTTTTTCTTTTAATTTTCTTAATCTTTATTCTAGAGACACACACACACACACACACACACACACACACAGAGCGTGAGCAGGGAAGGGGCAGAGAGAAAGGGAGACACAGAATCCGAAGCAGGCTCCAGGCTGTCAACACAGAGCCCAACACGGGGCTCAAACTCACGGACCGCAAAATCATGACCTGAGCCGAAGTCAGATGCCTAACCGACTGAGCCATGAAGTTTGCATTTTAGAAGGAGAAGACAGGCACTAACTATGGGGAAAATGTAATTTCAGATAGTCATGATCCTGAGGTAAGAACAACAGACAGATATGTGGGTGAGTAGGGAAACCTATTATGAAAAGAAACCACCCAGGCAAAGAATCAAGGGAAAAGACACCAGGTCCCAAGATAGGAAGAAGTGCATGTGCAGAGGTGAGGGGGCAGGGAACAAAGTCAGAGGTGGTGGGACCAGATCATACAGGCACTTACAGGCCATGGCAAGGATTTTGGATCTAACAAAATCAAGGAACTATTTGGTTTTAGATTATCTGATTTTGAAAAAGTGCTTTGTCTCTGTAGAGTAGTAGGTCCCAAATCTCTAGCCTTATTTCTCACTCCCAAAAATAAAGAACATAGAGGAATTTAGGATTCACAAAGTTTCTCTGAATAAAAAGAGTGACTGGATGGCAGAGGACTTAAAAACAACCAAATGAACAGCAAGCCCAAGGATTAGACTTTTATTTTGGTTTCTCCATTCTTCAAAACCGTACTGTAGGGAAAGTGGCATCATTACCCATTGCACAAGTGAGCTTAAGAGACAATGTGTGTAAGAACCTAGCACAGTGCCTGGAACACAATATCCTCATCAAAATAGCAGTGAAAAGTTGCCTTATGGACTAGTATATTTTCATTTCCATTTTTAACTAAAACAGCATAGCCTTACTGTATCAAAATTCTCCAGAACTGCAAAGGTTTTACCTGTCAAATGAAAAAAAAAAAAAAAACACAATAAAAATGTCTGCTATTTTCCAGAGCCAGCTTTATAATCTATTACCAATAGTGCTTTCCCCCTAAGTATCTATATCTATCTCTATCTATTCTGCAGTGGATAGGTTTGTGTTAACATGACTGTTTTATCTTTCACAACCAAAAGACATTAGGATAATGAAAAAGCAAATGACTAACTATGGTATCTGAAAGTTGTTTTACATTTAGAATCATTTCACGGAGACTCCGAGCTAAAAATTATCTGCTGAGTAGGCTCTCACTGCAGTCTTTGTTGCAGAACAAGGTTATAGTAGAGCTTGTATTTTGCTCCAGAAGGAAAAAAAATCTTTAAGATGAGTCAGACTAAACCATTCTGGTATTTTCCAGGAGCATCACCAGAGCAGAGTTCTTCATAGTGGGGAGGGGTAACTGTAAGCTTCTTAGAGTTATTTGCAAAATACTGGGTCTATACATATTTCCCCCCCTCGGCTGAGGATCTCAAAAGGAATCTGAGACACACATAATAGTTAAGAATTGCTGCTTGCTGTTTCAGAATATAGCTGTTATGATTTGGCTTCTGGTGACTTATGGTTTTACATTTGACACTAAGAAAGTTCCACATACACATTAGGTATCTTGTATACACTCCTCAAACTCAAGCATAGCTCAAATCATTCCTCCCCAGCAGAGCACAGTATTTTTATCCTTTTTTTCATGCGGATGGTAGGCCTGGTCAGAAACCCTTCACCTGTGGTGCTCGTATTCCATTTGTTTTTATGATCCTCTCTTTGGTACATATGATATGTTCCAGAATGCAGTGTGCTTCTTTCACAAAAGAAAGGGGTTCTTTCTGCAAAGCCAGATTCAACATGGATGGGCAACTCTCAGGTACTCCAGGGAATGGCAGGTAGCCAGATTTGTACATTTACAAAGCCCACCTGAGACTCTGACCTATTACTGCCCAGAGTAAAGGACCTACATGGCCCTTCGTCCAGAAGCATGACTATTTCCCAGGTCTGAGTAATAATCATCATCTTTCCTACATGTGGCATTTTCTGCTTCCACAGAAAATGTGCAAAGATGACACAGGCTTCAACAAGCAGCACCCTCTTGACATCATAAACTCTTTTGGGGTAGGGAAAGGACCTACATTATATTTTTTAAATTATTTTTTAATTACCTAGGTCTAGACTCAGTGCATGGTAAATACCTAATAAATACTTTTTTTTAATAGAACCAACATTTAGCTATGACCTTAAGGAACCCTTTTCTTAACAAGTAAGACAAAGATTGTGGGCAGTAAGGAGTTGGTAGAATGTCCAAAGATGAAATGGACTCAAAAGAAATGGACTCAAAGGGAGATTTGAAAAAGAAGAGACCAAAGAGACGTGGCACTTCCTGGACGGTTGCTAAAAATGAGTCAGCAAGCCACGGCAAACTCCAACTGCCAATAAAACAAATGAAATGGATAATTTAGAGGAAGCAGCTCTACTAAGTCCAATATGCCCATCAACACTCATATTCACACCTTCCTGAAAGCATCACTTATCCCACAGTAAGATGCTTTAATGACAAACTTTAATAGGCCTGGCTTCCCTTGTAAAAAGAAGAGAAGGCCAAGTGGAAATTCAAAATGAGTGCTCAAATTTTACTAAAAAGGACCAAGCTAGATGAAAACACTCCTCTTTATTTTTTATTTTTATTTTTATTTTTTTTTAACTTTATAGTTTATTGTCAGGTTGGTTTCCATATAACACCCAGTGCTCTTCCCCACAAGTGACCTCCACCAAGACCAACACCCCCCCTTTACCTTTTCCCCTTCCCCTTCCCCCCTCAGTTTGTTTTCAGGATTCAAGAGTCTCTCGTGGAAAACACTCCTCTTTAAAGGAGAAATTTGCCAAAAACAACCTTTATCATCTGCAACAAGAGTTGTGTTACTTGCTTCTGGCTCTTCAAACAGGTTGGCCAATGGAGACACTCTGGTTCCCGTTACATTTAAGAAGAGTGTTCATGGGATTTAGTTCTAGCTAGACCCTGTTCTAGCTCCCTTCCTTGCAGGGGGACTGAGGTTTCCATTGCTAACCTGCCTGGGCATCAAGAGTCCGCTCCTAAGCCACAGCTTCTACCTTCTCTAACAGGTGTTGTATTTCTGATACATGAAAAGTTCTTTTGTCCCCCCCAAAGTTTAAATATGAATTTCCTTAAAGATATTTAATCTAGCATTGTTAAGTGCCTGAAGCAAAATACAAGGAAGAATTTTACCTTATGCCCACCCAATACATTATCTTCATCTGAAAATACAAAATATCCATGGAGTACCATGGATTTTATTCTTAACATTCACTAGGAAAAAAGAGGATCATGATTCAACCTCTCATACCGGCTTATCCAACTCTTGAAAGTATTAAGATTATAAATCTTGCATTTATACCAGGTATTCTGCTAAGCACTTAGAAAACAATAAATAAGAGACACAATCCCTATACTCACGCACATTATCGTATGTAAGTATATACATAAACTCCACAAAAACTCAATGTGAGATGGGTCTGCCAAGGATTAATACAATCATTTTAGAGAGGAGGAAAAACAATGGGCTTTACATTCAGAAAGGGCACCCAGAATAAAATTCGGGTTCTACATTTTGATTTGTTTTACAGGATCAGCATTTTTTAAAAAGTTGTTGTTTAAATTCCAGTTAGTTAACATACAGCATAATATTAGTTCCAGTTCCAGGTGTACAATAGAGTGACTCGACACTTCCATACAACACCCAGTGCTCATCACAGCAAGTGCACTCCTTAATCTCAATCATCTATTTCATCCATACTCTCACCTACCTCCATTATGGTAACCATCAATTTGTTCTCTATAGTTAAGAGTCTGTTTCTTGGTTTGCCTCATTCCCCACCTTTGCTCATTTGTTTTGTTTCTTACATGCCACATATGAGTGAAATTATATGCTATTTGTCTTTCTCTGGCTTATTTCACTCAGCATTATACTCTCTAGCTCCATCCACGTCATTGTAAATGGCAAGATTTCATTCTTTTTTATGGCTAATATTCCTGTGTATGTGTTTGTGTGTGTAGATGTGATATATATATATCTCCAATCTTTATCCATTCATCAGTTGATGGACATGTAGGCTATTGCTGTAATTTGGCTATTGTCGGTAATGTTAATGCTGCTATAAACATCGGTGTGCATGTATCCCTTCAAATATTTCTGTATCCTTTGGGTAAATACCTAATAGTGAAAATGCTGGATTGTAGGGTAGTTCTGTTTTTAACTTTTTGAGGAACTCTCGTACTGTTTTCCAGAGTGGCTGTACCAGTTTGCCTTCCCACCAAGAGTGCAAGAGGGTTCTCCTTTCTCCACATCCTTGCCAATACTTGTTGTTTCTTGTGTTGTGGACTTTAGCCTTTCTGATAGGTGTGAGGTGATATCTCATTGTAGTTTTGATTTGCATTTCCCTAATGCTGAGTGACATTGAGCATCTTTCCATGTGTCTGTTGGCCATCTGTAGTCTTCTTTGGAAAAAAATGTCTATTCATTTCTTTGGACCATTTTTAAGTTGGATTATTTGTTTCTGGGTATTGAGTTTTACAAGTTCTTTATATATTTTGGATACTAACCCTTTATCAGATATGTCATTTGCAAATATCTTCTCCCATTCCATAGGTTGCCTTTTAGTTTTCTTGACTGTTTCCTCCACTGTACAGAAGCTTTTTGTTTTGATGAAGTTCCAATTGTTGATTTTTGCTTTTGTTTCCCTTGCCTCAGGAGACACATCTAGAAAGAAGTTGCCTGTGTTCTCTTCTAGGATTTTTATGCTTTTAGATCTTACAGTTAGGTCTTTAATCCATTTTGAACTTATTTTTGTGTATGCTGTAAGAACATGGTCCAGTTTCATTCTTCTGCATGCTGCTGTCCAGTTTTCCCAGCACCATTTGTTGAAAAGACTCTCTTTTTCCCACTGGATATTCTTTCCTGATTTGTCAAAGATTAATTGACCATATAGTTGTGGGTTCATTTCAGGGTTTTCTATTATGTTCCATTGGTCTATGTGTCTATTTTTGTGCCAGTATCATACTGCTTTGATTACTACAGCTTTGTATTATAACTTAAAGTCTCGAACTGTGATGCCTCCAGTTTGCTTTTCTTTTACAAGCTTGCTTTGGTTATTTGGGGTCTTTTGTGCTTTCAAACAAATTTTAGCATCCTCTGTTCTAGTTCTGTGAACAATGCTGATGGTATTTTGATAGGATTTTGATAGGTATTTTGATAGGATTGTATTCAGCGCGTACATTGTTTGGGGGTAGTACAGACATTTTAACAATATTTGTTCTTCCAATCAATGAGCATGGACTGTCTTTTAATTTCCTCATGTCATCTTCAATTTCTTTTGAAAACTGTAAGTTCTGTTCTACATTTACTAGCCAGGTGACCACAGAGTTAAGAAATACTGTCCCCATTTGTCAATAAGATAAGTGAGGCTTAGAGCCATGTAGATAAATTTCTTAAGCTGTTGTGGGGATTGGGTATAATTACATAGGTAAAGCACCTTTTACTTAGATGGAATTAAAGAAATGTTAAGTGACTGCTTCCCCTACCGTACCTTCCTTCCCAGCTTCTTCAGGTATCATTAGCAGGAGAACAGAGATCAGTTCAAGGGATAGAACTGTCCAACTCCATTCCATACTAGTTGGACCAAATCTGGTAAACAGTATCGAGTTCTATACACTAATTTCTAAAGGGGATTCAGGAATTATTCTTGCAAGCAATCGAAAAGTTGGAATGAATGACTGCCAAGGTTCCTTCCCCTTCTAGTATTTTATGATTTTTATGGAAGGGTATTAATGAAGAATTCCAATTATACCATAAAAAGTCATAAATGTAATACAGTATTCCCATATTTCAGATTCCTGCTATATTGTTTAGAAGGATAAAAACTTTAAAAACATCATCAATCACAGGATCAAAACTTCACAGAAATGAGTATTTCATTTCTAAGCATGAGGCTGTACATTTTGCAGTGCTAAAGATAGTTTTTTCTACTACATGCAACCTGATAAAGTAATATCTAAAAACAGTGCTAATATTAAAATATTGTTATTATGGAAATCAACCTTAAATCTAATCATGAGTTAATACAGGGCAATAAGTATGCAATTTGGGTGAAAAATAGTCTAATCAATTTTAAAGGCAACTTTCTAAATGTGATTCAAATTTTAAGAAAAAAACTTTAAAAACCCTTCCTCAGTAATAGCTTTTCAGCTGCATTTTTGTCAAAGACACGAGTTTACATCTTTTTTGAGAAGGCTTTAATGACACTGGAGGAGAAGGTTAAGAACTCCACATGAACAAGATTAAAAAGCTTAGATGATTAGGAATTGGAAAATGTGCTCCTTTTTAAAAAGAATCCAGATCGGTCTGCCATGTTTTATTGAACTATTTAGACAAATGGTAGGCACCTAATAAATATATGTTAGCTGATTAAATTCGAGAGGATCTTTCACATAGGTGAAATAATTTTTGCCCAGTTTGTATCCATAAACAATTTTTAGGAGGCTTATGCTGAGTCGCTTAGACATTAAGGCTCTCAGAATACAGAGTAAAAACCCTGGGACAGAAAATATCTGAACCACTAACCCTCCATGCATGGTGTACCTCTGCTGTGTGTTACATTTCACTTTGTATTTCACAGGAGTTAAGGGAGACATATATGGGACACATATTCCCGTTATTTGATAAAAGGAAACTCTTTCTGATACTTAATTCTCAAGTTAATGGGCACTATGTGTTATCATACAGAGAGCACCAAATAACATATGGATAATGCCTGAAATTTGTTTCAAAGAGGTCCAAATACATCCTTCAATTGGCCATTTCTTTAAAAAATAAAAATAAAGCCAAGGGCATAATATTTATTCTATAGAGATTTTTCTGCTGTCAGGGAGGCAAATGAGAGAGATTATTTTCTTTTCCACGGGAGATGGGGGTCTTTAAATTTGAGAGAAAGATACAAGTGGACGAAAGTTGTGCAGAAAAGCTGGGGGTGCACAGGTGTTTGGTGCTGTTAATGAGCAATTCCACTGGCAGAACTACATCGAGACATAAACTGAGCAGCAACAGAGGCTGGGCATGGAAGACATTGTTTTTATGTTCCATATCCTTGCTTGCTTTACCAAACCCATTTCTTTTAATAACCAATCAAAGCTCTCATAATAGAAACCTAGACTGAAATGTCCGACAGCTGGCTAAGAATCCATTATTCTACGTTTGTTGAGTGGAGGAACGTTTCACACCGAGCATGCATTCTCTAATATGTGGCATACAGAACTCAACTGAGAAAATTTAGCTTTCAGGGTCAGTGCATAGATGATGGTCAGGACTTTTGACTTCATTTAGTCTCAGCTGACACAGAAAAGGGACCATAAAAATAAAGTGTTCATACAGATGTCCTTCTCATTTGAATCTCTCTGTATATATTCTAACATGAGAGAATGTCTATACCAAAGCAGAAATCTTAGGCAATAAATTCACTTGGATATGTGTGTATGCATATATGCACACCCATATACGTATATGTATGTGCATATACACATACATAGATATATTTTATGAATGACTGTTTAAGTGCTAACTATGTGCCAGGTTATAAAAATGTCCCTAGAACTCTGTATAAAAGACTGTATTGCCAATCGTGTCAGCTGTTTCCAGGAACCACATGGTTATCTTTCAATTGGGAGAGCTTCAGGATGCAGAATTGTTACCATGCATTTGGCCTGTCATCTTTCTTCTGTACTAGGGTTTAATGTCACTGACCATTGTTTATAGAGACCCCATGAGCTGAACTTTATTCTTGAGTCTATAGCTAAAAATATATCACACAAGTAAAGGACATGTTCATGGGTTTCATTCTGAAAACAGGAGGGCATTTAAAAAAAACGAACAATAAACTATGTGCTATGGCAAAAGACGATCATGCTGACTTTTGCATAGTCACAAAATTCAGGACAGATTATTCAAAGAACTCTCTGGAAGCTGACAAGCTTATAAAAGCAATCCTAATAAAAAATTTCTGCATTCTGCATATATAACAAAGTTACAGCATGTCACTTGCTCTATAAATTGTCACTATTACCGCTTGGAGAAGGAAAATGTACATATATAAAGATATATATGTGCATAATTTCATATTCCCAGTGGAAACTGAAAAATTATGTGCATTAAATAGTGTTTTAATTGCAACATGAAAAACTGCATTTAAGCAGAGGTCCACAGTCCCACGGGGATAAAGTCAAGTCTAAGTGCTGTCTAGTATAATGGGGGGGAAATGGCCCTTGTAGGCACCCAGGCCTGGGTGCAAATTCTGACTCTGTCATTTGTTCGATCTACTCTTTCCAGCAAATCCCTCTATTTCTCTGAGACTCTGTTTCCCGATCGGTAAAATAGAGAGATTAAATATCTGTTTTGCAGAAAGTCATGAAAATTGAAGGAGAAGAAATAAGTCCCTCGCCATTGCTGTTTTTGTCAAAGTATTAAATCAGCTGGAAAGCTAAATGTGGAGATTTAAGGTTGGTTCTTCTTCTGTGGATTATGTACCAGAAAATATTAAGATCATGCAACACCTATTCAACTTAAGACTGAAATTCAATGTACATTTTTTCAGATCTCAAATTCTATGATTGTCTGAGCATATACGAGAGAAGGAGGTAAAATTCCCCTGAAGAACAATTTTAGGAAGACTACTCTAGAACATATGTGGGAACAACAGGCCTAAGTTGAGCATTTCATTTATCTGTTTTCTGATAAATCAATATTCTTTTTACTTACGTAAAATGCAATAGTTCTTGCAAAGTTTGCTGTAAAAAGCAACAAGCTCTGTGCTCTCACATGCATCCTTACCTGTACTGGCCACTCCTCTTTAAAGGTCTAGTTCCAATATTTCTCATTCATTCAACCTTATGGTGTCTGCTCCAGCCCATGGGTTAGACTCTACTCTGAAAAAAGCTTGGGTTTTTTGGGGGACATAAGACCATATCCTTCCTTACTTAGCACTGGGTTGGGCACAGCAAGTTTTAGTCCTTACTTGTAAATAAGCCTAATGTTTCTAAATGTCTCACACAATTGTTGGCATTACCAATAAAAATAAATTGAAAAAAGAAAAAAAAAGAGGCACCCGGGTAGCTCAGTGGGTTGAGTGTCCGACTTCGGCTCAGGTCACGGTCTCACAGTTGGTGAGTTTGAGCCCCATGCCGGGCTCTGTGCTGACAGCTGGGAGCCTGGAGCCTGCTTTGGATTCTGTACCTTCCTCTCTCTCTGCCCTTCCCCTACTCATGTTCTGTCTCTCTGTCTCTCAAAAATAAACATTAAAAAAGAAGAAAATAAACCTTTTCTTTTCCTTTACCAATTGAATTTCCATTTCAATTGTTTGTGTAGATTTTAGGTTAACCAGGTGGAGACTGTAAGAACTCTATTCTCAGCAACTTAAGATCTACCCAACTACAACCTAGGGTATTTACGTGTTGTTTGACACACTATGTGAGGCTTTAAAAATGCTAGGACCATCTTCCCAAGCTATCCTTGCAGGGTGGAAGGGTAGTGAACCCTACCAGGTTTCCACCTTTTGCCCCTGGAGACCCAACGTTCATCCCTCTCCCCCCTGCTCTGTGCCTTGGGAAGCCAAGTTATGAAGACCACTTACGCAGTTCTTTTTTCCATGGGCTTCCAATTTGGTTTGGCTCATGGCAGAAACTGGGAGGTTGGAGAATGGGAAGAGATGGAGACTGGGGTACCTATTCCCTGACTCACTCCCTGCCTGGTTGTTATCACATCCCTCAGCTCCTGTCAGGTAGACAACTCCAGAGCTATCTTCTCCTGGGCTCTGATAGCCATTCTCTCTCCCATCCTGTAGGCCTACGTAATAGAAATAACTCTTCTCTGTTGGTAACTCTGGAGTCTGGTACTATCTCTTACAGGTTTTCCTAAAGCTAGCCGGGCGATTATAAACAACCCCCTATTAATTCTCTCAAATTACACCAGACTGAATATGCCCTTGAATATGCTAACTGCCTGCCAGGTCCCTGACTGGGCCTTGAATCTAGTCTTAAAATACCAAGAGTCACTTTGGACCAAAGTGTCATGGCTTATTGCTATAGCAGACTTATTATAGGAACAGCTGTAGTGAATAAACAGTACTGCTTTACTAGGAGAACATAAGAGTATTATTATTGGCTTATAGTAAAGCAACAATTGAATTTACTCTACAAACCAATCAGGGTAAGAATGAAGGCTTTAGAAAGAAAATGGGAATATTAAATAGATAAACCTAGCTGAAGAATATGTTATCATCTCACGCAAATATCACAAGCCCATCACAATTCAGTTTTTTCTGCTTCTACCGTCATTGAAGAATATCATTAAACAAGTAGAGGTATAGCGGTGCTTGGGTGGCTCAGCTGGTTAAGCGTCCTACTCTTGATTCCAGCTCAGGTCATGTTCTCAATGGTTTGTGGGCCTGAGCCTGGAGCTGTTAGCACAGAGCCTGCTTGGGATTCTTTCTCTCTGCCCCTCCCCTGCGCACGTGTACACGCTCATGCTCTCTTTCTCTCAAAAAGGAACTTTAATAAATAAATGAATAGGCAAAATTCTTGAACTTCAATAAAAAAGCTGGGAAAAAAGAATACATATTGTTTTGGACATAGTACTGAAGCCCACTGAAGCTTTAGTATATTCAGATTGCATTATATTACCTCCTATTACATCGTAGTATCTATAAATATCTACACAGAGATGTAAGTGTACTTAAATATAATAAATCCACTGTAAACTGGAATCCCATATTAATGCAATGGTGCTTTGCCCTATAGTCTCCTTCCTAAGATCTTACATTTTGAGAAACAACACTAATTTTTACATGACCAGAGACTTCTCACTGAAGAAATTTTTCTTGAAATGCCCCCTTTGGTTAGGCTTCTGGAAACCTCTCATCTTCTGTGATACCAAACCTTGCTGTTGGGATAATGTTCCTGGAAGCCTCATTTGCCCAGAAAAGCCCTTTACTTCACCTTCTAAGGTTAATCATACCCACCTTTCTTAATTTTCTTTCCCCCTCCTTCTCTTCCATTCCCTCCTACCCTCACTCAAGGACAACTGAAAGAGGGTGGAAGAAATGTTCAGCTCACAATGTACACTGAGATCTCATCCATATTCTGTACCAATTTCCAGACCATAAAACTCCTCACTGGCAGAGAAAGTGTTCTGTGATAATGCCTAAAATAGTCCCTTTTACCTTGTACTTAAAATAAAGCACACCTTGAACGCAGATTTTTAAAACAGTGGCATGCAACAACAGAAGTCAAAGAGGCCAAAAAAGGGAGTCTTGTCTTTTCTAGTTCTTTCTTGTTAGTGGATCCAAAGGCTCCCTTCACTGAAAGCATCTGAGGGAGAAGAGTAGCTTAGGGATGTGGGAAGGGTAGCATCTGGAAAGTGAGGGACTGAGGAAGCACCAATAACCCTACTTACTATTAGGAGTATGCCAGAACATGGAACCCTCTGTAACTGACACCCAGCTCACGCTATTGATGGCCAAGATGTTGGCAAAGATTTCTAGTCTAGAGTTGCAATTCTGGGCTTTTGTATACCACTGTGGGTAATGACCACTCTAGTAGCGAGTACAGTGCCTGCATTTCAGGCTTATCACTCCTTGGTAACCTACCCACAGCCTATGCACACAGCACGCACCATGATTGCCTGGTACTGTTCGCACAGGGTAGACAGCTCATAGGTGTTGAATAAATGCTTGAATAAGGTTGACTTCACCCTTTCATTCAGTTTGTGACTGACCCTAAGGGAGACTAATTTCCGTTTACCCGCCAGTGTCAGGGTTTGGGTAGCAGGCTGTTACCCCAAGCCATGGCTGTGCAGACTCAAATTAGCACACTAACTATACCACATGATTCATCGTCAAAGACCTTTCCCATCTGAAACTAATTAATCTTCCCCATACATCCTTGTGAGAGGTAAGTGCCCTGTGCTCATCTGCAGGTTATAAAGAGGAAATTGGAGATGAGAAGGTTATAGGCTGTGCCAAAGGTTATCAAGGGTGTCTGCTGGGGAATGAAGTCACAAAGCAGTAATCCAGGTTCAGTATCTCCACCCACTCTGAATCTAGGCCTTTTCCCCATGTTTTGACCACCTTAACATTCTCTGGGCTTTTATGAGGATGTAGACAGAGTAGAGAAGATATGTGCATTTCAAAAAAAGAGAAATTATTATGGCTTGGCCCTGCTAAATACTTTGGATGTATTTCCAAGGAGAACTCATATTAATGTTTTTATTTATTTTTGAGAGAGAAAGAGTGTGAGTGGGGGAGGGGCAGACACACACACACACACACACACACACACACACACACACACACAAAATCCAAAGCAGGCTCCAGGCTCTGAGCTGTCAGCATGAGGCCCAAGGCAGGGCCTGAACCTACAAACAGTGAGATCATGGCCTGAGCTGAAGTCGGATGTCTATTTTTATAGAGCATGATTTGGAGTAAATGACTATTTCATTTAGGGAATGACTACTCCAGATAGACATTAAAACATTCTCTATTGCTACAATAATTAAAGCAGCATAGTATTTGCACATGAGTAATTAGACAAATGGAACAGAAAATCCAGAAATATACTCAAATTCGCACAGGAATCTGTTATGTGGTAAAGGTTGTTCCTCAGACCAGTAAGGTAAGGTTTTACTTTAAGAAGCTGAGTTGGGACAACGGGATAGCCAGGGGAAAAAAACAAGACTGTATACATACCTTATACTATACACACAAAAAACAAAGCCATAAAAGTTCCACAAGAGAAAATTTTGAACACAAAAACAGCATTAGGTAATCATAAGGACTTACTGGTGTAATAATCATATAAAGGTTATGTTCCACAAAGTCCTTAAATGTTACTGATAAATATTGATATACTTAAAAAGAAAATATGGGTTTGCTTTAAATATTTTCAAAATGGATGGGAGAATAGGTAAAATATAAGACCTGAAAAATATTTCTAACTGATTAAGCTGGAGGATGGGTAGTAGGGGCTTATTATATTATTTTCTCTACTTTCTCTTATTATCCTAATTTCTCTAATGTGCTTAAAATTTTCCATAATAAAAATTTTTTAAGGAATCAAGAGATGAGTGACTTCCTTGAGAAAGTATAAAGTATAAAATTAAAGTCTGATACATTCAATTACATTAAGTGATAAGTTATGTATGACAAAAAAAAATAGCCTAAGTCAAGAAACAAATAACCTGGAAAAAATTTTTTTCACCTTATGTCACAGACAAAACAATGGATAATTTTGCTAATATGGGAAGAGCTACTAGAAATCAATAAGAAAATTATCAGCAACCTAATAAAAATAAACAAAAAACATCAATAGCCTTTTCGTAGAAAAATAAACAAGATAGTCTTTAAACACCAAGAGAAAAGATAAGCATCTTTTCAAGTAGGAGAAATGCAAACCAAAAGTATACTTTAAACTTTCAGATTTTGACTAGTCTGTTTTCTAATGCTGTCTTTTAAGGAAACCGTGGGAAATCAGTTGTTTTCATATATTGCTGGTGGAAAGATGACCCCTTAAGAGCAATTTGGTAACATTATTAAAATTTCAAATGTATTTACCCTTTACCCAAAATCTCACTTCTTAGAATTTTTTCAACACATAGCTTGTCCAAATGTACAATGACACATTGTGATCATAGTCACTGCAGCACTATAATACCAAGTGATTGGAAACAATCCATGTCCATCAAAAAGAGTGTGTGTGTGTGTGTGTGTGTGTGTGTGCACGCACATGTTTAAAACTCTACATACACAATGAAATAGTCATAAAAAAATGAAGATGTTCTCTGTACAATGCTGTGAAAAAAGCTCTAGGATACAGATATATATATCATATATATGATATATATGAATATAAATGATATATATGAAGGAAATATAGAGATACGAATATCATGTCATTTTTTGTGTGTTGGAGAGAAAACAGACTAAAATTACTATATGGGGATGCCTGGGTGGCTCAGTTGGTTAAGCGTCAGGCTCTTGATTTCAGCCCAGGTCGTGATCTCATGGGTTCATGAGTTCGAGCCCTGCATCAGCCTCTGCGCTGAAAGCACAGAGCCTGCTTGGGATTCTCTGTCTCCTTTTCTCTCTGCTCTACCCCTGCTCATGCTCGCTCTCGCGCTCTCTCTCAGAAATAAACAAACATAAAGAATTACTATATGCACTTATATATGCATAAATATACTCTAACTATACAGGAAACTAATAGGAGTGACGAACTATTGAAGGAACAGGGCAAATAGTATAAGAAGTATAAGTATAAGGGGCACTTGGGTGGTTCAGTTGGTTAAGTGTCCGACTTCAACGTGGGTCATGATCTCACAGTTCCTGGGTTTGAGCCCCACATTGGGCTCTGCAAGTGCAGAGCCTGCTTCAGATTCTCTGTCTCTCTCTGTCTCTCTCTCTCTCTGCACCTCCACCACTTGAGCTATCTAAAGTAAATAAATATTTAAAAAAAATAGTATAAGGAAGTAAAAATAGGAAGACGACTTTTCAGAGTATACTTCATTTTATTGTTTTTTTACCCACATAAATCACAACTTATTCAAAATTTAAATTAAAACAAAGAGTT
Source organism: Cryptoprocta ferox (assembly GCA_028646485.1). Lineage (NCBI taxonomy): Eukaryota > Metazoa > Chordata > Mammalia > Carnivora > Eupleridae > Cryptoprocta > Cryptoprocta ferox. The sequence continues at coordinate 29,725,575 of CM053578.1, read as the reverse complement.
CAGTTGGCTCTATAGTTTATGATTAAGCACCTACCATCTAGTTAAAGTTCAAAAGTTCCATCTACTGGACCAGGGGTTTGGAAAAGCCAAAGATGAGATGATACAAAATACCATTTTTGTCTTTGAAATGTATCATGTGGTGGGATGTGGACACCAGAAAATTCACCATCCCCATTGCATCTTACAAATTCCGTTAGTAAAGTCTCCTGAGACCTTAGTAAGAACATAGTCACAGTGAGCTGCAATAAGTAGATAAGACAGATAAACATGCAGGATGCACTGCCTTCCCACAGAAACTGCCTTCCCGCAGAAAAGAAGCATGCTAGCCATTTGAGTAGATCATGGTTGTTGACTATAAGCAACACATCTTTTGCACTACCGACCAATAGGGGCTAATGTTTCCATCTCCGACATGCATTTCTATTTTACCCCTACTCCAGATCCTAGATTCCATGTTTAGATACCATATGTAGAAGAGGTACCCATTTTTAAGATTAAAAATGTACAACTGACATGAAAAGTATCTGACCCATACAAGATAACTAAATTATTAACATGATATATAATTTTGACAAATGCAAAACAAAATATTTTTGTATACTTATTAGCCCATGTTGTTTTACTGCCTGTAAGTGAACAATTTCTGTTAGGCTCCTTGAAATATTAGAAATAGCTCATTTCCTGTGACTCCATTAGAGGTTCTGAGATTCCTGGCTTTCAAGTAGAAAAGCAGCAGCCACCTGGGAAGCCTTTCTCTTCGCCCCTAATATCAAGTCTTCATAGTAAGAGGGGGTTATGACTCACTTCCATAGGAAAGGAAGCAATGGTTCCTTGTGCACCTAGAGCAAGGGGGAAATTCCTGCTCTTTAGCTGAGTGATAAGCTAAATATTTTGCCATATCTGTGCTAAATTTTCAGAATTTCAGTTTCCTTACAGGTAATCAAGTGTTAAAAGTTAGTACTAACATTGGACAAGTCACTTAACCTCCTCGTGCCTAAGTTTCCTCATTGTAAAAAGGAGATATACAACAATGACCTCAAGTGAGTGATTTAATAGGTCTCAAACACTTAGAATAATGTCTGGAAGATAGTATGAACTTACAAACTCAAATATTAGCTATCCACATGTAACTTCTTAGAGGTTATGTTTAAAATTCTGTCTTTAGAGCTAGTTTTCCAGGTCTACCTCCTGAGAAGTTATAGAACACATCCCCTGTCACCATTTTCCTTAGATTAACTAGCTGCACTACAAATGGAAATTACTTTAATAATTTCAACTTTACTAGTGTTGAATGATTTACATAATCCTGTAGCTAGGAGGTCCCAGAACTGCACTCCTTTCTTTGGCAAATTTGTATACCTTCCTCCAAAGGCAGTATTTGTTCATCACGTCTGGTCTAAGAAGGGACTTCAGGCCAAGGTTAGGTGGAGAATGCTAATCCCTTTCCCCACCCTCCGCGCAAGAGCTCGAAACCCCAGAGACCAGAGGAAGACACTGCCCCAGACAAGGGCAGAACCAAGTAGCCTATGACTTGTTTGTTCAGAAGAGACCCCAAGTGGGGCCTACTTACATATGAGAGAGAGGTGTTGAAGATAAGACTTCAGAATCTGGCACCTCTGAGCCTCTGCCCTCCATCACAAGGGGATACTAAATTGTCATACTCTGGAAGTAAATGGAAGAAGAGTGTTTATCATCAGTAGTTTAAATGTGTGCTTCTCTCACTCCTACAGTGTCCCCTCTTAACACAATCCAAGCATGAGAGCAAAAGAACTGGGAATCCACATCCAGGAAGAGACGATCTAGCACATTGCAAAAACGCTCCCCCAAATCATTTGGTCTTAGGAAAGAAAATGGAATCAGACTCTGCGTCCCTGATGGACAATGAGAGAAACAACATTTTCCTGTATAAAAGTTTCAAAAATACACCTTTGCCACACTTGAAATTTTCACCCATTATTTCCTTATATTTTATTCAATTAAAATGCACAGTAATTTCATCAAATAACCCAACTTAAACACTCTAAATGGACTAACTACATTTATTCAGTTATTCAATCAATATTTATGGAGCACCTTGGTTCAAGCCATTGCGTCAGTCCCTAAAATAAAGTTCTTGCTCTCAGAGATCTGACTTTCCAACGACTTGATGCTGGTTTTCTCCATGTGTTCCTGGGGCAGGATGACTTCCTTTTCCAAGCTAACATCTGTTGAAGGCTATTGGTGTCAGGTACCTAACACCATTAGTTAATTTAGTTCTTACAACATCCCTGTGAGGTGGGCACTGCTGTCAACCCCCACTTGACAGACAAGGAATTTAAAGTTTAAAGAGAGGATAAGTAACTTGCCCAAGACTACAAAGTCAGTCATGGATAGAATTTAAATTGGGCTCCAATACCAAACTCCTCCATTTTAATCCCCACCCTAGAGTACTTTCAAAACTTCTCAGAGATAGCTTGCTATGATGGATTTCTGGTTTGAAATGGTCTCTTTCTGCATTTTCCCTGTTTGGTATGCTAGGATTCTTCTCTTCTTCTGTACAATGCCTTTCTAGCATCTAGAAAACGATCATGTAAAAGCAATTGTATCAAGTCATGGCAGTCATGGCAGAGCAGGCTAAGAAATAACAGCCAATTGTACATAAATATTTAAATATATGCACTACACTCCATTTAGTGCATTATTCAGATTCTGGGCTAACACAAAAAGGTTTCCAGAACTTACCAGCTGCTTCCTTTTGTGATCTCAGTGATTCTCACCCAAACAAGACTCAAAGGACCCATTTTCCAAATCAGCTCCCTCATATCTACACCTGGTCATTGATGTCATTCTCCTTTTCTGCCAATCCTAAACTGACTAAAGAATTTGAATTCTCTCTCCCTTAATTGCTTCCTTTCTCTTTCCCCAAACCCTGTGTTTTTTTTTTTTTCCTTCCCCTAAAACTCCCTAAGCCAAAAGCATAGTCCAGTGAAGTGAGTGTGATTAAGCAAATTAAGAACCGGCCCAGGGAGCTGCTCTAATTGCTCTAATCAGGGGTACTTTCCCTGGTCCTGCTCACAGGAGGCCTGGCCAGCCTAGAATATTCACTTTGTGTCTGTGGATGTCATGTCAGCAGATGACAATCACTGCTTCTATTTTTCCAGGTTAATGTGAGATTAAGTTTGGGGCTCTGGACCCTAATTATTCTTCTCAATGATTTCTTTTAATTGGTCTACTGAAAAACGCTAGGCTAATCAGATTCTTCAATGGGAAGAAGATTGTGGGCACAAAGGGAGAGTCCTATCTCCCTCTCTTACCAAATTCAAGCTCCCTGAAGGCAGCAGCAGTCTAGTCTTTCATCTCCAGCAATGGGCTTGGCACATAGAGGGGCTCCAAATGTTTGCTGAATGTTATGAAATGAAGAAAGGAGGTGTGAAAGGCACATTTTATTTTAAGGAGCATTTTATGAGACAATGGATTTAATAAGGGAAAAAAAACTTGCATGGGGATATGCACATTATATACTACGCTTAAATGAGAATGTAGAAAAGACATGGCCAGTGCTCAGGACATACTTTACAGCAAACATCATCTGATTTCTGACCGTTAACTCAAAACAGTTAAAGGTTCAAGTCTATATAAGAGACAGAGGTTGACGTACAGAAGTATCAACCTGACATCGAATCAGGAGCTTCCATGAGGAAAAAAGCAGTGGCAGGAATAATCTATATTCTAACAAGCTTGATTTGGTTATGAAACCCTTCAAGGAAAATTCTAGAACCTCAGGAATCTAATAGCTTAATGAGGGCGACTAGGTGGTTGTATAGTTAAATATTGCTATCCCTGCTTAGGCTTTTGCTTAACACTTTCTATAGCTTTAGGCAATGGTAGTTCATGAAGGAGAGTTGGGAGAATTCCTTTGGGTCTGGGTTCACTGGGCCCTGCAGGACAAATCTAAGAAAATGTGGCAATGTTCTGCGGCTGAAGCGTGGCCACATCATGTCTTCCTCACTGACTTGGCTTCCTTTCATGGGGGTAATTAAGTGGAGCACTGGGTTAGAAGTGTTCTGTTTTGACTTCATCAATACACATATATTTTGGAGGTTTTTCTTAGCTGAGAAAGTATTCATCAGATAAACATTTAAAATCGAAAATGCATATATATATATATACACATACACATATATCCGCACACAAAAATATATACTTTTAAAATTCATTTTATTCGTTTCTATTTCATTTTATTTTTATATTCATTTAATAAGCACTCTTGAACACCTACTGTGCACCATATGAGGAACGAGAAATAAAAATTTAAGAGATGGTCCATGCCCTAAAGTGGTTTGAATAGAGTGATGAAGGCAGTCCATGTACAAACAGCAAACATGTGCCAGTTGCTATGGAAACAATGGATTATAGAGCATTACTAACTCTAATGCCATCACTTTTCTCAAATGCTAGTGATTCCTACAGCTTGTAGTAGGTAGGAAAGCATATTATTTATGCTGAAACCATGCAGGGAGGATGCCAGAAATAAGCAAATCTGAAAAGAACAGATCTATACACATTTAGTTTGGGTAATTGGAGGAAATGCCTCAGGAAAAACGTTTTCTCTTAAAAAAAAAAAAAAGGCAGCAGCCTGGATAAGACTTTCCGAGGATATCCCTAGAATAAATGAAAGGGTGCACTTAGGTTTGCAGCCTAGCATATTGATGCTCTGTTTCCATATCCTAAACTAGGAATTGGGTAGCTTGGTTCTTTGAGGATTTCCAACACTTTATAGCTCCTATGTCCCCATTCTTGGCTCAGAAATTTCACCTGCCAGGGGTGCCCGAGTTGCTCAGTTAAGCACCCAACTTCAGCTCAGGTCATGCTCTCACGGTGCATGGGTTCGAGCCCCACACTGAGCTGTATGCTGACAGAGCCTGGAGCCTGCTTCTGATTCTGTGTCTCTGGCTCTCTCTGCCCCTCCCCCACTTGAGCTCTCCCTCTCCTCTCTCTCTCTCAAAAATGAACATTCAAAAAAAAAAAAAAAAGAAATTTCACCTGCCAACAAGTTCAGTTCTTCCAGAAGAATCAGGAACACTAGGAAAGTCAACCTTGGAGACAGGAAAATCAAGTTTTACTGATCACCAGCTTACCCACTTCAAATTAAATCTCCAGTGTAGTAAAAGGTATGCCGCATGCCCCTGCCCCCTGAGAGCTTATGCCAGCATGTTCACCTTATCTTCCTGACGTTATTCCAGTTACTTAAAAAAAGTGGTATCTTCCCTGATGATTCAAAATGAAATAATTTTCACTTCCAGGAAGAAGTATTTGCCCTCTACTTACTGAGACACTAACGGCACTCACTCTTCTGCTATTTTGGAGACACAGCCCCCTCAGGGAATCCTGGTGCAGTTCCGATAGTCCAGGTGGCATCCTCACTCACTGGAACTTTCTCCCTACTCATTGTGAGCATGCAGAGGTTTTAAAAGACTATACTGTCCAAGGACTGACTGCCAGCCTCATTATGACTGGTCCCAGAACAGAGTTCTACCTACAGAATCTTCAAAAGAGTATCTCACCTGGATAACTTATTTACCCTGCTTCTAAGATCTTCCATATCCATTTTAAATCCTTAGAATTTCAGTCTTGCTTTGGGACGATGCCAGAATTTCAAGTGTCCGTCTGATAATTAAGTGACCTCTACTGCCAGCACACCAAAAATTGTTGGTTCTTCCAATATTTTCCATTAAACAAATCCACACAAACTACCTAATATGTGATCAGCACTGTGATAATCACTGTAAAGTCACACTGGAGTTAAATTTTAAAGTTAAGAAAAATTTTTGACCTAAAGAACTGGCCAGACTAGATATCACACATGAAATGACTACAGTGAGTACACGGTCGAGTTTGATTACTTATTAAACAAACTCCTCCTATAGGAGGAGACAGTGAGGGATAATAATACCCTACTATTATTTAAGAACAAAACTGAAAAATGAAGAGTGCTTAATTAGATAAAGTAGACTCATATAATTCTTCTTTTGACTGTTACAACTGCATGGCAAGGTAGGCAAGGGAGATATTATTAACCCCATTTTACAGATGAGGAAACTGAGACCCAAAGAGGTCAAGGGGGTTGGCCAAGGACATCTTGCAAATAAGTGGGAGAATGCCAGGATTGTAGTCCTAGCATGGTCTCCCTGTTGTGTAATTTTGCTGCTGCACCGCGCTGCCTCCTTGCTGGGTACCGTGGGAGGGACCAGAAGAGTGAGCTCTAGAAGACATCAGAAGGCAACAAAAAGGATAAAGGGTCTTTATGGGGAAAGGAAGAAAGAGAGAGATGGGCAAAGAGCATGACCACAGGCTTGGAGGCAGAGACTGAGGAGAGAATGACTTACCGAAATAAAATGTATATTAGAAGGAAGTGGGGAATAGGGCTGGAGAGGAAATTAAATAATCATGGAACTTTCAGAAAGTCGATATCAGGAGCTGAGTTTTGGTCTTTCAAACAGTGCAGCTATTTTTTGGAGGAGACCGACATGATCAATAGAGGTTAAGAAAGTTGATATGCTGTTTGTATAGTACAGGGTTAGAGCGGTGGGAGGTGGGGGGCAAAGAGTCCAGGTTTCTGGAATCCAGGCAGGGGTGGCAAAGGGCCGGCATAGTTGTGAAATGTTGAGGTGGGTATGCTTTATAGAATTCATCACCCATGTTCATTTGCACATCACTGAACAATGGCAAAGCTAAAAATACTCTGGTTACAAACAACAGGGCATATAAAAGAGAAGAATGATGGGTGCTTTCAAGTTTATGATGGATTAAGCCATTTTAGGTTGGTTGACTTAAAATTTGTAAAATACACTGTCTTCAGGATTGACAAAGGTAAAATCACCCATTTAGGCCTTGCTTTAATGTGACTTTCTGCATTCCATCAGCCTGTTATCAAGTTGGAATGGATGGCCCCACAGGCCTGCTGGAGTTCCAGCAGATTGAGGGGATGTGAGTCGGGTAGGGGCAACTGTGGGTCCCTCACCCACACTGAAATGAGAATAAGTCAGATTTTGTAAAACTGCTTTTATTAGGCTATTTTAGAGCATTTCATGTGCGTAAAAGATTCCATAGATTAAAACATCTGAAAAGCCACTGATCTAGTCTAATCTCATCCCAAACAGAGGAATAAGCAGAGACAGGCCCTTGCAGGGCTTTTTTCAAGGTCACAGGGCAAGGCAGGCCACCTGAGGGGCATTTTTCTATAGCAAAGAAACTTCAACAAAATGAAAAGGCAACCTCCCAACCTGCAGCATGGGAGAAAACATTTACAAACCAATGTCTGCTAAGGGATTAATATCCAAAACACAGAAGTCATAAAACTCAATAGCAAAACACCAAATAACACAATTAAAAAATTGGATCATTGGGGAAATACAAATCAGACTGTAATGAGGTATCACCTCACACCTGTCAGAATGGTTGTTATCAAAATGACAAGACACAACAAGTGTTGGTGAGGATGTGGAGAAAAGAGAACCTTGTCTGCTGTTGGTGGGAATGTAAATTGGCTCAGCCACTATGGAAAACAGTATGGAGGTTCCTCAAAAAATTAAATGGAACTCCCATATGATCCAGCAATCCTACTTCTAGGAATATATTCAAAAGAAATGAAATCATTATCTCAAAGAGATACCTGTACTCCCATGTTTACTGCAGCATTATTCACCAAAGCCAAGATATGGAAACACCCAAAGTGCCCCTCAATGAGTGAATGAATTGAAAAAAGAAGTATGGTAATCATTTTCTTGGTATATACATATGGAATATTATTCACCCATAAAAAAGGAACCCCTGCTATTTGTGAAACATGAATGCAAGTGGAGGTATATTATGCTAAGTGAAATAAGCCAGAAACAGACAAATTCTGTATGCCATCACTTATATGTAGAATCTAAAAAAGTCAAAATCAGAAGAGAGTAGAAAGGTGATTGCCAGGGGCTGAGGCATAGAGGAAACCGGGCACCTACTTCCAATTCTAAGATAAGTTTTGGCACTGTGAGGTAAAGCATGGTGACCACAGCTGATAATGCTGTATTGCATACTTAAAATTCGCTAAGAGTAAATTTTAAGTGTTTTTGCCAAAAAAAGTTGGGGGTGCAACTCTGTGAGGTCAAGATGGAGGTGTTAACTGACCGGGTTGTGGTAATTATTTCACAACGCATACATATATCGGATCATCACACTGTACACCTTCACACAATTTTGTCAATTTTATAGACAATTACATTTTTTGATTTTACCTCAGTAAAGTTGGGGGTGAGGGAGAAAGAATTGAGGCCACTGAGAACTGAGAAAACAAAATCATGGCCTTTGACACCCAGGCTTCCCTCCAGTCCTGTTAATGTCCCTGCAGCAGAGCTGGTCCCTGATGCCCTAAGTGGGCCAGCCCAGGAAGCCAAGGGCCACTATGGGGGACACGTGGGGTGCACGTGGCCAGGCTGGGCCCAAGCAGCAAGAGCAGAAACCGCCAGGAGCTGGTTTCGGGGGGAAGCCTCCCACCAACCAGAGAAACTGAAGGTGCTTCTAAGAAGAAAAGGGTCTGCTTAATACTTTTCTCCAACTCATCCATTTTTCAGTATTTGCTTACTTCTCCTTTTCCTTCACTTTCGTCCCCTTTTGAAGACCGTCCAATGTCAACCCCCCATCCCCATCCTACATCCTACAACAAAAAAACAACCAACCCACCACCACCACCACCACCACCACCCAATAAAAGCCACCTTAAGAAAAAGAAGATAAAGAAGTGCTGGTTTGGAATGTTCACTGTTACCCAAGAATTATGACCCAGAAGCAGAGAATCATTAAATCCACTGGTTTCACTTGTACAGCAGCACATACGTCCTACCCACGACTGCACTGCCCGCTGAATCAGGAAGTTTAGAGGGAAAAGGCCCAGCAGAGCCCCCAGTAAATCTGTCTCTTTGTATTCTAATCATAAAAAAGTATTCCCCTCACTTTCTCACACAGGGCCTAACGTCACCTTAACAGTGTTTATCAAGACAGACAAAGTGTCTTCACCAAAGCCAGAACATTTCTCTTCCTTGACAGCAAACACTGATTAAATCTTCCCAGAGAAAAGTTAGGCAGACCAGAATCCACCTTCTTGCCAGGTACAAAGGGACAGACTACAATTCTGGTGTGTCCTCTCCTTTTCTTCTTGTCAGGAAAAATAAATAAAGGTGATAGAATTGTGTAGAAAAGGTCTCCTGAAGATACAGCTGTCTCTGTTTTAACTTAGGTTCAACTATTTCTTACGAGTTTGGGGAATTATCTAACCTAACTAAAAGGACCCCTAAAGTAACTGCTACTAACTGTAAATTGAGGAAACCCCGCGTGTACACAGATGGCGTACAAACCAGAGGCGCTAAATGAGCCTTCCCTCGAGGGACCATTTCAGGGAGGATCCCAAGGGGATGGTGACTTTGCTTCCAATGACAGTAGTGGTGAAAAGGGCTGTGAGGTATGATTACCTCTTCCATATTCAGAATGCCCATTAAAAAAAAAAAAGTAACAAATCCAGCTCACCTTTCCAGGACTCACCAACACTGCAAACAGAAACACATCCTGTTGGAAATCTGGGGAAGAAAATCATGTCTGTGGCCTATGTGCTGATCTGAGCAATAAAGCCTGTTGTGTGTGTGTGTGTGTGTGTGTGTGTGTGTGTTTAAATCACCCCTGTCAGAAATAGAAGATCTCCTTAAAATATGTGACACAGCTCTCTGTGCTTCATGAGCAGTTCAACACAAAAGCTGCAGATCTTACAACGTAGTTATCGGCACCGTCAGCTCCCCGAGAGTCATTCCAGCTGTTGGACTTGGTGAAGTATCTCCTGGTGCCTTTGCAAGTCATCTGCATAATTGCAGAGCTTCCTAATCCCTGCAGAAGAGCCGTACTTGTGCCAGGATAAAGGCTCTCTGCTCCCCAGCCTGGTAACTGGAGGCACACACCTCCCATTCACTTATTCCTGAATGATGGCACTTAAGCATAACTGTGGGAAAGGGAAGCGGGCCCCCTAGCATGCACTTCTCTCTCTTGCCTGCCACTAGTCAGTGATTCTGAATTCACTGGGCACAGCTGGAACTCTCTTTCCTGACCTCCAACCTTGGGTATTTACCAACTGGCTAATGAAGGAACAGTAAGTAACCTCCTGATCGCTGGATAGCCAGATAAGAATGAAAACGGATAGATGTACGCTTTTATTCTAGAGCTGGATAAGAAAAGTAATTTCCATCCCACTGAGCTCTAAAGCGCTGCCTTTCATCCCATTGGGGAAGGTGTGAAGCGTGCTTTGTCCAGACTGGCCTAGCCTTTGATGGATTTATTGACCAGACCTACTGGCTGGAGGAAGTGCAGGGAGACACCTTTTGTTGAGAAAGAAGAATGTACACCACCAACAGGCTTCCAGGACCTCATAAAACGGCCGTTTGGCTTAGAAGATCAGGTCTACAATGTATTAGTATCAGGAGGAAAGCGTTAAGGGCATTTCTCAAGTTTAAAGGAAAACAAAATTTCAAAAGCTGCCAGTGTCTGAAATTGCTGGAGAGGCAGAGTCTGACTCTCACAGACTCTGCTCTGTGAACAGGGTATAGCTTCTGCATAACTTCATCAATTACATTATTTGTCATGGGCTAAAGGACAGGACATACAGGGAGCACTGCGTAGTCTCATCTGGGAAGGGCAGGAGAGGGAGAATGATCAGAAACAGTGAGTTCATTTTGCACTGATCCGTAGATCACAGTGGTGACAAGATGCTGTCTTTCTACTATTTTACAATTCCAATAAAGCTCTGACATTACTACATAGCAATAAAGGGAAGAACAACGAACTGCTGCCTATATGCTGCATTCTGTATTAAAAGGCTGTGCTGGAAGCCTAATTGCTTCTTGGCCGGAGAATTTAAGTCTCTAGCCCCAAGGAGAACACAAGTCATTCTCAAGGTGTGGTGTGTACTGGATTTAACTGGACTCAGGGAACCCTTGTTCAGATCCTCAGAGTAGGTTCTCATCACCTCTGGTAGAAACCATTAACCTGAGCCAGCTGCTTAACTCCTTAGAGTCTCCATTTCCTCACCTGTAAATTGACAGTATAATTTAAATTTCAGGGCTGGATTGAGAAGGAGAAGGAATGATAAGAAACAGTAAAAATGAAGTGAATTAACTATAAAGCATGTTTCACAATGCCTGGCCTATAGTAAGTGCTCAATAAATGCTGGTTCCCTTCCACGTTTATTTTCCACTTTTGATTGTGGCAAAGAAATTCTTGGAGGAAGGAGACAGAGCCAGGTAGTCTAAGAAGTTGTCACTCTTTGAGCTTTCTTGCTGCTGGGGCAGCAGACTTAGCTGAGCCACTATCAGCCCTGTATGCAGGCTCGGTGTACCACTTGCTGAAGTCTCTCATTACGGGGAAGGCATGATAAAGTGCCCAACAAGCAAGAGATATGTTCAGAGCGTTAGCCATCTATCCCAACCCCTGTGGATCCCATGGCAAAGCTTCCTGCTACTGACTCCCCAAACATCCCCCCTCTAAGCCAAAAAGCAAGGCATGAGCTGTTTCACTGCCGTTGATCATTTACATCCATTTCCGATATAAAACGCAATGCTGACTCCCCCCAAAAAAGTGAAGAAGAGTGAGAGGTAGGAGGAAATGGCCAGATGGAAGAACAGCTAAGGTGCCCAATTACAACAAACTGCTTTCCTGCCAGGACACCAACAACAGGACCCCAGCCAGCTTTGCAAGTTGCGACCTCAGCCAGTTGGCTATGTATTTGATGGAAGGAGAGGCCCAACAGTAGAAAAACAAAAGCTCTTTCCCACCAAATGGGAGTGGTCAGAAATGCATGGGAAGAAGACCACATTGTGGTGTCTCAGATTTATTCTCTCCCCACAGCATGGAATGCACATCCACCGCTCACATGCTTGGGGGCTGTTTCTCTAACTACCGGCGCTGCCAATTCCACCTGCAGTCTAAAAACCAGGCTGTACATCTGCTGCCTCATCTTTCCACATGTAATAACCGAAACACTATTTTTCATGCTCCAGAAAAATGCAAACACAGCTCAACTGATCCACTTCGAATCCTCCCAAACAATTCAATTGAGGATGAAAACCAAGGAGAGAGTTCAAAGTGAAGAGTGTTGGATGTCTTAAGGCATGGGGAGAGGGGGTGTGTGTATAGGGGAAGGTCTCTTTTTAGTAGAGTTACTGCTGGTTTCAAGGACAGGTGCTACCCTAATTTTAAAGTTTGTCAGATATGCATCCTATAGGACTGCAGGTGACATCCTTTAGGGTTGTAATATTACTGCCTTCTCTAGAATCTATTGGTTGGCAGTCATGCTTGGATGTGGGTGACTATCAGACAAGTCCTGTCAATTGCCTCTAGTCACCTGATTCGACTAAATGCCCCTCCAAAGCCAAAAATCAGACATAGTTTGGAAGTCTGTGAGTCAAATAATTAAGGTAAGGGCAAAAAAAATCAATAGTTAACATGACCAAGTGCAAGTCACAGGCCTGGCAGTTATGGTGGCAGGCAGAGGGGCCTACGCACACGACGGTCCGGAATCTAGGCACTGGCCACTTAACAATGGAGGCTTTCTTCCTTTCTTTGAATGCTTTTCAATTCTTCCTAAAACTAATCATCAACTCCTGGAAGGATCTTTGAAGGTAAGGACCCTGCAGTCCCTTTCAATTCTCTGGTGTTTACAGGAGCTGGTGGGGGAGGGACCCGAGGGGCAAGAGACAGAGATCTCAGACCACTCAGTTGCACACTCAACTCAACACCATCATGTGCTAGATCAGCTCAGACTTGACACTGCTCCTTGAGAAGAGCTTTGCCCCTTATGAATCCACACGTGGTTGAGTAGCTTTTGTGACACACGATGACTGGTCTGAATATCCTGCTGCAAACACCTTAATGTAAGGAGCCACATGGAAAATGAGAGGCAGAGATGAGAAAAAGGAGAAAGAGTAGAAAAACTGAGCCTGCCAGCTATAAAGCAGGGAGCTGGGGTGCAGACCTGCAATTCAGGATGGAGAGGGGTAATCACAGTGCTGTGGGCTCTCACACAGATCATTGGTTTTTATTGTAGATATGGGAAAGAAACCACAGAGCAAATTTCAGTCATAGAGAATATTCTTCTTAAACCAGTACAACCACTACTTCACCACCAATGGCTCCACAGTCCTTATACCTCTAAATAGTGGAGATTAGTTTTGAAAAAAAATTTTTTTTTCTTAATTGAAAACCTTTCCCTACAATTCACATGCCTTTCTTGAGTCCCCCTTTTCCCATCCCCTGTCCCCTCCCACCCCTGCCACACACAACAGGCTTGAGGAAATAGAATCTACTCTCCTCTCCCCCCAAAAAAATCATACGGGTCGTTGGGGGGGGGGAAGGCTTCACATAAGAAATGAGAAAAACAGGATTCCTTTCCCTGAGTTATAAAAACTGAAAGGTACAGGGAATTTTATAGACCCAGAAAGTGATGAAATGAAGAGAAAGACATCAAGTCTACCCAAAAGGTGATAAAATATTTTATTTGTTTTTTGGTTGTGAAAAAGAAAATAAATCATTAAGATGACTGTCAGAATGCCTCAAGGAGAAGCGCATCGAATAGGACTTGGCTATAAATGTTGGAGAGTGTAATAAAAGAGTTGGGTTTGTTTCCTTAGCAGTTGTCTGGGTTGAGCCTTCCTGTTTCAACACAGGAATCAGGGGCAATGGTAAAAGTCCACCCGCCATGGGGCATGCATTATTGCCTTTCCAAGCTGGCCCCGTCCAACAATCCCAGGGCAGCTGCTCCCACCTATACACCGGTTCCTACTGAACACAGACACTACAGGACATGCTGTCAAATGCCAGGGCATCAGGATCACAATTTGCTTTTCATGATTACTGATTACTTCATTTATACCTGCTTATAAAACAGGGTTGGGACAGGGCTGGGTGAATGGTGGTGGGGGGGGGGTTGTTATTATTTCTCTTGGTCTAGGAATTCAAGATGAGGAAGGCAAGGTTCTTGCCCCAAGCAACTCAGTCTAAAGGACTTTGGGTTAATTCTGATATTGTTTAATGGTGTATTTCGAGTGACTGAAAGACAGAGAAAGGTGACAGAAGAGCTGTTATTAAACCAACTGTTGATTTTATTTAACCCTGGGAAGGATTAGTTATGAATGTGTAAAAGAGGTAGGATTTTCACCTAACCCACATACTTGCATTCAGCATTTTGCCTTGAATATGTTCTTCTTTTCTAGATGTCAAGCTGTCCTATAAACATGTGATGGCTCAACTAAGCCTTAAAAGTTAAGACTCAAGACTAAGTTTCTTATATCTGTAGTGAATATAAATATTTTGGACTCAGAAATAGGGGCACCTGGATGGCTCAGCTCAGTCAGTTGGGTGTCCAACTTTGGCTCATGTCATCATCTCATTGTTCATAAGTTCGAGCCCTTCATCAGACTTGCTGCTGTTAGCACAGAGCCTGCTTCAGATCCTCTGTCCCTCTCTCTCTGTTCCTCCCTCCTTCACACTCCCTCAAAAGTAAGTAAAACAGTAATAAAAGAAAGAACAAACTCAGAAATAAACTGAACTTTGGAAAGACTGGAACTAAACACACATGCCAGTCAATATTGATCTCCACTGTTACCAATATAGTCAAATTTGATCTGGGACAATCCAGTCTCATGTTTGTCCTGGACAATCCAGTCTCATGTTTGTCCTCTACATCATATACAATTGGACCCAAGAACAGTACCACAAACAGCACCATGGGAGGGACAGGTAGGACCTGTAAAATGGAGATGACTCCAGCTACCTTGCAGTGGTACCCCACTATGATGGCACAGGTCTTAAGTGTTGAGGTGCTCTCCCCACCATCACAAGGACAAGGCCTTAAGATAGCTTTATGGAGATCATCACTGAATACTCCATGATCAACCTACGGGACCACTGAGCAGGCAGAGGTGCTCCAAATCACCATTCCTTTTCATAGCTGCATCCCTGCCCTTTAGATCCACACCCAGGCAGGCTAGAGGTCTGGTAAATCATATAATCATTCTACATTGACCATGAGAATGGCCAATTTTGACCATACCAGACGATACAAGGTCTCAAATAGACACATGGCTGAAACCTGCACCTATGAAATATCTTTCCAGAATGAGACATGACTCCATGTCCGAGGTACGTTTATATAACTAATATTACTAAACAGGTACCTTGGCCCTCGAGTCCACTGCCTGAAGACTCTTATTCATTTGGAACCAATATGAGCCAGCCTGGATGACTCAGGAGAATGGTAATGATTGGATGAGTAATCGTTCTCTTGAAGTCACTAGTTAGGATAAAAGCAGTTGTTCATTACCTGACAAGACAGGTTCCTCAGGCTGGCCAAAAACAGAACAAATAAATCAATGTCACTTTCCTCCCTCACATTTTAAAACTCTATATTTAAAGTCTGCATTTTGGCTCACAGTTCAAGGAAAGCTATCCACAGAGCTTTCAAGGAGCTAGGAGAGAGGTGGCAGAGAGGACATCTGGAATCTTAGTGGGGCAAAAGCCTATAGGTACAGCACTTGGCTCTCTGCTCTTGGTCACTGCTTCGTTATTTTAGGAATCCTTTAGATAAAACCAACACAATGCCTTCTTCTAACAGAGTAAACACACACCGACACACGAAAGCCTCTAACATGGCAGCTCATTTTAAAGACTTGAAAATCTTTCTGAGTATAACCCATCTCAGAAGTAAATCCATGAATGCATTAGGGATCCTCCTTTCCTAATGAATCTGCATCGCCCCACTATTTTCCATGTTGCGTTACTCTAATTTACCCTTTTGAGAGAGAGATGTTAAAATACTGTTTATCTGCAACTAGCAGACAAACGCATCCTGGGGAGATAATGCACAGTATAGTGAATATAAACAGTGGTGTATTATAATCAAACTTACTAAAAGACTAAATCTTAACTATTCCAACCACTAAAAAGAAATGGTAATTATGTGACATGATAGAGATGCTAACTATCACTACAATGGTGACCATATTCTAATATATCAATGTATCAAATCAACATGTTTTATACCTTAAATTATATAACGTTATATGTCAAATATATTTCAATTACAATGTGTTAAATACTGTTTAGTTACAAATGAAATGCTACTGAAGACAGGCAAACACTAAACTGATTGAATAGATGGCAAGTAACTATATACTATTCCCCTCATATTAGAGTTCCTTTGGATAAGAGCTGAGTAGGTTTATACTACGTGTGATTTTGGTAATAATCTAATTGGATATATTGCTGAGTCTATGAAGTAAGATTAAGTAAAAATGCTTGACCACGCATCCAAAGTATCTCTGAAATTTAATAGCAAAAGAGAAGCTAGGCTCCTGGGACTGAGTACATGTTGTGGGTAATAATACTCTGCAAACACATCTATTCATCATCTACCTGGTGGTGCCACACTGAGAGGTTAATGCAGATCCCCCACATAGGAGTAACCACCTTACTCTGCCTTTCCCAAGCAGGCACCCACATTTGGAGAAGGGGGGGCACATGGCTAATAAGTAGACAGGACTTGATGTTCACATGATAAATGTGGAAAGTACTCATGGTGAAAACAGGAGAACCATGCATGGGCTTGCCATGCTTAGACACAGAGGAAGTTTTCATCTTCCTTCTGGAAAGACTTCTTGAAGATGCAATTGCAAGAGCAGCTTAAGGTTAAATCTGAAATGCTCTGCTTTAGCCGGACTGCTAATAACAACCTTTCAAGAAGGAGCCACTGAGGATGATAGGAAAGTTGCTTAAGTGTCTGATGCTATGGGTTAGAAGCTGAGGGGTGCATGTGTGGACGGGTAAACACATTCTAACCATTTAAAATGCCTTCTCCAACTCAGATTCCCTTGCCAAGAGCCAGCCTAGAGCAGAGTCCTTTCCATCTCTTGCTATTTTTTTAAACTCCCTTTCTGTGTTTATTATTAAGCAATCATCTTCACTGCTAAGGGGGAAAAAAGGGAGAGGCTTATACAAACTTTCAGCTATTGTCTTCCTACAACATTGGTCATAAAACCAATGAGAAAGGGGAACAATGAAACCCAGCAATCCCAGGGTGAGTCAAAACTATAGTGGATTCAGGTAAATCCCATGTCTGAAATGTCCTCTGTGGGCAAAAGGTGACTCAACCTCCCCTTCAGGAAACAGAAGGACTTTTACATGCACTCAAGGACCCTCTGGTGAATCAGTTCTCTAAGCACACTACATCATCCTGTCCACCGCTGACGCGGAAGGCCCACCTGCCTCTCGCCCACCCCTCCGTCCTCTGCACTCACATCCCACTCCTGGGCATCACCAGCCTCCCCAAACAGGCTATGTTAGCCAGAGCCAAAGGAAAACTAATATTCATCAACCAAGCCTATAGGAAAACAAAGGTACAGGCTTTGGTAGTCCTGGTTGGCCAAACAGGTAGGAGCTAAAGAGGTACTGGTCTGCTGGACAGATCCATCCCAGGAAGCAATTAAGTTTACAGCCAGGAAAGAACAGCCCCAAAGGCCTTGGAAACAAAAGCAGCTTCCTGCCGGTGTTCTGTTCTCTCATTCTGTCATAAAGGCAGGCTGAACTATTCAGTGGCAACCACAGACAGTAAGGCACTGTCGGCAGCATGTCTGCTGTAGAGACCTGCCTGTCAGGTTTTCATGCCTATGTGAGGGGATAAACTATCCCAGCTGGTTCAAATCAGAAAAAAGGAAGCAAGTATCCAAAAAGGAAAAAGTATTTGATGGAGGACATGAATATAAACTCTCTTCAAGACTGGCTGAAGGAGGGGCACCTGGGTGGCTCAGTTGGTTAAGCCTCTGACTTGGCTCAGGTCATGATTTCATGATTTGTGGGTTCGAGCCCCGTGTTGGGCTCTGGGCTGACAGCTCAGAGCCTGCAACTTGCTTCAGATTCTGTCTCCATCTCTCTCTGCCTGCCCCTCCCTGCTCATGCTCGCTTGCGTGCTCTCTCTCTCTCCCTCTCCCTCTCATATAAACAAACATTTAAAAAATTTTAAAAAAGATTAGCTGAAGAAAAGATCATAAATGTAATAGTTTCCACCAGTATAGTTAGAGCATTGCTAGGATTTCTTGCTTAACAATCAAGAGATGTGGCCTTCAGGGAAGTTCCTGGTGTGGGAAGGTGAGAGGTGATAGGAGGGGAGGGCAGCCAGCAGCGTCCTCTCCATCATCCCTACTCCACCTTCTGCCCTCCCTGGTGGGGCTGTGCACGTTTAGACTGCCTATAGTCCAGCTCAGATTCCAGATGGAGTCCATATTAGGGTGACCATGCAGGTTCTCACACATGCAGAAGTTGTGGCAAGCATGTCCTAGCCCTTAAGGGGAACAGTCAGTGATGCTAACCTGAGTCAAAGCGGGAGGACAAGGACATCAGAAGGAGGTGGCGAGTTATGGAGCCAAGAGGCAACAATGAGAAGTGATGGAGAGAAGATGCCAGGTGCCTGGAATAATTGGCCTCAAATCTTAGCCTGGGAGTGTCTCCCCATTCTAGTGCTAACTGTAAAGTCCTGGCCCCTAAATGTGTTCCAAGCCTGTCAAACTAAGGAAGGGACCATGGGCCACTTCACCCATGGTTACAAGGGTAGTCTTAAAAATGTCAGTGAAATTTGCCACTTTCCTTACATAAACCACCTGGACTGAATGTAGTTCCACAAATACTGTACAAAAGTGACTGTCAACCCACTCTTTCCCTGGGGCCATCCTTAAACAAGAAGATAAATACATTCTTTTATTTTGAGCTTAGGCTCTCTGATTACCTGAAGCCAAGGACAAGAGACTATCTGGAAGGCTATGGAGGACATTATGAAATATTCTCATCCTTCAAGCATCTCCCCCCACCCACGCTCTCTCTCTCTCTCTCTCTCTCTCTCTCTCACACACAGAAGAGTTACTCTCCATTCCACAGGACAAGTGTCTTTACTATCTCCAATTAGGGACTCCTACAATGTGACCAGATCCATTTTTGGCCACATGTATTTACCCAGAAAGGTTATGGCTCTCTCCAAATAGCTAATGTCCCTGCTTCTAGAAAAACTACATGCCCAAGAGAGAACTCTGCTAAGAGTCAAGAAGATTTCATTTCCATTAACCTGAGAAACACTTGGGGTTAATGCAGACTCTGGAGCAGTCTGCCTGGGTGGAACCCCACTTCTGCCACTTAGTAGCTTTATGACACTGGGGGAAGTTAGTTAATCTCTCTGTGCCTTGGTTTTCTCACCTATAAAATAGGGATAAAAATAGTACCTACTCATACGACTATATAATGACCAACTGCGTTATGATATGTCAAGGACTTAAAGCAGTCCTTTTGACATACAGTAAGAACAAATTAACATTTGATGTCACTATTACTATCTCTATCATTAGATATCTAATGATATCTAATATCATTAGTATTATCATTATCATTATTATACTCTTGAGTATGTTACACAGCAGACCTCCATTTTCCAGACTTCTCTCAGATGGGCTGACAATACCGTCCCTACTGCAGGATAGTTTAAGGCAAAATAAAAAATTTCAGATTGCTTTCCTATCAAAGCTAAGAACCTATGATAACTTTTACATGGCCATGAATTCTTTGCAGCTATTACATTAAGAAGTGAAATCTATTTTCAACTCCCTCAGAGGCACCAGCTGGATATGGTGGCATAAGGGATCCAAGGCAACACTAGTCGGAACCCAGCCCAAATTGTTGACCCACAGTATCATGAGCAAATAAAATGGTTGTTGTTCTAAGCCATTAAGTTTCTGGTGGTTTCTTATTATGCAATAGATAACTGATACAGAGCCCCAAACAAATGAGGCTTTATTATCAATAGCATTTCAAACACAAACATTCACATGAAACCAGGCCACTTTGTCTGTCAGCAGGTTAACCAACCACCACATGGGGCTTCCAAGCTCTCAGCCCACTCACCCAGGGCCAGTAAGGCCACCACAGTCAGCACATTAACTTGGGAAAAGCCAAGACCAACTCATGATCAGACCTGGAGAGAGAGAGGCAAGCTTTCTGTGCCAAGGAAGAGGCCAAATTAGGCCTTTGCAGGGGTGAGGTGAGTGGTATAGAAACACAGGATTTAGTTCCCTTTAGTCCACTATACAATTCAGGGCCCAAAATGGCAAGATATGGCTTCCTTGGAAGTAAATTTATACGATGTGTCTTAAATATTGCACGATGAAGTGGGTAGATGCCTTCAAGGCACAAGCAAACCAATTCAAGGTCAGAATCAACCATGTAATCCCCATGGTCCAGATACATGGCTCCAAAAATTCAGGGAGCCCAGAACATCTTCATTTGTTCTGCTGGTCACAGCAAGAGAATTATTACACTCCAAGCTTTGATTTTGCTGTGACCTAAGCAAAAAAACCTATCTCACTCCACAATACAAAAGCAAAAAAAAAAAAAAAAAAATGCCAAGTTCCATAGATCAGTGTTCTGTCATCTGTAACATGTGGGAAGAACTGATAATCAACTTTGTAGGAGAATCACTCTGAAATACATTAGGAGAGACTTAGGAAGTTTAAGTTCCTGTCTGTTATGAGCAAGGCAATCACATCTAAATGAAAGCAATTTTATTAATCTGGTAAGTTGGGTGACCCATGGCGCTTAAGTTTCTCAGGTGAAGACCAGTAGCATTTATCTGTCCATGTATTTGTTTACTCGTCCCATATTTTGGACGAGTCCCATATTTGTTGAGCACATACTTTGTACCATACAGGTCTGTGGGTGTCCAGGCATGAAAAAGTTGAGACAGGAAGAAAGCACAGGGGTGAAGAGATCAAGGATTATATAAAAGTAGCTAAGATACTCCACATTTCAAGAGCTTACAGGGCTGGTTATCTTGAAAAACAAAATTTCCTGCTTGAAGCAATTCAGAGTAATCCAGCCAAGCCATGCCCAAATTGCTGCACCGATTGGAACTGATCACGTTATAACTCAAGGGAGTTCAGAAAACTCCTGATTTCATGGAATCACAGAGCTGAGTGGATGTAACTGGTCTGCATATGAAGATACTAAAGTGAAGTAATTTACCTGAGAACTCACGACTGGTTTCAATGCAGAGCCGAATCCGGGTCTCCTGGTCTCAGTCCAATAGGACTTCCACCAACCCCATAGAGACCTGTCTCAGGATACAAGCCATTTACAGTGTGAGGGTGCAGAGACACCCCACAAATCGAACCCATCTTGCAGTAGACAGACACTAGCTATTCAATATAGTGAGCAGAAACTCTGCACTTGTCACATGGGAGGAACCCAAGGATACAACTTCTTGTGAAATAAACTGAAGCACCTCTAACCATACACTCGAATGCTCAGCAGCCATTAAAACAGGCTTCTGAGACAACAGCACAAGAAAATACTTGTTAGATTTAAATTTCAAAGCTTAAATATGTAGTATGTAAACAAACTATATACAAAGGTAAAAACAGCAGCAAAACACATAACAGGTTCATGACTAACGTGGGCATCTTTTAAAACTGGATGAATTCTTCATTCTTTCTGCTATTCCCTACAGACCAAATATTCCTTAACATTCTTTTAATTTTTTAAATGTTTATTCAGTTTTTGAGAGAGAGGGGGAGAGAAAGAAAGTGAGCAGGGGAGGGGCAGAGAGAGAGAGACGGAGGATCCAAAGTGGGCTCTGAGGCACTGATAGCAGCAAGGCCGATGTGGGGCTTGAACTCACAAGCTGTGACATCATGACCTGAGCCAAAGTTGGAGGCTCAACTGACTGAGTCACCCAGGTGCCCCTGACATTCCTGAACTACTTATATATTTTTTTAATGTCTTGGCCAGTTCACTGAGAAGAGACACATTGTCAATGACAGGTGGTGATCAGCAGGCAAAGGGCATGTGAGCAGGGGCAAGTGCGAAAGTCAGGTAGAGGGCCAGCCCTGAAATATCTGAGTGCAGGTCAAAGCCTCAACGTGCTTGGACCCTGTTCTGTGCTGTTCAGTCAGTTATATTCCTGATCTGCCACTTCTAGCTTGGCTGTCTAACTTTGGGCAACTCACCTACTTTATTTAAACTTCCATTTCCTCAACTGCAAAAGGTGGATATCAATAGGACCTTCTTCGTAGGAATGCTGTGCATATTGAGAAAGAAAAGAAAATGCTTAGTCTAGTGCCTGGCAGAAAGTAGGAGCCAGCAAATGTTAGCTGTCATGATGATGATGATAGAGATGCTAATAGAGTTATTATTTTTTACCGTCATTTTTATCAGTATTATGATGTTCCTAATACTGTTTAACACTGTAACTAAAAAGACATTAGGTTTCCTTGCTTTGGAAGATATCCCAAAGCTCACTGCTGGACTGTCCCTTCTCTGATTTCCATACTCTTTGGGTTTATTACTAGTAGACTCTTAAGTTGAAGTAACGGCTTGCACACCACCTAGCATGCCCTGGGGGAAACAATGATAACATACAGATTCTTACTTGTTTTCTTGGGCCTAATTAGGATAGTACAATGTCATCCTTTTAAAAAGGCAAGGAATAAACCATCTTAGCACATATTCTCCAGAATTCTGCTTTGTACTTGAAACATGTAATTATCATTAACAAACACAGACGCTAATAATTCCATCTGCTCTTTAGACAAGAAACAGGAAGATGTCTGGCCCCATCCACTCTCAATCTCAGACAACTTCCTTTGGAAGCCGCCTCCGTCACCCATCAGATGCAAGATGGGAGGTCTGTTTACAAGGCAGAAGGTTTCTGGGCTGGGAGCTAAGAGCCCACACAAAGAAGACGACTCCTCAGTAGACCAGGTTCAGGTCCCTGAAGCCTCAAAAAGACATTCTATGGCCTTGGCAGCCTGACATCAGAAAACCCGACCTCAGATTCAGTTTGTTTTTTCACTGAGAAAAGAGAGGCCTAACAACTGAACCTGGTCAACCTGTGGATTAAGCACCGTACCCAAAACCACAAGGGCAAAATGAATGAAACAAATAAAAAGCAGTCGTTAAACATGTTAAACATGCCCAAATATACGCTCTTGCCTTTTCTTTGTTGGGGTAACACCTTCATCCTCTTTTGCATCAGGAAATATTTTCTAATACTTAACAGTTAAATGTTCTAAAATTACAAATGCTCAGTAATTATGCACGTAGTTAACTAAGTAGAGTTAGCAATGTATTTCACCTGATATAGACATTTCTGAGCATTTCTCCCTATACCCCACAGATTCCTGCCCCCATCACTGGGATAGTAACTGTAGAAGATGCTCCTATAATTGACCAAATTAGGGTATTATGTGGGAAACAGAGAAATCTATCATCCACTAATCATTCCCTGGGCATAGGGACTCCCTCCTTGGGTTCACCATAAATATGACTTAAGCCAAATTCTGCCTTCCAAATCCCAGGCCCACAGTAAGCATCACATGGGTAGGATGGGCTAGAAAACGTGGCAAATCACCCAGATGACAGGCAAGAGACAGAGTCCCAAGATGTTCAGGAGTCCGTGTGGGTCCCTGATCATCTAACCCTGAGCTCCCAAATGAAAAGCCAACTATTGTCTGCAATCGCTTCCATTCTTACCTCAGAGAGAGCACGGCTGTCAGGCTCCTCTCTCCAACGGTGAGGAGGTCTGTGCCCAAACAAAGTAACCAGCCTACCAAAGATAAAAAGATAAGGTAAGAACTACTGCTGGCAAGGAGTTACATTCCTCCACATCTGGAACATTTTCTGACAAAAAACCGGTCTCCGGATGTTTGAAGACCTTTCAGACTACAACGGCAGCAACATAATCAATTGAACAATATTAAATGCATGAAATCCCTGGAATCAAGTCAGGTGGGACTGCTGAAGTTATAGAGAGTGAGCTAATGTTTTATTAACACACACCTGGGGCCTAATTGGGAATGGTAATAATTGGTGAAATCATATACCTCATCACGTCCCTCCACAAAAATGGCTGTTTACCAAGGAGCTGGCAGAACTTTGTATAACACTTACATATATCAGGGTGTGTTGGCAGGTCAGAGCATTCACACACTCAACACATCCGCACACAATGGAGACTCTATGCCATGGAACTAACCCTGCTTTGGAAGATGGCCCTACTGGCTGATGAAATAATGACAGCATGAGACTTGAACCCAAATGAGGGGGTGGGTGGGAAATGCAATCTTCTTCCACAAGCACTCAAATCAGCAAATGTAAAAGGCAATTGTGCCCAATTCTAAGGAAATCCTATATATTTATATCCCTCATCTGTGATGCTGATTTCATGTGTCCAATCAACTTGAATGGGTATGGTACCCAGTTGTTTGGTCAAACACAAGTCTAGATATTGTTGTAGAGATAATTTTTAGATGTGATTAAGTTACATCAGTAGACTTTAAGTAAAGCAGATTATCCCTCATGGTATGGATGAGCCTCATCTAACCAGTTGAGGCCTTAAGAGACAAGACTGAAGTTACTTTAGGAAGAGGGAATTCTGCCTCTAGCAGCCTTTGGACTTGAGATTATGACATGAACTCTTCCCTGTGTCTCCAGCCTGCTGGCCTTCCCTGCAAACTTTGGACTTGCCAACCTCCATAATTATGGGGGTCAATTCCTTAAAAATCAATCTATCTATTGATCAATTGCTAGACACCACACACACACACACACACACACACACACAAGTACACACCTTATTGTTCAGGTTTCTCTGCAGAACCCTAATATACCATCTAATGTCGATAAAAATGCATTAACTTGTAACATACGTATACAATGCGAGGACAACAACACAGAAAAGAGGCTAGAGCATGAGGAAAATTAGTCCATAGAAATGTATTTTTAAAGTATTAAAATATTACTTGATGTGGTTGATAAATTAGGTTCATGAGCATCCTAGTGGCCAATGCAATGAAGAAAGGACACATGATAATCACGCGGACTTTAAGATAAAATACAATGTAAACATTCAAGACTGTTAGCCTTTTTTTGTTGTTGTTATTAAGAAATTTCTCCCAAGCTGGGTGCCTGGGTGGCTCAGTGGGTTAAGCATCTGACTCTTGGTTTCGTTTCAGGTCATAATCACAGTTTGTGAATTTGAGCCCCATGTTGGGCTCTGCACTGACAGGACGAGCCTACTTGGGATTCCCTGTCTCCATCTCTTTGGATTCTCTGACCTCCCACCTTCTCAAAATAAAAAACCAACATGAGGAGGGGGAGGAAGGAGGAGGAGGGGGAGGAGGGGGAGGAGGAGGGGGAGGAGGGGGGAGGGGAAAGAGGGGGGAAGAGGGGGGAGGAAGGGAATGGAGGAGGGAGGGGGGAGGGAGGTGGGGGAGGGGGAAGGAGAGGGAGGGGGAGGGGGAAGGGAAGGGAGGGGGAGGGGGAAGGGAAGGGAGGGGGAGGGGGAAGGGGGGGAGGGAGGGAGAAGGAGGAGAAATTTCTCCCAAGGTGTTAACCTTCCCCTCCTTGGGTAAATTCTTCAAGTCCTTTAACACCCACACTAAAGGGTTAGGAGGGAGAGTACTTAGACATGCCTCTCCGTACACATAGTAGGGAGCCTCCTATAATGCCTCTTCCTATATCCCTCATGAGATACGATGCCAAAGCACAATTCACTGAAGTGATTTAACAAGGCCAAAAAGAAGCCCAAACACACGGCAATCTGATCATCTGGCTTGACCCAGGGATAAACATGAGAATTTCTGGGAGAATTAATGAACCCCCATATCCTTTGAGATACTTCCCAGAAATATTATTTCTCCCAGTGCAAAGCTGGGTGGAAAGTGGGCTACACTGCCTGAGGCCTGTGCTCCTGGCAACTGTCTAGAGTCAAGGTTTTCCCTATTGCTGATCAGGGGCAGAGCCACAGAAAAACTGCCTTTAGATGGATTTGCAAGCTCAGGCAATACATGTCTAAAAAAGGTAAGGTTTAACTTTTATATGTTTGAATTTGTAGAAGTCTTATATACCCTCCTGCACTGGAATCAGTTTTTAATTTTTTTATTGTGGTAAAATATACATAATAAAAAATTTACTATTTTAACTATTTTTTAAGTTTATTTTTGAGAGAGAGAGAGAGAGAGAGAGAGAACACACATGCATGCACATGAGGCTCAGAGAGAGAGACGGAGAGAGAGAATCCCAAACAGGCTCTGCACTGTCCGCACAGAGCCCGTGTGGGGCTAGAACCCACGAACCGTGAGATCACGACCTACGCCCAAATCAGGAAGCAGATGCTTAATCAAGCCACCCAGGCTCCCTTATTTTAACTATTTCTAAGTATACAACTGTGTGACATTAAGTATATTTCCAATGGTATGCAACCACCACCACCATCCATTTCCAGAAATTTTTCATTATCTCAAACAGAATCTCGGTACCCGTTTAACAATGAGACCCCCCTGCCCCCTCCTACAGCCCCTAATAACTCCTATTCTACTTTCTGTCCCTAAGTTTGCCTATTTGGTACCTCACATGAGGGAGCAATGTACTATTTGCCCATTTGAGTATTTCACTTAGTATATGCTTTCAGGGTCCATCTGTGTTGTGCCATGTACCAGAATTCCATTTTTTATGGCTGAATAATATTCCATTGCTAGTATATACCACGTTTTGTTTACCCTGGAATGATTTTTTAAATATAATTAATTCAACAATTATTGAATATTTACAATGTGAGAACTTTGATTTTTTTTGAACATCAGCTTTATTCTAAGAACAGTATATGAGCGCCAGAAGTGCTATTCCACAAGGAACCAATTAATCGTATGAATCCTAGTTTCAGAACCAGTATCAGCAGCAAGAAAACAAAAGTCTAAGTAGTTTTTCTGCCCTAAGGATTAGGTGAATCTCCCCCATAATTTTAATTAATGTTCTTCATGTTTAAAGCTGAAGTGGGACCAGAATATCCCACCATGTGGCCAGCAGACTCTGTAATACTTCAGATCATGGTGCCTACAGCTTATACAGGGTTGTTCCTGACCCCTGACCCAGTGGTAATGAGCTTCTAGCTAAACAGCTGATGTCAAGAAGTCAGAAACTTCCATCCCTGCAGATAAAATACCCTGACAGAATCAATGAGAAAAGCGCATCTTCCCATAACTGGCTTGCCATCCATCAGCTTTGTATTTCTAGGCATATACATAAGGGAATAAGTCTTACGTGTGGAAACATGGGTATTTCCACAGCACCTCCCCAGCAAGACAACTTAATAGTTGAAAGAGAAAGCAGGAACCTGCACTTCCCTCCAGTTTTCACCTTTAGAGTGTATAAAAGAGCAGATGGCATGCCAAGGAGGGATACCACCACACACCTGAATTCACAAAAGTGGCCCGGTGTGAGTCATCAAAAGATATCCGCGGGAAGCTGATAAAAAACAACCATTTCTGCACACTGACACGGGAATTGCAGGCAAAATCAAGAACCATAGAGGATTTAGGCCACTTTGTTCAGTGTAAACTTCTCAGCTGGGAGATCTGCTGTCATCCCAGATTGTTAACAATTGGCTGAGCTGAAGTTCATTACTACTTTTGTGTTGAGTTCACAGGGAATATGTCATTCGACCAACAAAAGTGGTTTTACAAAAACAGAATTTATCCTGGAGATCCTGCTGTATGTTTTTTTTTTAATGTTTTATTAATTTTGAGGGCAGTTGGGTGGCTCAGTCGGTTAAGGGTCCAACTTTGCACTCTCTCTCAAAAATGAATAAACATTAAAAAAAATTAAATACTTATTTTGAGAGCACACGAGTGGGGGAGGAACAGAGAGAGACTGACAGAGGATCTGAAGCAGGATCTGCGTGAATAGCCCCGAGCCCGATGTGGGGCTCAAATTCACGAAATGCCAGATCATGCCCCGAGCTGAAGTCGGACACTGAGCCAACTGAGCCACCCATGTGCCCCTCTCCTGTATGTTAAGACTGACTTCAAAATCAAGAGTTTTTCATAGATAAAAACAAAATGAACACTGTTAAGACTGTTCCTTTTAGTATGTAGGTAGAGTCCACTGCCTCTGAAACAGAGATTTCCATGGGTTGTAGAAGCCGGCCCCAAACAGGCTGAAAGTAGGATGCTCTAATACAAAGGATCTCAAACTAGTCTAATCAGGAAATCCCAGCATGAGAAGGCACTCAGTTCTCTGTCACAAGTAATTGCTCTACCCTTCTTCCAAGGGCATCAATGATTCACATTCTGGAAGTGGATGAGGGCCACAACTTGAGTATGAAAATTTCATCTGTGATCATCATTCTGATCCTCCAACTTTTGTTAAGTACATTCAAACTTTTCTCATGTATAAACACACACACATCCTCAAAAATATTATCCTGTGGCCTGGATCCATTTTCAAAGATAAGAACTCAATAAGGCAAACAGGGTTCATCAGAAGATATAAAATTAAATCTGAACTTGGTAGGGGCATCTGGATGGCTCAGTCGGTTAAGTGTCCAACTTCGGCTCAGATCTGATCTCACCATTCATGAGTTTGAGCCCCACATTGGCCTCTGTGCTGACAGCTCAGATCCTGGAGCCTACTTTGGATTCTGTGTCTCCCTCTCTCTCTGACCCTCTCCCACTCACACTAGGTATCTCTTTCTTTCTCTCTCTCAGAAATAAACATTAAAAAATTTTTTTTTAACTTGAACTTGGTAGAATTCCAATTCCTTTCTGTTGTGGGCTGAATTATATCCTCTTTCCTCCAAAATTCATATGTTGAGGTGCTAACCACCCCCCCCAACCTCAGAATGTGACTATACTTAGAGACAAGGTCTTCGAAGAGATGATTAAGTTAAAATATGTTCCTTAGGGTGGGCTCTAATCCAATGCAGCTGCTATCCTTATAAGACATTTAGACACAGACCTGTACAGAGGGAAGACCATGTGAGGACACAGGGAGAAGATGACCATGGGAAGTGAAGGAAAGAGACCTCAGAAGAAACCAAACCTGCCCACACCTTGATCTCAGACTTCCAGGCTCCAGAACTGCGAGATAAGAGATTTTTGTTGATCGTGCCACCTAGTCTGTGGTACTTATTATAGCAGCCCTAGATAACTAACACCCCTTCCCCTTTCCTTTCTCCTCTGATTTCCAGGGAGGCGACTGTACAGGTGGCAAGGACACTCTGTCTCCTACTCCTCTCAAGGGCCTCGCTGCCATTCATTTCTTTATCCCCAAACCAGGGCAATCTCTAAATCCAAAGAAAGTGATGAGTAGGAACACCTCAAAAATACCCTGAGGACCCCAACTCTAAAGCAGGGGACCAATGCCTGCTCCAAGACCTGTGACCTCCAAAACTATAGGAACTTTCTCTGCCTTTCCCAAATGCTGCCTACTAACCAGAAGTTGGCCTGCAAACAATCTTTGGGATACTGTTCCCAGAAACCATGTCTTCATTTCTCTTGCCTTAATACCCAAGGCTGGCTCAGATGCCTTAACCCACCTTAGTTCCCTCTCTTTTTAAAAGGAAAGGAGAGGTTGGGGGCCAAAGAGCCTTGCACATTACAGAAGCGAGTCCAGAGCCAAGAGATTATCAGGGACCAGAGGACTCCCAGTTGCCTCAAGACGATTCACAAGTAATTACTTTCTCCTTCACTGGAGAAGTTCATACAGGACAGCTGATGTCCTTTGTTAGTGCTGGGAGCCATGAACACCAGAGCTTAATTTTCACTCTCCACAGATAATGTAGGCATTGGGTCTGGCTCCAGGTGCTCTGGCTTGAAGACGACTGCATTGCACTCAGGGAAGGAACCATGGACTGAACCACGGACTGGACTGTTGGCGGTAAGTCATCAGAAACAGAGGAAGCACAAGAGAGCACCTAGCCTGTGTTCACATTCCAGCTCCGCTAGTTTCCACCAGCTCTCGGTCTTGCTCCGCCAGCCCCCCAAGCCAACACAAGCTTGACATGGCTTTGCCTGGAGTGTCCTGAAACAGACGTGAAATCTATTACAAGTAATGCCCCCAGGCACTCCTGGGGTCAGGAAATGAGGCTCCTGGGTCCTCTCTGGACTGCAATCATGGGGTGGGGGCTCCAGTCCAGGGTGCATTCCAGTGGCAGGGGACCGCTAACACTTAACGTTAATGTTCACGCCTGCCAAGTCCCAGCCCCATGGAAGAAAAAGGAGAACAGGCTGATGCAATTAGCTAGGCGAATGGGAACTTGTCAAACCATTTAGATAAGAAAGTACTTGAATTTATTCAGTTCCCATTACCGGAGGGTGACTGTGCTTCCACCCGCTGCTGATTCTGCGGGCTGCACAGCATTCTCCTAGCAAGGAAGTGAGAAAAGGAAGGATGATTTCTCAGCCTACAAATTCCAGGGCTCTGTTGTTAAATCAGCATGCATCATGGCTTTAACCAAGGAGTAATCTGACCTTAATGGAATCAAGGGACACATACTGTTGAGTGACTTTGTCACAGAATCTGGAACTCAGTGATGAATATTTAAGTATCCAATTAATAAAAATAAATAAAGTAAGGTTCCTTATCCAGTTCAATCTTCCTTATACCTCTTAAGGACTGATTCCACATTCACCTTGCTAATGGTTCTGTTTCAAGTACAGAGTGTAAGCACCTTAAGAGTCCACATAGAATCTTATTCTTAAATCCTTTTCGGGGCTGAGCATAGTGTCGGACACAAAATACAAACTCGGTAAGGGTTCGTTAATTGCTTCTTGCTTTTGAAATAGTTTTCCCTGGGAGGAAGAAAATCCATTCTACCTGCCTCATTTAATAAAACACACAACTCCCTCCTCTCCCTGACCCCCACCCCCTCACCAAACTGACAACAGCAACAGGATCTTCACAATGAATATCCACAGAGGACCAGTGGACATACGAGACAACACAGTTACAGATGAGCTTCAAGGTTGGTAAATTCTTGTCCGGTTTTAAAATCTGAGCCTATCTGTATATTTCCTAGGACTGCTGTAACAAAATACCACAGATTTAGTGACTTAAAACAACAGATATTTATTCTCTCACAGTTCTTAAGACCGAAGTCCAAAATCAAGGTGTCAGCAGGGCCAATGCCCTTGGGAAATTCAGAGCCATGTCCCTCCTACTCTGGTGGCTGCTGTCACTCCTTTGTGTGTATCTATATAACTGTACCTACAATCTTTACCTCTGTCTGCTCATGCCCTTTCCCTGGGGTTCTGGTCAAATCTCCATCTCTAAGGATGCCTGTCACTGGACCTAGGGCTCACCCTAAAGCCAGCATGAGCTCATCCTAAAATCCTTATCTTGTTTACATCTGCCAAGTTCCTACTGTTTTTTGAGACAGAGAAAGAGAGTGCATGCTAGTGCATGAGCAGAGGAGGAGCAGAGGGAGGGAGGGAGGGAGGAAAGAAGGGAGAGAGAGAGAGAAACAGACACACACACACACACACACACAGAGACAGAGAGACAGAGAGACAGAGAGACAGAGAGACAGAGAGAGAGAGAGAGAGAGAGAATATCTTAAGGAGTCTCCATGCCCAGCACAGAGCCCCGACACAGAGCTCAGCTCAGGGCTCTATCTCATGACTGAGATATCATGACCCAAACCGAAATCAAGAGTCGGCCATGTAAATGACTGAGCCACCCAGGCGCCCCACAAAGACACTATTTCCAAATGAGGCCACATCTACAGGTCCTAAAGGTCAGGACTTAGATACATCTAGTTTGGGGGATACTATTAAACTCACTAAAATTCAAAGTGAGAACAATTCATCTGTACCAGAAGTCCCCATCTTCTTCCCAATGCTCTTCCTCATATTAATGGACTCATTTCCTACTCAGGACCTAGGCTGAACTCTCTGAGTCATGTTCAAGGGCCTTCACCCACTTGCTCCCCAGTTCCAATCGGCTGGATCCATGATTCACACTGATGAAGTACAGTTCAATCAGTTCTATCCTACAAAAGCACTTATTCCTGTCCCCTCTTTTTTTGTGCCTGATGCTCAACCAGCCTGGCCCCAGCTTGATTTTCTTGTCTCCTACCTGCTCCACCAGCTTCCTTTACTACATGCCCTATGTCACTGCTTTAAACAGAGCCCAACCCTGCCACAACCCTGTCCCCAAACTTTCAGTGGCATCTAACCAAATGAAGCCCAATCTCGGTATAGTCTAACATCCAGATCCAGTAGAATGAGCCCAAACCCACTCTCAGCCTTATTTTCTACTGCTTCCCTCCAGTTGGTCCAGGGGTAGTGAAAGTAAATCATTGAGTGTTCTTAAGTAGATCCTCAAAGTTCCTGTAAGACTTTCGAGTCCCTCTGCCTAAGATTTATTCATTTTCAACAAGCTTCTATCTTGACTTATGTCCTCTTGTCCATGTCTTACACAGAACAGCCCAACTCAAAAGACAACTCATCCATGAGTCTTTGAAGAGTTTCATCAGCCACTGGATTACTCTTTTAAAATTTAAAAGTCTACCAGACAGATAAGGCATGTTCTCTCTCCACTGTAGAGACATGAACACTTGTCACAAAACTCATGACAGAGTCTGGGTGGAACTCTGCTTTACTCATGTCCATCTCCCCCATAATCTAGCATAGCACCTTGCATGTTGCATGTGCTCAGAAATATCTGATCAATACAAGTTATACTGAGGAGCGCCTGGGTGGCTCAGTGGGTTAAGTGTCCAACTCTTGGTTTTGGCTCAGGTCATCATCTCATGGTTTGTGGGAGCGAGCCCTCCATCTGGCTCCACACTGACAGTGTAGAGCCTGCTTGGGATCCTCTCCCTCTCTCTGCCCCTCCCTCACTCATGCTCTCTCTCAAAATAAATACACCTTAAAAAATGTGTATCATTTGAGGTTACATTTGTTACATGTGAGGACAGGGGAGGCTAGGATAAGCACAAAGGTGATAACAATCACTAATACAATAGTGTACATACCATAGAAGAAATAAGAGGAAATTCTGTGGGAAATATGAAAAAAGGAAGTTTTGAAAAGGAAAAGAGTTTCCTATAAGAAGTAAAACTTAAGAGAGATCTTGAAGAATAAACAATGAGCCAAAAGCGGTAAGTCAGGGAAAAGAATGAAGTACAGAAGCAGCAGCATCTGTAGAAAAGCTCAGTGAAAGCACACAGCATTTCCAGCTTCCATGATGAACAGAGCTTTCTGGCCCACGGACTGAGTGAATGGTGAGTAATGGAAGACAAGACTGGAAAGGTAGGCCAGCATCTTGAATACCAAGCCAAGGAATTTGAAATGGACTTTTTAGGAGATGGGAGTCATAGAAGGCATTCAAACAGGTGTGATGTGGTCACATCTGCGTCTTTAGATGGCCAGTTACACAGCACTGCAGGACCTAAACCTGGATCTGTATCGGAATCATCTGTAGAGTTCCAAAATTGCTTAATACAGAAGGAAAAGTACAAGTAATATAACAATTCTCCATTCACAATAAAATCGTGTTGACGCTTTGCCATTTTGGCTTTAGAATTTTTAAGAGCAACAAGAGAAATATTCTTGAGCTCCTTTTTGTTCCCTTCTCCAGAAATGAACACTTCCGTTCAGTGAATATCCTTCTGGTCCATGTTTATACAGAGAAAGAAATATGTAGATACATGTGTATGTCCATAAAAACTATATAGCATCGCTTTTTGTGTTAAAATCACAAATAATACATTTAGCAAACATGGTTCTAAATTTGCTTTACTAACTGGAAAAATCCTGAAAAATTCAGATTCCTGCATCCCACCTAGATCTAATGAATCACAATCCCTGAGCAGAGGTGTCCAGAAATATGAAGTTTTTAAAAACTCCATGTTTATTGTGATGTCACCAGACCTGCACTGGGGAGTCAAGGGTACAGAAGATGAACCAGAGAGAAGACCAAGCAGAGGCAGGAAGAACAGGAAGAATGATAACTCAAGCAGGGGTGATGCAGTCCTAAGGGCAATGCAAATGTTAACAAAAGACAGGGGACACAGAACTACCCTAAGACCCAGCAACTGCACTACTAGGCATTTAACCAAAGGATACAGGAGTGCTGATTTGAAAAGGCACATGTGCTATGTGTATAGCAGCACTATCAACAATAGCTAAATTATGAAAAGAGCCCAAATGTCCATCGACTGATGAATGGATAAAGAAGATATAGTATATATACATAGAATACTACTCAGCAATGAAAAAAATGAAATTTTGCCATTTGGAACAACATGGATGGAACTAGAGGGTATTATGCTAAGCAAAACAAATCTGGCAGAGGACAAATATCATATAATTTTACTCATAAGTGGAATTTTAAAAACACAACAGATGAACATAGTGAAAGGTAAGGAAAAATAAGAAAAACTGAGGGAGGCAAACCATAGGAGACTCTTAAATACAGAGAACTGAAGGTTGCTGGAGGGGATGGGAGTAGGGGGATGGGTTAAATGGGTAATGGGCACTAAGAAGGGCACTTTTGGGGATGAGCACTGGGTGCTGTATATAAGAAATCAATCACTGGGTTCTACTCATGAAGCCAAGACAACACTGTATGTTGACTAACTTGAGTTAAAAAAAGACAGGGGACAGATTCTGATGCTCTGTGAGGGTAAAAGCAATAGGAATTTGCCATGAATTAGAATCTGGGGTGAGAAGTTTTAAGTAATAAACGGCCCTAAGGGTTTTAACTTGAATGAGTTGGAGGACAGTGACACCCTTAACAAAAATGGAAACCATAGAAACCGAAAAGCTGCCTGTGGGAGAAAAGATGGATTTGGTTTTAGAAATCAAGGGAGAAGGTTGGGGATCATAACACAGATCCAGGATTTCCTACTTAAAGGTCACAGCCGTGCACTTGGAACTGGATGCGTTGTTTCAGAAGAGGAGCACCTTGGGCAGGTCCTTAAGGGATGCATATATTTAGGGCAGAGCACATGAAGAAGAACAAGCTCACGAGACAGAGGGGTGGCCAGGAGTAGAAGGGCCACTGGGATCAGGAAGCCACAGGAAGGCTCAAGGGTCAAGAATCCATCCATCAGGACCTGAGTGTGATAAAGAGGAGGACCAAGAGAGATTGCAAGATTGGACAATCAGGACCTTTCAAGGAGTAGTAGCGATCACGGCAGGAAAGATCACAGCGTGACATGGCCTGAAAAATACCAGAAGCAACAACATTAAGCTACCCCTCAGTGTTGAAACTTATAGTCAAAAAAATAAAAAATAGTGGAGGGATAATTATTTTTGGGCTTAGAACAGGAGATCTGAGTATGTAGAATGGGAGAAAGGAACCAGCAGTAAAGAAACTGAAAAGATACTTATTCTGTCGAATTCTTGAGACATTCAACACCCGAGGACACCAAGTAGCAAGAAGGCAGGGGTCGACCCCAGGTTGCAAACAGCAGTTATTTAAAGTGGTGATGGTCTTGGTGGAGGTCACTTGTGGGGAAGAGCACTGGGGGTTATATGGAAACCAACCTGACAATAAACTATAAAGTTAAAAAAAAAATTAAAAAAAAATAAAAGCAGACAGATCAATGTAGACCTCTGGAGCCTCTCCTCATCTACAGCAGACTAGGGCTTTGTTCTTTGGAAAAATTTAACAAGAAGATTCTCTGGATTCGAAAGTGTTGGGCACAGTGAAGGAGTGGGATGAAGAATAAAACTGAAAACAGAGATGAGCAATAATCTACATACGAAACCAGCTGCTCCTATAACAGTAGCCTCCAACTATAGGAAGGCATGCATTCTCCCTCCCGGTGTCTCTTCATGTCCCACCCCACTCCTCCCTCCCTTGTTGACTAGATAATTCTTCTCTGAAAAAGAAAAGCACATGTATATACTCCCTACCCATTCACACTGAAATTTCAGCCAAGGATCACCAGACATTTGAGGAAAGCCTTCCACATGAAGTGAAGCCAAACCAACCAAATAGGTAAACACATCACATGGAACTCAGAGACCCTAAGGAAGATGAAGATTCTAGAACTATCTAGAAACTACAGTGGCCTGGAGAGATATTAATTTGGCCACATTTTTTTTTCAGTAAAAAATGAATTAAAAAAATACAAGAATCTGTATTTCTCACTTGTCTTACAAAATCAAAAGGCCTGGCAATTCTAGACTCACATGGAGCCTGATGCTAAGAGCAAGAAAGAGACAGGCCAAGAGAGTGTGAGCCTAGACATTGTTTTGAGGAGAGCACTCAGAGGTATTCCCAGATTCACAAAGGGGTCCACGACCCAAAAAGAAGGTAAGAGCCTTAAAATAGGCCCTCTTCCGCTCTCAACATCTTCCAGGGAAAACGTAACAGTTTAGAGTGCACCTAAAAGCTTTTTAGAAAGAATATCCAAGATGTGATGTGTTAAATCAACTTCTCACATGCAGCTGCCCAGTTCAAAAAAGAAAACGCAGAGCACTCCAGGGAATGGGAGGAATTGGAACTTGCATACAGATATTACCTTAGCACCGCTTGTGCACTGAAACTACATAGATTAACGGGTCAGGAGAGGTCTGCTCTTGCAGCCATCTAAAAATATCCTGAAGGAAAAAAGAATTGAAAGTAGAGCTCAAACACATGACTACTAACATTGCTGACTTAATTAGAAAATACACACACACACACACACACACACACACACAGGCTCATACGCATACATTTGTAATCAGCCAAACCTGCTGTACCCAATCCCAAAGCTTCCTGTGGTCAGACAATTTTTTGTGACTGGAGGTAATCACAATACATAAATAAGTTCCTGCCAAATAAGAATTAATTTAAATTCTGTTGAACGCTTTTCAAGAGAGAGAAAAGCTGCCCTTCAGAGATACCTTCTCCCGGGCTAATGAGTTGAATTACTCTGTTTATCATAAGCCAAAAGTAACTTGGTCGTTAGACTGATAAAAGTTCTTTCTCAAATTGCTTCCCCATGGGTTTCTGCTTTGCTTTGTCTTGAATGTGCAGAGTTTGGGGCCACACAGTGATCCCCAGAGCTCCTAGAAGCAGAGTAGGTGTTAGGGGCTTTCTGGAGAAACCATTAAGAGCCCGGGATTGTGCATCTTCCCGTGTAGAGTCCTAGTCCCAGACTGCGTGGGAGAAGCCCTGCATTTGCCCATCACCCAACATTACCACTGGTGGATGGGGCCTCACAAAGAGGTCTGTAGTCCATTCAGTTCTAGAACTTTCCATGTGGGCACCCCCAGTTTCTCTCCCTACTAGGCAATATTGCTAGGAAGTCTAAGAGATAATAGCGTAAGAAAAAAAATCCTCTTTATCACTTTGGAAAATGTTCCTAGGGCAAGTATGAGGGTCTCTCACAGCTACCAGTCCAAAAGTCTCTAATGCCTCTTGTTTGTTACTTCAGGGATTTTCCTGGAGTTGCTTTTCCTTCACATATCCTTGGGGTTGTTAATATTTGGGTTTCTCAAGAATGGTTCCAAAACCCATAGTTCTCATATGACAGTCCCAAGCTCGAAGGGTCTACAATATCTGGGGGTCCTCTTGCCTGGGTTTTCCAAATTACCCCTAACATGATTATAAAATTTTACTTATATTTCTCTAGCAATTTTCCATTGCTCCTCAAAGAAAGGAGAAACTCCTTTCACACAGCCTGGCATGGCCCAGCCCCGAATACCCAACCTCCTCCCCAACAATTCCCTTTGATGCTCTATCTGGTCTGGTCACACTGGCGTCCTCCCTGACCTTCACTTTTTCCATGTTCCACCCTACCACAAAGCCTTTGGACATGGTGTCCCCCCACTAGAGAGCTCTCCCATCTCTTCCTCTCGCCCTTAACTCTTACCAGTCCTTTCTATTTCAGTTCGTGAGCCACTTTGTTTGGAAAGCCTTCTCCGGCCTCTCACACTGTGCTCAACTCTATCTAGTAAAGTCTCTCAAAGAAGTCTACTTTTCATTCTCCTGGGAGTGCTTAACACAGTTGCAATTTTACATTTGCTAGTGTGAAGTGATGAATATCTGTCTCTGGCACTGGATTTTAAGCTCTGTGAGAGAAGAGACCATGTCTGTTCTTGTACACCCACTGTACCCCCCTGGCACAGACTAGAGGCTTAATAAATATCACATGGACGCAGAGAAAGAGGAACACACAACCTCAGCAGGACAATCTCCTTGCATCTCCACTCTTACTTTTACCTTTGGTCACAGGTTTCCTCTGCCCAGAAGTTTCTGCCCCCCATTCCACCTGCTGCCTCTTCAGAGGCCCGCCTCTTCTGTTACTAGAAATGAAGCCTTGTGCACCTTTTGATTCCGTCAGGTACAGCCCCAATTTCTCTTTGTTGTGACTGTCCTCTCCACTTCCACTGGTTACCCCTCCACTTTTGGACTGGACTGCCACACAGTGGAGTGCAGTGCCCAGCCTCCTGACCAGGTCGTGAGGGGTGGAGGATGCCAGCTGCAGACAAAGCAGAGCTGGCGCCTCACGGGACAAAGTCACCAACGTGAAAAGGGCATGGGAGTGAGGCCAGCAGATAAACCCATCCTCCTCTCCCCCTCCTAGAAACCGTTTGGAGGTACAGCCCCTCCTTGCAACCCTCCTGGAGTAGTGTTGAGCCAGGTGAACAAGCTACTGGAAGACAGATACGGTCCTTCGTGGCTTGTGGAAAGGTGCCAGCCAGCACACCCGAGCAGCACCTCTCTCCCTGTCCCACTTCTTCTCCTTCACACTCACCTGGAGCTTGCACCTTCCAAATAAATTATTGGCACCTTAATCCATCTCCATCCTGCTTTCTTGAGCATCCAGGCTGATATCCTCTGATAACCCCTATATCCCCTAAAGAAGGAACTGCACCTACAGCCCAAGAGCACAGAACTTTGAGAGGAGCTTCTCACTACACGTCAAATGAGAGAACAAAGCTACTGCGATCTTGGCCTGGATTAACAGAAGGGAATTCATAATCCCTCTGCTTGATTCTGCACTGGTCAGACCCCGCATCAGCAGGACTGACTGTGGTTTTGAGAAATCCATTTTAAAAAGGTTTCTCAAAATTTTGGAATGAAGGGCCTCTTAGAGATTCCAATGACAGGTTCATGAACCCTCTGCCAAGGTAAACACAGGTGCATCAGTTTGCTTTCACTTTAGGGGTTCTCAGGACCCCTGAAGGCCCAGCCATAGATTTCATGTGTAAGAAACCCTGCTTTAGAGAAGCAGACAACCAGGAATACAATCAATACACAGTGACAAGAAAAACAACTGAAGCCATGTTTTCTAAGGAGATGAAAGAATATGTCTTAAAAGGGAAAAAAAAATCAAAGGAAGATGAGAGGAAAGCTGGTATATCTGAAGGCATATCAAGTGGAAAGGACTCAGATGTTTGTTCCCACAATTCCTCATCTGGGGGTTACTTCCCTGACATCCCCAGTCTGATCTAGCGGTGTCCCTGTAACCCACGAGTATGCTGCAATTCCAACGCATAAAACACTAGGCCATTATCTAAAGGGACAGATAGGGGCGCTGCCTTGGCCAGAAGCACCCCCCCAAAAAAGCAGTGGTGGGGGACCCCATACACCCATCTCTGTATTCTCTTTGCTTTATAAAAATCATTCTCAGCTCGTGGGCCACGCAAACACAGGTGGCAGGATGGCTTGGGTTCCACGGGCCATAGTTGGTCAGCCCCTGCACTAGGCTGCAACAACTGATGCATCAGTGCCCCCCCTCACACTGGGAGCTCCCCAGGGAGAAAAGCATAACCTATTTCACCCAGGGGCCCCAGTCCTAACAGTAATGGGTACACAGTCCAAGCTTGATACACACATACCAGATGAAAACCCCTGCTCATCTCTCAAGACCGAGCTCAGGTGAGACCTCCACAGAGACAAGCCTCATCCTCCAGTTTGACGGGGTCTGGCCTCACCTGACAGTGCCTGCTGACATCGCTCAGGCCCCTACCTAGGCTGCGTATTGTGACTGCCCACCAGCTGAAGAGATCTAAGATGAGCGGCTCGGGCAGAAAAAACAGAGAATTCTGTTTTTGCCGATCCTCAGGTGGGTTTCTCACTTTCTTATGTGAAATATAAAATAACCACTCAGTATGTGTTTCCATAAAGTAGCCTTTTTAAAAGTCCCATCAAAAGTGGGAATGGCTCCAAGAAATCTGTTAAATATTCTTGTGCAGCTGTTCACATCTTAGCATTTAATTCGTTATAATTGCAATTTTAAAAAAACAAACTCTGTG
Source organism: Cryptoprocta ferox (assembly GCA_028646485.1). Classification (NCBI taxonomy): domain Eukaryota; kingdom Metazoa; phylum Chordata; class Mammalia; order Carnivora; family Eupleridae; genus Cryptoprocta; species Cryptoprocta ferox. The sequence continues at coordinate 29,685,448 of CM053578.1, read as the reverse complement.
GGTGTTATTTACTGCATCTCATGACGATGCTGTCTTTATGCTCCTCAAAAGAGAGAATCAGATAGAGATATCAGGGTCTAGAAACTACCAGGATTGAAAGGACAAGTATTTGTCACACACAGTTAATTTCCTTTGTCATTCTTGTGGGGTGATTTGAGAAAACATCATTTTGCAATTTCATAAGACAAATTTCTAAAATCATCAAATACAATAGCCAAAACTTGGTTGGTGTAGACTTGTGGTTTTCACTGATGTCCTCAGTACAGGAAGACAAGAACAGCCATTTCCCACCAAACATCCTTGCTCTGAGGAAAAACTCAAGGCATTTATGTTCTGGAAAAACGAATTGGAACCAAAATTTACATAACAATAGTCAAGAAGTTGGGATGGAAAAACCAAGGGGAGTTGTTGATGTTTTATCAGAAAGAAAGCTACTAGGGGCACCTGGGTGGTTCAGTCGGTTGAGCATCCGACTTCAGCTCAGGTCATGATCTCATGGTTCATGGGTTTGAGCCCCACATCGGGCTCTGTGCTGACAGCTAGCTCAGAGCCTGGAACCTGCTTCGGATTCTGTGTCTCCCTCTCTTTCTGCCCCTCCCCCACTCACGCACTATCTCTGTCTCTCAAAAATAAATAAATGTAAAAAAAAAAAAAAGTTTAAGAAAGAAAGCTACTAAATGATTTTATGAATAATTTTTTAAAAATCAGAGATAAATGTCATGTGGTATCCTAGATGGAGTCCTGGGATAGATGCAAGACATTAAGTAAAAACTAAGGAAATGTGCATAAATACGGACTTTAGTTAATTATAACTTATCATTGGCTCATTAATTTTGATGGATGTACCACATTAATGTAAGATGGTAATAATAGCAGGAAGTAGGTATGGGAACTCGCTGTATTATCTTTTCAACTTTTCTATAAATCTAGAACTTAAAGTAAAATGTTAATTTTTAAAAACAGGAGAAGTCCCTAAGGAAAACAATTAAGATCTGTAACTTATAACCTATCAGGTAGAGAGGGAAAGGGTAAATTTGAGAGTTTTAGTCCAAGAAAATGCAGGAAATAAGGAAAGTATATCAATAGGGTATACAGACGGGTAAGTATCACCCAGCAAACAGAAAAGTGGCAAAAATAAGGAATCTTAAGGATGCAGGATCTCTTATTCCCCTGATTAAATGCTGGGCTGCCACCCTCCAAACTCCCTTCAGCCTCCTAACTTTTTTCACTCACATTCCAGGCAGCTGATTAGTGATCTGTGATTAGGTCAACCAAGCAAGGAATGTTAACAGAGCCTCAGGTAGAACACCCTCAGAAAATGCTATGGGACCTCATTCCCAGAAAAAGCAAGGACCCTCCTCAGCTGTGCCCCCGCAGACCTAGCACAGGACCTGCAGATGGCAGGTGGCTCACAAACATTTGGAGAGATTAGCGAGGCAATGCCCTGGCTGGCCAGTGAACTCGCCTGGGGAGCTCTTAATGAAGATCAACGCCCAGAGCCACACCAACAGATTCTAATTTAATTGGTCTTGAGTGAGGGCTAAAACATCAGTATTTTTTAAAAAGCTTCCCAGGAAGTTCTAACATGCAGCAGGGTTGAGTAACTAGGATAAGTCTGTAAGATGAACTAGAGCAGAGCAAGTCTGGGTATTAAGAGAGCAGTTAACTTTTTATTACAACAGAATGGATGTGGGAATTTCAAATCATTACTATTTTCTCTTCCTCCAGCAGCTGTAATTCACTATGCTTCTCTCCAGCAGCTGACATGTGTCCTCTGCTTTCCAGTTAAGGGTGTAAGGAGGGGACACGGGGGTCACATAACCACCAAAGTCTACTGGACGGTCAGATAAGAAATGCTCCTTATAAATTCAGATACTATTTTAGTCCTCAAAGAGGAGAAATATATTCTGGGGAAAAAAACTTTTAAAAATGCGCTGACCCTCTCTCAACAATTGATAGAGCAACTAGACAAAATATCAGCGAGGATACAGAGGAATATAAAAGGACAATATCACCAACCAACAGAATCTAAGACATTTATAGAACATTCCACCCCAAAACAGCAGAATTCTTTTCAAATGCTCATGAAGCACAGACCAAGAGAGACCAAATTATGGACTCTAAAACAAGCTTCCGCAAATTTTTAAGACTTTATATCAGCCAGAGTGTATTCTTCAACCATAATGAATCAAACTAGAAACCAGTAACAGAAAGACAGGAAAATCTTCAAACAAATGGAAACTAAGTAACATACTTTTAGATAATCCACTGGTCAGGGGCACCTGGGTGGCTCAGTCAGTTGAGCGTCTGACTTCAGCTCAGATCATGATCTCATCTCATGACTCATGAGTTCAAGCCCTGCATCAGGCTCTGTGCTGACAGCTCAGAGCCTGGAGCTTGCTTCAAATTCTGTGTTTCCCTCTCTCTGCTCCTCCCCTACTCATTCTCAGTCTCTCTTTCTTTATCTTTCTCTCTCTCTCTCTCTCTCAAAAATAAACATTAAAAATAAATAAATCCACTGGTCAAAGACAAAGGAAATTTTAAAATATATTTAACTGAATGAAAACGAAAATACAATATATCAACATATGTACAACAGTTAAAGCAATTCAGAGAGGAAAATTCATAGCATTAAATACAAACATTAGAAAAGGTCTCAAATCACTCTAAGCTCCCACCTCAACAATCTAGAAAAAGAGCAATATAAACCCAGAGCAAGCAGTGAGAAGGAAATCATAAACTAAGAGCAGAAATCACTCAGGGACCCATAGGGGAACATAATGTTGCCAGGAAGGCAGGGATTGGAGCAACACAGCTGCAAACCAAGGAACACCAACAACTGCCAGGAAACTACCAGAAGCTAAGACAACCCAAGAAAGGATTCCTCCCCCAGCCCTCAGAGGGAACAAGGCTCTGCTGACAGCTTGATTTCAGACTTCTAGCTTCCAGAACTGTTAGAGAATAAATTTCTAGGGTTTTGAGCCACCCAGTTGGGGACACGTTGTTACAGTGCCCTAGAAAACTAAACGAGCTCCTAATTAGGTGGGGGGAGGGGGGATAAGAGAAAATTAGATTAATCCAGAAAAAGCTAGAAACTATTTTTTAAGTAGCAAAAGGGGAAAAAAGGTTTTATATAACAGATACAAAATATAGCAGAAAAATATTCAATAGATCAGTAATTCAGAAATTATGACCATATTGAACTCATTTATGAGAATACAAAATGCTAAATGGGTTTACAAATGTGATTCATTTATAGTCTTCAAGGGATACTTCTAGAATATCAGAACAAAGTGACAGAAAATATGTAAGAATGTGAAAAAAGATATACCAAAACCACCCAAAAAGAGAAAAAACTGGTGTAACAATATTAATATCTAAGACAAAAAAGAACCAATTCATGCTTATAATACACCAAGAAGAAATAACTACAACGTTCCTAAACTATATAGCCTACAAAAATATCCATTGAAAGCTGACAACTGTAAGGACAAATGGAAAAATGCACAAAGTGGTAGATATTCTCTTCTGAAAGAATATGAGAAAATAAACAGAAAACAACTAGTAGGGTTACAGGTAATAATGTGAACAACTTCACCAGTAAGATTAATCTAAAAATGTGCTCAAAACCCTATTCCCAACAACAAGAATTCACTTTTCTCTTTAAAGCATAGGGGAGCATTTATAAAATTATCCATGTACTAGGTTTCCAAGAAGTCTCAACAGACTTCAAAGAATCCTGGTCATACAACATTCCTTGACCAAAATACAGTATTGTTTATCTCTGAGGCACCTGGCTGTCTCAGTCAGTGGAGCATGTAACTGTTGATCTTGGGGTTCTAAGTTCCAGCCCCACATTACATGTAGAGATTACTTAAAATATTGACAAAAACAAAACCACAATATTGTTTATCTCTGAATTCAACTTCACTCTAAGAGAAATCCAAATTAAACTACAATAAAATAGCACTTTCTGCCTACACTGGAAACACAAAATAGGGCAATACAAGGTGTTGGTTAGGATGTAAGAAAACATGGACTCTCAGCCAGCCTGAGAATGAAAATTGATACAATTTGGTGATGTATTAAAATTTAAAATACAGATTTCCCCTTTGCCCATCAATCCATTCTTAAGACTTTTTTTGTATAGATACTTACAAATGTGCAAAGAGTGAAGAATGTGCAAGGATTTTCATCACGGTATTGATTGTTACCACAAAAGACATAAAAACCTTAATGTCCATCAATGTGAGAATGATTAAACTATGGTGTCGTCAGATAACTGAATATTAACATGAATGAGACAACGTGACCTTTATGGTATGGAAGAGCTCCCATATCTGCAAGATGTGAAATTATGTGTATAGACACATCATTAAATCTTTTTTTATAGAGGGAAAGGGTATGTGTTAGAAGGTGGAGGATGGTCAGTAATGTATCCTCCAGACTGAGAAGGTACTTTAAAGACAAAAAATGAAGCAAGCCATTAGGGGCAATATGGCAGGTGGATGGGTGGATGGACAGGCGGGCAGGCAGACGACTGAGTCACTAATAATGTGGCTATTCTCTGCCCCTATTCTCAGCACCTTAATCCCCAACTTCTATGGAGCTAGGGACATGATGGTGAGGTAGTTACCTAAAGTGGCACCCTCTATGCATCAGACGCGAGAACAAGATGGAGGGCCAAAGATGGAGTCAGTGTGGTCAGCACTACTACAGTCTTTACATTCTAGAAACACACCCCACTAACACAATCCACTAACAGTAGTTGTTTCTGCAAGCACTGAGAGACAGGGAAGATTTATTTTCACTGAAAGATAGTACCTGCATTTTTATGATATTCATAGTACTATTCAAATAAATAGGCAGAAAACATTTAGTCACATTATTCATTTAAAACACAGCACCTACGGGCACCTGGGTGGCTCAATCAGTTAAGTGTCCAACTCTTGATCTCAGAGCAGATGGTGATTTCACAGTTCTAGAAGTTAGCCCCACGTCCAGCACAGAGCCTTCTTGGGATTCTGTCTTTCCCTCTCTCTGCCCCTCCCCTGCTCACTCACACTCTCCCTCTCTCCCTGTCTCAAAATAAATAAACTTTAAAAAAAAAAAAAAAAAGAGGGGCGCCTGGGTGGCTCAGTCAGTTAAGGGTCTGACTTCAGCTCAGGTCATGATCTCACAGTTTGTGAGTTTGAGCCCCATGTCGGGCTCTGTGCTGACAGCTCAGAGCCTGGACCCCACCCTGGATTCTGTGTCTGCCTTTCTTTCTGCTCCTCTCCTGCTCACGCTTTGTCTTTCTCTCCAAAAATAAATATTCAAAACAAAATTAAAAAAAAAAAAAAGAAAATACAGCATCTAAATAAAATGAAGTCTCTAGTGATAATCCTAATAAACTGCAGAAATTCCAAATTCCTTTGCACATTCCCTTTAAATTCCTTTTTTGATGAACTGTCAGGGCTAACATGTCTGTGCAATTAAACCAGCAAGCATGTTCAACAAGGTTTCCAAGAGGTTCATTATCTGACTGGTATATGTAAAGGTGTTCAGTCAAAAACAGCAAAGCAGAACCAGTACAAACACATGGAAGACTGCTTCCTTTCATTGCAAACCAACCTGATGGAGTCCTGGCTACCTCTCTGATCTCTCTCCCCTGCCTACTCCCAAAAAACATATCAAGTACTTTCTGGCACTGCCTCAGGACCTTTGCATGTGCTATCCTGTTTTCTGGAATGATCCTATCCCCCCACACCCCCATCAAAGAGCTACAAGGCTTACTCCCTGGATTCACTGAGATCTTTGCTCCAGTGTCTTTCTATTCAGAAAGGCCTCCCACGACCAGCTGATCTAGAACAGTACTACCTTCCCACACCCTCTGTTTCTCCCTACCAGCTTTATTTTTTTTCCCTTACTTATCACTATCTGACATGATTTCACAACTTATTTGTTTGCTTCCCACACTAGAAAATAAGCCCCATGAAAGCAGGGTTAACTGCTATCCACAAATGCCTTGTAGCATACAGTAGACACTAAATAAATGTCACAAAAATAAAATGTGTAGATGGTAGGATCTATAGCATAATTTTATGTTCTGGCTATAAGTTTCACATTTCTCTCACATAAATTTATTTTTTCCAACTGCAGCTTTTTCTCCTTCTATGTCTAGCCAACGATAAAAAATAGGGCAAATAGAGAAAACTCGAGAAAAAGCAGTTCTCCAGAGAGAAAGAACTTGTACCATGATGCTGGATTTTGTTCAAAGTCACCAGGCTAACATGTTAGAAGTTCAGAATCAGCATTTATTTTCTCAGTCATCCAATCATAACAGTTAGGGGAATCCTTTTCAGACAGTATGAGGAATAAAAAAAACCAAAGCTACAGAAGTATTCTAAAAGAAGGATAAGTTTGAAGAAGTTGTTTGCATCTAAGCATGTGAAAGGACCTTGACCTTCATGGTCCAGCATGTGAGTCAGATCTGGCTAAGGCCCTGAGAGTCCAGGAGTCAGCTTCCTGTCCCCTGGAGGACAACTCCCAATCCCTATCAAATTCCACTCTTGATTAGGCTTCTCCCATTTACCTTCTCTGGCCTTCACTTATCAGAGAAATGGCACTAATCTAGGTCAGAATCCAGACAGAAAGAAGTCTCTCTACCCTGCTGCTTCCAGACAGGTCTGCCCTGAAGGCAGCACCCCCCTCCTTGGTTCTTTAAGAGAATCCTCCATCCTCTTAAGCACGGAGTCACAAGCTCATCCATTACCCTGTCTCCAAGCTCTGACCCAAAGAGAAGATGGTGTTAGCTCTATGGCACCGAACCAAATGTCAACTGTCCCCAGCCCTTCCCACTACATCCTTGTAATCCACTAAACAGAGAATGACACCCCAATTCCCACCACACCCATGTGGTTCTCTGAGGACAGGTTATATACTTTGAATTAGCACACAGTCTGGTATCAACCCCCAATCTGCTTTTGGAACCCAATTCCCATCAAGAAAGTAACTGCATACTATTAAAAAAACAAAAATAAATAAGGAATAGTTGAGCCTGCACCCCCCCCCCCCACAGGCTTCTCTAATCTCTAGTCAGCTAGCTCTCAGCCTAACCTAATTCCTCCTTGAAACGGTATAAAACTTACATTTCTCCTGTTTTCACTGGAAAAGGAGAGTTCATAATTATTGCCTATCTTAGAGATCTTCAAATATTAAGGGCTCCTTTCTGCCTTCTCTTCTCTAAAATGAACAAGCTCTCCTCTGCAAGTCCATGGCAATCATCCAATTTCCTTCACTGTCCCCTTGATCTTGAAAAAGTGCAAGTGTGAATCGGAGATAAAAAGTTATATTGCTCCAAGTTCTGCTTCTCTAATATTTAAACCTGCCCAATTATTATACTTTTTTGCTTGCTATTCTTTAAAGAGCAGAGAATGAGAAAACAATTGCTTTTTCGAGCATCTGCCGTCCCTGACCCTGGGTTCCCTCAGCAGCGCATGCTTACGGCACTTACCTAAGATTATTAAGTGCTCCAGTGACATTATTACAAGAGGGGGCAGGAACAGTGTCAACCTAATGAGGTGGCAGATTATATCTGATGGTCTCCATCTGAAAATCAGCACAGTCCAGCCTGTGTGCTAATCAACTCACCAAAGGCCCTTCGCCCTGGGACAACAGCAGCCTTTGTCTACACCTGAGAGGAAAATGAGCTGCCTCCTTTCTAGTGCTAATAAGTTTAGTGGAGAGAGGGGTTATGTTCCATGGGAAAAGCGGGGCTCTCCCCTTCTAGGGCAAGCATCCAAAGCAAGGCTCAAGGAGGCAAGACATTCCTTCCCGAGTTGGAACTCGAACCACCTTGCTGGAAGGCAGACACTGTGTCCTCGAGCTCATAATCACAAGCACTTTTAGAGGGCCTGGCATGTAACCGGGGCTCCGTGTACATTTACTGAATAAATCCATGAAAGAGTTATTAAGATTTACCTTTGGTTCAGAACTTCCCAGTAACCAAAGCAAAAATGGAATGCATTGGTTCACACAGTGTTCATGTGTGAATAAGAGAACACTGCTCCAGAAGATAAAGTACAGCTAACATTGTTCTGAAGAATGTTGAGCACGAGTTTCTGTGAGTTCTTTAAAATCCTCTGCTGGAAGCCCGTGAAAAAGGCCAACAACAGGTCTGTGCTCTTTACAGGATTTGCTAGATGGAAGGATCTGTTGGTTACACATATATTTTTCCCATCCACACTGCTTATGGTACAAATATCAAGGTCAGGCATCCTTAATAGCCAATGGGAACGTCCTATGACATCTCATTCATTCACACTGGCTGGCTGGGCTGAGAACAGGACAGCACAGGCTCCCAAAGGCAAGTCATTTCCCCAGTTTAGAAACGCATCCATGGTTTCTCAGAAAGTGGGCAGATTCCACTTGCTAATGACATACAGCGAACTCTTGTCAATGACAAGAGACAAAGTCCATGTTTTCAAACAAGAGGTACAGAGACTAATAAAGAGAACATAACCCAGGGTTTAAAAAAGTAACTAATTTCACTGAATAATATCATCACACATACTCTCAACCCAGGAGGAAAAAAGCTATACTATACTGTCCGAAGCTTCTAAGGAGGACAAATAGAAACTTAGATGAAACATGAAGCCTTCCAAATTTTGGAATTTAAGGATACTGTAAAAGAACAAAAAGCGAATGAGCTGAATGAAACCAGCTTTCTGAACATCCAACCAAATGAGATCTGTGCTATATTTTCAAACATGAAAGCTCTACAGTAAAAGTTATTTGAAACATGGGTCGCTGCCTTTGGAGTAAATGATCAGAGAACATTTCATATAAGTTCAGGTGGGGAATTTTTGAGTTATGTCCACATTCAAGTGGAGATCAAAGAAACCTAACTAAAAGCACTGTGGACTGACTGACAATGACAACTGTGGTTTGAGCAAAATTTCTTTTACAAGGACTATCTTAAAGATTGGGACTCAGACTTTGGAGGAACTAAGGTGATTGGCTGTGGGAGGAAACACTAGTGAAAGTCCTTAAATAAAAATTTATTGACTTAAACCATACATACATAAGAACGAAAAGCCTGAGAGCTCCTGATGTCAGCCAGGTTGAGGTGAAACAGATCATCTTACATGCTGTAAGAGGAGGTGTCATTGATAGTGTGCCAAACTGCCCCCGAAAAGGTTGTATCAGGACCTAAAATATGTATTCCTTTGACCCAGCAATTCTACTCCCAGGAATCAATTATAATGAAATAGAATGTTTATAAAGCGCAAAGATGTATATATAAAGGACTTAATTGTAGCATGTATCAGTATTGCTTATGGAAGAAAACATGGAAACAACCTAAATGTTTATTAACACAACGTTGACTAAATAAAGCATGGCATACGGGGGGCGCCTGGGTGGCTCACCAGTGTCTGATTCTTGATTTTTGCCTCTGGTCATGATCTCACAGTTTGGTTCCTGTGTTTGAACCCTGTGTCCAGCTCCACACGGACGACATAGAGCCTGCTTGGGAGTCTACGTCGGGCTCTGTGCTGACAGCTCAGAGCCTGGAGCTTGCTTTGGAGTCTGTCTCCCTCTCTCTCTCTCTCTCTCTCTGCTCCTCCCCCACTGGTGCCCCCCTCAAAAATAAACATTGAAAAAATTTTTAAACATACATCATTGAGCAGATATCCTGTAGCTTATTCTCACCTGTACTCAGCTCTGCACATTTGCTCCACAAAACAGTCCTTTCTGCAGAAAGCCTACAAGTCAGCAAGAGCAGTTCGTCCACAGAAACGGGAGGACCCACACCCTGCTAGAGCAGGCTGCAAGTCCTAAACTGACTAAGGGAGGTTTTCCCTTAATTCACACACTTCACTTAATGCCTCAGCCTACGAGCACAATAAAATCTTTCAGTAGAATATCTATTAGATAGTTGCAATCATGAAAATAAAATCCAGTGGTGTAAGAGAAGCCATCTTGTGGGGCCACTGCCACCGGGGAAAGGGATATTCTGATGGGGAATCTGGTTCAAAGCCATTGAAGACCCAGATTCTCTAGGTGCCAAAGCTGGCCTCCAGCTGCAAGATGCTACCAAAAGAGCTTACGTGAATTCTTTCATTTACTCCAGCGCCAGGGTAGCTTATTGGCTATTGAAAATGACATTTCTTGAAATTCACTGCCTTTATACCATGTTTCATCAGATAAATACTTGCAGAAACTTAGCACCAAGAAAAAAAGAATTGTATCTTCTCAAGTAATGCTCTGTTTAATCTTCTTTGCCTAGGAGAACTGGACAATCCATATGTTTTTCTCTTCACTTTGGTTACCAGGAAGTTCAGAACCAGATATGTATCTTAACTCATTCATTCACTCATTTATTCAATAAACATACATAGAGCCCCTTTTCATGTTAAGTATCACACAAAGTGCTGGCAATTCTGACCTCAAGGACACAGTCAGTTTTTCAGAAAGCCTTGGATACAGAATTAACATGTGGCCAGGGGTGCCTGGGTGGCGGCTCAGTCAGTTAAGCAACTGACTACAGCTCAGGTCATGATTTCGAAGTTCATGAGTTTGAGTCCCATGTTGCGCTCTGTGCTGACAGCTCAGAGCCTGGAGCCTGCTTCAGATTCGGGGTCTCCCTCTCTCTCTGCTCTCCCCACCCCCGCGCCCCCCTCTCTCCCTCAAAAGCAAACAAACACTGAAAAAAAAAAAAGTGGCCATTACTAGGATTGAGATATACATAAAATGCTCTGAGAACTCAGGGGAATGGCATCTCATAAAGCCTGGTGGGGGGTGTGGGGGTACGTAGGAGATGGAAAGGAAAAATACAGAAAGGTACCGGTTAAAAATGCTATCAGCTCTGCTTCCTGGTAAATTAGCTCTCATTTGATTTCTGATGTTTCTGAATCTTTCTCTTAAAATGTTTTAAACTTCCATAGAAATAGATTGAAAAATACATATGTATTCATTCATAAGTGTATTTAAATACACACACTAAACAATATCCTTTTAGGGGCACCTGGGTAGCTCAGTTGGTGAGGTGTCCAACTTTGGCTCAGGTCATCATCTCAGTTTGTGAGTTCAAGCCCCATGTCAAGCTCTATGCTGACAGCTCAGAGCCTGGAGCCTGCTTCAGATTCGGTGTCTCCCTCTCTCTCTGCCCTTCCCCTGCTTGCGCCCTCTCTCTCAAAAATAAAAATAAACAAACACTAACAATATCCTTTTAACCTACAAGAACCCTCAATATTTACAAAATACAGCTTATAATGGAGTATTACAAGGGACCCTGGGAAAAGTCAGATGTAACTAGGAGTAATCTGCTTTGAGGAGTTGATTCTTGAATATTCCATGAACATTTTCCATGATTCTAAAATGAGTTTGGTTTAAAAATATGAAGGTATCCTCTTATCAATTTAGCATATTCTTAACTTTGTCTGCTTCACTACTGTTAATGCCGGTATGCCAACCCCAAAGATCTTGACTCAATAGCTCTGGGCTGGTAGATGGTGATTGACAACAAGGATTAACTACATGGTTTAGATGGATCCTGGCTTCCTTCCAGATTTGGCTAATGCTAAACCAGTGCATTCCTTTGCCTTCCCCTGCACCAAACATTTCCCTCTGCCACAGCATACACTGTGAGAGAATGGGGTTGCTGGCATAATTTCAAGTTATATCATTGATTCAAATCTATCCCCCAAGCAAAGCTGCTTTTATTTCAGATGAACACTCTCTAGTGATCTGAATCGCAGGGGCAGTAAAACAATTCTACATTTATGTAGCATTCCTGTCCCCAAAGGAATAGTTTTCTATGCCTACAAATACCTTAGAAGCAATAAAGAGTTTGGTGGGTTAGAGTCTCTTTTGCGCCTGTAGTTTTTTAAAAAATCAGAATTCCATGTAATAGAAAACTGATGAATTTGGTGCTTAACAACAACTGCTCTAATAAAGTATATTATATGCATAATTCTCACTTAATAGTAACTACTGCACAAACCTATGGTAAATGTGATAATATTCAGCTTATAAATCAGAAGCTGCAAAGAAAATAAGTTGTGCCTTCAGGGAAGAGCTGCAGGGAGAAGTGGACTACTCTTGGGGCTTCCTCTGCCCAGAACATTCTCCAGCGGATATCCACAGGGCTTTCTCCCTCCCTTCCTTTGGCTCTCTCGGCTCAAGGATCCCCTTATCAGGAAGACCGTTCCTGACCACATTTCTTTAAAACAGCAATCTCAGCATTCCCTAACCCCCTTTCTCTGCTTGCTTGTTGAATTCTTGCTTTCCATTTATTTCTGTATTTGCTTGCACATAGCACTTAACTACCATCAGAAACATGTCTGTTTTCCCTCTTCCCTGAATACAACATATGCCCAGAAAGCAGGGGCTATGGTTTGTTCGATATTTTATCTCCAACACCTGGCACCAAGCAGACATTCAATAAATATTTGATGAATGAATGATTTTTATTTATTTTTACTCTTTCAGCTCACTCCCATTCCACCCGAGAATCCCAATACTGCAACCAAGGCATAGAGAAGGTAGAACTTTTCCCAACATCTTATTCTTATTCTAGCAAAGAACATCACTCTACAAAAAAAGTCAAATCTGATTGAAACAAATGCTCCAAGAATTTCTGTTAATCCTACAGCACTACATCTAGAACTAACTGTATCTTACGGAGCAACAATTGAATGTATTTTGACTCATTGGCTCTGACACTCTTGAAACCCACCCACTCTGCATGGTTCCCAAAAATGTTCTCCAAGAGTTCCTCCAAAAGAGAAATCAACCACTATATCTAGTTATCACCTTAAAACAAGACTAATTTATACTAACTCTATTGACTCCCCATCCAGCATTTAAGTTAAAAGGGGGGCAGTGATTATTAAGGACACTATATATGGATGAACTTCAGTAAATTGACCACAGAGCTCGAGTTACCTAAGGCTACCTTGCATTTCAGAATCTCTCCAGCTAAAACCTTCCTGAATATGAGTCTGTAAGGTCTTCAGTGTAGCTAAGAGGAAGCAACCCAGATACGCAAGAAATGAGAGCCCATGAGGCACCTGGGTGGCTCAGTCGGTTGAGCATCTGACTTTGTCTCAGGTCATGATCTCACAGTTCGTTGATTCGAGGCCTGCTTCGGGCTCTGTGCTGATAGCTCAGAGCCTGGAGCCTGCTTTGGATTCTGTGTCTCCCTCTCCATCTTCCCCTTCCCTGCTCATGCTCGGTCTCTCTCACTCTCAAAAATAAACATTAAAAACAATTTTTTTAAAGAAATGAGAGGCCATGAATCACTTCAATTACAGGAGATCTAGAATCTACTAAAAACAGAACTGTGAACTACAACTAAATAAGCAGTCAAGTGTCTGATCCATAATTGCTCTTGGTTCTGTTGCTACAAGGGCACATACTATAGGAAAAATTTTAAGAATGAGTAAATAAATAAAAACATCAGTCCACAGAAGCTAGGGGGCCTTGAGCAGACCATAACTCTAAGTCTCAGTATTCTGTCTTGATGTTTGCTACCAAAGTGTTCTACTAAACTGCCTGCCAATGAGCAATGAAGCAAAGCCCTAGCAATTCTCTCAACAAGCTACTGAGATTGGAAGGTTAATTTAATGGGACAGGGCCAAGTGCACTTAACAAACTGCCCATCTGTAAGATGGAAATACGTTGTCCTCATCTTTAGCAGTAACTCTCCTCATTAAGTAGCTCTAAAAGTTTTTTGAAGCCTTTCTCCTCCTCAGTGTGTAGCTGCCAATGAGTTCACTTCCATCTGTGAAGAGAAAAGGCTGCCAAAACGTGGGGCTTCGACTGGGACCCACTGGAGCTACCATGAATTGAGAAATTCAAGCTGCATCAGATCCCTTCCCTGAAGAATACATGGAATCCTGTTCTACATGTTATTAACCTATATACCTTTTCCAAGTCCCCTTCCCCTTGCCCAAACAGATATCAAAGGTAGTACGTGGAAGAAAAGGGCATTTCCATGTCAACCTTTTGAGTGTAAGTCTATACCATGCAGCCTGGGCTACACGTAGAATGTTGCTTCTATTTGCTATGCACAGGGAAGAGTCTGGCTCAGCCCTGAAAAAGAGGAGTTTTCAAGACCTCGAAAAGATGAACTCCACTTTAGGCATAGCTATTCTTTTGATGTAATGAATCAAACTCTTGCCTGCCCAGTTGTATGGGATACTGTGCAACGGCAGCTCTGACTTGTCTACGATTACATTTCTAGAAAAGTCAGCATGACTATATGGAAAACTCCCATGATACACAGCTTTGCTCAGTCCCCACTGGGCAGCTTTGGGCAATCACTTCTCTTCTTTTGGTCTTGGTTTTCGCGTCTCTAAAGAAAAAAAAGAAATGAGACCAAATGGTATCTGAGATTGCTGTCTACCTTAAGATGCTCTGGTTCTGTGGGGTTTTCTGGGATCTATCTCTCTTTGAAATGAGTATTTTCATCATCAGTTCTTTCTGGCCTTTCTGTTTAGCTCTTACTTATCTCCAGAGACTGTACTAGTCAGATGTCCTTTGCTTCATGCTGGAGAATATTCTGTATGTGACTCTTCAAGTCACAAAAGAGACTGACGCAAGACACATACATATACTTTCTTTTGGGAGCCTTCAGAGAGGCCCTTTCTAACCCTTGGCTTGTAAACTATCATGCAGGAGACTTCTAGCCCTTAATCAGTGACCTTCCCAGAAGGATTCTCTCTTCTCTCCCCTATTTTTCTCAGACTTTCTCAATCTTTTTCTTTTTTCCCCTCCACCTTTCTCATCTTTTCTCACTTGGTCCTGCCAGCACAACTAAGGGAGTTATTTAGACCCACTGGTAACCCAGAGGAAAATAAGAAATTGCTGCTTATCTTCAATGAACAGAACCACAAGATTAGGACTGAACGTTATTTGAAGTACATTCATGTTGACAACATTAAGAAAGTTGGAACATAAAAGCACAGGAGATGAAATGAATTCAGGATCACAAATTGAGATCAACAACCACCTTCATGTTGAAACATTCTCAGACACAGCTTTGTGTCAAAAGTTCTTTCATAAAAAGTTGATGATTAGAGTAAGATACAGAAACCACAGTATTTAACCGATGTGCAAGCAGTATAATCCCTGAGATTAATGAAACTCCAGATCACAACTGTTTAATATATTTTTGCTAAGCAGGAGTAGCTCGTGTGGTGAGGATTTGTAGTTCAATCAAATTATGTTCTCTACGCCCACTGTGAACCTAATACTCACAACATCCATGTGATTAACCAAAGCAGCCTAGTCCAGGAGGGTTGCCAACAGAAGTGTGGCATATCTAAACAAATGAACATGGAAAGGTATCATTATAACTGGTGTTGTAGACATCTGGGATAACGATTTTTTTAATTAAGTAGGAAACTTTAGGCAGGGGGCAAGTCTTAAGGAGGTCCTTAGGCTCAGTAACCTTCCCCAGCCACACATCAGGTGCAAGAATGACCCGGACTTCTTAGAGCATCCTCGTGTCCCCAGGTGGAAAGATCCTTGGATATAGATGACGTGGATGCAAATTCCAAGTGGTGGACGGAATAGGAACACAGGGGATGTGCCTCTCTCCAGTCATGGAGAGTAACTTAATCTGGTCCTGCTGTAACTCATTGTGACCTTCTCTTTCTGAGGCACAAACCTTTGGTTTCCCAGCAAGCACCTTGAACTGTATCTGCAGGTATAAAAAAAATTTGCCAGGTGCCTAAGATGGATGACTAACTTTTGTCCCTCCTTGATTAATCACTTTGCGGATGTCTGCCTAAATAAACTATGGAATGGCTACAGGACATAAGCCAAACCACTCTGATGTCCAAATTAAAGCACTTCACTTTTCCCCCTTCCCCTCCCTTCAAAAGGCATTTAAATTTTTACTTCGTAGAACAATAGGATAATACATTTGGAAATTTGCCATTTTGGCAGCAAGGGCTAGAGGACAGATCAACAGAGCAGTACAAACTATGTGCTGAGCAAGAGCCGAAGCTCCTGGCTGTGTCCTGGGTAAACCCAAAGCAGAGAAAGGCATGGCTTGTCTTAAGGCGTGGAGGGAGAAGAGTTGCTTTTCCTGATCCGACAGACCCTCAAGAGCATCCAGGGAAGAAAGAAATACATTCACTACATTTGAGCACAAGGTTGTCCCGGACCCAAAGTGAGGTCCTGGGATGGAGCGGAAGTGTAAATCTGGGGGAGTAAGAAGAAACAAAAACAAAGAGCCATTTTTTTTTTTCCACAAAAGGGAAAACAGTACCAAGAAATACTGGGACCATGACAAAAGCGAGACCACAACAATGTTTGTGTTCAGCATGCCAGCCCTCTGTGTCAGGCACCTCTATGCCTCCTTCCTCTTCCTTCTAAGGTGTCCCTGGCCTGCTGGTAGGCTCTGAGCTGACATCCACTCAATAGTCAGTACACATGGAGCCCCTACCTCGCACCAGGCATGGAGTTGGAAACAAAGGACACAGAAGAATTCTATGGGTTCTCTGCTCTGAAGATGCAAAGCCCGGTGGAAAAGCTGGATAAAGTCCACAGGGGTCTCCTCTATCTCATCATAATCACCACCAGGTAGGGATCCTGCCAACATCACAGGAAGGGCCTGGAACTCTAGAAAGTACTCAACACTCCTCACTCCTCCTTCCAAAGTTAACTTCCCCTCCCCAGTAGATATCCTTGCTATTACACAAAACTGGAGTTGCATTCCCGTGACTGCAAGGTTATCAACTTTTATACCTCTGTGTGAAGGAGTTAACTACATCCATCCCAAAGAGAAGATTTTCAGATGGAAGATTTGAGGGTTGGTTCCCTAAAAGTAGTAGAGCAGAAGGGTATGCAGAGGGTGGCCCGGACTTGGCATCTGTCCTAATTCCTTCAGGCCATGCTCCTAAGAAATTTCCTTCTTGCTGTATTTTATATATTCTCAAGCTTGGGAAGCCATTAATGATCTAAATAATTCCACATGCAGTAACTCTTAGATTCATTTTCTTTTGAGAGTCTTAGAAGTCTAGAGGAGATGGCTTTCTCAAGAACTTTACTGAATATACAGATTTGGGTCACTCATGTCCTGCATGTCCCCAGTAGATAACCATCAGGGAAAATCCCTGTATGTGAATGACATTGTTCCATATGCTGAGTTTTAGGAAGCATGCAATGGTCCCCAGATCGCAGTATGACTTTTGCTATTCACCCACTCAGGATGTCATTTCAATCAATTAGGAATTACAATTTTTCATTAGAAAAGAGAGGAGATTCCCCTGGCGAGTTCTCCCTTCCTCTCATTTGTGAGGTTAAGGTAGATGGCCTACATAATTCTCATCAGATTTTCTTCTGGTATACAATCAAAAGGACCCGAACACTAGGCAAGATTAAAAGTAGAGCAGTCTCTCAAGAGAAAATAAAAGGCAGGAGTTATGTTCTTCCTTGGCATGTCCTTAAGCACCTGAGCAATAAGCAGATACATAACCTTCTTACCACCCAGCCTACTGCTATTTTGTCCATGCAAACGGCTCTATAATTGCCCTAAGAAATTCTGAGTTCTTTGGTTAAGCATCTGACTTGGGCTCAGGTCATGATCTCGTGGTGCATGAGATCAAGCCCTGTATCAGGCTATTTGCTGACAGCTCAGAGCCTAGAGCCTGCTTTGGATTCTGTGTCTCCTTCTCTGCCCCTCCCCTGTGCTCACTCTGTTTCTCTCTCTTTCAAAAATAAATAAACATCAAAAAAAATTTTTAAAGAAATTCCGACTTGTTTTTAAATGTTATTTTTGAAAAGAGAAAATTTAGAACATGTTCCACATTCAAAGACCCTCTTACCATTATTCACTGAGAACACGGAGTACCTCACAGTCTCCTTTCAAAGTTCTCTATCCAGATGAGGTGAAACACTGAAGATTGCCTTGATTAACACCAAATAAAAAATGCAGTTCTACCTCTACTTTCAATCCTTGTGAGACTCTCTTAAGTAATCCTAGCGGCTGCTCATCATTAATATGAAGGGAGATGCAGTACCAATGATTAGAAGCAGGACAAGGAATCAGTTTCCAGAAAATATCCCTCTAGTCCATGATTGGGATATATAACTGAAGCCAAACAACTCGCTCTATTTAAACTAGCCTATCAGGATATTTCAAATGCTATCTGAAAGGTATAATTTTTGTGTCTGAATTCAATAAATCTTGCAGGAGGGGAAAAAAAAACTACATGCCATACCCCAATCTCTGAAAAACCTGCTGAAAAAAATGTAATTCAATTCCAGAAAAATCTATCAAATGGTAGGTGTAGCCAGGTACAAAAAGACAAATGAGACATACACCTAATTTTCAAGAAGCAAATGATGGCAATACCATATCCAAGTGGAAAGAGCCACGTAGAAGAAAAAACATAACCCATTATCCAACTGGAAAGAGCCACTTGGGTAATGGGTTTGTTTTTTCATCTAAGTAATCAGTAACATGACATATGGTAGCTGAAAATAGATCTTTTAAAGAAATTAAATACCTAAATATAGGGTCCACTATTTTTCCTTTAAAAAAAGTAGTCATTTTCCTATGAAGTACTGTATTTTGAAAACACCTTCTGACCAGTGACCTCAGCATTATCAGTAAAGAAGCTCATAAGGTAATATATGAAATGCTGGATGATTAGGGCACCATTATACCCCATAAGCCAAAAGTAGTTCCAGGACTCAGACTATAATCAGGCACAAGTTAGCTGTAACTAATGGCTGAGGAGACAAGGAACTGGGGCGTCCTCTAAAGAGATCAGTCGAATTTTCTGCTTCTAGCCCAATTCAGAGGGCTTACTTTAACAAGATCCTGGATAAATAGAACAAACTTTATCCTGCATTCCTGACCACCAAAAAAGTACAGAAAATATGCAAATGCGTGTATGCACAAATACGAAGAACGTGAGAGTGAGAGCACACGAGAGAGAGAGAGAGAGAGAGAGAGAGAGAGAGAGAGAGAACATGAGACAGAGACACATAGACTAAGAAAGAAAATGAGAGAAAGAGGAAAGGAAGGAAGAAATGTAAGATAAATTCAAAAGAGGAAGTGTCAAGCACATACACAAGTCAGGGGTGCCGGGGGAGCAGATGCTCCACATCAGAGATGGAACCCGGGGTCCCTTCACGTGTGTGGGTAGCTGAATCTGACAGGTGCCCAGGTGAGACCATTGAAGGCTGCTCACATAGTCCCAGGTCAGTCCTGCCCCTGAGCTCCAGGACACAAGAAATGCAAATCTTCTCTAGAGAAAAACTCTCAATTTAAGTTCTTAATATTGCTGTAAATTAAATCAAATATAAGCCCTCAAAAAAATTCCTCAAAATGCAAGAAAATAAACATAAATGAGAATTGCCAGAATTGCCATAAATGAGAAATAAGTTTCAAATATTCAGCACTCTCAGAAAGAGAATACTACATATGAAATACTTCATTAATAAAATATGGAATAAAAAATGAGAGACTTTTAAAAAATGACCAGAAATATTTCCAAATTAGCCAAAGAGAATTTTTACAAACAATATAAAATCATTGAAATTAAAAATTCAATGAACAGGTTAAACCTCCTATTTACCACAGCTGAAGACAGAATCACTGAACTGATAAGAATTCAGAAAAAAAATGATCAGAATGCAACAAAGAGAAAATATTAAAAGGATATTAAGAGGCATGGAGCATGGAATAAAAAAACTTGAACAAAAGTTCAATCCAAGTCCTAGGAGAGAAGTGAAATTGGAGGACAGGCAATTTTGAGACATAATGGCCAAGGTTGATGAAAGACACGAATATAAAGACACAGAAGACA
Source organism: Cryptoprocta ferox (assembly GCA_028646485.1). NCBI lineage: Eukaryota > Metazoa > Chordata > Mammalia > Carnivora > Eupleridae > Cryptoprocta > Cryptoprocta ferox. The sequence continues at coordinate 29,665,634 of CM053578.1, read as the reverse complement.
CTAGATACTAAGGAGAAAAGTATTACACATTTATGTGACACCGCAAAGTACTATAGACAACGACATTATAAAAGCAGCCACAAAACAAGATCAACAATTAGACTGAAAGACTTCTCAACAGCAACAACTGAGGTCAGAAGTGATCCAATCTTCAAAGTGCTAGGAGAAGAAAACTAGAAACCCACATTTCCAAAACAGCATCACTTAGGCCAAGTCACCAAACTGGGGCTTACCACCTAATTGCAGTTTCAACCTCCCCCAGAAATATAAGTGTTTAACAGGGCAGTCAGGAATTTTCTGATAAGCACAAATGAGGTACTCTGTCACATGGATCTCCCATCCCCCAAAAGAAGATTATTAAATTACCTAATAAGATCCCTGGCCTTCCCCTAAAGTATGGTGACCTTGCCTAGAACAATCATTTCTTTTGCTAATAACTTTCTTGTGCCATCCTCCTTCCTATAAAAACCTTTCATTTAAAAAAATTTTTTTCAATGTTTGTTTATTTTTGAGAGGGAGAGAGACAGAACAGGAGAGAGGCAGAGAGAGAGAGGAAGACACAGAATCTGAAGCAGGCTCCAGGCTCTGAGCTGTCAGCACAGACCCCGATGTGGGGCTTGAACCCACAAACTGTGAGATCATGACCTGAGCCGAAGTTGGATGCTTAACCAACTGAGCCACCCAGGTGCCCCAAACACCTTCCATTTTGTACAACTCCTCAGGGCACCCCTCTACTTGCTGAGCTTGTCTGGATGCTGTCCAAGTCATGAATCCATTAATAAAGCCAATTAGATCTTCAAATTTACTTGGTTGAAATTTTTTCAACAACTATAACACCCAATGAAGCCGTATTTTTTTAAGGAGAATGGGATAAATATACTCTTATAAATAAAAACAGAGTTGACTATCAAAAAAAAGCTCCCTGAAGAAATGCCTTCAAGGATGTACTTTAGGAAAAACGAGGGGCACCTGGGTGGCTCAGTTGGTTAAGCATCCGACTCTAGATTTGACTCAGGTCATGATCTCATGTTTCATGAGTTCAAGCCCCACATTGGGCTCTCAAGACATTTGAAGCTTCCCCAGCTTGTTCCAAGTAAATAAACAAACTTAAAAAAAATTTTTTTAAAGGAAGAAAATGAACCCAGAGGAATGTGTGACATACAAGAAATGGTAAGCAGAAAAGACAGGAAATATGTAGGTAATTTTATACAGATATTTTTACTGGTCTCTATAAAATAATACTAAAGCTAAAGTGGATCTTGTGGTTGTAAAAGAAGTCAGAGCTAAAATACTGGACAACAGTGTAATTCATAAGTGTGACTCAAGTACTCGGAGAGGCTGTGCTGCTTTGTGAATGAACCTCATTCACAGAGGGGGAACATGGCACCGGGTCCCTCATCAGCCTGGACCACATCAGGACTCCCCACTTTTCCTCTCACCTTAGACCTGCCCCTCCCCAGCTTGTGATCTAGGAGGGAAGGGTGGAGAGGTGGGGGAAAACCAGCACCAGTGACGTGTTTCCTGACAGAACGGGATTCCTGGGTTGGTTCCTGAGAGAGGATGAAGAACTCAGAGCCAAGACAAGACCTTAAGGCGGAGGACACGACAGTGTTTTGGCAGCCAAGCTTTCGGCTGTGTCTAGAAAGTAATCCACTTAACTTCACTTGCAGACTACAGCAGGCGTGGCTTTGTTTTGTGAAGGGCTTTGTTGGGTCTAGACATTGTTTGACTTCAGCAAACAGGCTTGGAGACCAGTGATTTGGAAAGTCACCTAACTAGGAGGTAAGGATGTGTTTGGGCTCCTGGGTCTCACCAACCGAAGAGTTTTGGGGTGGCAGGGAAGACAGGACATGAAAGGTCTACATCTGGCTGGGAAAACCCAATTTCCTCCTGGAATTTTTCTGCCAGATGCAATCTGACCTCATCAACCCACATTCAGCCAAGGCCTGCCTTCTTCCAAGGCATTCTTGGGATTTGGTTACCGAGTCTGGGTGTTCAGAGTTTGGGTAATTTTCCTGGAGGCCAACCCTAAGAAGCTTCCTGTGGCCAGATCTTCCTCACTTTTTGTACTTTGGATAGTGGGGTGATACAGGGAGAAGCAGGTGAGGAGCCGCACTACAAGTGCAATTCTAACTTGTGGAATGCAGCCTCCTTTTTACATAATCCTCAAGCAAACAGTAAAAGGTGCACTGGTGAGAGAGCAACTGAATAACATTTCAATGCCAGTTCCAGATTATTTATGAATTATCTATTATTTAGGTTATCTGTACCTCTGAGGATCTCCATTAGAAGAATCAGTGAGCAGAGACAATAGTTGATAACCACCCTGTTACTACAACCTGAGAAGCATTAGAAGGGATTCTGGTCTTGAGAGCAGCTAAGGACAGAATGTGTTGCCCGGTTAAGAATCCCGGGCCATTCCAGCACACGCACCCATTCATAGAATCATGTGATGCCTCCGTTACATTATGTGTTTTATAACCCCTGCCTAAAAACTGGACCCATGCATTAAGACCAAATACAGCTTTACCTGTTTTTACCCCACATGCATGTAACAGCCTTGGGTGTTAATATAAATTATCTGCTGTAAGCACAGAGAAGAAAATGCCCAGTAGAAAAATTGTCACTGATAACTAATAAGGCAGTTTGTCTCAGCCCCAAAGAAGACTATATATTGGTATGCCTCAAGAAGTGCTGTATTCAAAATCCATACAACATGGAGGGGGAGGGGGGGGCAATACAATGCGGAAGTAAGAGACATTCTTTAATATTTGCAACCAATGATATTAATGCGTCAGAAAATCAATAACCAAACATTTACGAGATCTCACTATACTACGTGGTTATGGCAGAAACAGGAAGCAGCAGCCTTGGATTCCACAGGAAAGAGTCCTGAACAAGAGAATCATGAGAGAAGTGAGCCACGGGGATCCTGTTGGCTAATAGCGTATTTCCTAAATATGCACTACAAAGTCATCCAAAACCTAAAAAATTCTTGATATGAAGACTCATAAGGTCTCTTTAGCACTAAAAAGGTTTTTTAAAAAAATTTCTTCCTTCCTCCCTTAATCAGTTCAGAGAGAGATTACCAGTCCAGTGTTAACTCCATGGTAATTGTCCAACTTGAATCATATACAGACTTTTTTTTTGAAAAAGAACAAGGGGTGCCTGGGTGGCTCAGTCGGTTAAGCATACGACTTCAGCTCAGGTCATGATCTCATGGTACATGGGTTCGAGCCCCGCGTTGGGCTTTGTGTTGACAGCTCAGAGCCTGAAGCCTGCTTCAGATTCTGTGTCCCCCACTTGTGCTCTCTCTCTCCAAAATAAAAACTAAAAAAATTAAAAAGAAACAAGTTCCCTTAAATTCTGTTCACTTTACTGTTTTTAGTGTGTTCCTTAGAAAACCAAGTACAAAATCCTTAGATGTATCACCCTTTATCTGTATAAACCAAAGCATATGTATAAGCAAATGTGACCCAAACTATAAAAACAACAACATTCAAATTAATAACTGTAATTTAACATGCTAGATGATGTTCTGCTGAAACCACACTGCTGCCCCAATGAGAATACATATGGTACTAGTCCCTGAGTGCTGAGTCCTCTTGAGCTCAGCATTTAGGGCCATGTTATACGTTAAGTCTGCCTTCCCTCATCACTTCTCCTTCTAGAACTACTGTGAAATCTTTCTTCATCAGCCTACTCTGTAGGCATTTGGTCTGTAAATGTAAATAGTGCATCAAATTAATTCTACCCTGATTTTTCTTAGGAATTCTCCACATCTAAATAGGTTCTATTCGACACTCATTTGAAGACAAACCTAAATGTAGATTGGAAATCATGTCCCAGTGCTCAGTTATAAATAGGACAGTTATCTAAGGACCCAGGATAGGTCTAGATAAAATTTTTATTGCAATCCAAATGAAAGCAACGTCTTAAAATTCTGACATGAGACTCACAAACTCCCAAGGTCACAGAGGCTCAGAGGTCTTCAGCTCCCAATGTGAGAAACTGCCCTATGCAATGCTGTCTGTGACTGGGTTCCTACAGATAATCTGCTTTTGGTGCATCCTCAAAACTAGAAACATACTGGGATCAAAACCGTGAGGGGCAAGGGCAGGAGCTGGAAGAGATGTGGAACAGCCAGTATAAGGAATAACATCAGATCTGACATAAGGTAACTACAAAGACTGCCAAAAAGCAAATACAGCCTCCTAACTTGAGACTTGTTCTCATCAGTGCTGAGCCCTCTTTCTGAGTCCCCTGCTCTCTTGCCATGACCTAGTTTTCATAATAAAGGAAATGTAGTATTTAAGGCCTTTCTCCGAAATTGGGAGTCCAGAGAGATGTTAAGTATCATCCAAAGTTAAGATTCTACAAAATAAGCCCTTTACTGCCATTGAAACAAACTTTCCATCATCACTGTGCTAAATTTTTTTTATTTTTTTTTTTGTTTTTGCTCTTTTTATTTTTTGTCATATGCACCTCCACCTGCACCAGCCTGAGATCCATGGTTTGCCCTGTTTTCATTGTCCCCCAGGAGGGTGACCCACATCACCCAGACTCCTGTGGCAGCTGACTTCTGGTTGGGTTTGGCTAATGGAGGCAGTGGCAGGAGACCAGAGCCAGGAGGAAGGGCAGGTTGCGGGGAGGGGAGTTCCTCCCAGCCCCCATGTCCTTCAAGCCCAGCATCACCAGGTGAGTGACATCCCTCTGCAGAACCAGCCCTAGCAGGCACTGTTTCCTCCACGGCCACGGCTCTGACTGTTCATGAAACACTGTTTCCCTCCCTTGTCTCTTCTGTCCAGAGCTAACCCTCCTGGACGGTTCCTTCTTTCTCTTGTCCCCTCAGCTCAGGACTCACATGCCTTTCCACGGCTGCACTCCCCTGTCCTTTCACCCTGCACCCACTCTGTGGGTAGAATCCACTGAATTATCTTCATTTGAACCAGCGGTGTGAATTCTAGGTCCTGCTGGGGCCATTTACTGACACAATCGTCCAATCTGGTCAGGCAAATCAGGACTATAGGAACCCCTACACACAGACTGGACTCTCAAAATTTAACAATATAAAAAAGAAATATCACCATCTATCAGGGAAGCAAACCCATGAAGATAATCACATAAACAACGAAAGTGGCCTTAACCCTCTAAGTCGTGAAAAATTAACTACAATAATAATATCTTGGGAAATAAAGAGGCTATATTCATGAAGAAGTTTATTATATCCTCTGTAGCAGAGGAAATTTTGGAAACAACCTAGATGTCCTACAGTAAGAAAATAAATTATGACTTATCAACTTGAAGGACTAGGATGCTACCATGAATACTATTAAGAATTTCTAGCAACAAAAAACTTTATAAGATGGGTATTTAAACAGACTTTATCCATACATTTGAACATACATTAATAATTGAACTGTGCAAAAATAAACATGCATGTGACTGAACACTAAATAAAATTTCACAAAACTAAATTCCATGCTGGATGATTCCAATTCTAAGTACTGTGTATTTATTTTCTAAAATTTCTTTAAAAACAGAAGAAATAAAACAAAGGGCATAATATCCAGAGACCTCATGGCTACAGCTAGTGATAGGAGAGGGACATTGTGAGAGATTAAATCTCCTCCAGACTACTTCCGGCCCTCTAATCAATAAGTAGCCTTCAGCTGGACATTTAACATCCGTCTCTGCAGTAGAAGGGCTCCTGGCCCACTTATACGAATGTAAAGTTAACAAAACCTAATAGAACTACAAAATATATATATGTAATATATATATTACACACATATATAATATATTACACATACATATAACATATATGTATTATGTATGTGTTATATATGTGTAATATACATTATATGTAATATATATATTACACACACACACACACTGCTCTCGTATACCTGCCTAACTGCATGTATTGACTGCATATGCAACTCTAGCTGGGACAATTTAAAATGAAATCATTTTCTTAGACAAAAATTTCGCGGTGCAGTGCTTGTGGGCCCTGCTTCAGATTCTGAGCACTTTCATTAGAAAACGGTAAGATGAACATTGTCATTGGGGGGCCTTCATCGGAGGTTTTAAAATATGTTTCACGCTCCTCCTTAAAGAGATCCTATCTAGCAGAGTGATAACAGATTGATGGCTATGACCTTCACATTCTTCCAACTCCTTTTAAAATGAAATCAAGGCTCTTGCTGCTGCTAGTGTCTATGGGCCGGGTGCCAAGGAGCAATAATGAGGGCTACACGTCATCCCCCACCCTCAGGACTGCCGTCTCAGTTCATCGTTAATGTGTTAATGCCACCAACAAACACGTCAAAAGAGGGGCAATCCAAGGGAAACCTGCCTTCCCCATTCCCAAGGCTGGTTTTCTTTAAACAGCAGTTGTCAGAGAGACAATGTCTTCGTACTGAAGACAAATACGACACCATATCAACATTACAACAAAACGCTTTTACAGACACGAAGCTCTTTATGCTTTAGTTTTAAACTGATGATGTGATATCTTCCTAAATTATACATTTTAGCAGAGTTTCCTGATCTAAAACATTTATTTGTCTAGAATATCTATTACCTTGAAATACTACCATGCCGATTTCATAGCTGAGCGGGTGATAATTTTCCTTAATTACACATTAATTCCAATGTACTACCTGACGAGGCAGTTATTGTTTTAACAGGATAAGGATTAATGGGCAGGTGTTATGCTATAATCTGACTGAAGAAGAAATAGAGGAATTACACATGATTCATTTTCTTACTTCTCTGAGCTGAATAATATTAATAACACTGCCACCTTACATTTATAAAGCACTTTTCATTTTCAGAGTGCCTTCGTATCTGGGATTGTATTTTCCTAGATCTTTTACCTTTGACAGATTTTTTCCAGATAACACACAACTCTATAGTTTTTCAACTTCCTGATGCCCAAACGTTTTATGTGCCTATGTTCATATCAACAGGATGCAGTAAGAAGTAGAATAACATGGCCTTTGGAGACAGACAAACCTGGGTTCAAATCTCAGCTCAACCACCTTGCTACTGCATGACCTTGGATGAATTACTCTGATCCGCAGTTTTGCCATACTTACAAGGAGGATAATACTGACTTGCATCAATGGCTATTAGAAAAACTAAGTAAGATGTAACTTATGAAAAGAGTCTGTTCTATATCTGGCACATAGCAGGTGGTTAATAAAAGCTATTGCTATTATTAGCAGCTACTCTCCTCTGTCTTAAACACTGTCTTGTCACTACTGGACTTATTTTCTTCAAACTAGTTGGATTCAGAGAGGTATGGAAGAAGTAGAAAAATCAAGAATAACGTTAGACCCCAGTATTGGCGTCCTCCATTGGTGCAATCTCAAACACCTGTCCTGATGAGGCCTACTCGAACAGTCTGCAGATACTTATCCACCTCTTTTATAGTTTATAGAGTATCAAGTTAACAGTGCTTTGGATAAAACCCAATACTCTTCCTATATTTTAAGTTTAAAAGTATGTATCAAACCCAAGAAAACATCTCAAACATGTAATATCCTTTGGGTTACTGTGGTACCCAGCCTCCACAATGGTCCCCCAGGGTCTCACCTCATGGTAGTTATGCCTTTAGCAGTGCCCTCCCCACCATCCAACACATGCTCTGAAGCAGAGCTGGTCTGTTAACTTAGTTGGACAAAATGAGGTGGAAGTGATTGTCTGACTTCTGAGGCTAGGTCGTAGAAGACACTGGGGTTTCTGCTTTGGTCTCTTGGACAAATTGCTCTGGGGAAAACCAACAACTATGTCATAAGGACACGCAAGCCCACATGAAGGGGGACCAACTTGCCAGTTATGTGAGTCACCTTAGATGTAAACCCACCAGCCCCAGTCAAACCTCCAAATGACTGCAGCTCTGGCTAACATGTGACTACCTCATGAGAAGCCCTGCTCCAGAATTGCCTGGGGAAGGCACTTCTGATTTCCTGATGCAAAGAAACCACGAGATGTAATAAATGATTATTGGTGTTTTAAGCAACTAAAATTAGGGGTGCTTTGTTACACAGCAATAAATTACTATAGTAAAAAGGGTAATTTAGCAAGAATATGGATTGCAATGACAGGACTTTTCACCAGGTAACTACCAGCCCACAGAATACGTCCAAACTATGATGGATGAGCAACATGTCCCTGCTATGTGGCTGTAACATAGAGACCACTTTCCTATTTGAAGCATCATCACATCAGACATTAACTAATCCCCCAAATCCCATGCTAATTCTGAAAACCTTTTTTAAAATGACATTTGATTACACAGAAATGTAAAATGCCTATATGGAAAAACTGTAAAGTAAAAATCTAATGACAAATGAGGAGAATTATCAGCAATATATGATAGAGGGTTAATACTCTATATAAAAGAACATTTGAATCCACAAGTTCATTCAGTAAGAAAGCAAACAGCAGATAGGACTGAAAGATTCAAATAAGCAAAGAGTTCCAAAGACTGCACTTTGGGCACTCCAGTATTTAGATATCAGGAATAAGAGGATTCAACAAAGGACATCAAGGAGTGGTCACTAGGACAGAAGGAAAACTAGAAGATTCTGGTGACTAGGAAGCCAAGGATCAAAAAGAACTTCAAGAAAATGGGAGTGACAAAGCTTGCCAAACCCTGCCTTCAAGGACAAGTGAGCTGAGACCTGAGTGTTGAGGACTCGATATTGCCACATGGAGTCACTGGAAACAACCATATCATCCCGTTTCTCATCCTATTGTCCATCAAGAAAGGACACTGGAGATGCTTGGGGTTGAAAGGGTGGGAAGAGTGTCAAAATAATCAGATTCAAATCCATTAGGTTTCAAAATATGAATCTGGGAGACTTCTGACTAATCATTACAGTGATAATTCTATAACTTCTTTATACCTAGAGCTGCCTGGATGAGTTGGGTTATGCCGCCCTAACAAACAATTCTCTCAGGTTCTGATTTGACACAGTAGATCTATCTCTTGCTGATTCGAAACCCAAGTCGGTCCAGGAATCTCTTCCAGATAACGAGCTTCCATGTGTTGTCTTAGCATTCCAGACAGCTCTAAACGTGGCAACATATTTCCACAATCACCACAACAGGCAAAGAGAGCCCGAAAGGGTCTTACACTGACTAATTAGTCTGGCCCAGAAGTGACTCATGTTCAACTACAACCCACTGCCTAGGAAAAGTCACACGGCCTGCATGGTTACAGGAGAAGCCAGGAAGAGAACTTCTCCCATGAAGATGAAACAGATACAGGTGGGCACTGTAAGTCTACCAAAGTCAGGACTCTACTTTTCAAAGGATCTAATCCTCCATTAGACCATAAAAATATTCCAGTAAGGCACGAAGCGAAGTGATTAGAATCTCAGTTTACAGATGTGAAAATTGAGGTAACAAAGATTTAAACAACTCGTCTAATTAGTAATACTATCTAATTTAAATTGTTGTAGTAAGGATTGCCTCCCAGCTACATGAGCTTTCTTTTCACAAGTCCATGCTGCCGGCAACTTGGAAAAAAATCATTAGGATCACTGGTATCTGTGGTCATGTTATAGATAAAATATGCCACAGAACAAAATACTACATGATTTTCTAAGTACCATATACAAAAGCAAGCTCTTTCAAACAGCGAGGATCAGTCCCTTCAGACATATTCTTGGCAATGACTGGCTGATGCCTAAAATAAAAGTCAAAAGTGCTTAGGATGGAAGGTTTGGGTTTTCGTAACAACACTTCAGGCTCCTTTCTCTGAATCTGTCACTAAAGATTAGCCCTCAGAATAGCATTGTGTGAACCCCCTTTATGTTAAAGATGAACTTAAAGTTTCAACATTCCCTAGAGTTCTAATTTGCAGGCTGCTGACAACCCAGCTTTAATGGAGACCAGCCTTTATGACTTTTCTGTTAAACCTTCAGGTATAATTTCCTTCTCTCCGATATATGGGGTCTTGATAAGATTTCAGGATAGCAGGGAAGAGCTGTATTGGAGTTTTTCTTTTTCACTACTTAACTTAGCTGGACAAAATGATAACATTTTGCCAAAAGAAATACATATCCAAACCCTGAATTCCTAGATCAGAATGAAATACTATTTGGCGTGGAGATAAAAGCATTATTTATACTGATAAGACTTCGTCAAACACTGTGCATTTAGGAAAAAAATGTTTAAAGAGCAATTAGCGATAAGCTCCTATTTTTTTTTCTTTCAATCCTTAAATTCCATACTATAATCCTTAATTGAGAATTTGGTATGTGAATAAACTACTAAGCAAGTGCTTCAAATGGTGTCAAGTCAACTCCCTGAAGTTCTTTTAACTGTTCTGTCCACAGCTTTCCTTCCCTTTGCTTTACTGGGCTTTTGGGAGGGGGGAAAAGGACGCAATGGAATTTCCAAGGTTAAGATAAATGGCAGGTACCCAAATCTGACAGTAGTCAACCAACTGCTATTCTGTTTGGTGGCTCATTGGTATTAAAAAAAACATCTTGGAAATAGGCAAGGATTTCTGGTCTAAAACTCAACTTCTTCTCAATTCCTTATGCAGCAAGGCCACCTCAGGGAGTGAAGAGAACTTGCTCTCCCAAACAAGTAACCATGCAGTTTACTCCCAGGAAGCCGTCGAAACTCACTTTTTGTCCTAGTCAGAAAAAGCCTTCCCTGGAGAGTATGGCAAAGGCTTTCCGATGAGTGTGTTACAATGGAAAGAGCAGGAGGACATTGGGTTTTATTCCCAGATCAATTACTAGTGATTCCCATACCTATTTAAAACATCAAACTAGGTATTATGGTGAGACTCAAGTCGTATAGTACATGCAAAAGCACTTTTCATTTGAATAGAGCCTTGCTGCCTGCAACATATCATACTTACCACGGCTCCCTCTGATCTATATTAAGAACCCTTACTTAAACTGCTCATCTGGCCATGACAAAAAACTGCACTGTCCCATCCCAAATGTTACCTTTCTCAACTTCATCACAGAATTTAAATCTGGAAGCTGACCTGGCTATCCTTTTAATCTTATTGGCACAACATCCAACTCTCCATCTTAATAAACAAATCTTTGAGCAAAACCATCCAAGAGCATTATTGAGTCTTGAGAAAACTTCTGCCGGTTATACATCCCTTAAATAGGGGGACCTTTTAATTTATCATCCACACTGGGACACTTCTGGAAGTAAAAGGGGACTCTATAAGTAAGGACACCAGGACAGGTTAAACTGGAACTGTCCTTATAAGGCACCCTCTTCATAAGCCCCACATTAGACCTCAACCCAGGCAGCAGATGCAGGCCTTGAAGGCTTTCTATAAATGAAATCACATTTTCACTAACCTATTTGTTGATGCATTGGATTTTCTCCAACTAATTTTTCAGATGGTAGGTACCATCTGAAGCTTTCAGTCCCTCCTCCCTTCCTATATACCCTCTGCCCTTGTTCAACAAAACAGTGAGTGACCGGGACAGGAAAAAAAAAAAAATCACCTGTTTCTATCAAAGAAAACTATTTGTTAGCTAGTTGGTTTTAAAAGCACAGAAACTATACTGAATGGGAAATAACCTAGAACCAAACACTACTAACTGTTGCTCTGGTCTGTTTTCACAGTTTCTAACTTTTCCTTACACTAGTGACACATGAATATTTTTTCCCTTTTAAAACATAAGAAAATAGGGGGCACCTGGGTGGCTCAGTTGGTTCAGAGTTTGACTTCAGCTCAGGGCATAATCTCACTGTGAGTTCAAGCCCTGCATTGGGCTGTGCTGTAGATCTTCTGTCCCCCTCTCTCTCTCTCTGCCCCTCCCCTGCTTGCACTCTCAAAAAAGAAAATATTTTTAAAATATGGAAAAATATGGAAAATTCAAAGGAACAATAATGGCCCAGGAACTACTAATTTCCAGGCACTTAACATATATTATTCCAGTTAAGTTTCACACTAACACTTGATGATAGTATTTTTATACATTACTTACAAATAAGGATGCCAAGGTCAAGAGACATCAAGTGATTTCTATGGAAGCTCCAAGTACTTGAATTCCAAAGTTCAATGCATTTGTACTATACATTATTTTAAATATTTTATGCATTTTCTTCCTGTCTTTTCTCTGCATGGTTTTTTTTCCAGTTGTTTAACCTAATCACACTATGTATACCATATTCTATCTTTATATGTATATTCATGTATTGATATAAAGAGCACTGCAAACTTGATGAAGATGGAAAAAACAAATCAAACCATACACAATGTTTCATCCAACTAGTCTAGACTCATGTCTGCTCAATCTGTCTTTCAGAGGTAACCACGAGGTGCCCTTTCTTGTGTCTCCTTTAAGACATCTAAGCATGTCAGGCATATCCATCTGCTTACACTGCATTCCTCTGTTCCCCTTCACAACATGTTCCAAAGATCATCCACACTCACTGTTGACAATTCCTCTCCCCAGTCTCTCTGGAACTCACCCCAATCAGACTTTCATTTCTACCACTTCCAAATGACTGCACTTGTCAAGGTCACTGATGTCGTCCACATTGCCAAATCCCAAAGTCAATTCTAAGATGTCATTTTCTTCAAGGTCTTCAGGTCGTGATCTCACTGTGAGTTTAAGCCCCACATCAGGCTCTCAACTGTCAGGGCAGAGTCTGCTTTGGATCTTCTGTCCGCCCCTCTCTCTCTGCTCCTCCCCCACTCGTTCTTTCTCTCTCTCTCTCTCTCTCTCCCTCAAATAAACATTAAAAAATTATCTGAAATGAAACAAAGAAAGAACATTTTAAAAATAGAAAGAGCATCAGGGAACCTGGCTCAGTTGGTAGAGCATGTGACTCTTGATCGCAGGTCATGAGTGTGAACCCCACATTGGGCATGGAGCCTACTAAAAAGGATAAAGAAAAAGTTTAAAAAAAATAGACCATCAATGAACTACAAAACAACTTTTTTGCCTAAGATACATATAACTGGACTTCCCTTGAGACGGGTAGGAGAAATAAAGAAACATAAGCTAAAAATTTTCCAAATTTGATGAAAACTATAAACTTAGAGATTATACTCAATGAACCCAGAACACAAGAAACATGAATAAAAGTATAGCAAGACACAATTATCAAACTCCTCAAAACCGTAAGTAAAAAAGAAAATGTTAAAAGCAGTCAGAGTAAAGAGACACAGTATGTACAGGGGAACAAAGATCAGGAGAACAGAGATTTTTCACCAAGAACAATGCAAGTGAGAAGATGGTTGAACATCTTTAAAGTACTGAAAGGAAAACACCATCAACATAGAATTTTATACCCAGTAAATACATATTTCAAAAACAAAGGTGAAAAGCTTTAAGACTTATGCTACAAAAATTGTCAAAGGAAGTCTTTCAAACAAAAGAAAAAAGATACCAAGTGGAAGATGGATCTACACAAAGGAATGAAAAACATCAAAAATGGTAAGTACAAAGATAAATATATAGGATTTATTTATGAAAGAGATAGAAATAATAAAAAGTATTTAAACAAAAATTCTATCCATATAATGTGGAGTTTCTTACATATACATAACTAAAATGTATGAAAAAATAACATTAAAGGCTAAGAGGAGGAATAGAAATAAAAGTATACTATTGTAAAGACCTTACACTGAGTGAATTGATACATTACCACTTTGAGAGAGACTATAAGTTATAGACATAGAATATAAAACCCAGCATCCATTAAAAAAAATGAGGCTAATAAGTTTTTAATTAGCTAATGGGCTAGTAAGCTTTATTTAGCTAATAAAGTAGCTAAAATGAAATCATTTTTTAAAAACCTCAGTGCAAAAGCCGCCATAAAAAACATGAAAAGGGAACAAAAAAAAAGCCAAAAGGACCAATTAGAAAAACAAACAACAAGATGAAAGACTTAAACTTTGCCATATCAATAATCACATTCAATGTAAACAGTCTAACACCCCAAATCAAAGTCAAAGGTGATCTGAATAAAAAAGACACACCCAACTATATACTGTTACAAGAAACACAATTTAGATACAAAGACATAAATAGATTAAAACCAAAATGACAGAAGATATACCACACTAGTAAAAAAAAAAAAAAAAAAAGCAAGAAAAAAAAACCCTAGAGAGTGAAAACATCAGACCATGTACATTTCAGAGAAAAACATTTATATATTTATATATACTTATATATTTTATATATATTTTATATACGTGTTTATATATGTATTTATATATGTATTTATATATAAATATAGATGTCGATATAAATATATATCTAAATATATATACATATATAATAACATCAGACCATCACACCTTGTACATGTCAGAGAAAAACATTTTATATATATTATATATATATATTTCTAGGAATAAAAATAGCCATTAGATAATCAAGAGGACAGAATATTCCTAAACATTTATGAGCCTATTAAACAGAGCTTCAAAGTATGTGGAAAAATAAAAACTCCTTGAACTGCAAGAAGAATTAGAGAAATCCATAATGATAACTGAAGATTTCAATACTCCTCTCTCAATAATTGACCAAACAGAAAATCATTAATAATATACCATCAATTTGGCCTAGTTGGCAATTATAGAATACTCCACCCATCAAAAGTGGAATACGTTCTCTTCATATGCACATGGAATACTGAACAAGACAGAACATATTCTGGTCCATAAATCAAATCTAAATAGATTAAAAATATTTCAAGGCATAGTTCTCTGACTACACAGAATTAAATTAGAAATCAGCAATACATATCTCTGGGAAATCCCCCAAATATTTGTAAACCTAAAACACAAACCATAGGTCAAAAAAGAGGTTAAAAATAAATTTAGAGAGTATTCTGAATTAAGGGAAAATGAAAACAATGAAGGGTATATGGGAATCTTAGAAAAAAATTAGAGTACTAAATGCCCAAATACTATTTCAAGAAAGCCTCAAATCAATGACGTCTGCTCCCACCAATCACCTCATTCCACTAAAAAAGAGAGAATTAACCCCCAAAATAAGCAAGGGGAAAAAAAGCAGAACTCAGAATAATGGAAAAGAGAAAAATAGAGAAAATAAAAGAATAAAAGTTTATTCTTTGAGATCAGTAATCTTATAAGCCCTGTATACAGATTAGGAAAATAGAAAAAACACAAATTGCAAATATCAAGGAATAAAGAGTTGAGGTCACAACATACTCTATAGATGTTAAAAGGAGAGTAAGGGAGTATTATGAACAAATTTATGGCCATAATTTCAAAATCACAGATCAAATGAGAAAAAGTCCTTGAAAGGCACACCTACCAAAGCTTACTTACTCAAGAAGAAACCGATGGCTTTAATAGCTCTGTATCTATTCAAGAACTTGGGTTTGTAGATTAAAACATTCCCACGAACAAAATATCCAGATGCTTCCAATGGTGAATTCTACCAAACATTAAGGAAGAAATAATACAAATTCTACACAAACTTTTCCAGAAATACTAAAAAGGAGAGAATACATTTCAACTCCTTCTATGAAACCACCATTCTCTGGTACCAAAAGCAAAAAAGGACATTACAAAAAAAATTTCAAACCAATATCCCTCATGAACAGGTGCAAAAATTCTAAGCAAAATTTTTGCAAATTGAACTTAATATATAAAATACTGTATCACGGCCATATAGGTTTTACAGCAGGATGAGAAGGTTGGTGTAAAAGTCACCAGAGAATTAAAAACCAATGTAATTTACTATATTAAGAAACTTTAAAAGAAAAAACATATGTTTATCTCGAGAAAAAAAAATCACTTGACAAAATCCAACATCTATTGCAGATAAAAAGAAAAAAAAAAAAAGGTTTCAGCAAACTAGTAACAGAAACAAACGTCCTGAATCGGACAGTACCAGAGGATCTATGACACACCTAGAGTTAACGTACTTACCAGTGAAAGACTGAATGCTTGCCTCTATGATTAAGAATAAGGATGTCTCCTCTCATTTCTTCTGTTCCACACTGTACTAAAGGATCTAGCCAGTAGAGTAAGTCTAAGAAATAAAAAACATCCAGACAGAAATAAAACTATCTTATTGGAGGACATCATCACCAAATATGTAGAAAACCTAACAGAAAGCTCAAAAAAGCTGACGCCACTGCCACCACCATTACTACTACACCTACTACAATTACATGACTTTAGTAAGGTTTCAGGATACAAGATCAATATTAAAAGTTTGTATTTTTATATACCAGCAGCAATCAGAAATTGAAACTTTTTAAAATCATTTACAGTATTAAAAATAAAAACCACTAAAAGATAAATCTGACCAAAATGTGAAAGAACTGTTTACTGATAACAAAACAGTACTGAAACAGAGAAAAGAAAACCTGAATAGAGAGTTACAGCCTTATTCATAGAAGAGATATTGTTAAGATGGAAATTCTCCCCTAATCAGTCCATAGATTTAATACCATCCAATCAAAATCACAAATGGCTTTTCATATAAAGTAACAGGCTGATTCTAAAATTCATATGAAAATGCAGAAGACCCACACTAACAGAAGCAACTACTTACTTTCAAGACTTATTACACAGTTGGAGTAATTAAGATAGGCACAAAGATCAATGAAACAGAATAGGGTTCAGGAATAGACATATTAATATATGAACAACTGATTTTTGACAAATGTGTAATGACCATTCAATGGAGAAAAAAATACATTTTAGCAAATAGTGCTGGGTCAATTGGATGTGTATTTGCAACAAGTTTAACCTTGATCCATACCTTGCATGAATTGAGAAAAATTAAAACACAGATCGCAGACCCAAATATATGTGAAATTTTTAAATTGCTAGAAGAAAATATAGGAGAAAATATTTGTGACTTTAGGTTAGGTAAAGATTTCTTAGATGTGACACCAAAATCAAGGTATGTAAGAGAAAAAAAATAAATCGATAAATTGGATTTAATAAAAATTTAAAACTTCAGGTTCTTTGAAAGACACTTAGAATAAAAAGACAAGCCACAGACTAGGAGAAAATATCTGCAAAGCACATATCTGATAAAAGATTTTCATCCTGAATATATAAGGATACTTAACAAATGAATGAGAAAACAGACCCATTTTTTAAATGTTTACACACCAAAGAAGATATACAAATGGTAAATAGCACATAAAGGACGCTCAACATCATTACTCAGGAAATATTAAAACCACAAAGAAATAAAATGGCTTCCAGGTTGTCAAGTATTGGCAAAGTTTCAGAGGAACTAGAATTCTCACACACAAGAAATGGAACATTCATTTTAGTGAGGACATAATAAAATGGCCTAACTCAAAAACAGTATGGAAGTTCTTTAAACCTACAACTACCATATGATCTATTCCTAGGTGTTTCCCTAAGAGAAACGAAAATATACATCCATACAAAGACTATAAATGTCCACATTAGCTTTATTTGTAATAGCCCAAAGCTACAAACAACCCAAGTGTCCATCAACAGGTGAATGGATAAACAGACTGTGATGTAACCATACAATGGAGTGTTACTGACAAGTCAAACAAAATGAACTAATGATGCACACAATGTATATGAATCTCAAAATAATTATGCTGAAAGAAGCCAGACAAAAATGAGTATATACCATACTCTCAATATGAAACTCTAGAAAATGCAAACTAATCTATAGTAACAAAAGGCATTTCCCCCACCACGGGAAGAGGGTACACAGAGAGGAGCAGGAGCTTGAGATTACCAAAAAACACAAGAAAGCATTTAGGGGTGACAAAGGTGTTCATTATCTTGATTATGGGGACAGTTTCACAGATATATACATGTCAAAACTTAGCAAATTACACTTTAAATATGTGCAATTTATTGTAGGTCAATTTTATCTCAAAAAAAAAGCTGTTAAAAGAAAAAAAAAAGATGAGATTGCTTATTTGAGGTTGCCCTTTCGCCAGCCCAAGTTTTGGCCTCATTGCAAAAATTTTCTTGAAGAGCATTTAGGAACAGACTGACATTGTTAAGCTTAATGCTCTGTGAAATAGTCTCAACTAATTGTTTCAAAGGCCTGTGGCAGCAGTTTTCTGAGATTATATCAGACGACACTTTTTTTTCTTTATGTAAACATAAGCTCATGTTGCCACTGGATACCAAACAATGCTGTTACTGCAGTAATCTCAGCCATATTCACACCAACAGCTGAATGTGTCAGTTCACCTGAAGGGATCTGAAAACAATGCCCTTAGTTCTGTGTGTCACCAGGTCCCTTCTGCATAAAATTCGCCAAGGAAGACTGCCAATCTGAATCACTGGTGGATTGGCTGGGGGTGTGTTAGGGAAGGGGGTGTTTGGGTGTGTGCGAGCACACTCATGTGTGAGAAAGAAAATGAAGGAGACACAGAGGGACATAGGAAGGAAGACCTTGAGTCAAGTATTAAATAGCTGTGTTCCTCTTCTGGAACTTTCTGGCTTTAATCCAGCCATTTCTTCCCTACAGGAAAAAAAAAAATGTGGGGTCAACTGTTTGACATCTAAATAAATACAGGCTCTCTTACATTTTCTAGTCCCACCCTCAGGAATTCATCGAGTCCACAGTCTCTCAGGTTTCGTTTATGGGACAAGTACACACAAATACAGCAACACACGTGCATACTTGCACATTTGAACCCCAAACCCCTCCAACCACAGTGCAAATGTTTCCTTTTATTCTCTTCTTAGCAGAAGTTATGAGAAACCAGCATTATACCGTTTCGAAGACCTCTCCCTTTTCACACTCAAATAATTCCTTCTCACATTTGGTCTTTTTACATGAAATCGTTGGTGCCTGTTAAATTCAGTCCATGGTCGTGACAACTTGGCTTGGACTAAAACAAGAAATCAACTCATTGGCCAAGATAGTTCATTCTAAATATAAAAACACCGACTATTAAAGCTGGGACTAAATGCCTACAAGAATTTCCTGCAGAAGCCTCTGGCTCTAAGTCCTCCTCTCTCTTTGCGGGTGGTGTGGCTACATAAAGCTAGTGCTTGCTGATATCCCCTTTTAGCAAACAGACACTTTCTTCTTGCTAATGAGTAGGACTCAAAGAGTTAAAGGAAGGAACTTCTTACATGTTATGTCATGTGCACCCTGAAATCATCTCATGCCTTGGGGGTTCCTGCCTTCAGGGATCTCAGATCTCCTAAGCTCCTGAGGCCGAGACGGATTCAGAGTTCACATTAACAGTCTGATGTACTCTGAGGACCCGGGAGTAAGCATTAGGGCCCCCATTAGCCCACATGGCACCATTATGCAAATTAGAAAAAGGTGCCCACCGGGGCAGATGAGCCCTGTGTACACACACGGCTTGGTGAAAGGACAATGTCTGTGTGAGCATTTGAAAAAGACCTCCCTCTGTCCAGGCCAACATCACCTTCTGCCAGATAGAGAAAGGGTTGGATTTTGGCCCCACTTAACCCATTGGCTTGGTGCCCTTGTGCAATGAACAATAGGTACAACTCTACTTGATGGCTTGCCAAGCATTATCTAAGACTCGGCATCTGCACTAGTTGCTACTCAACTCATAAATCAGTGGTTGAATTTCTAGGGCTACTTGTGGCAACCCTCCCCACACACCAATTTCTTTTCATTTCCAGCCTCTGGACTGTGCCATGGCTTCCACGGGGATACAGAAAGGGAAAATACTGGAGCAAAAGGAAGCACCACCAGTTCCCTTGATGGCTCCAGATTTCCTCTGGTGTTGGCGCATCCCTGCTAGCCCTGTCCCTGTCACCTGCCACATTCAGGGCTGGCTTGGCAGAAAAGCACCCCTTCATGAAGATGGCTAGGTTCCTTTCAGCTGTGCAGATATTGGAAGCTGAGTAATTAGCCGAGTTTGGAGTTATGCTGCTTTTGCCAATGGCACGCACTAATGAACATCAAGTCAAGATAAATTATTGAAAGCAGCAGAACTGACAACAAGAGGGTCTATTGTCTAAGTGAATGTGTTCTAACTATATGAAGACACGGCTCAGCCCTGCGAGATTAGAACATGGACAAGGGCGGGTTCAAGCAAAAGGAGTGAGGATTAAAAATGTCAGAGAGGGCCGCCTGGGTGGGTCAGTCGGTTAAGCATCCAACTTCAGCTCAGGTGTGGGTTTGAGCCCCATATCGGGCTCTGTGCTGACAGATCAGAGCCTAGAGCCTGCTTTGGATCCTGTGTCTCCCTCTTTCTCTGCTCCACCCTGCTTGTGTGTGTGCTCATTAGCTCACAAAAATAAAAATAAACATTAAAATTTATTTATTTTTGAAATTTTTTTGTATTTACTTATTTTTAAGAGAGAGAGAAAGAGCACAAGCAGGGGAGAGGCAGAGAGTTAGGGAGACACAGAGTTGGAAGCAGGCTCCAGACTCTGAGCTGTCAGCACAGAGCCCCACACGGGGCTCGAACTCACAAGCTGTGACATCATGGCCTGAGCTGAAGTCAGACACCCAACTGACTGAGCCACTCAGGCACCCCCCCCCAAATTTTTTTTAATGCCACAAAGAGGTGGGTAGCAGGAGGGGCCTGGGTTACTGTGAGCTCAGACAGGAAGCAGATTTTTAATGCTTTGCTTTTTACACACCAAATTCTGAACAACTCACAGCCCAGTCTGCATGGTAATTTTGAAAGGAGGATTTTCAACTGTAAATTCAACAATGGATTCATTTAGGTTTTACAATAGCTTAACCAAAGCTTCGATTTTAAAAGTCCATATAGTACGACAGACTTGGTGCCTACAGCCCTGGGTCAGGAGGGCTGGTCCCAGAAGTGGAGATGGTGGCTGGTCAGCTCCAGTGGAAGCTAAGCCTCTGCAGGGCCCTCAGGCCCAGTACAAGGGCCCACCACCCACGGGAAATAGGCCAAGGCTTCCTTGTGCCCAATCCCTTTCGGAACATACCACCCTTCTGTCTCCAGTCTTCTGCCAAGGCCGAAGGACTCCAACCTGAGGCTGCTTTTTAAAAACCCACAGAGCTGCTTTTGAAGGCAAATTTCTAAAGAAATCAGCAGAGAAAAAAAAAAATCCTTCTAAACTCCAAGTGACAAACTGGCATGAGCTTGCATGTCAGGGACAGCTGATTAGCAGTGACTATGCAGAACACAGAGTTGAGAAGCATTCTGGGAACACCTGGGCCCAAAGACAAGGAGCTACAACTCTTTTAATACCTTAAATACAGTATGATCCAGTTTAGATGGTCACATACTCTCCCATACCCCATCCCTCCCAGCAGCCCCTAGCAGATACCAATCAGTCTTTTCCTAACAGGAAATAAGTTGGCACTAATGGTCCTCTTTACCACAAAAATGTGAAATTCCTCATGCTGAACATAACGAGGACAAACTGTCCATTCGGAATGGCACCACTGAAACAATGGAGGGACCATTCCTATAGAGAACCTCTCTATGTGGCCTGCAGGAGTCTAGGAAGTGACTTTTGGCCAAAGGCCCTGGCCACTTATTTAGTAAATACTGCACCGCTGTGCCAACAAGCTTACAGGGGCTCTAACTCAGGTGGGGCAATCAGCTGTGACCTCACCCCTGAGTACTAGCTGTCTTTCCCAGCTGTCAGAAAAATCAGGTTTTGAAAGTCCCCGGGTTTAAGACTGTTTTCCTGATGATCAGCCACCACAAAAAGCAGCATTCAAGCCTAGACTAGGCATTGCTCCTGGTGCCACACACGAGCCTCGGAGATCTCTGGGAAGCCTGAGACAGGCATAGTTACATCCTGGTTACCAGGACACTCACTTCATTATTCAGAGGTATGGTATTCAACAGTCACAGAGTTCTACTGGGTTCCAGGCCTCTCATGGGGGAGTGGAGGCCGGGTGTTAGGGATCTTGGAACATGTGTGACCTCTCGCCAGCACTAGAGTGGCCCTCCGTGGTCTTCGGGGAGTTCGGAGATCCACTCTAATCTCAGGAGAAACAGTTGTCAAAGAAGTGTTTCTGTCCCTCTGAGGGGTTTTGCTTTCCCTAGTCCAGCGGAGGACACTCACAAAGCTTTTTATAGATTTCACTGAAGTATAGACAGTACACCTTCAGAATCTCAGCCCCTAACCAATTGTATATAGGGGATATGAATGGTCATTGGACATCAGGAAACATTTACTTAAGCAATCGTTCTGGCAGCTGGTCAGGAATTCCGGAGGTATTCTGAGCCACTGATCATTGCTGTGACAGTTCAATATGTGGGAAAGGCATTTGAGAGCCCTGTAAAAGTGCAGGACGTGGCAGTCCATCAAAGTCCCGTCATCTCACATCTGTCTTAAACTTTTCACTGTTGAAGCAGTGTGACTTTAAGATATCTATCTACATCTGTCTCTATCTCTACATCTGTCTATAGATATAGACGTATCAAGGTTCTAATGTACTCAAAAAGCAAACGAGCTTAACGTAGAAAATCAGTGCAAGAAATCCAACCCATTTTTAATCCCCCTTGGTCGATGTCCTATACAACTCACACAGGGAAAATAGGTTTTTGAAAGATGGATCCAAATCCATTTGAGAAAATAAAAGTTAGAGTAACCTCAGAAGATTTAAGTCTCAGGAATTCGCAGTGAAACCCGGAACGTACTAACATTGATAGCTTTTCAGAAAGAGCACTGGGGCTGGGTCTCTTAACTCCTAGCATGTTCTACCACTCTATGTTAACTCCCTCAAAAGTAAACAAAAGGCAAGGTTACGACAAGTAAGCAATTACAATTTTGATTTGCAAGTTCTTTAAAAGATACGGCCTCAAAGTAATAAAAAAAAGTGTTCGATTCAATCATTTTCAAAAGTATACTCCCTTCTATTTCCTCATTAAATAACTCTTGTGTCTGTGCACGATAGTACATGATGGGATGACCAAATAGCCAAAAAAAACAAACAAACAAACCTGCTGATGCTTAGATTTAGCACACTTGTAATTCTCACTGATGAATCAACAGCCATTGACTTTTCCTAACGTGAGTACAGCAACCTAATTTAAGAGGCTTGTTTAATTGCCTGCTCTAACTTGTATAAATCTCTGATGAGATCCAGTCCAAAAATTCAGCCTTCTTCCTTTTACAGTTATTCCCAGTTATATCTACACTACCTTCTGGAAGAAGGTACAAGGATGCTAGAACAGATAAACACATCACAGGCCTGGGGATGAAAGCCTCACTTGCTGCCAAGACTCTCAGGGTCTAACACCCCCCAAAGGAGGCGATGCAACCTGGGTTGCCAGTTGAGCCAATAACACAAACAGGATGTGCAGTTAAATTCCATCCAGATGGATCCATAGCCGATGCCTGTTACTGAAAAAGTAAAGTCTAAACTGGATCATACTATAAGTACTTTTTTTCATTTCAGAAAAATGAATTTCAGATCGACAAATCATGTTTTACCCATTGTTCCTCTGAAATTCAAGTGTAAGTGGGTGTCCTGCATTTTATATGGCCACCCTCCCCCCTTCCCTCGGGTGTTTCTGCGTGTGGTGTACAGAAAAGGAGATTCCTAACACCCGGCTGATACTGGAACTTTTGCAAATGTGAGGCTGAAGGATAGTGCCTACGGCTACATCGTGTCCTTGAAGCCTTCATATCTCAAGGAGTTTCAAAAGGGTTTTGTTCTGCTCTCTTGGTGGAGGAGGTTCTCTTTTGAGGGGCGGAGGAGGGGAAGCCCGAAGACAAAGGTGCATCCTGCCACCAGAGAATGATGCCTACAAGCCTTTCGGGTTCTACTCCTGTAGGTCCGCATAGCTCCGTGGTACTTTACAGATGATGGTAATAACAATAATTATGTGTTGCTATTTTTGAGCACCTGTTTACTAATTGCCAGAAACTGAAATTGGCAAGCATGTTGGGTTGGCTCACTCTATTTTTGAGATCTGGCTCAAGAAATACACATAGGAAAACAAATAGGGTTTCAAGGCTCTAGTCACACTTATAAAAAAAACAAAAAAATCTTTCCTTTGGTCCAGAAGAAAACCACTGATCTTTTAGTTTTGAGTTCTAGAACATCCCATTCGTTCCCTTCTCCCTTGACTGAACCTTACCTACTACTCCACCAATGAAAAACTCAGCAGCAACTTATGATTTTTCCCCACCTGCAGGAAGTTTGGAAAAGAAAAAAAAACGACTTTAAAAAAATCAACCACCTAGAGATGTCTGAGAGGTTTAATTATTGCCTGGAAAGCAACACCTTTTCACAGCATCTTTAAGACTAATTTTCATAATTACTTACTGATTGAAACTGGGACTTTGCAACAGGGTAAACTCATTTCCATATTAATATTCAGTAATGATTAACATGGCTCAGGACCCAAGTTCCAGATCGGAAAGCATGGACTAAGTGGAAATAAAGAAACTTAAACCCATAGGGTAACTTGGCTACTGGTTTCTCAAATGGTTTTCCATTCATTAACTGGCTTCCAATAAACTTACATTTGCTACAGGAAGACTCTCCA
>CM053578.1:29622902-29641102 GCA_028646485.1 Cryptoprocta ferox | reverse complement strand
CTCCTCCTCCCCACCCATTCATCTGTCTGTCCCTCTGATTTCCTTCATTGATGTATTCATCCCTTTCTCACCCTTTCACTGTCACACTGGCCCTCCCTCCCTTCTACATCCTTGACATCTCTTGCTTGGTCTTGTGCTCTCTTGCATAGCCCCATTCATGTTTTGGCTCTCAGTCTCAATCCAATAGCTTCAACATCAAACAGAGAGCAATAATTAACCAGATTAGCTAAGAGTAAATAAGTTTTATTGTTCAAATCAGGTACATACAAATCACTACTGTGCTAACCAAACTGCCATTTGGGAAGAAGAAAGCCTGACTACACACACACACTAATTTTCACTGAGAGAATGAAAGGTCTTTAACTGTATCTGGTAGCATGCTAGCACATGGGACTGCACACCACCCTTTTAAAAAGGGAAACGTCCTTTCAACTTTTGTCTTTCTCTTAGTGAATCAGCTATGGTGTCTATGCTGTCATCTTCTAAAACAAAATTTCTTGAACATTTAAGGTCATACATGGGATGCCTGGGTGGCTCAGTCAGTTAAGTGACTAATGCTTAATTTCAGCTCAGGTCATGATCTCACAGTTCATGACACTGAGCCCCATGTTGGGCTCTGCACTGACAGCATAGAACCTGCTTTGGATTCTCTTTCTCTGTCCCTCTCCCTCTGCCACTCCTGTTCTCTCTCTCTCTCTCAAAATAAGTAAACTTTAAAAAATAAAAAAGAGGTAGAGTTATTTAAAAATTTTTTTAACGTTTATTTTTGAGAGACAGAGACAGAGCACAAGTGGGGGAGGGGCAGAGCGAGAAGGAGACACAGAATCCAAAGCAGGTTCCAGGCTCTGAGCTGTCAGCACAGAGCCTGATGCGGGGCTCGAACTCACGAACCATGAGATAATGACCTGAGCCAAAGTCAGATGCTCAGCTGACTGAGCCACCCAGTTGCCCTGAGGCAGAATTATTTTTAAAGTCACACAAGCCAAAACAA
Organism: Cryptoprocta ferox; assembly: GCA_028646485.1. Taxonomy (NCBI): domain Eukaryota; kingdom Metazoa; phylum Chordata; class Mammalia; order Carnivora; family Eupleridae; genus Cryptoprocta; species Cryptoprocta ferox. Next base: position 29,640,111 of record CM053578.1, on the reverse strand, counting down.
TGACATAGATATTAATAATTTCTTATTGTTTTGATAACTAATTTTGGAGCTGCTACTTGATACAAGCACATCTCCTTTAATGTCCTTTAACAAGTGGCTAAGCAATGCCAAGCAAACAAAGCAACAACATGGTAATTTGAAGCCCCTCAATAGAATGCACAAGTTAGGCCTACCAACTCATGGATCAGACATGAAAATAGGGATTGCAAATGGTGCTTATGTTCTTATTATCCATAAATGTGCTTCATTTAAAGTAAGTAGGGACACCTGGGTGGCTCAGTGGGTTGAACGTCCAACTCATGATTTCAGCTCGGGTCATGGGATGGAGCCCCGTGTAGGGCTCCATGCTCAGCATGGAGCCTGGTTGAGATTCTCTCTCTCCTCCTCTGCCCCTTCCCCCCTCACTTGCACTCACTCTCTAAAAATAAGAAAATTTAAAAATGTAATAAAAGATAATGAACTCTATAAAAAAATCAATTCAAAGTAAAATTTAATTTTATTCATTCTTCTTTCCAAAGAATCCATCTGAGAGTGAATGAATGCTCTCAAGAATTCTAGTCTTAGAGGAAATACATAACAGGTCCTGCCCTAAAAGCTACCAATATCCTAAACTTGATGCCGAAGTGGTTAACCCCAGAGTGGCAGTTGCCTCTATTCCTTTCTATCTGCCTGGGGTTCAGGAGATATTTTTCAGACAATCCTTTGGATATTTGCTTCAGCAAATCTAATTATGATCTTTACATGTAAAGCATGTCCCCTAGATTATGTCATATCCCTGGCATTCTAGAAGTGAAGTTACAAAGCTTTATTCAATTTTTTCTTGTGGGAGCCAGAGTCCAATCATTCCTATGTCAAAAGTTCATTCACATTTAGTGAAATTGCTTTCTGGCATTAAAATCCTCATGTGAACATTTAAAAAGAAAAAAAGTTTTACTCTACATACTATTTATTTATGTCTATTCATTCACACACAGGGACCAAAAATAATTAAATTTTGGTCCTGATTTAGGACCAAAAATTAAGTAGATAATTATTATTTGCTGGAAGCAATCTCCTCATTCATTATACATGTTTATTTTACCCATTTATTGCTTCACCACTTTATATCAATGATGCCATGATACCAAAGTAATATTCCATTAGAATATATCAGGTACCCAAAAAAAAGTCAAGACAATTCTTGTTCCATTATAATTAGAAAGACAAAATTGATACAAAGGAAGTCTCAAAATGAAAAGAATCACAGATGAAGAAAATCAAACAAGTGAAGCTGGGATTAAGTGGGAGAAAATAATTTAAACTGTAAACAGAACAAAATAAAAACAAAAAAACAAAACTATTCACTAACAAGAGCTGAACAAGTAAAATACAGATTCCTAATATATGCAATAAATGTTAAAGCAAAGTCTTAGGGAAAGAAAAAACACAAATTTTCACAGTCATAGGTAATGACAAAAATGTGATATTCAAATATACATATGGAAAGAGAATAAGGACATGCAGTCCTGTCTAGATAATGAACAGTGAGCCATGTGCAACTCAAGATGTCAAATCCAAGGTAAAATACCTACCCTTGATCTTCAAAGAGATGGCCTGTAAGTATTTAGAGAAAGAGTAGAGATCATGAGAAACCACCAGAGATTGTCCCAGAACAATAGGCACTGTATCACCTTTCTTTCCTTTTTGAACACCCAGTCTTCTTCACAAAAATGCTGATTAGACCAGGGCTTATTCTCATCCCAGGCCTCAGCACCAATAGACCAATTACTTCCAATTTCCTATGGTCAGGCCTCCTACCTGTTTAGGGTTGATTGTATCTGTACCAATACCGACTACATCAAACATCTGCTGGAGTCTTGGAGGTCACCTTCAATGACCTGCCTTGCATCCTTGACTTCTTTGATCTCTGCCAAGACGCAAATTCCTATCTCTGCATTCCCCAACTATTCCCCATCCTTGCTTTCTTCGGCAGCTATTTCCCTCAAAGCTTTCCACCGTACCTTCTGGTAACCCTGTTCCCAAGTAAAACAGCCCTTCAGCGTCCATAAGCTCTTCTCAGAATATGGGTTCCACCTTCTGACTTAAACTCAAAGCTGGCTCTCTTAGAGCTATTGCTTCTCCCCTGCTGATGTTAGCTATCCTCTCCTCCCAGTCCTGACCTCTGTAAAGGAGTCACTTGACTGTGAGGGATAAAACCCCAGAACCCAAGATAGAAATGGTTATAGGAGACATTTATTTCTCGCACACATAAGAAGTGTCTAGGGGTGGGCTTCACAAAGTCAGGAGGAGCCAAGGTTATTTCTCATCTTACTGCTACACCACCCTCAGCAGTATCTTCTACCTCATGGTACAAGAGGACTATCATTTCACAATAGAGCACAAGCACATTAAAGTTGGCCAGAAGGGAGAAAATTTCCTTTCTGAAGAAGCTCTGTGTCCACTGTAAGCACTTACCGTCTATTGGTCAAACCTTAATCCATGGCCTTACGTAGTTGCGAGGTAGGCTGGGAAATGTAATCTTACTCTGGGCAGCCATGTGCTCAGTTAAAAACTATGATTATATTGTGAAGGAAGAACAGATATGAGGAGTCAACTCACAATATCTGACTCACATGAATCTCAAATTCCAAGGTTGCTCCCAGAATTGTATACCTGCCTTGGCTTATAAAGACTGCCTCATCACTTCTGCATTTTCAGTGACACTTGTTTGGTTCATGGTCCTCATGACATCCCAAGTCCTGCTATCATCAAAGATTACTGTCATGCATACAAGAAGCCTACCTGGCACCTTAGCATTGCAGTTACTTGACTTCTTTAACGCTAACATTTTTCTTTCCTGCAGTTCTGCTCTCCTATTCCTATACTAGATCTTGTCATGATCTGTGACATCTTAAACTCAACCTCCCACAGCAATCCTAACCTCCCATCCTTCCAGCTTTCTTACTTTTCTACACATTAAGATGGCAAGTCCCTAAAACCTGCATTATTTTCCAGTCTGTCAGGATTTCTAGCAATCTCTTTTTCTCCCACCCTCTCTTCTTCCCTCCCAACCTTCCCTCACTTAGCCAATCTGGACACCACAGTTGGTTCACATGAACCATCACCCTACCTTCCCAGCAAATCACCATCCTGTATCAACTGTTGCTAAACCAGTGGTCCTCAAAATTGGATTAAGATGGTCACATAGTCGGGGTGCTGGGGTGGCTCAGTCAGTTAAGCATCTGACTTAGGTTCAGGTCATTATCTCCCAGGGGGTTAGAGCCCCACGTAGGGCTCTGTGCTGACAGCTCAGAGCCTGGAGCCTGCTTTGGATTCTGTATCTCCCTCTGTCTCTCTGCCCCTCCCTTGCTTGTGTTCTCTCTCTCACAAATGAACATTAAAAAAAAATTTTTTTTTAAGTCACATAGTCTAGAGGCACCTGGGTGGCACAGTCACAATCAAACTCAATTTCAGCTCAGGTCACCATCTCATGGTTCATGGGACTGAGCCCCACATTGGGCTCTGCACACATACCATGGAACCTGCTTGGGATCCTTGCTCCTTCTTTCTCTGCCCCTTTCCTGCCCACTTGCTCTCGATCTCTGAGTCTCAAAATAAATAAACATTAAGAAAAAACAATTGTCACATAGTGTTAAAACTGTCCTTTTATACTTTCTCCTGTATTCAAGTACAACCTGTGTCTTCTCTAGCTTTTAGTTCAAAACGTGGCACAGTATGGGATTCACAGGAGTCACCTAGTAAATGTTCATTGGTTTATGGGTAGAATGATAGAATGAGCCATTTGTTGGCAAGAGGAGTATAAACTGGACTATGGTATACTCAGGTGGATTTGTAATGATGTGAAGCAAAGAAAGCCCATTATGATTAATGAAAGCCCAAGGGAAGCTCATGAAACACATAGCTCAAGACTATCGTTGGACTTGTCCTGCTAACATTAATGAGGATTGACATGATTATCATCAAAAGTACCAAACACTTGAAATGAAATGAATGAATGAAATGAAAAGAATGAAATAAATCAAATATGCCAGAAGCAAGATCCAAAGACTTTCCACAGGCTAGAATGATGGTCAAAATCAATCTGTCATACCTAAATGGATAGATGCATAAATAGTCGTTTTAATCACTTATTCACTCACTTATTTAACATTTTTTAATGTTTAATGTTTATTTATGAGAGAGACACACACAGTATGAACAGGGGAAGGGCAGAGAGACGAAGACACAGAATCTGAAGCTGGCTCCAGGCTCTGAGCCATCAGCACAGAGCCTGACGTGGGGCTTGAACCCACAAACTGTGAGATCATGACCTGAGCAGAAGTAGGATGCTTAACCAACTAAGCCACCCAGGTGCCCCACCACTCACTTATTTATATATATAAGGACAAAGTCCTTCATTTCACTTAGGTCCTTTACTTAGATCTGAAACTCCAACTTCACAAGATGCAGAGATATAATAGAACAAGATTGTACAAATGAAATATATTATATATATATATATATATATATATATATATATGACTCTACTGCAAACCTCAGTTTGAATCAAGAGTTCTCCCAAAATTACTTTACTTTTTAAACATAAGGCATCAAGAACTGAAGGCCAATTTATTCTGTATGTAATCACACTTCAAGCGCTGTGTTTAATGCAGGGCACCCAGATATTTTCAGGATAATTCTGACCAATCAGAGCAAATTCAAAGAAAAGTAACCTCACAAAACTCAAGGGAAAGGAATGCATCATTATTCTCATCTGTCCCCACCCTTAGCACACTGATATTGCTGAATGCTGTGGTTTTACTGCCTGTGGGTTTCAAAGAGATCAATGCCTGTCATGTAACAGGCACTTTTTAGAAATCAGTGAATAATTACTTGAATAAAGACAGGGGGCACCTGAGTGGCTCAGTCAGTGAAGCATTCAATGTCGGCTCAGGTCATGATCTCACATGGGTTTGAGCCCCATGTTGGGTCTGTGCTGACAGCTGAGAGCCTGAAGCCTGCTTTGGATTCTGTGTCTCTGTCTCTGTCTCTCTCTCTCTCTCTCTCTCTGCCCCTCCCCTGCTTGTGCTCTGTCTCTCAAAACTAAATGTTTTATTTAAAAAAAAAAAGGACAAATTCTTAGCGCTTTTGTATCAAGTTTTAACAGTTTAACATGCCTTCACTTACCTTATATAAACAGTATCATTGGGTTCTCTGAATTATCTCCTCTAATGGTCTGAGATAACCTTAAAAAACAGAGTATGCTTTCAAAATAAGAGATTTTTATAGTAGGTCCACTTATTTAACTCTTAAAATTTTTTTAATGTTTATTTTTGAGAGAGACAGAAACAGAACATGAGTTGGGGAGGGCCAGAGAGAGAGAGAGAGAGAGAGACAAACAGACAGAGGATACAAGGCAGGCTCCAGGCTCCAAGCTGACAGTGGTAAGCCGGAAGCAGAGCTCGAACTCAGGAACCGTGAAATCATGACCTGAGCCGAAGTCAGATGCTTAACTGAGCCACCCAGATGCCCCCACTTATTTAAGTCTTACGTGTAGAATTCTATCATGTCTGGTTTAATATGAACAATCCTGGATGAAAAAGCTAAGAGTACTGATCATATCAGTGAAGATCATTTCCATTCCTAGCATTCTGTGAATACCTCTGACCTCTGGCTTAAGCAAAAACAAAACAAGTCTAAAATGGAAAGCAGTGATCCAGAAAGACTGATTTAATCATATTATTTACATGCACATTGATTTCATTTTGCCATGTAAGTCATTAGGATCCAGTGGTCAGCTGAAAATTGAACCACTCCCAGAAGGTCAGTCCATTTGCTAAAAAGCCTCTATAATTGCATGTGAGTCTATGTTCTGTTAATGCCTCAGGCTAAATTTAAGTCCTTCAAAGGGTGGATTCATGTACCTTTGAAATATTAAGTCTTTTTTCAGGATACACTTGGTATCATTAATTCAGCATCTTGTGAGCACACAAAATCATCACCCCAGAGAAAATGGGAATATATACAGGGAGAACCAAAAATTCCCTGACTCCTCCAATACACATATCAAGGAAGAGGCACAAAATTTACGTTTCCAGAAGAGGTAGTCTCCATCCCCATCACACACTAAGGGATGTAGATATAGGAGCACAAAGGGCGGAGATTTCTACCACAGCTACGGAAGATAAATGCAGCTGGCTGCCGCAACCGCGTTCCAAATGCTCCCTCATCCAGCTTCTGCACAATTAACCAATTTTGATTATTTAAACAGTTATCTTTTATTGCTTTTTTATTGAATCACAAATATTTTTGAAGTATGTATTTTAAAAGTCTTACAAGCTACAGGACAGGCAAGACTGCACACCAACAATTAAAACCAAGCAACAAAGAAAAAAAAAAAACAGGGATTAATTGACAACAAAAGTCACTTCCTCCACTTACTCAAAATGAGGCCTCCCTTACATTTTCAAGCCTATCCAGTGATGTGTAATATGTTCAAACCATAAAAATACGTAGTGTGGATGATCAACCAGAAAAAAAATACAATAAAATTTTAGTATTTTAATTATCTTACAGAATTGTTTGTTCATATCAAGTATAAAAAGGTATGAAGAAAACATTACTAGATCAAAGAGCTTAGCTGTGAGTTAGGAGACTGGAAAATGCATGCGTGCCACCGATCTTCCCTCTGGGACTGGAATGGACACAGCCAACCCCAGCACTTCCCATGGCATCCAAAAACAGCCTCACCATCCCAATCTGGCAGGACATTCAGCCCCTCTCAATCTGAAATAAAATATATTAACCAACTCTGAGTTGAATGTATAACAGATTTACATACAACTTAAGGCGAACTAATTGCCTAAAGTATTCTCTATCCATGTTTGTTACACAACATGCCAACTATTTCAGTATTAAAAAAATAACATTCACAGAATCTTGGACATGCACACAAATGCACTTATAATATGCCAAGCGAAGAGTGTGTTGGATCCACTGATCCTCGCTCTATCAAGTATGGTTAGTATCCCCATTTTGAGGAGAGGAAGCAACCTTTGAGAGGTGAAATAGGTCTTCTAAAGACACCCAGGAAGTATGTGGTAGGTCTGTTCAGTTCTCCTTCTTAAAAGTGTGCTCTGAGCCACCGCAACGTACCGTCTCCCATTTTCTTCTCAAAGGCTCAAACTGTCCATTTGCTACTACTTACCTTTGACAGGAAAGCTTACACTCTTCGTCCTAGTACCTTGGCCGCAACAAAGTTAAGGAGTGCTATGAAAATCTCCAAAACTGTCAGGTCAACTCCACAACACTCTAACCTACTTGCACATGGTCCTAACACTAAACACTAACCACTCATTTTAAATCCTATTAATATTATCATATGTACTATCCAAAATGGAATACTGCTTCAGAGAATTCCTTTACTTAAAAAAATATACTTTTAGGAGGGATGGCAGTGTGGTAGAGATGCATATGGTGATCATGTTTTGAGGCTGTTAAGAACATGGGTACCACCACCAAGAAGCAGGAGACAAGGCACTGTGGCTGGCACTTCCTCTTACACGTTAGGATTTTCTAAGTAACCAATGGTCCAAAGAAGAAATCAAACCAAAAAGACAGCATGCTCACATAATTACAATTTAAAATTAAAAGTTCAACTTTAGACAAAAGAACATTCATTATATTAATGTATCCATGGATATTTTCTCCCCCTGCCCGGATGACCATATTGTGGGATGGTATAATCTAGCCTATATTGAACACAGACGACAAGTAATTAGAAAAAAAAGTCCCCAACTAACCTTGGTCCTTTTCAAAGAAAACCTCCAAAAGAGTTACGTGCCTACTCTCTTTTCTAGATGTGCTAGAAGGTTCTAGAAGTTACCCACAGTCACAGAGAAGCATGAACCCACAGAAACGGAACAATTCCAAAGGCAAGGAGCGCAGGTATGGAGGCAAGGAGATGCCAACCCGGTTGCGATCAAGGGCAAATGTGAATGTTAAGAGGAGTGGGGCCAGGAACCAACTATGTCATTTCCCTACCAACAGTACTTATGAGCAGTTAGAGAACAGTCACCACCTCACGGTGACACAGGACAGCACGCCCTGCCACAAGTGCAGTCATTCCCAAATTCCATTTGTCCGAGAATCCCCCGAGATGCATGTTTCAAATGCAGATTCCTAGGCCCTGCTTCCAAAGACACGGATTCAGTAGATAAGGCGTAGTGCCCAAAGGTGAGCAGTTTTAAAAAGCACCACGTGTGATTCTGATGCAGGTGCTACCAGGCTGAGAGGCTACAGAATTTCCTTTGACCACCAGGTCCCAATCCTGACAGCTGCTACCAAGTAACCGTGAGTATCTGGCATGGGGTGAGCAAGACCCTGGCAAGGCTCTCCACGGTATGGGGGACTTACACCTACACACAGTGAGAAACTTCTGTTGTTCACCCAGTCCCCACCTGTAGTACTCTGCTATGGCAGCCTTAGAAAATGAATCCATTTCCCCATACAAAGAGCAAGGCAATCCTTTTATACTTAATGCCTTAAGACAATGTACCTTGTCCTAGTTCTGAAAGGAGCCCAGTCTTGTTCAGAGCTGACACTCTGGAGTAAAACTGAAAAAAGGAAGGAGAGAAGGAAGCACTGGATTTTAAACTGGTCACTTTGTGATACCTTGAAGCTCAGGACACCACAATGCCTCATTTCCTGGGGCTCTCTCCCCCCTCCTGGGTCTACTGAACAGGGTGGGATGGGGGGGGCGCTGCCAAGAAAGTCCGCCATTCACAAACCCTAAGGCTTTCTCCTTGCCTTTCTCATCAGGGAGACAAGTGGAGGCTCCTTTCCATTTTCTAACGTGGCCACCTTAGGCTTTATCATTATTAAATATATGCAAATAGGATTAGGCTATTTGACACTGAGGAAGTGTTTATGTGTATGGGGGTGGGGAAGTGTATTTTGCAAACATTTCATTTTGGAAGTTAAAAAAAAAAAAAAGGCCACATTCCATTCTGGTCGACACACTTCAGCTGACGTGCAGCCATGCATGGAGAAAGCCCAGGCACTGCACCTGAGAATATTCCGTGCAATGTCCTGGAGGTTGATGGAGTTGTTTAATGGGCCTTTCTCCTGCTGCCTGTATTAACCGAGAGGCATGGAGAGCCTAACTTCCTCCTTGGGGGAATTCCAGTCCTCACTGATGAGCCTTCTAAACAGAGCTACCTTCCTGTCCCCTCCCACGGGCCTCTCCTCATTCTTCCATATCCGTGACAAAAAAGTTGGAGAAAGGATAATGCTTCAAATCAGAAACAGACTTAAGTCACCTTAACATAAAAGTCACCAGATGAGGGGCACCTGGGTGGCTCAGTTGGTTAAGCACCCGACTCTTCATTTTGGCCTCATGATCTCACAGTTCCTGAGTTCAAGCCCCACATTGGGCGCCACACTGGGCGTGCAGAGCCTGCTTGGGATTCTCTCCCTCACCCACTTTCTGTCCCTACCCTGCCTTCTCTCATTCTCTAAAATAAACTTAAAAACAAAACCAAAAAAATCACTAGATAAAATCCTCACTCTCCTCTTTGCTTTGTCAACTCTCAGCATCAAAGCTCTTCTTGGGTTCCCCAATTTTGTAACTGCCCCAAACAAAAAGCAGATTTTTTTTAATGTTTATTTCTGAGACAGAACATGAGCAGGGGAGGGGCAAAGAGAGAGAGGGAGACACAGAATCCCAAGCAGGCTCCAGGCTCTGTGCTGACAGCTCAGAGCTGGATAGGGGGCTCGAACCCAGGAACTGTGAGCTCATGACCTGGGCTAAAGTCGGACTTAACTGACTGAACCACCCAGGTGCCCCCAAACAATGCTGATTCTTAAAGAGAACTAACACCCCCACACACATATAAACCCCATGGCTGGACCATTCTAAATACTTTTGAACATGCCAGTTTTTAAGCCAGTTGCCTACAACTAACAAACTACCTGAAAGGGCTCCACCTTCATACAAGCATAACTTGCCCGTTTATAAAACTTCTTTGTGCCCTTCAACATAGAGGGCATGAGAGGATCACGAAGAACAATGGCCAAAATTCCTTATGAAGTAGTAAATATATAAAAATCAGCAATCTATAGTGATACTCAGAAAAAGGGTGAGGGAGGAAAATTCTCTAAAGAACTCCAGCAGCTCCATGTAGAAGCAATAAACGAATTACAAAATCTACATTTTGCAACTCCTGTGTAATAGCTGATTGAGACAGGGATCAAAGGAAGCTAAAAACCTGGTTGAAAAGTTCTTAGGAAACAGGGTATTTACACTTTACACCCCACAAATGCTTACTAATTGCAAAGGAAAATGTGCTTTTACAGTAGAAAGATCTGGCAGTTCCGTAGGAGTTAATACTGAAACAGCAGGATATTCTGCAGGAACAAATTCACAGCATCGCCCATGACCTAGTTTGGGCAAAAATGTTTGCTATGATCTACATGTTTGTGTACCCCCAAATTCATAGGTTGAAACCCTAACTCCCAAGGTGTTAGTTATTAGAGATGGAGCCTATAGGATGTGATTTGGTCTTGAGGGTAGAGCTAATCCCATGGATTCATTAGTGCCTTATAAAGAAGCCCCCACAGACCTCCCTGACTCCTTCCACCGTGTGAGCTACAAGGAGAGTCTGCAACCCAGAAGAGGGCCCTCACCAACCCTGCTGGCACCCCGATCTTCGACTTCCAGATTCCAGACCCATGAGAAATAAATTCCTGTGGTCTGTAAGCCACCCAGTCCATCGAATTTTTGTTGTAACAGCCTGAATGGACCAAGACAATGTTTAAGCTAAATCTATTCCCACTTCTAGACCTAACTTCCACTTAAAAGGAAATACGTAAGATACATGAATATATAAATAAGACATGAGGAAACTGTCAAGAAACCCATAATGTAGGACATACTCCAAAACAACTAGCCTAGACTCCCCAAAAAGTGAAAGATTAAGGATACATAACAAATGTAATGAATGAACCTTGATTAGATCCTAGTGTTTAAAAAGCTATAAGACATTTCTGAATAAGCAGGGAAATTTGAAAATACTGGGTATTACATAATAAAACAATCATTGTTAATTTTCTTGGTGTGATATTACATTCTGGGGGGTGCCTGATGGCTCAGTTGATCAAGCATCCGTCTCTTGTTTTCGGCTCAGGTCATGATCTCATGATTTGTGGGTTCAAGCCCTGCATTGGTCTTTATGCTGGCAGCATGGAGCCTGCTTGGAATTCTCTCCCCGCCTCCCCTGCTCATGCTCACACTCTCTCAAAAATGAACTTGAAAAATACATAAAAATTTTAAAAATATTATATCTGGTAATGAAGGGAAAAGGTCCTTATTCTTAGGAGATGCACTCTGAAATATCTAGGTGTGAAATGCTCTGATGTCTGAAACGAGAGACAGACAAGAGCAGATCTAGCAAAATATTCTTTGCTCTTGTAGTGTAGTGGCAGGGTAGGCAAACGCGATTTCCATTTGTCCTAACTGCTCTGTAGTTACACCCCCACTGTGCCACTTTATTCCCTTTTACGGATACTCTATCCAAGGTCTCCAGGCTCTACCCTGGAGACACAGATGTCTGCCCTAGTTTCAATCATCTAACAGCAGGAGCATCTGCTCCATGGGCTGGCTTCGGGTTTCCTTTATGGAGGCACACCCAGGTGCACCCAGGCAAGCAGAGAGAGAGCTGTTCCACACCCTGGATTCCTTATTTCCGACAGGCAATGAACTAGAAAGGGAGGCCTGAGTTATGGCTGTACCCAGCCAGGTTCAGCTGACAAGCTTGTCCAGCTGCCTAACTACATGGTAATTATCAACCACACAATGGAGTCCAGCCAGCCTGGGACCCCCACTGGCACAAGGAAAATCCCCAATCATTTCCAACAACAATGATAAACACAGTTGAGTCCTTACTATGTGCCAGGAGCTGTTCTAAGTGCCTTCTATGTCCAACAATGTATGGAGTTCCAAATGTGGTCAACCTTTGTCGAATTATCATTAAGTACTATTATCAACTACTGACAAACTTATTGTAAGCAAAGGCTAAAAAGTAATTTGTAATATTGTTCACATTCAGAAGACTAAGTCATTTTTGCTTGATAAAAAAGGAAAAAGGTAATTGGTACTGGGGGCAGAAGGAGGTTCACTATATCTCCCCTAAAAACCATTAATGCAAATCGGCCCTCAAATTCTTACATGTCTAGGCATCCATAACCATTTATCATCAGAAAGAATGTACCACAATTAAAATCACAGCTTGCTTCCTGACGTCTACCACAGCAATCAAAGCAAGAGAAGCAAAGATGTATTACTTTACCCAGTTGTTCCTCCCAGACATTGCTAATCGGGCCATCGCTAATCGGCCACTTGCCATTGCTCACAGCTCTTCGCACATTAGTGGTAGAAAACTCAGAAGCCTCGAACAGATGTTTCCCTCCTCAAAGTTACTGTAGATAGTTATTAAGAGGGTAAAATTAAGCTTCAAATATGCCACGGGGATAGAATAAAGAGGGAAAAAGACCTTCAAACACCAAAGGAATGAGGCAGGCATTTGAATCTTGGAGGGCAGCAGCTGGGGTCGGTGGGGGGGGGGGGTGGTAGTAAGCCATTCAGGAAGTGGCTGCAGTATTTACCTCCCTGGGAACTATACAGAAAGCAGTAACCAATAGGAAAGCCCTGCTGGAGAATCATACAGGGACTGGGACTGAAGAGCAGCAAATATGGCAACCCAAAATAGGGCCACAGGAGTTCAGGACTTGCCACTCAAAGTATGCCACTTAGGATGTAGGCTTTTGATAGCTTGAGCCATAGGCTCTTGAAAACCAGTAAATGCAAGGAGAGGCTGTGTCTGAACTCTCCTATCTGCCTAAAGGCATGCCCTCCACAAAGGGCTCAATTGCCACAAGTCCCTTCCCAGGAGTTTCATTAACCAGGAAGATTGACTCTTATCACTGGAAAGAAGACTGGAAGTGAACAGCACACCCAGACAGACTTTGCCACACACTGTCATCCCACTCATCTGTTCTGCTAAGGGCTCTTTTATCTTTCTTAAAAACCACTTGCCTTCCCCTCAGAGGCCTACATCCCACCTCTGTTTTCCTAAGATGATATTTAATCCTGATTTCTAAACCACCTCAAGGAGTTACTTATTTTTCCCCTCGGTGTCTCTCATGTATATATGAGGTATACATGTTAACAAACTGCTGTTTTTCTCTGGTTATTCCTTTTTATAAAGGTCTCCACCAAGAACTCAGAAGAGTGGAAGAAGTCCGTATCCTCTCTTGTAGAATAAATGGGCATCCTTAGAAGCAACAACATGGATGAAAGCTCCTATAATGATGACCAAAAGAAGCCAGGCACTATAAAAGTACGTAATGTGACCATATAAATAAGTACTTCACTTAAAATTTTAAGAAATTTTAGGGGGTGATGGTCTTGGTGGAGGTCACTTGTGGGGAAGAGCACTGGGTGTTATATGGAAACCAACCTGACAATAAACTATAAAGTTAAAAAAAATAAATAAATAAATAAATAAAATGTTTTGAATGGAAAAAAAAAAAAAGTAATTTTAGGGATGCCTGGGTGGCTCAGGCAGTTGGGGATCTGACTTTGGCTCAGGTAATGATCTCGTGGTTTGGGAGTTCGAGACCTGCATCAGGTTCATTGCTGTCGGTAAGGAGCCTGCTTCAGAAACTCTGCCCCCCCCCGCCCCTCCCCCATTCACACTCTCGCAAAAATGAACACTTCAAAAAAGTTTTAAAAAAGAATTAAGATATTTTAATCTATTTCTAAGTATGTATATAAATAAAATTCAAACCAAGAAAAAAATCACTAATGCTGTTAAGATTTTAAATAATGGTGATTTTTGGAAAAGAGGTAGGGAGTAGGGAGGGGCACAATGGGCAGGGGAGGGTCTCTGGGTGATGGTTACACAGGTATGTTCAGTGTGTGAAAATTCATTAAACTGTACTCTTCTCTGTGTCCTTTTCTACTTGTAGGTTATACTTCAATAAAAAGCTTAATTAAAAACATGAAGACAGGGGCTCCTGGGTAGCTCAGTCGGTTACGCATCCAACTTTGGCTCAGGTCATGATCTTGCAGTTCTTGAGTTCAACCCCTGCGTCGGGATCTGTGCAGACAGCTCAGAGCCTGAAGCTTGCTTCGGATTCTGTGTCTCCCTCTTGCTCTGCCCCTCCCCTACTCTCACTCTCTCTCTCTCAAAAATAAACATTTAAAAAATGTTTTAAAAAGACAAAACTATACTACAGTATCATGTCACACTTGTTAAAAAGGCTATTATAAAAAACAACAACAAGAAGAAAAGCAAGTGTTGGCAAGGATATGGAGAAAAGGAAACCCTTGAATAGTCTTGGGAATGTCCACTGGTACAGCCATTGTGGAAAACAGTACGGAGGTTCCTCAAAAAGTTAAAAATACAGAGACCATATGACCCACTAATTCCACTTCTGAGTATTTACCACCCAAAAAGTGAAAACACACAATTTGAAAAATATAGGTACCCCCTATTCATTACAGCATTATTTACAATGGTCAAGACAGGAAAACAACCTAAGTGTCCATCAACGGATGAATGGACAAAGAAAATGTGGTACCATTTTTACACATAACAATGTTATTCACCCATAAAAAAGAATGCAATCTTGCCTTTTGCAACAACACAGGTAGACCTTGAGGACATTATGCTAAGTGAAATAACTCAGAGGGAGAAAGACAAATATCCTATTATTTCATTTACATGTAGAATTTAAAAATACAAGCTTATAGATACAGAGAACAGATTTGCAGTGGCCAGAGGTATGGGTGGATGATAGGGAAAATGAGTGAAGGGAATTAAAAGGTGTAAATATTGGGGCATCGGGGTGGCTCAGTCGGTCAAGCAGCCAACTTTGGCCCAGGTCATGATCTCACAGTTCGTGAGTTCAAGCCCCACATCAGGCTCTGTGCTGACAGCTCAGAGCCTAGAGCCTGCTTCAGATTCTGTGTCTCCCTCTCTCTCTCTGCCTCTCCCCTTCTCGCACTCGGTCTCTCTCTCACAAAAATAAATATACATTTAAAAAATTAAAATTAAAAAAATAAATAAAAGGTATAAATGTCCGGTTATAAAATGGGGAGGTAATACACAGATTGATGACCACAGTTAATACTATATTGGAGAGTTGCTAAGGAAATAAATCTTAAAAGTTCTTACCACAAGAAAAAAAGTATGTAGTGAAGAACATTAACTAGACTTGTGATCATTTTCCAACCCATACAAATACCAAATTGTTACAGGGGCGCCTGGGTGGCCCAGTCTGTTAAGCACCCGACTTAGCTCACAATCTCACAAAGTTCGTGGGTTCAGGCCCCACATGGGGCTCTGAACTGGCAATGCAGAGCCTGCTGGAGATTCTCCCTCCCTCTTCCTCTCCACCCCTACCCCACTTGCACACACATACTCTCCCCCTCCCTCTCTCTCTCAGGATAAATAAACTTTAAAAAAATCATTACATTGTGCATCTAATGTATAATGACTCATGTTTTATGTCAATTATATCTCAAAAAAATGTAAAATGTAAAAATTATAAAGTCAAATACCCCACCAAGAGACGGGACTTCTGAAACCACCTCAGAGATGGTGTTACACAAAATCATACTTTTAAAGCAAATGACAGTTCAAGGCACTTAGGAGCCAACATTTAAGTCTGTATGTCAAGTGAAATTAGACACAGTTCCTGCAATAGCCATACAAATAACTCTGCAGGCAGTAGCAGGAATTGCTAGGGGGTGGGGTGGGGGGGTAATTACAAAGGCGTTTGATCCTCTAGTGTATCTTCTATCTGGGATCTCAGAGGAGCGAGCAACCAACAAGGGCCAGCACTGCTCTGGCAGCGGTGGCTGCGTCTCCACCTGTCTAC
The DNA here is from genome assembly GCA_028646485.1 of Cryptoprocta ferox. Classification (NCBI taxonomy): domain Eukaryota; kingdom Metazoa; phylum Chordata; class Mammalia; order Carnivora; family Eupleridae; genus Cryptoprocta; species Cryptoprocta ferox. The sequence goes on along the minus strand of CM053578.1, from coordinate 29,624,187 downwards.
GGTAGCAGACCCGGAGCCTGCACCTTTGCACGGTAGCAGCTGAAGTCTGAAAAAGACTGGATGTTACTAACGCCCTGATATAAAAACACCCTGATTAAAACAAGACTCCACATACATTAACTTCAGTCTTTTTTTTTTTTTTTTTAAGTTTATTTACTTACTTTGAAAGGGTGGGGGGAGGGAGAAAATGAGTTGGGGGGAAGGGCAGAGAGAGAAAAATCCCAAGCAGGCTCCGCAACATCAGCACACAGCCTGAGCCGGGCTCGAACCATGAGAGCATAACCTGAGCCAAAATCAAGAGTTGAACACTTAACTCACTGAGCCCCCAGGCGCCACTTCAGTGTAGTATCTTTCAACAGGATCCCAGTCAGAGAGTAAACGTATGTGTCCCAGGTTGGCAGTTCTCCTAATATACTGGATTCTTAAAAAGGAAGGAAGAACAGAGAACTTGAGAGAAATAACACAGCCTGCTACTTCCGATCTCCCAATTCTATTTGACCTTCTTGCCTAATGTTATGGGCTGAACTGTGTCCTCCCTCCACATTCATACATTCAAGTCCTAACACCTAGTACCTCAGAATGTGACCTTACTTGGAGATAGAGTCATTGTAGATGTGACTAGTTAAGACGAAGTCATTCTGGGGCAGGGTGGGCCTTAATCCAACATGACTGGAGTCCTTATAGAAATTGGGAAACTTGAATGTGCGTGTACACACACACACACACACACACACAGAATACCATGTGAAGACTGGAATTAATGTGGTCACAGGAAGTACTAGAAACTGGGAGATTGTGCCTTGAAAGGGAGCATGGGCCTGCTGATAGCTCCATCTCACACTTCCGGCATCCCAACCGTGAGAAGATACATTTCTAGGTTGAAGCCACCCAGCTGAGCTGCTGTTAGGACAGCCCCAGCAATCCATACATCTCCATAGCCCAGGCCTGGCACAGTCAGCTAACAGGGCAGCTCTAGCCTTGTCTTGCAGATGAAGAGACCAGTACCGAGAAATAAAGTAGACTGCTCTAAGACACCAAGCCCTCACTGACCAAGATTAGAACTCAGAAATCAGTAAGAAAAAAATAAATCTGCTGCAAAAAGTTGGGAGAAGCAAAAGCATGAAAGAAATTACAGACTCCCCTTCCCTGGCAGCCTGCTAACTCCTCTGAGATGGCTTAGGATGGTTCTGTCCAAAGAGAAAGATGCCTCCTAGTCCTACAAATCTCAGCCAACTCCAGCACCCCTACCCCCCAGACTCGTAACTCCTAGTGCAGGAATGAATTA
>CM053578.1:29396553-29622402 GCA_028646485.1 Cryptoprocta ferox | reverse complement strand
AGCCAGCACTTGGAGGATAGGGGCTCACACACTGTGCTAATGGTGTTGAGTTTTCACTGTGGCACAGGTAAGCTCAAACATGTGGCGAATATATTTGCATGTGTTCATGTGGAGTTGTTCGGCTCTCAGACATTAAATATACATGAAAAGGGAAGGACAAAAACCTTAAAAGCCACTCCTTTCATATCACTTTTAAGAACACCCCTTAGAGTGACTCCTGCAGAGTCCTAGAGAAATCTTTAAGAATCATGATTAACTGCTTCTTGCTCTATGTCAGTATCTTTAATAAAAATTAAAAAATCAAAGTTACAGAAATACAATTGTCTCCCAATACAAAGGGAACGTATTTTTCAAAGTTAGTCTATTATGTCCAGACGTCGATTGAAGCCATGTCCAACATCAAAGCCTTCACCTCCCTGGGCTACTGGAAAGCCCGGAAGGTGCACTGCTCTCCAGAACTTGCCGCAGACATCCCTGGGGGCTGCTTCCGCTCGAGTGCACCCCCACTAGGATTTCTTGCCTTATCACTTCAAGATTGCAAGGGACTTCCTGGGAACTAAAAATGAGCTGTCAGAGCATTCTGTGGCATTTAACAGGACACTGCTCATGAAGTCGTCCATGGCCGTGCATTCCAGCCAGCAGCTTGTCTATCTATAGCCAGAAGCACATGGGGGCTATCTACACGCATCCTAGGTTAGGAATGTTCTCACTTCTCCCTGTGGACAGCTTCTTCCTCCTCCCACATTTCCCTACAGAACTAACTCCAACCCCAGGACATTTGAACCTTGGACTACATTCTAAAGAATTTACAAAAATGCCTTGAACACCTCGGATTTCAAATATTCATCATAACATCTTCCACTGAAAAATGACACACAAGTTTTCTGTCCATTTTCAACTCTTAGTCCTGGTTTTACATTAGGGCCAGGATTTTTTCCTTTACTTTTTCATCTAGTACATCCTCACCACAGCACACTTATTAGATCCAGAATGGTCTTTAGAAAATCCCATCACACAACCACCACCAACATTGCTTCCTGTTTTTCCAAACAATCTTTATCCTGCTTCATACCTAATTTAGAACACATCATAAATACTACAGTTGCTATCAAGCATCCCATCCTATGGATGTACAATTTACTTACCCATTCCCTTTTTGTTAGACAATTAACTCACTTTCCATTTTTATTGTAAATTACACTTTAACGAACATCTTTATGCCAAAGATTTTTTTTAATTTCAGACATTCCTTGAAAATAGATTTCTAGAGTTAGAATTAGTCCAGGTGTGAGTAATTATCCAAATGAGCAAATGATTTGAAAGTTAGTAACACACCGCCAAGAAGGTTCTCACGAATTTCACTGTTAAATCCTGACATTTCACTTTCCCATATTGGAAACTCATTCTTCCCTAGCATCCCTTCCTCTGCAGACTCGCTCCTCCCTTCAGCCTCCTGCTTCCTGCAGAACTGGCCCCCAACTGGCGAGGCGGTAGTTGTCCCACCTGTAGGAGGGTAAGGATTCCTTACTGTCTGCTTTTGTTTCTGCCTATTTTCACTCATCCTCCAACTCTGCCACAACCTTCCTCCCAGGTATTCCATTAGCATTGGTTAAGATACGTATGGATTACATATGTATCTCACCTGCTCTGTAGAATGTAAATCCTTTAGTGATTAGAAACATTTTTTCATTACCTACCTCCCCAAAATACAGTCTATGACCTACATTGTAATTTCCTTTTTGTTAAATTTTTCACAAGTTCCTAGTCAAACTCAGTCACAGTCAAATTGTTTGCACTAGTTTACAGGTACATCCGTCATAGGCTTCCAATAATTTCTGCCCTCCAGTTCTCCATTCACACAGAACAAACAAGTTTCCTTCTTTTCTGCTGCCAGAAGTTTGAAAACTTTTGAAACGTTGGTCTTTTTTCAGAATCCTGGGACCTATTTAATACCATCACACGGAGATCAGCACAAACATATACACTAATGGCTCATCTGCTCAGAAATGTGGTTTAGTCAAATGTACATACACCCTGCAAATCAATGTAAAACCACAGCTATAAACACGTTTCCATCAAAATAGAAGTTGTCAATCTACACCTGACTGGCTGTTTTTAGGTTTTTATTTTTGTTGACAACGTATTTTACTTAGCACCAGCACAGCCCCATAAGGAAGTTACAGCAAGTGCCAAAGATTTGGCCGCAAATTAAGAAATCACCATCATTTACTTCAGCAACAAATAGGAAGAGTAATGTGGGGGAGCAGAACTCCATTTCTAGGAGGGTCTCCCTCTCTCCATGCCATGTGCACCTCAGTCACTCTGCCACCTGAGACCAACGCTGTGGAAATGAATCACAGCAGTGGCTTTGACCCTCCACTCGCCTCTGAATCACCTGTGATCTATGAAAGGCCGATTCTGATTCAGGAGGCTGGAGGTGGTGTCTGAGATTCTGCATCCTAGCAAGCTCCCAGGCCTCAGAATGTGGACTACACTCTGTGTAGCATATATATAGATTTCCGCATCTAGGAATTTTGTAATCAGTGGATTTATAATTAAAAATCCTCTGAAATACAGCTATAAATGATTAGCTCCCTTTGTTTTATTAAAGGCAAGCTGCTTAGAGAAGGCATATTGTTTTTTTTTTTTAAGTTTATCTTTGTGGGAGGAGTGTGTACGCACGAGAGAGGCAGGGAGAGGCAGGGAGAGAGAATCCCAAGCAGGCTCTGTGCTGTCAGCACAGAGCCTGACTCTGGGCTCAGACTCACAAACCATGAAATCATGATCTGAGCCAAAATCAAGAGCTGGATGCTTAACCGACTAAGCCACCCAGGCGCCCCACATTGTTTTTTCTCATTATTAACACTGATAGAATCCGAAATACATCAGAAACTGGAAACGTGGGTTGCCGTGAAGAAGGAACTGGCCTACTGGAGGAGAGAAGTGGGAAAGTTTCACTGAATGTTGTTTTGCAGCTTTTTTAATTTTTTTTAGTAGGCTTCATACGTCCAGTGCAAAGCCTAACGTGGGGCTTGAATTCGTGACCCTGAGATCAAGATCTGAACAGAGATCAAAAGTCTGATGCTCAACGAACTGAGCCACCCAGAGGCCCCTTTTGCAGCGTTTAAATGTTGAACAACGTGAATGAATTACCGATTCAGAAAACAAATTGTATTTTAAAATCTTAAACCATTTCATAGGATATTCTGGAAGCTCAATAAACGTTAACTCAAATTAATCCATTCCCAGGAAAGTAAATGGTAGACCCAGGAGACCACTTACCTTAAATAACCTAGCATTTTTCTTCAAAGTGGGAACATCCCTTAGTTCAACCATCCTCTAGGACAATGCCAATATTACATTTTTATTGTCATAACCCTTTTCAACCCAGTTACTCTTCTCCAGCACTGGAAGGGCCCCATAGCATACCTTCATTCACACCAGATTCAAAAAAAAAAAAAAAAAAAAAAGCTTCTGTGTGCCCCCTAGTAACTCCAGTCCCACTGCTGGGACCAGGGAGAAAAATGGCAGAGAACATTCGATCACCGAACCTCTGCTAAGTTTCTGAGTTGGGCCTATTTGCACTATAATTATTCCAAAAAATAGCAGTCAAGTTGGACTTTTAGATCAATATAGAAGCAACTGCAGCTGAAATCAGAAACCAAAAGCAGGAATGGGCGAGACTATGTGTCAGTGTGTGTGCTCATGAGTGTGTCCTCACAGAAGTGACCCTCCAGCTGACCCTGAGAGTAAACATTAACTCGACCGTCTGTTTTCATCTTAACCCATATTGGCCCAGGCCCACCTGCCCCCTCCCAGGGTCTCCAGGGTAAACACAATCTCTTTAAATAACTTGGTCATGACTCAGCTACAGGAGTCTCTGGAAAGTGCTCACTGCATTTGCAACTTCTGAACTGATACTCACCCGTAAGCCCTGCAATGCCTGTTTTGGCTCTATTTTTTACCGGGTCACCACAAAGCAGACTCTACCACATTCTGTTGAGGCTTCCTTCCCAAGATCTCTCACTTCTTCCCTCTTTCTCTACTCACACTGCTGTCACCCTGGTGGGGGTCTTCACCCTCTGCCCCGGGTCCCCATCCTCTCCCTCTCAGGTATAGTCTGTGCTTGCAACTGAGAGGATCAGCTGCATGGGATAAAGGGAAAGGATCAGAGACAGACAAACCCAGGCTGGATGGAAACCCGTGTCATAGCCCTGCCTACAGGAGTCAGGACAACAGTCCAGCAGGTGTGTCTAAAGACCCAGAGTCAACCTTGACCTAATTCCCGTCTCCACATCTGTTATCTAGAGAGACATGGCAATAATAGGAAAATAACCAAAATCATTGGTTGGGGGGCAGGGAGGGAAAGGAGCCCTAGCAGCATAGTGGCTCTTCCTAACTCTCCACAGAGACCCCAAAAGATACTGATACAGCCCAGAACCAGCACTCACTCCCAGCAACGCAGGGATGGGCCTGGCAGAGAAGATGGCGAGAACCAGGCAGGGCCAAAGCCCCAGCCGAGAGGGCTGCGGTTTCGGCAGGAATGCCTGTGCCAAGCAGGAAATGGAAGAAACACAGAATGAGAATATATTGTGAGGGTCGTGGCAAGGGTGCCATTCAGCTCACATAGGTGCTCTCACCCAGGGCTTGATATTGTGTGGCTGAGTTCTTACCTGTGAGGCGGTGGGTGCAAAGCTGCCAAAGTGCCTCTGCCCACGTCAGCAACGGGTCAGGAACTGAGAGCTGCTGCCAGTTAAAAGCCCAAGGAGCTACAGCTGCACGCAGCTGGAGAAAGTGGTTACAGCTGCTGAAGAGCCAGGCCATGCTCACCAGCTCCTCCTCCATCACAGCACCACCAAAAGCAAGTGGTGATGGGCATTCGTTGCCTCTAAAGACATCACCTGCTACCATTCTCCTCCCTGCTTCCTATTCTATAGCCACTCTGATGGTCCTTGAACAAATCAGGGAAGTTGCCACCCCAGGGCCTTTGCACCACTGTTTCCTCTGCCTCGAAGGCTCCTCCCACATGTACATTTGTAGCTCTTTCTCTCTCCTCCAATCTTCACTCAAATGCCTCAGCTGGCCTTCCCTGACCACCCTATTTAGAATTATAAATCCCCTCCTCCACCACCTCAGCACTCTTTCCTTTTTCTGTCTTTATTTTTTCTTTTATAGTTTATTGTCAAGTTGGTTTCCATAGAACACCCGGTGCTCATCCCAACAAGTGCCCTCCTACATGCCCATCACCCCCCTTCCCCTCTCCCCACCCCCATCAACCGTCAGTTTGTTCTCAGTATTTAAGAGTCTCTCATGGTTTGCCTCCCTCCCTCTCTTTCACTTTTTTTCCCCTTCCCCTCCCCCATGGTCCTCTGTTAAGTTTCTCCTGTTCCACGTATGAGTGAAAATATATGGTATCTGTCCTTCTCTGCCTGACTTATTTCACTTAGCATGACACCCTTGAGTTCCATCCCCGTTGCTACAAATGGCCAGATGTCATTCTTTCTCATTGCCATGTAGTATTCCATTGTATAGATAAACCACATCTTCTTGATCCATTCATCAGTGGATGGACATTTAGGCTCTGTCTTTATTTTTCCTCAAAGCACTTATCACACAGACCTCCGGTATGTTTTGCCTACATATTTGTTTATAGGCCCCTTCAGCAGAAGCACATTTGCTGAGAGTCCAGGAAGACTCAAAGAACTTCCAAGAGAGGAGAATGATACCACAAGCAAAAGCAACAAATGCCCATGATGCCTTTTCCTTCTTCCCATTGCACAGCCATTCCCAGTTTTAAGATGCAGATTGAGAGACGTCCTTCTTCAAGTTTTCCTTCCTGTGTTTCTGCTTCCCTGGTCTTTCGCCTTCTCGAAACTCCCACAGCACTGCCTATTTATGCAAAATTCACTCTAAACCAATCGTGCCTGCTTCACTGGGCCACTGGGAGGACGACATGAGTGAGTTCATGGTTAAAACCACTAGGATCATGCTCGGTGCTATTCATCATCCAGGAAATCCCAGCCATCATTATTTAGCATATGTATCTTGTGTCACATATACTGATTAAAGTCTTATTTTCACAGCTAGATTATAAGCCAATTGAGGGCAAAGATCTTACTCTGTATTTTGAAATCCCCCGAACTACTTAACCCAGTTTTTAATAATTATTTGTCAACTGGTCGAAACAAAAGATTTCAACTGTTAAAGATTTGTTTTAAACCCCTTAGAATCTCTATTTGAACAGTGATTCTAATCCTTCCAGGACTGACCTGGTGTGTAAATACAGCAAATCTTTGAAAATGGCATTCATAATAGGAACTTTGCTATAGCATGAACACCAGAGCCAAAATACTATATGAAAGATCAAACAAATATTGACTCAAAAGAATTTTCCCCAAGGCAACTGTTATAGTCTTATCTTGAATAGAATGTTTGCAGTTAATTAAGTATTGCTAGGGACTCAGCAAAATCCCAAGCAGACCCTGCCAAACTGAGTTTTACATTCCTATCATCTTCTTATTTACAAGTCCCTCTCCTCACACCCCCCCCACCTATCACTACTGTTAATGCTGTGCGTGGGATTAAATGATAAGTAAGTCATACACCTTTTATCCGTGGACAAAAGATAATGGAATTTCAGTGCCAAAGATTCCATTTACCTACCTCACAGCAAATATGCTCTATCTTTACCCTTCCAGAAATCAATCAGGCTGTATCTATTACTACCTGTTGACTTCTTGGAAATGTATGAAATAGTAGAACCGTGAAGAGAGGGGGTGTTTACTGGTTTCATGGAACATGCCTCTGTACACCAAATACTAATGAGACTTTACCAACTGTGAAGGCTGCCAGGACCCGGGAGCCTCCAAATTTACCACAAGATCAGGCCATTCTGTGCAGGGAGTGGGCTGATTGCTAGCTTACACTGGGTTGTTTAAATGTGGAGGAGGTCAATTATGACAGGTGGAAGCCAACCAGAGTCATACACAGCCTTTCTTCCTTCCCTCCAGCTTTCATTTATCAAGTACTTTATGTGATGACGTCATAGTTATTCGATGGTACAGGCACCACTCTAGGCATTGGGAATATGAGAGGGAATAAACCCAACCATGCCCTCAGGAAAGTTATACTCTAGTGAGAGACAGAGACGGAGCAACAATAAGTAAAATTTATACAGCTGGACCTTGAACTACAGCAGGTTGGAACTTCTCTGGTCCACTTACATGTGGATTTTCCTCAATACAGTACCATAAATGTAGTTTCTCTTTTTATGATTTTCTTGACCTTATTTATATACTGAATAATATACAAAATATGTGTTAATCAACTGTTTATGCCATCAGTAAGGCTTATGGTCAACAGTAGGCTATTAGCAGTTACGTTCTGGGGGAGTCAGAAGTGAAACATGGTTTTTCAGCACAGGCATTGGTACCCCCACCCCCTTGTTGCTCATGACTCAACTGTGCTGTGTTAAATGCTGATAAGTGGAAAGGAGAAGAGAAGAAAACAGAAAGAAGCAGGATATAAAATATTACAGGGCCAAAGGGAGAGGGTGAAATTACAGATGACATCATAGGTAGCTAAGGACATCCTCAGTGAGAAGCTCATATTTGAGTCTGAAGAGTGTGAAGGAGTCAGCTTTGCAGATAGATAGGGAAGAGCATTCAAAGCAGCATTAATACAAACGTCCTGTGGCAGATCATGGCTGGCATGTTGGGGAACATCAAGGAAGCCAGTGTGGCTGGAGCCTAACATTCACAGGCAACGATGTAAGAAATAAAATCAGAGAGGAGCGGGGAGGGAGATGTATGCTTCTAAAACACACACCTCTTTATCCATCACAGAGAAAAGCCACCCATTTACCAAACTTTCATTTACTCAAACCTCTGCAGTGGTTATTTTTCAAAAAATGCGTATCTCTATATTTCAAGAGAACAAAAAGAAAATCAAAGCCAACATACAAAAGAAAAGAAAAAAATAAAAAGCCAAAATATTTGCCTGGGAAAAAGTCCTAGGTTTCCATTAATAAAAATGAAAACTCTTTGTGGCCTTGAGTGTAAGCGTCTATAGAACTGGGACCAAGCATCACAGTGGAAAACACAGCTTAGCACCACGGGCAACTGGATGTGCAACAATGCTATAAAAAGATGTCATGCTGCTATCAAAGAATAATATGCAGAATTACAGGAGAGAAGAGCATTGAAATTTACCACAGGGACATTTTTTTTTAATGTTGCAATGCCCCGAAAGTCTTTGGCAAACTTAAGTGCCAAGCTGGCTAATGCAATATCCAGACCACACATCCTTCCTGCCCAACCAGCTTCTCAACATGAAGAAGATGCTATCAGCCAAGATCTGTGACACAGCAGGGTTTGGGGGTGGCACCTTAAGATCTGCTATCTTCCAATTCCATTCAGTCCTAATCAACCAGTTTCATGTATCCTGTAAACAGTCTTCCAATGAAAAAACACTCATAAATTCTAAATAGTTGGGCACAGTACCTCCACCGTTCTTAAGAACACACAATCTGTGTCACCAGGGCAACACGCACAGACTACAGGGCATACTTGGAAGCATGTGTAACAGAAAACAGCGATTATTAATGACTAGTCACAATCCTTCCCTGTCAGGTTCCTCCAGGCCACGCCCACCTTCCCACCCACAAAATGGACAAACTCCCGTTGGTGGGTCATTTCATGACTATCTCTAGTTGGAAATTATCAGAAAGAAAACTGAAAGAAGTCAGTAGGCTAAAGTGATCTACATAATAAAGAACTGCAGGGAAAGAAGTGACTGGAACTTCAAAAAGGTACGGACCAGAGCAGCAAAAACGAGTTTTGAGGAGAGGTGATCTGGAACAGTGCAAGGCAGGAGAGATGGGAGAGAATGTTTACAGGTATTACTTAGAATTTGTAGAAATATATACATTAAATCCCTATTAATGTTCTCTGAAAAAAGGCAAATAAAGTGTGAAATTTGGAAATACTTGTTAGTTACTTTAGCTTCTGAACTGTGTTCCTCTGGATGGTAAATTGTATGAAGTACTCTTGCAACAAGTAGACTTGGGGAAAGAGTCAGTCCATGGACATAAAAAATGAGCTGAATTCTTTACTTGACATAAAACATTCTGCATTATCAAGGGCAATGATGTATTTCGAAACAAAGCACGGTAAAGGTGTTACAGGGAAAATCTGCCCTGCCTCAAATGCTGAGGCTGGTTATTCTACAGATGTTAAAAGTTACATGCCAATTTATTCCCAAACTACCTAAAAAGGCAGAAATTTGGACAAATATTCACTGTCTTCCATTTTTCCAGTCTCAGCAAAGCACCCACGTAACAAAACCCTGCTTCCTTGCAGTGGTATTCCCCAATCATCTAGAAGTTTCTACCCAGTTGACCTAAGAAAAAAAGGACTTTCTCTTGGTATCATTGAATCTTGGACTCCAACCAGTCCCTCCTTTTCCCCTTCAGAAGACAACCTATCAGGCAAGTTGAGAGCAAGGTAGTTACACATCATTCAAAAGCAAAGGCTGTGCTACTCACCAAGAGGTTTCTGGTCAAAGGGGATTCATAAATAATATAAAATAATGCCCCAATGGTAAGTAGTCAATTAAATTTTTCACTTGCACAAAGAAGTTAATAAATTCTCCATTCTAACCAGAAAATAACCATTTGAGACATTAATGCTTATACCAGAAATCTATTTAAATTACATAAAATTTTTAAAAATAAGTGGAGGGACACCTGGGTGGCTCAGTCAGTTAAGCGTCCAACTTCAGCTCAGGTCATGATCTCATGGTTCATAAGTTCGATCCCTGCATCAGGCTCTGTGCTGTCAGCACGAAGCCTGCTTCAGATTCTTGTTCCTCTCTGTCTCTGCCCCTCCCCTGCTCCCACTCTCTCTCTCAAAAAATAAACAAACATTAAAAATAGATAAATAAATAAATAAGAAGAGAACCTATAAGAAACAGAACCTCTAACTTGCATAGGAACTAAAAACAGAGATTATCTGAGAAGATCCTCTAAAACCAAAAGAAAGAAGCAAAGACTGTGAAATACTGCTTTGTAACACTACGTAAACCCCAAACACCTGTATACACAGGATGGCTTCTGTCTCTCACATTTTCCTCTTTTCTTTACTTTCCAAAAGGATAATATAGAAGGTTACAATCAGCTGGTGGGGGGAGGCAGAAACATGAAGTTTTTAAAAAAATTATGCACAGAAAAGACAGAAAACGTACTTTTAAATGTTATCAGTAAGTGTACTTGAGAGATAAATTGCTCCTTACACTTCACTTTTCTGTATTTTATGAAGCTTCTATCATAATAAGGTAGGCATTTCTAATGAAAAGCAAATTTTAGAAAGATGTTTAAATTATTAAAATGTCAAAGAACTAAAATGTTTGTTAAGGGTCAAAATACACACATACAAAATATGATCAGGAGAAGGAGTCAGCACTGAGAAAGCTACCTTTCACAGTTAAACAATTCAGATTTCTATCCTACTGCTTCTTATACTCGAGCATGTCTTATGCTTTCTGGGGTGTTGTTTGCTTGGGGCGCCTGGGTGGCTCAGTCGGTTAAGCATCTGACTCTTGATTTCGCATGGCTCGTGGGTTTGAGCCCCGCATCAGGCTCTGTGTGGAGAGAATGGAACCTGCTTGGGATTCTCTCTCTCCTTCTCTCTCTGCCCCTCCCCTGCTCATGCACACTCTCTCTCAAAATAAATAAATTAAAAAAAATTTTTTTTAAGTTAATAAAAGAAACATGGGTGATGGGACCCAAGGAGGTGCACTTCTAACAAACTCTCAGGTGATACTGACGCTGCCGATCTGCAGACCTCACTTGGCGTAGCCAGGTTCGAAGCATCAGGAAGTGAGTAGAGCCCAGCCTGTGTTCTCCCAGGAAGGATGCCAAGCTCATTCGAGGCTGAACAAGGAGAAAATGAACTCAGAATTTCACCTTCTTTCGAAGTTCTAAAGCAAGGGCATAGAGACCTCTCTCCGGTCAACCCTTGGTGATTAAATACTTAGTTACGTTCTTTAAAAGGGCGGCGTCAATGAAATTAAGATTCCAGGACCGAATGAACATCCTAGAACCCAGAAATATGCCAAATCGCTTGGTGGTACTTTTCAACCACATTGTTTCTTACAACGATTTTGTTAGATGCCTAATTATAGGAGGCATTCCACAAATTCAGAATCTATAATTCATAGGGAGACAAAACAAGCCAAACATGTGCTCCCTGAGCTTACCTAGCACTTACCAGGCGACTCTGAGAACTCTGGAGCACAAGGAAGGAGTGAACTTGTAAGGAGTCAGAACAGTGCCTGCCCTTCCGCTACCAACCTCATACTTCTCGCCACCTCAGGGTCCATCAGGAGCTAACAGCAAAAACCATGCTCACAAACTCCAACAAACCTCAGTAAGAGACTGAATGCCTAAGACATGACTCAGGCCCACACCCAAAATCCTCCACCTCGACCACCCATCAAAGCAACAGAGGGGGAATGTGGGGATTCCTTTCACCCTAAGGAAGAAGGTACCTGGCTGAGAGGCCTCCGAGTTCTGTGCACTGAGAACCTCAGCAAGAAACTAACTTAATTAGCCATTCAGAAGAGCCCAGAGATTTCCCACCAGCCTCCATGTCCCTAAACACCACATTGCCATTTATCCCCAATGCTGTCATTTCCTGCCTGCAGTGAAGTAATTACACACAGTGGGAATTCTGGAGCTGCTGGTTCTAATGTTTATCTGCTGTTAACTTGTGTGACCTCAAAGATATTTCTCTAGTGCCTTGATTTCCTCTGCTATGAAAACAAGATAAGGGAATGACATGCTTGACAAAGTGCCCTCGTAGAATATTCGAGTCGTCGCTATCCTGGAGATGCTCACGGGGATGGTAATTAACGTGTCTCTTTCACTAAGGCCTTCAGTAAATATGATGACATGTTGTGTAAAGCATGGCATCTCAAATGGTATTTCCTTTTTTGCTAAAACAGTTTCGGGGCAGATGCTACCTATAAAATCGTTGATAAAAAACTGTATCGAATGTGCTTCTTTGTAAATGTTTCATTCACTGAGATGTATTTTTCCATAACCAGGGCTCTAACAACAGACCATGGCATCACAGGTAGAAGAGACCCTAGAAAAATCGCCTGCAATTATATTTCTATAACCTTAACATCCAGCATGGAAAACATAGTTAAGTAAAAGGAGGCTGCACCTCTTTACCAGCGAAATAGTTTGTGACTGCTGAACAGCATGTTTTAGAAGACTAATTAGTAACATAGTCCGGACAGGTGAGAAAAGCTGGTTACAAACCACTCTGTATGTAAAACAATCAGTATTATCTGATTTCTTAAATCTACGTGGGCATAAAAATACTCAATAAATGGTAGCTATTATATTTTACATCTCTCTTTAGGGCCCCAGCCCTTTTCTTATATATCTGAGTAAGTTATATATTCAAGTTATGACACATTTTAATCATTTATGTGTCACAAATGTAATGCGAATTTTCCCAGTCTGTTGTCTCTTCATTTATATAGAAGTTTTAAATTTTAATATATTCAAGTCGACTTGTTTTTTCTTCCCTGGTTGCTTCTCTTGCTCTAAAGCCATGAAAATTGTCATTCCTAGGCAGAGCTAATAAATATTTTCTGCTAGCTTTTCTATAATTTGATTTGCAATATTCAACCCTCTGGACTTTATTTGTAAGATATCCTATGTTTGGTGGGGTCCGAAGTGATATCTTGTTACATCCAAAGCATTTCTTCATTAATCTATTAAATAACGCTCCCTCACTGCCTTATTTTGAAAACTTCAGCACGCTGGTGTTTGTTATACGTAGTTAGGAAACTATTCCAGTTCACTTTTTAAATAAAAAGTACAAAAACCTCAAAGGAAAAACTCAAATATTCATGGTAGTTTCATAAGAAATCTCAATAAAAGATTATAAACGAAGCAAATCATCATCATCATCATCAAGCCATTTCACCTTCAACGGGGCATCAGTCAGCTAAGCAATAATTCCTATTTAAAATCAGTTCTTCCCATTCAGTCGAAGGCTTTGAAAATATATTTGTAAGGCATATAAGCACATGATAGCTGAGTCACCAACTGCTGTTTGAATTCTCTGCTTATTTTATGGGGAAGGGCTACTTCTTGGGTGACAATATTATTCTCACCCCAATACACCTGAAAAGAATGCCCCGTGGCCTGAAAAAACAAAAAGTAAAGAAGTTGAAGAATTCATTGCTTAACTTAGTCAAGATTTAGAACTATCATTTTCACTCTATTGATTTTCCTTCCAGATATATTAGAAACCTACCATACACAGTATGTACTATATAAATTTGGACGTGTTTTTTCCATTTCTAATGTCTGCATCTTGCCATTTCCATTAAGATATAAGCTCCTGGAAAGCAAAGGCTATATTTATTGGAGAAGGAAAGAAGGAAGGAAGGAAGGAAGGAAAGATGGACTCGTTTGCTGAGCCTTGCCCACAGTAGACACCCAGGAAAGGCTAACAATGGACCTACTATTTTAGCATTTCAGCCATACATGATGCTTAAGGGAAAAATAATTACATATATATATACATACATATATATATATATAATATGCCACTGAATGTTTTCATCTGAATTCATCTCTCCTACTAAGTAACATGGACAGATTTTTGCTATCAACTCACACCCTGAAGCACAAGACATGATGATCTTTCTTTTCATTTGCATAGCTACGACTCGTCATTATCCAGCCCTATTTTTTTTGACTCAACAAAATAGAATTGCACCATTAGGATTTCAGCATGTCTGTTCTTGCACTGACTATTTTGAATTGTGCCTTTTAGAAGCAACTACTTTAAGAAAAAAAGAAAAAATGTAACTCGTAAAGTACACGGCCTCTTGGCTTGGTTTTAGAACCTGAGCTTTTCTGGGTTCATTTGCCTGTTGCTTTTCCATGTATGGAAGGAGTGTGAGAGAGAGGTTCCTCTGGAGGAAGGCAGTTGATGAGAGTCCTCAGCCTTGTATTTTCTGTAATGCCCTCCACCCATGAATGGACTAGTTCTCTAGACACTATGCTCATCGTCGTCATCATCATCATCGTCATCATCAGTGCTACAATTTACTGAGCATTTTATATAAGTCAATCACACTGCTAAATGTTTTACTTGTTATTTCCAGTGTTGTTTTCATTACCAAAAAATTTTAGAATGTATTTCCTCCCCATTTCTAAAACAATTGCTCGATGCGATACTATACATAATTAAGTGTAATTTTAGAGATCTTGATTAATTTTTTAATCTAAGAAATGACTAGCATGTTGAGAAATGTGATATTTAATTTCATAGTATACTTCTTTCTCATACATAGAACAGAAAAGTCTAACCTATAAGAACATCTCGCAGTCCCTGCTTCTCTCTTTTCTGTTGGAGAAGAATGGACGTGTCTGTCAGGCAGCAGAAGGAGGCCCAGGAAGAGCAGGGAGATGATCTTACATGTTGGCAAAGCAACCGTATCTGACTCCTCCCACCACTGTCCCCATCCTGCTCCCAAGCCCCGAGGACTATGGGAGACCCAGGTAGAGTTACATACTCATAAGCACTAAGCAGACTGCCTCTCCCTTGCCTCTCTCTCAGCATTTGCCTACGGGTGTCTGCTGGAGAGCCAGGCACGCCTCACAGGAGGTTCCCAGGGAATAGAAAGCCAATGCCAGGGAGCCTGGGGAAAAATACAATTCCTTCCACTGTATCAGGAGAGAGGTATCTAAAAACACATAGAAACACACACCTAGTTTATTCTTGAGTTTAAGCAGGAAGTCTTAGCATAGCTGTTCATGTATGCTACGAACCATGTTTGAGAATCTCTCTGCAGCCTGGGAAGTCTGAAAGGCTACAGAGCAGGCCTGCAGAAACACCTCTGCTCCTTTCCACCCTTTCCCACGCATAGGAAGGGAGAAAATTATCATCCCCGCTTCATCCCACAGAGTCTAGAGTCAAACCAACACCACTGAAATGTGCAGTCTCCTCCGAAGACTGAGAAGCAGGAGAAAGAATGCATTTGCAAGGCCTGGAGGGCGGCACTGCGACAAGGGCAGGGAGGGCCCTAATTGAAGCCAGGCCCCTGGGGTTCAGGTGTGCCCAAGCTGAGTGTTGGCTTTACTCCTCACCGAGCAGCCCCTTGGAGGTCGCAGTTGCAGGAGACACCAGAGCAGCCTGTGGAATCTCATGCTGTTGGCCTCTGTCCTCTGGCCTTCCCTGTGCTCATGCCCTTGGCCAAGTAGCTTTGCAGCTCCTCCCACTGATGGGGATCAAAATAATCCCTTGCCTCTTGATTTCAGGCTTGGCCTGGGAATGGCTTTGGCTGGAAAGAACCCAGGCCTGTAGAGGCCCTGCAGGTTTCCCCCTCTTACCCCTTCTAGCTCCACCGCTGCCTTGGAAAGTGCTGCCCCCAGTGGCTGTCGCCCTCAGCTTGGATCCCACCTGAAGCAGGTGAAAACCCCAACTGCATTCCCAGCTGAGCCACAGATTGAAGCGCGCGGCTGCTCAGTCAAGCCCAGTCAAGATCAGCCAAGCCCCAGAGCAAACCGCAATTGCAGGAGCCTTAATAAATAACTGCGGTTATAAGCCACTGTGTTCTGGAGTATTTTTGCACAGTATTATTACGGCACTAGCTAACTGATATACAGTCCAAGGCAACTGTTCCTGGAAAACACAGGATGCCCCCTCCCCAAAAAATGATAACTAAATTTTAAGAAGTGCTTACTATGCACCCAATTTTGTAAGAGCTTTCAGTAAATTTACTTACTCATTCCTCACAAGAACCCTACAAGACAAATAGAATTTTTATCCCTATTTTAAAGGTGAGGCATCAGAGACACAGTTAAAGCCTACCCACAGCTGGAAGATGGTAAAGGCAGGATTCAACCCCAGTCACTCGCATCCAGAGACCTTGCTCATAACCGCTGTGCGAACCTCCTGTCCTAAGCTGCCTAAAATTTAGCTGTGGCTTCCCATACCCTGGGGTAAAATCCAAATTGACAAGCACATTAGTCAAATAGTCCAGGTCATTCAGAGCCTGATTCCTGCTTATCCCATCCAGGCTCCTGCTTTTTCCCTCTCGCCCCTCCCTCAAGGTCTGCCTCAACCAACCACACTAAGCCCCTACACTTCACCAAACTCCCCAGCCCCTCCCACTTGGGACCCACTGCTCCCTCTGCCCAGGATGCCCTCCCCCTCCTTTCTGACCATCTCTAATTCTAGAATACAGGTCCTAGGGCTCCTCCTACAAAAACCACTTCCTGTCCCCAGCCTAGAGCATGTGGCTGGCTCCTCATCCTGAGTGTTCTCCCGGCTTCCAGACCTTCTCTAAAGAGCGGGGGGGGGGGGGGGGGTTTGGGTGGCTCAGTCAGTTAAGCTTCTGACTTCAGCTCAGGTCATGATCTCGTGGTTTGTTGGTTCAAGCCCCAAGTCGAGCTCTGTGCTGACAGCTTGGAGCCTGGAGGCTGCTTCATATTCTGTGTCTCCCTCTCTCTCTGCCCCTCCCCCTCTCATGCCCTGTCTGTGTCTCTCAAAAATAAATAAACATTTAAAAAAATAAAAAAAAAAAAGCAGGAACCACTTTGTACTATTACCATCTGCTTAGCTATTTCATGAGCCCGGCCATGAACTCCTTAAGGGCAAGGCCTAGGTCTTACTCATCTTTGTCAGCCCAGTGTTTAACAAGGTGCCTAGTCTCATCGTGGGAGCTCAATAAAACTTTGCTAAATTAAAAAGCGGGCAAAAGGAGCAGTGACATGAGGGAGAAATGGATATGGAGACAGGAGGTTTAAATTTTCATTTTTAAATAACAAGTCTCATTTCTAATAAACATTAATTAAACTGCTCAACACCCCTGGGTCTCCAGCTATATATTCTTCAATTAAAATAGTTCTTTCATGACGGCTTCCTCTGCCAAACCTTTCCTCGCAGGCTTCTGTGTTCACCAGAGCGTCTTGGGACGAGTAACAAAAGGCACTATATTTGCTTGAAACAGAAGGGAAATTGAAGGCTTACTCCCTTACTTCACTCCTGGCAACACAAAAGTACATGCACTCTGGTTTCAGAAGAGATGGAGGAAAGTTTGCGGCAGAGGGAGGCACATTCTTAAGGAATGAAAGGAAAAGATTCCCAAAACAGGGCACAGATAAGTGATGACTTGACATGGGGAGAAAAGGCTTATTTAATCCGACCCAGCAAGTGACTCCCAGGAGAGGCGGCTTTCAGAATCCCAACTTGCAACTGACAGGTGGTTATTATTCCTTAACCTCAGCGATACCCAGTAAAGGTTCAGAGCTGGGCAACCTCACAGCACCCATGGAGAGCTGATGACAGCCACAAGATGGAGGCAATAGGTGCCCTCAAAATCACATGTCTCCAGGAGCACCTGGGTGGCTCGGTCGGTTGAGCGTCCAACTTCAGCTCAGGTCATGATCTCACTGTTCGTGAGTTCAAGCCCCACACCAGGCTCATTGCTGTCAGCACAGAGCCCATTTCAGATCTTCTGTCCTGTTCTCTCTGCTCCTCCCCCACTTGTGCCTTCTCAAAAAAATAAAAATAATAAAACATTAAAAAAAAAAATCACATGTCTCCCAGGCCACTTACATTAGCCAGGCCCTGATCTTGGAGTCACAGAAAATCTATATCAATAGGAGTGAAGAAATGGTCTGCTCCTGAAGTCTGAGACTGAAATCCTATATGCACACACCCCTTTCCCCCTTGCAGCTTCGCTGTCACTGAGGAGTGGGGTTTCTGTTGTTGGTGTCTCCGGAGAAAGGTGGGAAACACCAGAATAATGGGGGTTCCTTGATTGCTGCCACCTGCGGCTAGGACTGGTTGTCAGAGTTACAGATGAAGGGAATGCAAGAACCACAAGATCTTTGAGCTCAGGCCATCCAGGAGTTTTCAAACATTTTCTAGTGACCACTTCGTTCTCACAGCAGCTTGCAGAAGCATAAATATCAGGAAGAAAACGGAGCCTGCCAGCTTTGGGAAGCCGGGGCCAGAAACCCTGACTATTGGTGCAGGGACAGCCTCTGAGATGGCTTGGTGGAGGCTTGGGAATGTGGACTGGACATCGCAGATTTAGTCCAAGCCTGCATCTTGCAGTATGGAAACCATGGTTCAGAGAGGTAAGGTGACGCATTCAACATCAGATGATCTGAAGGCAGAGGGACCAAGAACAGGATTCAGGTTCAAACACTTTCCTCTACACAGTGCCACTCCCTTTTCCATAAAGGGCCCTCCACACCCTAACCTTCCCCCTTCCCATGAGCAGGTCCCAGGGCCATTCTAGGGCTAGACTGAGGTAATGAGCAACTTAGTGACAATATGTTTCACTAGTGCGTGAAACATTCGTACTAGGGAGAGCTCTGCTGTAAACACCAATTCATCCCCCCTCACTCCCCACCCCAAGAGACCCCCAAAATGGACAAATCCTCAGAAGCTTTTCAACAACCTAGAACTTTCTCAGGACGTGCTCCCATCCCCTTTCCCTCTCCTTTGCGTTCTCTCAGCCCTGAATCAAATGACTGCCTGCAATGCCTCGATTCTCGGTTTGTCCTACATGGTATTTGTGTTTGGTCTTAAAATGCTGCCTGCTTCGCTTTCTAATTTCATTTTAGAAGCCTGCAAGGAGAGAAGCCAACATTTAATCGTAGGGACTGGAGGGGACTGTACAAACCGCTTACAAGGCACAAATAGAGTAGTTACTTTCCTATTTCCCTTCTGATTGAATTGGCTCCTGTATCAAATGCAGTAAACAATGTGAACCAGAAAGCAGTTCTGCATCCTTACGTAATCAAAAGAAAAAATGCATTGTAATAAAAAAGGAAAAAAGGAAACTGGAACTTCAAATTTGTTTAAAAGTTAATTAAACTTGAAAGGTTTGTGGGGATAATACATTTTCTTTTGTAGCCTAAGACCATAAGGTTCACATTCCATTTTAACAGTGGGATGATAAAAAGTAACCTGATGTTATTTTAATTGTAATAATAAATTATAAAGCTGGAATAAAAGGTTTCTTTTTAAATAGCAAAGTAAAAAATGGAAACACATGTACCATAGAATTCTGACTTAACTTACAAAATAAAAACTTTGCTAAGATGTGTGCCTAGTTAATTGCTTTTGTTAATACAACTTTCATTCTTTTCTGGAAAGATGACTTCACGGTAAGCATATGGGTATGACTTTATGTGCACCCTAGTTAATCTCCTGAATTGACAAGATTAAAATGAAATACGCTCTTTACAAAGAAAATTCAAAGTACAATAAAATAGAACAGGCGGCCTCCTGCAAGCATTCTGAGTAACTCAGATCTCGGGTCAGATAACGTCCCCATGCGTGTCAGTTCCACGTCACAAGCACCCCTGGAAAGGACAGTGCTGAGTCAGGAGGAAGCAGGGATCCTACATGAGTCATACTGATGTGAGCACAGTGGCTCCTGTTCTATCACCAGATGCAACAAACGTAGCCAAGAGGTGGGCTAAACATGGATTGCCTCCCA
Source organism: Cryptoprocta ferox (assembly GCA_028646485.1). Taxonomy (NCBI): domain Eukaryota; kingdom Metazoa; phylum Chordata; class Mammalia; order Carnivora; family Eupleridae; genus Cryptoprocta; species Cryptoprocta ferox. The sequence goes on along the minus strand of CM053578.1, from coordinate 29,602,851 downwards.
TTGGAAAATGTTGTGTGAGGGAGTAGGTGTATATGTGTGTGTGAGATCAAACATTTCAGAAAAAGAAGAGTGGCTGATGGGAGAGAACAGCAACTGTTGAATAAGAGGTTCCTCCTACTGAAAAAAAAAATGTAGAGTTGGATAAAAGGATTTCCAAGCCTCCAGCTCTAAAATTCTTTGATTCTATGGAGTAAAAAGTGAATGTTCCATCAGCAGACTGAGACTCAAACACTCCAGGAAGGAAGCCCACATGTCACCTGTTACCTTCTGACAGGTTACCCTGGATAGGAACCACTTGCCAGAATATTCAGCTTCCTATTTCCTATCTGCTTCCCCCAAGACGTTTCCATGAGCATCCTGAAGACATGGTACGCATTAATTTATCTTTGTCATCCCAGCACGGTACCTGAAGCATGTAGTGGGCAGCCAAGCATATGGAAAGGCAGGAAAGGAAAAAAAAAAAAAACTAGCAGGGAAAATTTAAGTTTTATTTTTAAATAATAAATGTTTATATCCTAGAAAGCATTAATCAAACTCCTTGGCACCTGGATGTCACATGAATAAATTCTTCAGTTAAATTTACTTTTTCCTATTAACTGCCATGCCAAGCCTTCAAATGCACAGGAAGAAGGCAATTTTTGTTTGTTCCTTCCCTAGAGAAACCAATCAGCAACTCCTTCTCCATCACTCACATTAAGATTATAAAAAGAGTCATCAAAAAATAGCATAAATAATACTGATCATCTTGTTAATTAGGAACTTAACATACGAACACGACAAGGATGTCTGCTCTCACCACTTCTATTTAACATTGTATTATTGCTTCTAGCCAAGGCAATTAGGCAAGAAAAAGAAATCAAAAGCATCTATATTGGAAAGAAAGAAGTAAAATTATCTTTATTTGCATATAACATTATCTTACGTTTAGAAAATCCTAATGAATTCACTAAAACACTATTAGAGCAAATCGCCAAGTTCAGCAAGGTTTCAGGATACATGATCAAAACTAAAAATCAATTGCATTTTTATGCACTACCAGCAAACAATCCAAAAATGAAATTAAGACAATTTCATTGACACAGCACTAGAAAAACATTATGGTCAGTAACAAATTTAACAAATTGTAAATGTTCAGTAACAAAATTTAAAGGCTCAGTAATAAATTTAGCAAAAGAAGTATAAGACTTAAACACTGAAAGTTACCAAAGATTATGGAAAGAAATTAAAGAAGACCAAAATAACTAGAAAAATATCCCATGTTCTTTATTGAAAGACTTACTATTGTTAAAATGGCAATCATCCTCAAACTGATCTATAGTTTCAATGCAATCCTTATCAAAATCCCAGCTGGCTTTTTGCAGAAATTAACAGACTAATCCTAAAATTCATATGAAAATATTAGGGAGCCAGAATAGACAAAAGAATCCTAAACAAGAACAAAGTTGGAAAACTTACATTTCCCAGTAACAAAACTTCTATAAAGCAACTATAATCAAAATTAGGTTGTAGTGGCATAAGGATAGACATATGGATCAACTGAATAGAATTAAGAATACAGAATTAAATTATATATATTTATTATCAACCAATTTTTGACAAACTATGACAATCAAAGGGGGAAATAATACTTTTTTCAGTAAATGGTGCTGGGACAACTGGATAGCTACATGCAAAAGAATAAATTTGGATCCCTAACTCACACCATATACAAAAATCACCTCCAAATAGATCAAATATCTAAACAGAAGAGCTAGAACTATCAAATCTTAGAAGACAATATAGGTGTAAACCTTTGTGACTTTGGATTAGGTAATGGTTTCTTGAATATGACATCAAAAGGACAAGTGAAAAAAGAAAAAAATAGGATGTTATCAAAATTAAAACACTACCTACAGAGTGAGACAAAATATTTGCAAAACATATATCTGATAAGGGTCTAGTACCAGAATATAAAAAGAATTCTTACAACTCTACAGTAAAAAGACAAACTACCGGATTGAAAATCGGCAAAGGATCTGAGTACACATTTCTCCTAAGAAGATACCCAAATGGCCAATAAGCACATGAAAGATGCTCGACATCATGGGTTATTAGGAAAATGCAAATTGGAACTGCAAAGAGATACTACTTCATAGTCACAAAGATGGCGATAAGCATAAAGTTAGAGAATAAACAGTGTTGGTGAAGATGTGGAGGTATTGGAACCCTCACAACATTGCTGGTAAGAATGTAAAATGTTACAACAGCTTTGGAAACAATTTGGCAGTTCCTCAAAAAATTAAAGAGAATTACTATATGATCCACCAAAGAGACCCGAAAACACATGTCCACACAAAAATTTGTGCATGAATGTTCATGGAAGCATTATTCATAACAGTCCAAAAATGGAAACTACCCAAACCTCCAACAAGATGAGGAGGTAAACAGAATGTGGTATATCCATACTATAGAATACTTTCCAGCCAGAAAAAAAGAATGAAGTCCTGAGTTATGCTATCACCTTGAAAACATTATTAAACTTAAATCTTGAAAACATCACATTAAGTAAAAGAAGCTAGACACCAAAGATCACACACTGAATGATTCCACTTATATGCAATGTCAGGAATAGGCAAATCCATGGAAATGGCTGCTAGGGGCTGAGAGGAGGAGGCAACAGGGAATGGCTGCTAATGAGTATGAGATTTCTTTGTTAAGTTATGAAAACATCTTGGAATTAGATTATGTTGATAATAATTCACAACATTGTGAATATACTAAAAACCACTGCATACTTTTTTTAATTTTTTAATGTTTTATTTATTTTTGAGACAGAGAGAGAGCGAGCATGAGCGGGAGAGGAGCAGAGAAAGAGGGAGACACAGAATCCAAAGCAGGCTCCAGGCTCTGAGGTGTCAGCACAGAGCCTGATGTGGGGCTTGAACCCATGAACTGTGAGATCATGACCTGAGTCAAAGCTGGACGCTTAGCCAGTTGAGCCACCCAGGTGCCCCTGAATTGTATACTTTAAAAGGGTACTTTGTATAGAATATGTGTTTACCTCGATTTAAAAAGAACACTTATGGTAAGATATGTGCATATATGGCTGGTGAAAATGTTCACTGGTAAAATGTCTTGAAAGACAGTTTTGAAAAATGGTATCAAATTTGATCCCATAATTCAAATTCAAAGAATGTATCCTCTATAAATAATTACTAATGTCACAGCTATAGCTATAAAGATGATCTGCAATGTAGTTTATAAGATCAGAATATTGGAAATACCCTGAAGACACAGACGTTGCCCGCTGCTGCAAACTGAGTGAGTCTCTTTGGTCTGGGCAGCACAGGGGCTGGTCCGCATTGCCTCCCTTGCTGAGACAACACCTCTGAGCCCACGGAGCTGGGTATGGCAAAGAGATGGGCACAGCCCCAGGCAAGAATGCCATAGACTCCTACTGTTCTTACCCAAAGTTCAGCAGTTATTCAAGAATAAATGCTTCTCGGACTGTTATATGCCTTTGATAGATTACAAGAGTGACAAAAAGGCTGTTCATTTTATCCAGATTCATAGTTGTTTTATGGGGTCCTTCCAAATCCTCCACACCTAACCAAAAACCAGTAATCCCGCTTCGTAGTACAGATTTTAATAAATAATAATCTTGGTGCTGGAGGAGGCCTGGGGAAGAGACACTCTCAAAACTTGAGGTGATAAAATAGATTAGTTCATGCTTTCTTGAGGCAGCACAGAAATATAGATCTAGAAGCTTAAAAATACTATTTTATTTAATTATTTATTTATGTCACTTCTAGAAATTCTATTCTAGGGCACCTGGGTGGCTCAGTCAGTTGAGCATCCAACTTGATTTTGGCTCAGGTCATGATCCCAGGGTTCTGGGATTAAGCCCTGTATTGGGCTCCCCACTGGGTGGGGGGCCTGCTTAGGATTCTCTCTCTCTCTCTGCCCCCTCCTCTAAAATAAAATTTTAAAAAATTCTATTCTAAGGAAATAATTGTGGATGTGCTCAGAGATTTAGCTATAAGAATGTACATAACAGAGTTGTTTATAATGGCAAAAAGCTGAGTTCAAGCTAAATGTATAAGATGCATCCTCACGATGAAAATATCAATACACCAGCCGTTAAAAATAATGTTTTACATGACTATATAATGACATGAAATATGATTGTAAAGGTTAAGCTAAGAAAAAGAGTTTTAATACAGTGTGAAAGTTATCATTTCATGCTTAGAGGTATACATACACGCTTAGAAGAAATGAGAATGGCTAAAACAGTGACTATCGGAGCACCTGGGTGGCTCAGTCGGTTAAGTGTCCAACTTTGGCTCATGTCATGATCTCATGGTTTGTAGGTTCGAGCCCTATGCTGGGCTCTGTGCTGGCAATGTGGAACCTGCTTGGGATTCTCTCTCTCTCTCTCTCTGCCCCTCCTCCACTTGTGCACACTCTCTCAAAATAAAGAAATACATAAACTTTAAAAAAAAAACTATTACTGTGTGGTGGGAAATAGCTGATTAGTGGGGTAACCTATTATTCTCCACATTTTCTATAATGAACACATATCACCATGATAATAAGAAAAAAAATAAAATTTACTGTTTTTAAAAGGGTAAAATCATATAATTTAAGACAAAAATATCTCTGGACTTGGAACTTGAAATAAACTTATCACTACAGTTGAGTATTTTTACATTTAGCTCTGGGCCTCCTGGCTGCGAAGGCAAAAAGAGAAATATAAGAATTATCTAGATGTCTACTGCTTTATTTCTCAGTTCTTTCCAGGAGATGAACTATCATTCCAGCCTTGGATTCTAAGAGAAATGTATGATGTCTCATTTCTCAGTAATACTAATTACCTTACCTCCCCTGTAGTGCAGCATGGCAGGGGACTGCTCACAGCCTTCCCCTTTGTTCTCTTATTGTTATTGCTTAAGAACTGTAGTCCCCACCCCTTGCTCAAACATAAGTAACACACACGGTGCCTTTTTCATAATGTTCTTCCATCCCTATTTCCACCATAGCAAAATAGTCCCCAAACGAACGTTCTCAATAAGACACTAATGGGGGCACGTGGATGGCTCAGTCGGTTAAGCGTCCGACTTTGGCTCAGGTCATGATCTCACGGTTCGTGGGTTCGAGCCCCGCGTCGGGCTCTGTGCTGACAGCTAGCTCAGAGCCTGGAGCCTGTCTTCAGATTCTGTGTTTCCCTCTCTCTCTGACCTCCCCTGCTCACGCTGTCTCTCTCTCTCTCAAAAATAAATAAAATGTTAAAAAAAAATTTTTTTAAATAAGACACCAATGATGCAACATCTGGCTCTTATGCAGTATTTTGATGGTGTCAATGTTTCACTATGAACAAGAGTAGTCAGAAGACAGTCTCATAGACGAAGTCGACCTTGAAGAGTGGTAGATGGGGGCGCCTGGGTGGTTCAGATGCTTAAGCAACCGACTCTTGGTTTCGGCTCAGGTCATGATCTCACAGTTCATGAGTTTGCACCCCACTTCGGGTGAGCTCAAGCCCCACTTTGGGCTCTGCGCTGACTGTGGAGGCTGCATGGCATTCTCTCTCTGCCCCTCACTCACTTGCTCTCTCTCTCTCTCTCAAAAAAAAAAAAAAAAGGAAGAGAGAAAGAAAAAGAGTGGGAGATGTGGCAGATTTTGAGACTGTACATTTTTTTTTTAATTTTTAAGTTTATTTAAATCCAAGTTAGTTGACATATAGTGTAATGATGTTTCAGGAGCAGAATTTAGTGATTCATCACTTACATATAACATCTGTTCAAAAGTCCTCAGAGAAGGGAAAGTAGAAAAAAATTTACGTCAGTGGCTAAGGATGGTTGCTCCGAAACTTGATGGAAGTCACAAAGAGGCACAACTAAAGCTACCAGCGCTGAAATGACCTCTGGAAAGCTGAACCTCATGATGACAAGTAGTCCCAGAGATACAGACACACAAACTACATTCGTCAGAGTCAGAGCCCCTGAAGGCTCAGACCTGGGGGGCAGGGACGAGGGGAGCTTTGCCTATTACCTTCTGTGGGTGTCTGTCCTTGCTATAGAAACCATTTAAATGAGATGTTCTTCTATATCTTACATACAGTTTCTCTCAGATCCTAGGGGTCCTTCCGCTCCCAGAGACAGCGGAGATGTCGTAGAGCTTGGGAGACTACTAAAACAGCTTACTTCTCCCTCCAAATCCCCCCGCCCCCAAACACCTTCCATCCCATGTGTTGGATGCTTACCTTCAAGGCCCACATCAAGTCTTTCCTGACCACCTGTGTGACCTTTCTTTCCTTTGTGACCTCTAGGAGCACACACCCACTACAGCATTCATGACACCCACCTTGCATGTCATGTGTCCCCAGTCAAGCTGTAAGCTGTAAAATACTACACATCTCACTGAGCACCTGCCACCACCGTGTCTTAGGCATGCGTACTAAGGTGACGAGTTCATCTAAATTACCCAGTTTCTCTAGGGGCCCCTGGGTGCCTTCGTCAGTTAAGCATCCGACTCTTGATTTTGGCTTAGGTCCTGATCTCACGGTCATGAGATCCGAGTCCTGCATCAGGCTCCACACTGAGCACAGAGCCTGCTTGCGATTCTCTCTTTCTCCCTCTCCCTTTGCCCCTCCCTTGATGTGCTCACGCTTTCTCTCTCTCTTAAAAAAATTAAATTAAAAATTACCCAGCTTATCTATTTCCCAAAGTAAATACATGCTATCAAGCCCTATGTCGGTAAGTAGGTAAGCTTGGTAGCACAACTGTTAGCAAAGCACTAACGCTAAAAGGCCAAAGTTTCCTGACTGGGAATATCATTTTCTAAGGTTATGTCAACAAATTAATTCTGTTGGGCTGATCACCATGGACAAAATAAATGAAAGATTCTTCTTGACATCTAAGGAGTTCATAGTCTCTCAGAAAATCAAGACACACATATAGCTAATTAGGATAATGCCTGATTAATACGAAAACATGGGAGGACACATAACAATTACAAAGTCATCAACAACAATCCTCTAGAACATTCGATTTACCTCCCACTGAATTGGGGCCACAGGACAGAAATGGTGTCTAAAAAAAAGACAAGGAACCCTTGACCTGATCTGCCCACCTGAAGAGCCCTGGCCTCTGAACTCAGCCATCGATTTGCAGAGGACACTAGACACTGCAGCCCAACTAGCTCATGACACTGGCCACAGAAGTGAGGAAGCTGAAACTCATCTGAAGGAGCCAGCATCACACAGGCACAGGAAAACTCTGAGGTAGTAGAAGAGCTGTCCTGAAACCTTTGGAAGGAAAGCCTGTCTAGTGAAAGATGGGCTGGATGTGTATTTTCCACACTGCAAAATACAACCCATTAGAGCCTCATGAAATCAATCTAGAGGTATAAGACTTACAGTAAATACTGTTTCATAAAAGGCCTGTCATGAGTATGAGTGTGTGTGAGTGTGTGTGTGAGCATGTATGCGTGGGGTTTACTCTTTTGAATGGCAGAGAGTTTCCAACCCCCGAAAGACTTCAAGCAATGCCAAAGCCATAGATTGTCATGGAAGGTATTCATTTAAGTAGGAAGTTCACTGAGAAGAACTCTGTTTCCTTCCTATTCTAGGAGACTATCAGTCTAGATCACAGGCAAGTAATTATCACCAAAGGCACAATTAGGAGAAAATAATTTCATGGAGTCACAAAGGTGAATGTATATAGCCTAAATTTTATTTGGTTGTTTATGCTAGAATAATACCTCTGTGAAAGGAAAAGTTTTAGGACCATGGTTCTCAGCCTAGATGTACATCAGAATTACCTGGGAAGCTTCTAACAGATACCCATACCTGGATCCCAACATGCATTAATTAAAACACTGGCACCTAAAATTTGTATTTTTTTTTAATGTTCTTCAGGTAAGAGTTGAGAACCACTGATTTATAGGTATAAAATGTATAAATGACATTTTATAAAGCACAGAGGGAAGGGAAACAGCCCCAGGACTTACATGAAGATAAAAAGAAAGGACGAGAAAATATCATACCAAGGCTTTTAATTTTTGTTCAGGGTGTAGAAAGGTGAAAACGACATCACTCCAATGCTCACAACAAATAAAAAGCCAGATAAAGGGCAAGTCCAGAACTTTCCTAAATCCACTGGAAAGCTGAGGTCCCAGGAGAACAAGACATCCACAGGAAGAAAGAAGGCAAGCACTTGTGTACCTGAGGCAGATGTGCCTGGACACTGGCTAACACACATCCAGTAACAAACAACAGAGTACTGCTGGAAAAGTTGAAAGAGCGTGGAGACAGACCACTCTGAGGCATAGGGCAAAGGCTGACAGTGACAAACCAGCCCCAACTCTACACACAAACTATCAAAAAAGGAATCTAAAGTGTGTGGAGCACTGAGAATAACCTTTCCAATGACAAACCTCAAATCCAGTTCAACTCCGTACATAGCGATCAACCCCCCACACTAAAGGTCTAGAAGAAGTAGAAAGGCACTCCTATTTCCAGACATAAAAACTGGGAGGAACCTGAGAGGCTCAGTTGGTTGAGTGTCTGACCCTTGATTTTGGCTCAGGTAGTGATCTCATGGTTCGTGAGACGGAGCCTCACCTTGGGCTCTGCACTGAGTGCAAAGCTTGCTTGGGATTCTCTCTCTCTCTCTCTCTCCCTCTCCCTTTGCCCTCTCACGTTCTCTCTCTCTTTCTAAAAATAAAAATTAAAAAATAAAACTATCTCAGTCTCTCATGTCCTATACAAGATGCCCAGTTCTCAACAAAACAGAGAGCATACAAAAAGCAAGAGAAAAACAACACTGCCAAGAGATATGGCAATTAACTGAACCAAATTCAGAGATAGCACAGATGTTGAACTATCAGACACTAAATTTTAAATAGCTTTAGTTAATTGTAAAGGTGGACAACATGAAAGATCAAATGTATAATTTTAACAGGAAGATAGGAACTGTAAGAGAGAATTAAATGAAAAAACCTGAAAGGCTAAGCACAGTAAGAGAAATGAAGACTGCTTTCAACATGCCTCAGCTGATTTGACACAGTCAAGGAAAGAATCAGTGAATTTGAAAATAGGCCAACCGAATTACCCAACCTAAAACAAGAAGAAACAAAAAGAATAAAACAAAAATAAAAAAAGTGTTCACAGCTGTGGAACAAATCAAAACTTCTAACCTAGGTATAATCAAATTTTAGAAGTAGAAAAGAAAATGGAGCAGAAAAAAATATTTTAAGAACCACTTGTTGAGAATTTTCTAAAATTAATGACATATACCAAACCACAGATTCAAGAAGCTCAAGAACACCAAGCAGGATGAGTACCAAGAATGTGCACACATGCTACACACACACACACACACACACACACACACACAGATATAGCATATTAAAACAGCTGAAAACCAAAGACAAAAAAAAAAATCTTCAATGCAGTGGGAAACAAATGAAACATTAAATATAAAAGAACAAAGATAAGGATTACAGAAGACATCTTGTCAGAAGGCATGCAAGTAAGAAGACATCGAAGTAATATCTTTAAGGTGCTAAAAGACAAAAATAAGCTGTCAACCCAAAATACTATACCAGTGAAAATATCTCTTAAAAATAAAGGAGAAATAAGGATGGTCATAGACAAACAAAAACTGAGAGAATTCATGGCCAGAACACCTACACTACAAGATATGCTAAATGAAGTTTTTCACACAGAAGGAATATAATGTCAGAAACTTGGATCTACACAAAGACATGAAGGGCGCTGGAAATGGAATAAATGAAAGTCAAAAACAATTCATCTTTATCTTATTTGTAATTGCTATAAAAGATAACTGAATGTTTAAAGCAGGAGTCAGCAAACTATAGTTTATAAGCCAAATACAGCCCATAGTCTCTTTTAGTATCACCTGTGAGCAAAGAATCATTTTTATATGTTTTATGGGTTGTTTAAGAAAAACAGAAAATATACAGCAGAGACCAAATGTGGCCTCAAAGCCAAAAATATTTACTTTCTGGTCCTTTGGACAAAGAGTTTGCTAACCCCTGGTCTAAGGCAAAAATAATAGCAATGTTTTATGTACAACATGTATAAAAGAAAAATGATGATAACCATAAGCACGAAGGATAGAAGAGAAGGATTAGAAATATACTGTGGTTAAGGTCCTTACACTACATGGGAAACAGTTTACTATAATCTGAAAGCAGATTCAGATTAATTACAGAGATATATGTATTTACTTATACATACACATTTTAGCATAGTCACTTAAAAATGTTAAAGAAACATAAATAAGAAGTCCACAGTGGAGATAAAAGGGAATTATAAAAAAGACTCAATAGGAAAAAGAAAGGGCACCTGAGTGGTTCAATTGGTTAAGCATCAAATTTTGGCTCTCTTTCTCTCTCTCCATCTCTCTCAAAAATAAATAAGCATTACCAAAAAAAAAAAAAATAGGAAAAAGAAAGAAAAAAAGAACAACAGCTAGAAAAATGGACGATCTTAATTAAGATTAATGGCATAGTAAATGTGAATGCTTTAACACACCTATTAAAAGACAGAAATTGTCAGATTGGTTAAAAAAGTAAGATCCAACTATCTGAGGTCTGCAAGAAACCTGCTTTAAACATACAGAACAAGGAATACTAACAAGGATAAAGAGAAATATTATATAATTATAAAAGGATCCACTCCCCAAGAGGACATAACAATCCTAAATGTATATGCACTTAAGAACAGATGATCAAAATACATAAGCAAAAAGTGATAGAACAAAAAGAAGAAATTGGAAAAATCGACAATTGTAGTTGAAGACTCCAACATGCCTCTCTGTTATTGATAAAACAAGTGAACAGAAAATCAGTTAAGGACACAGATGACCGAATATTTCCAGAAGAGTCTACCCAACAATAGCCAAATACACATCCTTTTCCAGTACAAAATGAGCATTCACCAAGAGAGACCATATTCTGGAGCATAAAACAAATGTGAACAAATTTAAAAGAACAGAAACTATGTTCTTTTTGTTTATTGTGAGCATAAAACAAATGTGAACAAATTTAAAAGAACAGAAATTATGTTCTTTTTGTTTATTGTGAGACAATAAAAGGATTAAACTAGAAAGCAATAACAGAAAAACTTCTGGAGAATTCCCAAATACTTAAAAATCAAATGACATAGTTCCAAATGACATATGGGCCAAGAAGAATTCCCAAGGGATATTTTTAAATATTTTAATTTTAAATAAATGAAAATGAAAATACACATAACAAAATTGTGGAATGAATCTAAAGCAGTGGTTAGAGGAAAATATATAGCACTAAATGCTTGTTTTAAAACAGAAGAAAAAATCTCAGACCAGTAATAAAAGCTACCCCTTAAGAAAACAGAAAAGTAAATTAAACCTGAAGCAAAGAGAAGGATGCAAAAAAGAGAACAGAAAGCAATAAAAAGGAAAGCAGAAAAACAGACAAAATTAATGAAACCAAAATCTGGATCTTTGAAAAGATCAATAAAATTGATAAACTTCTAGGCAGAATAAGAAAAAAGACTGAAGACACAAATTACCAGTATCAGGTATGAGAGGAGAAAATCACTGAAGATTCCACAGACATTAAGTGGATAATATGACAATACCACAAACAATTCTGGGTGAAGTAGAACAATTTATTGAAAGATATAAACTACCCAAACTTATCAAGAAATAGGTAACCTAAAGTGTCCAATACCTACTAAAGAAATGAAAGTTGTAGTAAATAACTCTAGGCCCAGATGGTTTCATTAATGAATTCTACCAAACTCTGATGGAAGAAATAATACCAATCCTGCATAGTCTCTTCCAAAATACATCACAACCAAGTAAAGTTATCCCAGGAATATAAGGCTGGCTTAACCTGTGAAAATCAATCAATATAATTTCTGGTATTAAATATGAAGACAAAAAAAATCACATGATCTTGTCAATCGATGACGAAAAGGCATTCAACAAATTCAAAATCCATCCATAATAAAAACTCTCAGTAACTTAGAATACAAGGGAAATTCCTTAACCTCATAGGCATCTATTCTCAGTTAACATCATACTTAATAGTGAAAAATTGATGATTTCTCTCCCATGACAACAAACAAGGCAAGAATGTTCACTCTCATCACTGATATTCAACAATGTGCTGGAATTCTTAGTCAGTACAATAAGGCAAACAATAAATAATTAACAGGCATCCAGATTGTAATGATTTTTATTCACAGATGACATGACTATGTAGAAAATTCCAAAGCATCTACAAATAAACCCTCTAATATAAGCGACTTTAGTAAGGTAACAGAATATAATGTCAATATTTAAAAAATTGCATTTTTATATTCTAGCAATAATAGCAACCCCCAAAATGAGATACTTAAGTATAAATCTAACAAAACACATGTAATATCTATATCCTAAAAACTACAGAATGGTAATAGAAAAATCAGAAAGAATAAATAAAAGAGAGGTAAGACATATCATCTTCATGGACTGAAAGACTCAATATTGTAAAGATGTCAATTCTTCCTAAATTAAACTATACAATCAAAAGGATGTATAGGATCAATTCCTCATTCAAAATCCCAGCACGATTTTTTATAGATATTGACAAGCTGATTCTACAATTTATATGGAAAGGCAAAGGGACTAAAAGAGCCACAACAAATTCTGGGTAAAAATAAAGTTGGAGGACTTATATTATCTGCTTTCATAATTTATTAAAAAGTCACAATAATCAAGACAGAGGTAGTATTGGCACAATACAGGCATATAGATCAATGGAAAAGAATTGAGAGTCCAGAAATAAACACTTACATTTATGACCAATTGACATTCGACAAAAAAACCATGGCAATTCAATACAGAAGCAGAGTCCCTTCAATGAATAATGCTAGAACAACTGGACTTTCACATGAGAAAGAAAAGAAAAGAAAAGAAAAAAGAAAAGAAAAGAAAGAAAAGAAAAATTCCTTGATTCACACTTTACACCTCATACAAAAATTAACCCAATGGATCACAGACTTAGGTGTAAAACATAAAATTATGAAAGTTCTAGAAGAAAACATAAAAATTTTTCAAAATAATTGGTTAGGCAAAGAATTCTTAGATATGACAACAAATGTTTGATTCACAATAAAATTAATAAATGGTTTATCAAAGTTAAAAACTTTTGCCCTGAGAAAGACACTGTTAAGGGAATAAAAGTATAAGGCACAGCCTGGGAGAAATTATTTGCAAATCACATTTCTGACAAAGAATTTATATCTAGATTATGTAAAGAATTCTCAAAACTCAACAATAAGAAAACAAACATCCCAATAAAAATAGGCACTCAAAATTACCACTGCATAACATTTAAAAGCTATAAACTTTTATTTGAGTGTGTATATATTTTTCCAGTCCATATGGGCCCAAACATAACTTCTCACCAATGTTTTTTTTTTGTACCATATCATTTGACCCAGAATGAGGTTTTTGATTTCTGTTAACCCTTGATGCACTTTATACTGACCTTAAAAAAAAGAAACTATTAGTTTTCATTGAACTCAGGAAATAAATTTATGAAAGTCCTTAATAAAGAGACTAATTTTCCTATCAAATAAAATTGGCTCTTTAAACACACCCAAAATGAGTTACAACTTTCTGAGACATAAACATTTATTTTCTCACCTTTTTTTATTAAAAATTCCTAATGTTTTATTCATTTTTGAGAGAGAGAGAGAGAGAGACAGAGTACAAGTGGGAGAGGAGCAGAGAGAGAAGGAGGCACAGAATCCCAAGGAAGTTCCAGGCTCTGAGCTGTCAGCACAAGACCTGACGCAGGGCTTGAACTCGTAAACTATGATATCATGACCTGAGCCGAAGTCGGAGGCCCAACCGACTGAGCCACCCAGGCTCCCCTCACCTTTAAAATAATGACCCCTGAGCATGAATCACATTTTTAATCACGTATTTCCTCCTTCTGCTTGATACCAAAGCTAAACAAACCTGGAACCCAGTGATGAAAGAAAAGACTTATTTCCCCTTTGCTCATATTTCCTCACTTATTTCTCATCACCTGGTACCACGTTTTGTAAGTCATTGTAAATCATGTTTGGGAACAATGTGAGTTACAACAAAGAAACAAAGAGATTCTGCATGAAAAAAAATCTTTTAAGATCAAGTTATCCAACATGTAACCCTCTTCCAAGAGAATGTCTTTTTTCCCCCCAATATCATACCTGCTCAGGCCATACTTCCCTGCTGGAAGTCAGAGAGGGAATAAACCTTGAAGATTTCCAGCATTATGCCAGCTTGTTTCCAACCACTGCACTCTTTTTTTACCCTGTTTTACTTTTTTAGTCTTTTTTTTTTCTTTTTAGTATACTTGACACACAATGTGACATTGGTTTCAGGTATATAGCACGGTGATTCAACAATCTGTACATTACCAGTAAGCTCACCACAAGCACAGTGGCTGTCACCATACACCACTGTTATGATCCCATTGACTACATCCCCTATCTGTACCTTTCATCGCCATGACTTATTGGTTCCATCACCGGAAGCCTGTATCTCCCACTCCCCTGCCCCCATTCTGCCCATCCTTCCACTGCCCTCCCCTCTGGCGATAACTTATTTTATTTCTCTTTTCATACTTCTCAACACCTGAAATATGAGATAAAGCATAAATAAGTAGGTCCAGCAGATTGTAAGTTCCACAAGAAGAGAGACTCTGTCTTTCGTGTGTACTCTTTTGCCCTCGACACCCAGAACAGGGTCCGGCACAAGTAGATGCTCGATAGACACCTGTGGATCAACAACTGCCCGAGGCACCTCTCCCTACCCGGTCCCTTCACGTTTTCCCAACGATCCTGGCCATTCCATAGCAGCCCTGCTGATGGAAACAACAAAATATGCTGCCTGCCACTCCCTCCTTTCTTCCAGGATTAGTGACCAAGTCTTTTTGCCAACTTCTGTGCAAACGAGATACTGAGGATGCATCCCTGGTTGCCCACTCTAACTCCAAGTGCCCACCAGCGTCCACCATAGCAAATGGAAACAAAAAGCAGCCCTCACTTCATACGTCAAATGAAAACACCCTAAAGACTTTAAAAGCAATAGGCCATAGGAGCTGGTTTCCTACGAAAACAACTGTTGCGTATTCATCCACTGGATGTACTGTCAGGAGAACTGTTTTCTCCTCCAGGATCTACCACTAACTACATCTTCACCAAGTCCCAGCCTGTTAGTTTGAAGACAGGCAACAATACTGAAACGAAGCCATGATTTAGAGCAAGCAAGTGTTCTTGGCAGGGGATACGGGAGAGGGTGAAGGGGAGGTACTGGGAAGTGGATGGCAGAGAAGGACTAGTTTGTGAGGCGCTTTCAAACCACACATGCAGCCCCAACCCCTCTACCCTGAGCCACCCCTACAGAATCATCACTACAGCGTAAGCCACTGTTGCTGTTCTACCAGGAGTATGAAAAACTCAGAAAAACTTCTCCGGGTTTTAAGAGTAAGTTCTTGGAGGAATGGGACCAAGGGATAGCCAGGGTGGTCTCGAACATGGGGTCCTCCTGCCTCTGCCTGTGTCTCCAGCCTCAGCTCCTCTCTTCCCTCAGATGAATTTGTACTTCTATTGTACTGAATTTCTCCTCACTGCCCAGACAGGCCATGCCTTTCTTCACCTGTCACCGCCTGTGGGAGAAACCACTGACTGCCGGACAGCCTGGTAGACAGCCCTGCTTCCTTCCTGGCCACCAGAGCTCCAGCTTTGTTCAGACAGGCGCATCGATGTGCTCGGGGAAGCCGAGCCCCTCTCTCAGGGGCAGAAGACTGCTTGGACAACACGATCACAGCCCGCTTTCTTCTCCTTTATCATGACCGATTCAGGCTAGGGATATGGCCCTTCTGTGCCATGACATAGGGAGCTTCTGGGCAATTTGGTCCTTTGTTATCTAGACGCACTGAGAAGCAAGCCCTGTCCCACCCTTTCTGCTTCGCATGTTATCACCTGAAGCCATGATGCAGCTGCAGCCAACCTGTGGCGGAGCAGGGAAAACCAAGAGAATCCGACCTGGATCTGTGACCACTTTGGACCACCTACCTCCATACTTCTTAAGTGACACAGCAAAGCAACCTAAGCCGTTACTTACAACAGCAAGCACTGCTATCCCACCACATGGCCCGGGAAGCCCCTCAGGCCCTTTCTCCCAGAGTAGCCCTACCATCTCCAACTTAGAGCTCAACTACAGTTTCCTTGGGAAGTCGTCACAATATCCCCAGACGGTTAAACAGTTCCAGGCACTGTCATCTCCACATCTGCTTTCTGTGAGCTTCTCAAAAGCAAGCATTTTCACCCTTGGCAGAGGCCCTGGGAGACTGTAATTAAGTCTCAGTTTGGGCTTAGCACAAGGGACTCCATTTTGGGCCAACTGAGTGAATGAACAACAAAACAATGAGTGAAAAGCTGAACACAGAGGATGCCTTCCATGCCTTGGATAAAGACAATGACTGACAGACTGAATATGGCACCCAGGCTGTCTACGCTCTACCATGGACTCTGTTTACGTGGTGGTGAGCAAAGGCAGAGAGAGTGCAATCGATGGACACGTCCTATTTTTATCTGCCCACTGGGAACTGCCCCTCCTGGATCTCCAACAGCTGAACAGGCCCTGAACTATTCCCTGGGGCACTGGTGGCACCAGGGTAAAGTATCCACTCCCATCTGGAAACCCACTCCCTATACACTGAGATGGCTTGGCCTGGCTTTGCTCTAGTATATCAGTAAGATTTGCTGTAAGGATGAAGGAGCTGCAAGAAGAGAGAGACTCTCTCCACCCCCACCCCACCCACCCCTTCTCTCTGAAGGAGCAGATAAACCTCCAGGTGCCAGTGCTATTTATCACTCCATACTAAAAACCAGTCAACAGAGGGTGAAAAGAGCCAAGATATGTATGAGAGAGAATAAGTCCGCCAGCCTTATATGAGCCCCTGGATGTAGCTATGCCTGAAGCTAAAACTCTCAGCTTACTTCATTTATGTACCCCAATCGATTTTTCTGTATTGCATCAGGCAATTTTCAAGTGACCAACACCCAACTCAAAGAAAAGAGTTCTGACAAATACAGTTGATAATGATGACAGCAGGCTGATAACACCCCTCTGTCTGCAGGTCCTGTATCTTGGCACCTTTCATGCCTCTAGGATGGTATCAGGAAGTAGACGGCGTGGAGGCCACCTAGCGATGAACAAGTCAGAGTGGTTAAAAAAAAATTTAAAAAAAGTCACCCCCAAAACACACACACCACCACTATCAGGGTTTCCCCCTAAAAAGGGTAATCTGAGCCTCCTGTATCTCCTCTGTTCAGAAATGTGCGGAGGCCTCTGGGAGGCATAAAGTGTTACATTATGGCACAGAAGAAGCAAAAATGGAGAGAACTTCGAGGAAGCTTGTGCCATGTACTTTTCGAATATCACATAACTTAAGGCTGTTTTAACGATTGTTAACACCCGTGTTGCCTTTGAGGAAACTGCGCATCAGCCAAGTTAAGTAAGTTGCTCAAGGTCACACAGCTAGTAACTAGAATTGAAACAGCACTCCAGTCCTGTTCCCCTTCTCGGCTCGCCGCGCCCTGGGAGATGGAGGCACCCGTCCACCTCCACCCCGATCCCCACAACGCCCCCAGGCACCCAGACCTGCAGCCTCGCGACCTCAGGCCCTCGAGTCAGAGCAGCCGCGCACACTCAGCTATTGGAAGCCCCGGGTAACGAGCTGACCCCCGTGCATGTGTCGCTCATTCACCAGCACCAGCCAAAGTAAGGAGCCGGGCAGACAGCAGAGCGCCGCAGAGGGAGAGGCGGGAGCTCCTCTCGGCTCCTCGGCGGCCCGGACCCCCGCCCCAGCCCCGCGCTCTCCCCACCAGCGCCACGCGGACGGGGCTCGGCGGCGCCCTGGCCGCTCGGGAGACCCTCGCGGGCCCCCCTGCGCCCGCCCCCCGTCCAGTCCAGATGTTCTTAGCTGTTCGCCTCCCGGCGACTTCGGGACCGCGGCCGCTCCAGGGCTCCGCGGCCCTCCACTGCCCACCGCAGGCGCGCTGCCCGCCGGGCCCCGGCGCGGGGTCCCCCCCGTCCCCCCGGCCGACCACCGCCCCCCGCTGGCCGCGCCCCGCCCGGCTCACCTGCGCGGCCCGCGCCCGCCGGGCCTCTCGGCGCACCAGCCCGGCTCCCGGCCCCGGCTCCGAGCGCGCCCGCCGGGGGCCCGCGTTGGCTGCGGCCGCGCGGGGCGGGGCGGGGCGCGGCTCCTCCCCGCCCGAGCCACCTGGGGCGGCCGCGAGGGGACCGGGCCGGGACAGGTGGGCCCCGCCCGCGAGCGAGCCGCCCGGGGTCCGGCCCCTTTGGGAACCTCCGCGATGTTTTTGACGGGTCGGCCAGTGCCTGGGACGCGGCAGTTTCCAGCCTGGCCCGCGCAGGAAATGGGACACCGAGCGGGCCCCGACCGACCGACCAAGCCAGCGCGAAGAGTGGAAGCCAACCCCTTTCTCTGTGGGATACGTAAACCGAGAACCCAGAACTGAGACCTACCGGGTGAAAATGATTGGGCCAAGGGCGTAGTGACTTCAGAACTGGAAGAACTCCGGCTTTTTCTGACCATCCCACATGAAGCCATCCCCACCTCACCCACGGTGGGCTCAGATGAGCCCCAAAGCCTTTTGTAAAATTGCATTAAGCTATAAATAAGAGCAGTTCAGATCGTGATAGTCTCCCCACCTCTAGACTGTAAGCCCCTAAAGGGGAGGAGCCTCCTCTGTACGCTGTTAAATAACCAGAGCCTTGAACAATGCGTGTGCTCACTTAACTCGTGGTGCACACATGAGGTGTGGCCCAGTGTTCTGAGTCCAGCCTTCTGCTGGTCTCTCCAAGCCACAATTGTTCCAGCATCTCTCCTATTTTATCAGCAAGAACCTAGAGTCAAGAGGCCAGGCTTCCAAGCCACCCATCCTCTCTGTGCTGCTTACTTACCCTCCATTTGCCTGCCTGGCTTGTGGGAAGTCTCCACCCTCTGGGTATCTTCATAAGCTGTCAAGCAAAACTTTACCTTCTGATGAAGTCACAGGCAGGGGTATTCAGAATATAATGCTGTCCTGCCAGCCTTATGCTTGTGGAGACAGCCCAGAGTTTGTGTGACTGACCCAGGATCCCACAGGTACTAGCAGAGCCAAGCATGGGGCATTCGAGGTGCTGGTGAGTCCTGTAGCCAGGAAGACTTGACTGGGGATAGATCTAAGGAAACGGGACTTGGGGTTGGTCCTCTGCTGAAATCTCTAATCCATGGTCTTTCCAGGCCTCTCAGAGATCATGACCTGAGCCACTTGCACTTAACTGAGGCCCTGACAGTTTAAAAAGGAAAAAAAAAAGTGGGGCATCTGGCTGGCTCAGTGCGTAGAACATGCAACTCTTTTTTTTTAAGTTGTTTATTTTTGAGAGAGAGAGAGAGAGAGAGAGAGACAGGGCATGAATGGGGGAGGTGCAGAGAGAGAAGAAGACACAGAATCCAAAGCAGGCTCCAGGCTCTGAGCTGCCAGCACAGAGACCGATGTGGGGCTCGAAATCATGAACCATGAGATCATGACCTGAGCCAAAGTCAGATGCAACCGACTGAGCCACCCAGGCGCCCCAGAACATGCAACTCTTGATCTCAGGATTGTGAGTTTGAACCCCACGCTGGGTGTAGAAGTTACATTAAAAAAATTAGATAAAATAAAATCCATTTAAAAAATGTGTCAAAATAGGATACAAAGAGTGTGATATATTTTTTCCGTTGAACAAATGAATGGCCTTAACACACACATACACACACACAAACACACACGATGCTGTGTGATGCTGACTCCTACATTAATTCAAGACTCATTAAAGAAATCCATTCTAAGCCCACTGCAGGAAACATTGTACAACTTTAAAGGTGCATGGAGAACATTCCTACTTAGAACTATTTCAGTACACTTCTATGACTGTCTATTAAACCTCCAAGGCCATAATTAGAGGCTGTCTGTCAAGGTGAGGCCAGAGCCAAGTGGCCTGCTCCTCCCCTACCCCGAACGATAGGCTCAACATTCTTGGGGCCTGGACCCCCTCGCCCCCACCCCCACCCCCCCACAATCCTGCTTCATCGGTTAAGTTCTGCACAGATGGTTGTTTAAGATGTGGTGTTGCCTGGTTGGTTGGTTGCTTCACACTAGGCAAGCCTGACCGGGTAAAAAGTTACAGAGAAGGCCACACCCAGGTGTGCCCTATTCAGGTGCACTCCCTATATGGTGGGTGGAGAGGCTAATGTCCCAAAGTGGGGCTGTGGAAGGTCCTGCATTGGGATAGCCACTTGCACCAGCACATGGGGCCTGAGGTCAGGAGCCCCTCCAGGTCTCACCCACACAAAGTGGGCCTGGCCCTTCTCCTGTGTTGGTTACATTCAGTGGAGCATGTGATCTGTGATTTAGGGTCCTCCCACTGTGTGTGTGATCATGGCTGGGCCAGCCTGGTAAGTGATGCCACCCAAACTGGCCTGGGAATCATCATCAGGAAGGCACAAGTTCTGCCCTGGCATTCATTCTCTCTCTCTCTCTCTCAGCCCCATCCCAGGCTTGCTGAGTAGCCCTGGGCATGTTCCCTAATTGTGCATTTCTCCCACCTGGAAAACCTACAAGCATGGAATCAGATAAGATCTCTGCTTGAAGTTCTTTCCCTGAAAGGGGCATCTGAAATATGAAGGTCTGATACCATTGTGAGGTTACATGAAATAATGCACTTGAAGTGCACGGGGCCAGCACAAAGCACCTGCTCATGGCTCAGACTGGCAGTGCAAAGAGAGCCAACGAATGTCTGATGGTATTAAAGTGATGATAATAGGATAAAACTATTGATAGACTTCTTAAGAATCTAGAAAGAATGAATCCTTGCAAACGATCATGCATGTTATTATTCTCTGCTGGTCTCGAGGAAAATGATATTTGAACGAGGAAATCTTCAGTTTCTTTTCTATCTCTAGTTCTCTGATTATATAGGGGAAGAGAAATTATCCAAAGGATATCCAAAAAAATTTCTCAACCTTGGGATACAATTTACCTTTTTTCCCTACCTTTACATAGGACTCTGCGTGTGCGTTAATACTGTACCTCATCTTCTGAGCACATTTTTCAATGGAGTAATGCATAGAAAGTGCCTAGGATAGTTCCTGGTACATAGTATCTGCTCAGTTAATTAAAACTAATATGGGAGAGGTTTAGGGAACAGGTCAGCAATATTAGGGTCGAAAAGAGCCATGAATTCATGGTAGAAAACCTGATAACCACTTTATTAAGTTACTCAGAATTTAAGTTCACTGGCTTTGGAATCAGAATATTTGGGTTCAAATCCAGCCACCTCTTAAGGTATGTTAATCTCTCTACGCCTCAGTTTACTCATCTATAAAGTGAAGATGATACTAGTGTATCGTAGGCGTGGGAGGCATATGTAGAATTCAGTGAGCTGCTACTTTATGCCAGGCACACTGCTCCGGGCTTAGATTCTCTTCTGAGAGCTAATTTCAGGGTATGAGTTGTTAACCAAGGTCCACAGACCCTGGAACTGAAAATCAGTATTCTGTGTCTACATGCATTTTTCTTAAAGAGAGAATCCACAGCTGTCCTTAAATTTGCAAAGAGGCTAGGGTCTCAGAACTGGTTAGGAATCATTGCCTTCCAGACTTAGCCAAGGGTCTTCTAGCCGGAAGACTCGTCATCAGAGGTCCTGCAGGCCGCTGTTCCCAGACATCCTTCAGGAGGAGGATCACCGGGGATGCCTGCTCAAGAGGCAGATCACTGCTCCTGTGAATTCCGGAGAGCAGATTGGTGTCGGATAAGCAGTCCAGGTGCTCCTCACCTACAGGCAAGCCTAGGAAACCGATCGCATCCAACTTCTCGTTTCTCAGGTACAGAAACAAGCCTGCAGAGAGGTTCAGTTAGGAACAGCTTCTGCCCCACATCCACCAAGAGGCCTCCCTCCCCTGTAAGCCAAGCCCTCGCCTCAACAAAGGAGGAGAAATGTTACTTACTCTCTCCACAACCCAGGTTCACATGAGCAGCGCTCGAAAAACAACAAAACGAGGCTTCTTTTTTTAAACTTATTCATTCATTCATTCATTCATTTAATTGAAGTATAGTTGACACACAATGTCACATTAGTTTCAGGTGTACAATATGGTGATTCAAGAAGTGTACATGTTCTGCTGTGCTCACAAACGTGTGAGCAAACATGTCACCATACGACTATGACAATGCCACTGACTATATCCCTCAGGCTGTTTTTTATGCCCATGACTGATTCATTCCAGAACTGAAGCCTATACCTCCCACTCCCCTTCACCCATTGTTTGTTGATTTGTTTATTTTGAGAGAGAGAGAGAGAGAGAAGGAAAGAGGGAGAGAGATAGAGAGGATGAGCAGGGGAGAAGGGAAGGGGAGAATCTCAAGCTGGCTCAGCACCGCCAGCACGGAGCTGAGGGCTCAAACTCACGCACTGAAATGTGAGCTCGTGACCTGAGCCAAATTTAAGAGCTGGACGCTCAACCGACTGAGCCACCCAGGCTCCCCTCCCTTTCCCCCATTTACAAATGAGGCTTCTTTTAGGGGAAAATAAAATGTGCAGCCACCTCTGTGTTAGCCCTTTAAATCTCAGAGAAGCCCAGCTTTCTTGCCCGGGCTGCTACCTCCTGCCAGGACCCACCCCCTGCACACACCCCACTGTATCTAGCTTTGCTATTTGAACAGCTGATGCTATTCAGCTCACACTTTCAAGTGACATCCTAGAAAAATGTAGATGCTTTGTTCCACTTCCTAAAGCCACAGGCTAATTAGTCACCGAACAGGGAACTTGAGTCTGGTACCATTTAGTTGTGTGAGGCCCGCAGTGGGGAACACTTCTTTCCTGGCCGATCTTGGCGAGCAATGAGTCTGAAACAAGAACAGAACAGGCAGCGGCTACAGCAAGAATGGTTATCAAAGAGCAAGAACGGTTATCAAAGTTAGGCTCCGGGGACATCCAGAAATGTCAGCGCCAGAATTATCAGACAAAATCCAGAGTCTTTGCTTTTCGATTGGTGACATTCTCTCCGTGCTTACCAAGGGCAGCCAAGGACACACATGTTCACCAATCCCAGAATCCTAAAGCGGCAGAAAGTTGGAATAACCTCTCCAAAGTGTGTTGGGCAGCAAGCAAGATTTCCAAGTGGCACACTGCAGCGGCTGCATGTCCCTGAGAAGACAAGTAAAAGATGCAGGCAGCCCCTTCAGGCGAGTGCTTGGGCCTGAAGCTTTTCCATATTTATTCCTCCGTGTGCTGCCTTACACTCACAGGGACTGCGGATCAGTGTGAATTTGCTGGGCTTGGGCTGTCTACAACACATCACTGGGATTGCTTGCCCTCTTTCACTTGGGTTTTGGAGCAAGCCCTGAAACATGGACTACAGTTATGGGTCTGCTTACAAAATTGCTGGCTACAAAACTGTCCCAATGCCTTTGGTGGTGTATTTCTAGACCCAGGAAAGAAGTTCTTGATTATTCCGAATTTACTTCTTGCTTTTCAAGTTAACACGAACATATTGACCATCTTTTTAATTTGCTAAAGGTCAATGAGGTAAGGAAATACTAGTGTGGAGAAAATTGTTGGTGTAAATCAGAGTTCTATTACCACTAACACACCAAGCACAATCTTCCTCAGGACCTTTGCACTTACTGTCCCTTCTGCTTGGAACTGTCTTGATCTTTGCGCGGCTGACTCCTTCAGTCACCCACAGGCGCCTTCCCTGACTACTTGGATGGAAGTAGCCCAAGCCACTGCGATCACAGTAGCCTGTTTTACTTTCTCCATAGCACTTAACGGTATCAAATCATATTAGAAAGTAGTGTTCACTAGTTCATAATCTGCCTCTAAGAGAATAAAGATTCTGTCGTCTCTTATTCACCACTTCTCTCCAGCTCTGAAAACAATGGTGTGTACAAAGTAGGTGCTCAAATATTTCTGGAAAGAATGAATGCATGCTAACATTTTTGCAGAGGCTTTGAGTTCATCAGATAGACATGTGTTTGTCTCCTGTATGTACTCAGGTCTGTGAATAAGCTCTGGTCTAAGAGTGAAACCCGATTTCAGCCTCGTCTCTCTATGCTCCTTGGTAACCATGTGAACATGGTTAAGAATATGGACTCGAGGGGCACCTGGGTGGCTCAGTCAGTTAAGCATCTGACTCTTGATATCGGCACAGGTCATGATCTTCCAGTTTGTGGGTTCGAGCCCTTCATCACGCTCTGCCCTGACAATCCTGGGCCTGCTTGAGATTCTCTCTCTCCCTCTGCCCCTCTCCCCAGCTTACATACTCTCTCTCTCTCTCTCCACCTCCCCTCCATCTCTAAACTAAAAAAAAGTTAAGGGGCGCCTGGATGGCTCAGTCGGTTAAGCGGCCGACTTCAGCTCAGGTCATGGATCTCATGGTTTGTGGGTTTAAGTCCCGCATCAGGCTCTGCCTGCAGCCTGCTTCGAATTCTGTGTCTCCATCTCTCTCTGCCCTTCCCCTTCTTGTGCTCTCTCTCTGTCTCTCAAAACTGAATAAACATTAAAATTTTTAATTAAAAAATTCAATTTAATTTAAAAAATTAAGAATATGGACTGTACAGCCAGTGTCACCACTTCCTAGCTCTGTGATGTTGGGCACTTAAACCTCTCCATACCTCAGTTTCTTCATCTGCATATGGGGAGAATAACAGTACCATTCTCATCCATTCCTGGTTAAAAGATTCCAGAATGCCCATGAAGAACTAGCTATTGTCACGAGCCATGCGTGGTACTAAGCACTTTACTTCACAGAGAGGCACTCGGTTACTATGGAGAAGAGTGGGAGCTACCAGAACTCTGGTCTATGAACTGCCAAGGTCCACGCTTGATCACCAGGTTCCTGATACACAGTACACACGTGTGCAAAACACTTCCACGCAATTACCATCATGCAATGCTTGGCCCAGGGCCATCAGCGAGGCGCCCACCGCCATCAGTTACCGTGACGAGCCTCGGTCTTTGCAGGCTGAGGGCTGGTGCAGCGGAGTGAACTGCGGGTGGAGTGAGGAGCTCTGGGCTCCAGCTGTGTGTGTGTGTGCGTGTGTGCGTGTGTGTGTGTGTGTGCGTGTGTGTGTGAAAGAGAGAGAGAGATGTGAGGGGAATCGTTTGCCCTCGCTGGGTGGAAACAGATGATTCCTAGCCTTCTTTTCTCCTCTAAGTATTGGTGATGTACACTCTATTTCTTCCAAGAACTCCCCAATTTATTGGCTTAATACAGTAAAGGGAAAAGCACTTTAAGAGGCACTATTTACTTACCAGTCATGGGGGAAATTAGGAATGAGAACATTGAGATGGGCAAACAGAGGACTGGCACAGAAGGAATCTGAGCTCTAGGGCCAGGACCAACCATGTGACCTTGGACAGGTTACTTCACCTGTTTGGATTTCAGTTTTCTCTTGGGTTTACGGCCTAAAGGAGACAAGTATAAAGCAGAGGTCATGGTCATCAGTCAACTGTTTATGAGCAGGAGGCCCACGCAGAGAGGACAGAACAGCCTGACTGCGCAGTGACTACCTGCTCCCAGTATGGCCCCAGGAGGAGAGCTCTCAAGAGACCAGGCTCTTTCCAGTGGAGGCAGCACACAGGTTTCTGGCAGAAGCCGAGTGGGCTCTTGGGTTCTGGCTTTGGCTAAGGGACTCCTTGAGTGCCTCTCATCTCACTTTGGGGAACTTGTTAAGATCCTATGAAATGCTGCTGGGATGTAGGCCCTCCGAAGTAGCTGTGATTTCTGAGACGCAGAATGTATTTGACCCATGAGGTGTCAGGACCTTGAGCACAGAGTAGGCACCTGAGCCCTGGGTATGAACAGCCACCAGGCACAGAGATGGACAGCAGGCAGAGAGGACATGAGGCACAGAGATGGACACCAGCCCCAAACCATCCTCATTGCAGTTACTGGGAGGGTAGGGAATATTCTTACCCCATGAAACAGCCCAAGAACAGCTTTTCGCCAAAAGGAGGGACGGGGGAGGTGTGGCAAAGGAAGAACCCTAAACAGAGAGCTACAATGAGATTTGATCTCACTGGGTGGAATCAGACGATTCCCAGGGTCTCCCATATTCTTCTCTGCTAGGTATCAGGGGTGATAGGTAAAGGCATCACTGGGGTCCAAGGTGCAAATACCTCCTGCTAGAAAGACTTTTTTATAGTAACTGCTAAAAACAGTACAACAGGCCTCAAAAACCCTCACTTGTGCGAAGCGCAAACTGACAATTAGTTTCAGCTTTTCCAGAAATGGAGTCTTAAACCTGTCAACCAGAAATCATCTGCTCAGCACTAGTTAGGTGATCGGCCTGAGGACCCCTGCCATCCTATAAAGGAAAGTGACCTTGCCACAACCACTCTGCTTTCTGCCTTCATTCCCACTCCCTTCTGCCTATAAGTCTTTCATTCTGGGCTGCTCCTCGGAGCTTCTATCTATCTGCTAGATTCATGCTGCCCAATTCATGAATCATTGCACAAAGCCAGTAAGATCTTTAAAATGTACTCAGTTGAATTTTGTCTTTTAACAATATTTAAGTGGCACTTTCATAGAATGCTGGCACGCAATTTCTCATCGCATCCTCCAACCAATTGCAAAGAGTAGAGAGTGGTGGACTAAATATCTCCATAACGCAGGTGTGGAGAGGAGAGCATTGAAATGCTGCGCGGCTAAACAACTTGATCACAATCCCACAGTTGGTCAGTGGGAGGTCAAGTTGGATCCAGGTCCCAAGTCCATCATTATTTCCATTTTGGACGGACTCAGCGGTGCCATTGCTGAGAGCCAGGGCTCCAGGGGTAGTTTACTGTTGCGTGCGTGCCCCAGAAGGGGGCACTGCAGGGCAGCAAAGAGGCCAGGCGGGTGCTTGGGGTCTGCAGGCCAGCAGCCGCGATGGCACCGGCTGAAGGAGGTAGCTGCCCACGGCCCAGACAAATCTGCCATCATCCTGTCCTTTCCAACTCTGTAGCAGCCCATCAGAAGCATCCTCAGACAGCAGAGGCAGAGGTAAAAGGGAGTCTGTGGTAAAGCAGGGGGGGGGGGATGCTCACAAGGAACCCCACTTGTGCTTTTTCTGCCCCTTCTCTGTAGTCAGACTTGCATATGCATGTGTGGTATGGTTGGCATGTTTACTTTTTCCAAACCTAAAGCACTAAAATGAGGCTCTATTAATCATCCTGACAAGGCTGGAGGTGAGGAAGGGGTAGCTACTATCAGCAGGGCTCCCTGAGGAGCCTCGTCCAAGGCCTCACACGGACCTGGGGAGGGGGACCCCACCCAGTGCCCCTCAGGCCTTCGGTTACAGCTGGCCCAGATGGGGGGAGAGCCCTGCCTTCATTTGTAGCTTAAACAGCAGAGGACATAGGTTATATATTTTAAAATGCAACCAGAGATCATGAATGTCCTAAAGAGGAAAAAAAGTCAACATGAGTGAAGTTAAATTCGTACAGCAAACAGTGTGAAACTAACAGGAGGGACTGTAGCTTCCGAGTGTCTGTTACACAGAGAAAAAGAGTCAGACGATTGCCTTGGCGTGCAGACTTCCTCTAGAAGGTGCATTAGCAGGCACACCTGCTGTGGGGCTTCCTCTTTCATTATTATTTTGATGATACTTTCCTAGATGCATTTGATTGCTTAATGTAATTCAAATAACAAGGAATTCTCAGATCCCTCTGAAAGCAGAAAACACAGAAAAGTTGCAAAGGTATAAAACTCTGTATAAATTATTTACAAAAGGATTGTGGAGCCTGATTGCTGGTTATCACCACACACACCACCACCACCACCACTCAAGCACTGTTCTGAGATATTTACCAGCTCTTCTTGAGAGCACAAACCTTGGGACGAGACTGACTGGGTTTCAATCCTGACTCCTCCTTCCAGTTGTTGAGACCTTGGGCAAGTTACCAAACCTCTCTGGTGCCTGTTTCTTCCCCACTAACATGGAGATAATGGTGCCTACCTCATAGGGTTATTAGAGGATTAGATGGATTAATACATGTAAAGCACTTAAAACAGTATCTGGCACACAGCCAGAATCATCTCTCCGAATTAACCGAATGCTTACCGCAGCTCTCTGGGCATTTTGAGGTTCTGATGCTGTTACATGTCATCTGGAGCAAGTTTGCCAACTTCTCTAGTTTCATGTATACATTCTGAAGGAGTAAAGTATCATTTTAGGTCAATTTTACTTGAAGCGCTACCCTGTGAGAACCATTTGCAGCATGGTCATAGGGAGGGGTGAGGGTTTGGAGGGTGCCAGACAGGAAGGACCCCCAAACAGAGCGGTTGGCACTGAGGAGGCAAAGCAGATGGAGAATTCCAGGCTTTGCTGTCCATAGCGTTGTAAGTGGAAAGATCCGCGGGGTTACCTGCACGTCTTTTACTATTTTGAGCCCGACTAACCACAGAGAAATTTGGTGTGTTCTTTGCAGATTGGATGAGGAACCACCGAATGCCAAAGGCAAAGTAAAAATCCCATGGCTCAGGATGCCTTTTGTCAAGTGAGCCCACATTCTCATTTGATGTGTCACCTGAGAAATGCCTCCCACTTCTCTTCAATTTATTATGTACATAAGACAAATCGCAAGATGTAACCTGTCACAAATGCCAGAATTAAAGCTGCCAATACACACGTCACCAGTAATTACTTTTGCAGACTACGGCTTCGGTTCCACATTCTTCCACAGACGCTCCAGCTCCGACCGTACTTCCAAGTCCTAGCCCAAGCACCACTCAGAGCTCAATGGAACCAGAAACCTGGAGAATGACTTGCAGGACCCCGGGGAACAGCAGGGGTCAATGCAGCCCTCCTGCACTGCAGAGCCCCTGCTTTCAGGGAGGTGTGGGGTCATTTCCCACTGATCCTGAAATCTGCTTTGTAATCGAGTTCTTTCAGAGGACTGTCTTTCCATCTCAAATACACAGGCTTCAGCCTAAATATTACCTACATGTAAAGTTTTACTACAGAAGTCACTTTAACAATCTGATATCTGGAAACTGCCTCTTCCAAGTTCTTTGGAGAACAACAATTTCAAGAAAGATGGATAAGACATCATCAAAGCAGTGCCCTCAATTCCACTTACAAAAGGTCCATGTGACATCCATCCTTTCCATTTCAATTGATTAAAGCAGTTTACGGTCTGGCTGTCATGCAACATTACCCAAACCAAGAATGTGAAGGAAGGTATTTTACATACACAAGGCCTGCATGGCCACAGGATTCCAGTGACTCGAAGTCCAGAAGGCTCCTTGCTGAGAGCAGATGAAATCATCCTGCATTTTACCTTTCGTTATTCTCCAAAGGCATCACACTCCGACGTCCCTTCATAAGCGCTCAGACCCATACATTAATACTAATAATCAGGTTAAACAGGAACACAAACACACCAACCTTTCTCAAAAGATGCCAACCATCTTTCAATATACACAAGGCTCCAGTGCTTGTTAGTTAAAGAATGCCAATGTGCCAACATATTGTGAGCAAGAGCCTTACTTGGGCAAGAAAAAATTCAGAAATCCAGCTGTGACACTGGTCTATTGAGCTGTAACTCAATATTACCTTTAAAAAAAGTTTAAGATACTTATTTCTATCGTTGCCATCTTTTCACTGCTTAAGGAACAAATGCCAGGTTTTCTTGGTTCCTCAATGAAAAATAAAAATCGGTATTTGAGCAAAGTGGGAGGCAAAAGGGTCAAGGCTGACTTTACTCATGCTTTGGGTCTGAGTGGCTTGTTTGCTGATATGAACTCTTCTTTTGAGACCAAAAAATGGTTCATCCTAACACTGGCATTGAGGCCTTAAATAAGACTACCGTTAGGATGACTCAAAAAAGAAAAAACCAGACCAGACAAAGTTTAACTCAATTTTATTTTCCACTTTTAGTATTTTTCAAATTATACAACATGCAGTCTTCCAGAGTATCCATACATCTTCATTTTCGAACCTGGAGGATAACCAAAATTTTCCACGGGCCAGGGGAGGGTTACTTCTCGATCTTTTGTTACATGTACTATATTACAGCATCATCACTTGATATCAACGGCCATTTTCCCCCTCAAACCACCAAAAGAAGTTTGTCCACAAATTTTTTTAATGAAAGCTACTGTACAGATACATGAAGCCCAGAGAACACACATCTGCAGTACACATGACATACTTTACAAACTAGACATGTATAATCCTACGGGATGCCCTCTGCCCCTTCTATCTGCACACAATGGGAATTATTTAAAATCGGTACATGATATGTAAATGTGTAAGCAGACTTCATGGAGCAGCACCTCCTACAGCAGGGACCTGGCCCTTTCTCAACACTTTTAAAAAGTCTAAATTGTTAGTGTTAAAAGAAACGGTTCCTTTAGTTTGTGCAAGATATTCAGGGTGAGGCAATGAAGTGAAATCCTCCCCCTTCCAGGAAAAGATATTCAGGGTGAGACAATGAAGTGAAATCCTTCCCCTTCCAGGGAAAAACTTCCCTAATATGTCAGGTAGCCAGACTCTAAATGTCTCCTGCCCTGCTAATAAAAAAAATACACTTCAAAGAGGGGACTGTTAAGACTTTTATTTGCTTTCAGTTATTCCTCTAGGAAAAGAGAACCAATAATTAATTCTCCCATGAGTCTTGGTGATGGCTTGGTCTGGCCTCAGACAGAACTATCCCTTCTTCTTGTGAAATTAGGGCATCAAAAAGTCACTAGATGCTACTTTCTAGACAAACAGTTTTCTTCATTTATTCCAATATTACTATGAATTCTAACTTTTGTAATCATGATACTATTTCCTTTAAAAGTCTGAATCCACATTTACTCTTCTTACTACCTGCGATTCAAACAAGCCAACTGTACATTTGAAGAGATGATGCATTTGTACACAATTCTCTAGTAATTGATCAAACCCATTTGGCATTAATATATTTTAGTCTCCACCTATAAATCTTTTTAAGTTTTAAAAGCACTTTATGAATTGATAATACAGTCAGTGAAGGAATATACTACGTTACAAAAATGTAATTGGTAAGTTGAATGCAACCATAAATCTTGATATCCCAAATAGCAATTCTCTAATTTAACAATCCACCATCCTATAGGTAGAGATTATTTGTATAAATCATCTGGCTATTCCCTTATAGCATCAAAAAGTAAACTTTCAAGAAATAGCATGAAATATAAAATTACTTATAGAGCAGAAACACACACATTCTCTCTCTCTCTCTCTCTCTCTCTCTCTAGCAAAAAGCATACAACCAAAAATATAATCATAGGCTCAGCCATTCAGAAGTGTGGTTTTTATATTTAGAGTACAAATGTAAAGGAATAATAATCTAAAAAAAACAATGAAAATTGCATAAATGTGGCTTTTAAAAATCGTGGCCTACAGAGAATCTGGTCCCGATATTAGTTTATTATACAAGGTAATATTTAGGGATCCACTTGAATGAACTGTATAATCCAATCTGCCTACCTTTTAGTCACAGTGTGGGAAAGTTAGTTTAGAGGTCCATAAAGACTGAAGCTAGGTGAACTGACTGGCTGATCAGCAAGTAGCAGAATTATCTTTAAAAGACATCAAAGCCAACTTTCTCTGTGAATAAAAGTAGTGTGAATTTTGTGAGTCCCTTGTGGAGATCAAGAAATATGGAGCTACAAGTGAAACACATAGTTCATTTTGAAACATGAAAGGACCAAGCGATTCTTTAAAAATAGAAAAGGGGTAACCACAGAAAAAGTTACTTTGGAAAGAGTCTAAAATAATCTATTAACAAGAGAGCCCCCAGAAAGAATTACTGACCTTTGTTCAATTTCCAAACATAAAGTAATACAGTTGCATAAAAGACAGTAGGATCTGACAACTACTAATTGGCAATCCTCTCCAAGACCAATGTTTCAGCCTCTAAAATCAGAGCCAAACATATTAACAGCAAGATTATAATCTATGGCATATGTTATTACCTGATGAGGTTTGCAAATCCTGCCCTACAGAGTCCCTTTCATCAGACTGCAAATAGCCATTGAGCATCTATATCAGACAAGTACTGGCAATATAAGAAAATCAAGAGATTTTTTTTTAATGTAAATGAATGCAAAATTGTCATCTTTATGAAATATTCAGTAGAATTTGTCTTCTTCTTTCTCCTTAGTCCCCCACCCCCCGAAAAACAAAACAAAACACATATAAACAAAGTGCAACATTTAACAAATAAATTAAGTCAAAGCAGTTTTGCTGTGTTAGGGAAATTTTATACAAGAAAAGTCTGGAAGTCAATTCACAGTCTTCAGTGCTTTACACACACACACACACACACACACACACACTCTGTCAACTACAAATCACACAGCAAAGAGAAAACTCCCTGTCTCCCCGGCCTACATTTCTTTCCTGTGGTGACAGCAGCAGGGACAGTGCCAACTCACTCATCGAGGGCAGGCACAGAGATAGGATGGATGCTTTCGCTGAGATTGGTCTGGTTGTCACTGACTTACCCTCAAATTTGTCAAAACTAGTAGCAGCACACAAGACCAAGTTAAATGAATCCTTGTCAGCTTCCCTGCAGACTTTACTACTTGGAAATCACTCATTTTAAAATCTACAACTGGAAGAGTTGATTTAGTTTCAAATTCATGTGTTAAATAAACCAATAGTTAAGTGTAAAAAAAAATCCATCCATACCAATTTCTTCTAATTCTGCTTAAGATGAAATCTATCAATTTGAAGCCAAAGAGCAAACTCAAACAGTCAGCAGCAGCAGAGGGTTAAAATAATAACTTATTCACAGCAACTTATTCATAGGCACAAACATTTGTCAATTACTCCCCTGCCTGAGGGCTTCCTTTTTCCAACAGTGGGAATGATCCTGGATTTCATCAGCAGCACCCCCTCAAGGCTTAAGATGGTTCCCTACAGGAAGCGGCCATCCCCAAGGCAAGTTCCAGTAGGGTCAGGGAGGAGGGAGCAAGGAGGGGGCCACCCCATTTCCAATCACCCAACTTTGCAGCATTTTCAACACTTTCTGAAGGAAGGATGTTCAAACTGGGCTGGCTGAGACGAGTCGCTGCAGGTTCGCTAGCAAGCAGCTCAGGTGAATTTTATGACTTTTCGCATTTACATAGATGTGTCTGAATGAACAAATTCTACATTGCTACTGTCAGATTGTTTTTCTGCCTTGAAGAAATTTGTTTTGCATTTTAACAGGTGCCTTACTAAAAGGCGTATTTCACAGATCCAAAGATGTGATGGGGGTATTCAAAATGCTTCTGTGGGGGTAATTTGTTTTGGAAAAGTGTTCAGAATGAAAATTTTGAACCTTTATAGCAGCACTTTTTTGTTGTTGTTCCCTAAAAATATAAAGTAATGTGTTTACCAGACCGGTGCAATGGAGCATGGTTCCCCGGCTCCACGGCACTTGGATGTTCCCCCCAGGGAATGGCACTGAGGGCATTTGCTGGGACTGCCCATGCACCACGGAGAAAGGAGGCTCCAGGGACTGCCCAGAGACCACCCAACCCCCTGAGGCCGAGTCCCTGGCAATGGTTCCAATTCTTCTGCAATTGTCCCCTTCAGATTTCTCAGGAAAAGTCCAAGCACAGATCTGTACACACAGAAATTCTACACAGCTCAAATGTCTGAAACTGGTGTACTGCAGATGGCTGGGGTAAACAAATGTAAAAGAAAATGGAAATTGTGTAGGAGGGAAAAAAAAATAAAGGAATTGGTGATTAATGTAGTCCTTGACATGCCACGTGGAGAGCCGTATCTGTTGAAAGAGAACCAGAGAGAGAACATAGGTGTTAGAGAACACACTGGAAATACCCTCCTCAAAAAGTGTTTTGATATGTGGAATATCTAGAGTATTTAGATATTTAGATGAATATTCTAGATATTTAGACCAGAGCTGTCCAATAAAAATACCATATGAGCCACATATTTAATTTTAAATTTTCAAGTGGCCACATTAAAAAGTGGGAAGAAAGAAGTAAAATGAATTTTAATAATATAATTCACTTAACCCAATCAATTCAATATATTGTCATTTCAACATGTAATCATTATTACAGGTTGAGATATCTTATGTTACAATATCACTATTGGGATACTTCAGTCTTTTATCCACAGCGTTTGCAATGTGGTGTATATTCTACACTTTGAGCACATCTTGGTTTGGACTTGGCCACTTTCAAGTCTCAGTGGCCACATGTGGCTGGTGGCTAGTGTATCAGACAGCACAGCCTCCTATTTAGTGGTTTTGATTTAAGCATTTAGCCCTGACCACAGTCTCTTCCAAAAGTCCGTATCTATTGACATTGGTGATAGAGGAACACAATGCATTTTTTTCATTCCTAAGGAGTACTCGAACACCTTTGCCCTTGCCAGCACTTGGGATTTTGAGGCAGGTCAGACATGACCCCTTACCCCAGGCTCTCTCAAGAAAGAGGTTCCCAGTCCCGGCTGAAAGGTAGGTTTCGCCTCCCTGGGCTGATGAAGTTGCTCAGAGGAGATCCTCTTTGATTTTGCCCACCAGAGGTCCATCTGATCATGCCCAGGTCTCCAGGATAAACGTCTGGGCTAGTCCTGACTTAGAGGCCAGCCCTGAGTGGCCTCTGTCGCCTTTGGACCAACTCTAATAAAGTCAACTTTCAGGAAGAAACCAAAGGGCTCAGCTTCTTCCCACCAGCTGGAAGCCGCGGGTCTGCCAATGACCCTCCTGTGGGTTTTGTGCAGAGCTCAGGGCGCTTGTGGGATGGGGACGGGGTGACAGAAGTGGTAGGGAGAGCTTCATCCAGGAGAAGCAGGGAATTGCCCGGCACACAAATATGACAGACACGAAGAAAACCCCAAGTGTCCATCTGATTTTAAAAGGAACTCCATAACCTGACACACCGCGCTTTCTGTTTTTGCCCCGAGAAGGCAGCTTATATCTAACTTTAGAGCTCCACTGTGCTATTTATCTCAGATTCCTGCTACAGTGCTCTCTCCCTAATTTTTTCCCTTCACTCTCCTGACTCATGTGTTATAAGTAACCTCACATATTTTATATGAATAAGCAGGATGTAAATTATAAATAAATAGTGAAAATTCTGCATGTGTAAAGGGATTATAAAAGTAGGTAGGATCAAAGTGGGGGGGGGGGCGAGAAGAGGAAAAAAGAACAGTAATCGTGTAGGAAAAAAAGAGGACACGTTCTTTTTTATAATACCACCTCCTCCCAGACACAAAAAGTAGTCAGAGAGTTCATCTGGTAGCTACCGTCTCTTGATCCAACGGTGTAACTGTCCACAGGTAGAAAGCTGCTCCATTAAAAATGGCTTAAAGAACCTCACATGGTAATATTCGTGTTCTTTTTAGAAGTCACAGAGAGGGGCACCTGGGTGGCTCAGTCGGTTAAGTGTCCAACTTCGGCTCAGGTCATGATCTTATGGTTCATGGGTTCAAGCCCCACATCGGGCTCGGTGCTGACAACTAGCTCAGAGCCTGGAGCCTACCTTTGGATTCTGTATCTCCCTCTCTCTCTGACCCTCCCCTGCTTGCTCTGTCTCTCTCTGTCTCTCAAAAATAAATTAAAAAGAAAAAGAAAAAAAAAATAAAAAGAAGTCACAGAGAAAGAGAGATTTGTCTTTGGGAAGAGCATCTTTAATGTTTGGCCTTTCTGGTAAGATTTTGTGCTTATTATTAGGACAAGAGATGAAGACTCTAGAAGCCTGGTCATAGTTGTCATTTTAATTCAGTTTGAGCAGAAAACCAACAGGCGCTGGGATGCTTCTGAAGACTACCACCAGGGTCCCCATTTCACTTTCCTTACAGGGTCCTTTCTGCAAGCACACGATCTCAGAACCACTTATGGGCCACGCTGGCCAGATGAGATGGTCTTCCTGCAGGCCTGGAGGCAGGGAGGTAGGATCACACACTTTCATTTGTAGGATTAGGGCTTAACGTGGGGATTGTAGCCAACCCTTGTTGACAGAGCCTAGGCTTAAAGACACACGCTCGGTGGGGTGGCCTCAATAATGCCTGGGGGCCACGGAGTCCTACAATTTCCACTAGACGGACTTTCATTCAAACCCCCCACCCTTCCATGGGCAAGACTCAGCACGTTCTGGCTAACAGTACATTAGAAACAGGGGGCCACAAAGGAGACCCAACCTGCTTAGTCACCTCAAGGAGAGTGAGAAGGCGGAGACTGTGACAGGCTACCGAAAGGAAAAACACAGGAACTCCACCAATAAAGGGTCCTTTATTAGAAAGAGGTAATTCTGCATCCTGAGTTAAAGATCTTTACAGCCCATCTGCCAAAGCAGTCTTTCCAGCAAGCCCAAGAAAAAAGGACTCAACTGAAAAAAGGATTCCCAGACATCCCCCCAACTATCTGAATGTTCATCTCTTCTGATAAATCTAGGTGGGGGGCGGGGGTGATGGATAGAACTTCTAAAAGTAAATGGGTTGGCCTCAGGAGCAACCATTTCTGACTTCTGATGGCAAAAAGTGCCACCCAAAGAGGTCGGCAAATCTCCAGAATATTTAACGCTCAGTTCTGTTGACCCTCTTAGATGGCTCAGAGTTGTTACTCACTCACCTAAAAGCACGGTACTGGACCGAGTGACTTGCTACGAGGCTGTCCCTGGGCCTCTGCCAAACTGGAGATGGAAATTCAGAGTGGCAACGTGTGACCAGACTTAGAAGGAAATGAAATCGCCTTTCTTTAGAAAGAGTAGGGAGGCTGAAGAAAGGAGCTAATTATACAAGAGTTTTGCAAGAAAGTATTTAGAGATTTTTTTCCCCAACTTTAGCTTTTGCAATTGCTTGCAAGTGGATTTACGCTTAATCCCAACAGTACATAGTTTTATCTTTCTTTTGCCTTTGTACAATTCAATCCCCACGTTATAAGAATTACCAATTGAACGTCACGTACCATTGCTCTTCCTCCCAGGTCCTCCATGATTGCTTCCTTTGAGCTCACAGGGCTGGTTTCTAAGTCCTATGCCCTAGTGCCCATCTGTGGTCACTTCTGCCTTCTCTCCCTGAGTCCCACTTTGTCTATGCTATCAGGTCTGTGCCCACAACCACCACAACACTGGCCCCAGTTCTTGCCCCACAGCCTTCCACTCATTTCCACTCCTTCTACTCCTTCCATTCCTTCCACCCTTCTTTCACATCAGGCATTCAACACCCAGTGAACCCTTGATGAAGAAGGTGCTATGATCATAACTTCTCCGTGCCCAAGAATCCTGTCTGGAGTGACAAGGCTGGGCTTCTCGCCCCCCCCCCAACTAAAATAAACACACCATGGGGCACGTGGGTGGCTCAATCAGTTGGGCGTCCAACTTCGGCTTAGGTCATGATCTTGAGTTCATGAGTTCGAGCCCCACATTGAGCTCTGTGCTAACAGCTCAGAGCCTGGAGTCTGCTTAGGATTCTTGTGTCTCCCTCTCTCTTTGCCCCGCCCCCACTCATGCTCGCTCGCTCTCTCTCTCTCTCTCTCTCAAAAATAAATCTTTAAAAAATTTTTAAAAATAAATAAAATAAACACACTGCAACGGACAGAATGCAGAAGCAGACAGGGGAATCCAGTGCTGTCCATCAAGCTGAATGTTGAACAGATTTGCAAAACTGCAAAGCAATACCATTCTGCTAAGTTTTTGTTTTGGAAAAGAATTGCTTTTCATTAAAAGTGGCATTTTGGTCAACAGTAGTGATATCTAAAAATTTTTTTTCAGTTTATACCAATTGTATAAAACATATCGAGAGACATAACCCAGGAATGTAAAAGATTTTGATGTTGATACTTTTTAAGATTACAAAAGGGCCAAAGGCCAGGCACTTGGGAGAACTGCTATGCAGCCAGTCGGACTTCTTGGTCCAGGATTCACCACTGACAAGATGTGTTGTGTGATCTTGACAGTTCACTTGGCCTCTTTGTAGAAGGTAGGATGGCCTTGGACGAGACACTGTCAGCATGTGTGCGTTCTGTGCCAGGCACCCGTCCGAGCTCTCTGTGTGTTATTAATGCATTTAATCCCCATAGCCACCCTGTGCGTCGATGTAGTCATCTGGCACATTTCACAGAGGGCAGGGAGGCACAGACAGACGTAATAACTCACCTAGTACATGGCCAGGCTGGGATTCAACCCCAGGCAGCGGGGCTTCACATCTGGGACCCACAGTCACCCAGCTACTCACCCTACCTGAAGCACAGAGTCGTGTCCCCCCACTTTGCAGGTAGTCATGTGACTCACAATCACTTAATTACTAGGATTTTCCAACAGCACTAGCAAGTTGAACAGCCCAGTAGCTCAAAGGTAGACCACATGTGGCTGACTTAGGGATCCCACATGACCTGTTGTAAAGGAGGCTCCCTGACTGACATCACTACTTCAGAGGCTTAAATTGGGTAAAGCGAATTCTCACCTACCCTCTACGTATGGAGTGAACCCACTTCTGCTATGGGCACAAGGCAACTTATACATTTTAGGTATATTTTTTATTTGTGATTAAATAGGTATAAAAGCCAGGAGAATGGTCAAGGAGAACCCCACCAACGATGCTAGACGGGATGGATCCAGGTATTCAGGACAGAGAGAAGAGTAACAAGAAGGAAAGCCAGGGATTTAGAAAAGCAAAAAGAGGATAAATGATGAAGTGCCTGCTTGGGAAGCTCAGTCTGAACCTCCGGATAAATTAAGGACCAAACAATAAGGGGCTTTTTGTTCTGCTTGTCAAGTGCTTAGAAAGAAAACTATTCTGCCTGAGGTGGAGTGAGGAAAACAATGAAGGGGGGGGCGTTGAAAGAAGGTGGAATTTCCTAGATCAAAGATAGAAGAGCT
Source organism: Cryptoprocta ferox (assembly GCA_028646485.1). Classification (NCBI taxonomy): domain Eukaryota; kingdom Metazoa; phylum Chordata; class Mammalia; order Carnivora; family Eupleridae; genus Cryptoprocta; species Cryptoprocta ferox. Next base: position 29,563,920 of record CM053578.1, on the reverse strand, counting down.
AGAGGCCCAAGTGGACCTAAAGTTCAGGGCTTTAGCTGAGGGTCGTAAATGTGGGGAAATGGCCGGGGACATTCAGAGACAAATACATCTATCTGAGGTTTAAGTGCTAGGCTAGAAAATACTGGACTTCCTGTCTCTAATGTACACTTGGAATTTCCCCTTTTGGGTGTAGCTTACTGCGACAATACAGGTCTTCTTAGACTAGAACATTATTTATGTATTCCAGATGTCTAGGCCAAGGCTGAAGGTCCCTAAAAGTGGCAGGCATGCAGGCAACACAGGGTCCAGGAGGTCAGGCCCTCAGTCACAGATAACCATTATGGCAACAAAAGGGGACAGTCGTGAAAGCCTGTAGATCTGTGTTAGGTGTCCACTTCCAGCCCACAAACATTTAAGAGTTTAAAGGTCCTGTTTTTACTAACAACTAACAAGTATATTCACAACACAGCTCTTGAAGTAATAAAACCTGAAGAAGACAGAGCCATCCCACAGTGATGGTCACCGATCCAGGGAATGTCACACAAATCAGAGACACAGAGGCCGTAACAGAACACCTGGTCTGCTTTGATGGCTCTTTGTAGTCCCACCCGCCAGGTGACCCTGCTAGAAATTACAGCCGTGCTTTCCCAGCACTGTTTTCTTTATGCCTTAAACACGAACTCACAGTGTGAAAACATGGAACTGCTTCTTCTGTAAGACCCCTGGGGGTCCCTATTGGCTCTGCCACTGTGATTTTACCAAATATTTTATCAAAGCTTATCAAAACTTTATTAAATAGGCTATGGTTTCTAGACTTAATATATGTGGTTTTTAATCAAAGTACAGTCCTCAAAGTATCAGAGTCTTCATCTACATCAACAAAGTGATGGGCATCCTGGGCCTTTGGTTCATTTCACAATATTTTCTTTTTTTTTAATGATTTTCAATTGTGCCTCTATTTTTTTTATATTTTGAGAAAGAGAGAATGCATATGAGCAGGGGACAGGGGCAGAAGGGGGAGGAGGGGGAGAGAGAGAGAGACAGAATCTTTTTTTTTAAATTTATTTATTTTGAGAGAGAAAGAAAGTGAGCAGGGGAGGGGGCAGAGAAACAGGGAGCAAGAGAGCCTGCTATGGGGCCTTGATCAACAACTGTGAGATCACAATCTGAGCCGAGATCAAGAGTTGGACACTTAACCAACTGAGCCACACAGGTTTCCCAGAGAGAGAGAGAGAGAGAGAGAGAGAGAGAGAGAGAGAGAGAATCTTAAGTAGGCTCCATGCTGAGGGCTCGATCCCAGGACTCTGGCACCACGACCTGAGCCAAAATCAAGAGTTGGACGTTCAACTGACTGAGCCACCCAGGAACTCCTCTCAATATTTTCAATTTCATGTTTTCCTTGCCACAAAAATCTGAAGTATTAATATGTGCATATTCTAAATTCTCTAGCTGACTACCTTGCAACCAAACCTTCCTGTGCACCTTTAGCCCCACGTGCATTTTCTGTTGTGACCAAGTGGGAGCTACTCCTTACAACTTAAATATCCTCCCACTGAAGCTGGACTCCACAGGGCAGTAATGAGTTCTAGCTACAAGAAGGCAAGCTGGCTGGAAGGGATGCAATGATTCTGCATTTTTTTTCTTTAAAAAATTGGCTGGAAGGGATGCAGTGATTTTTTTTTTAAGACTGACTTTATTTATTTATTTATTTATTTATTTATTTATTTATTTATTTTAGGCTTATTTATTTATTTTGAGAGCAAGTGCAAGCTTCAGCCAGTACGGGCAGAGAGAAAGGACCCAAGCAGGCTCCATGCCATCAGCACAGAACCAAGGTAGGACTTGAACTCACGAACCATGAGATCACAACCTGAGCAAAAATCCAGAATCGGACGCTTAACCGACCAAGTCACCCAGGCGCCCCAAGACTTTATTTTTAAGTAATCTCTACATCCATTGTGGGGCTCAAACTTACAACCCCAAGATCAAGAGTCACATGCTCTACCAACTGAGCCAGCAGGCGCCCCTCGGCAGTGGTTTTAGCACAGAAAGGGGGTAAAACAAGTGAGTCATGTCCTCATACACTGAAGTAGCTTGGACAAACTTCTCTAAGAAGCAATGCATACCAGAGTCACATTGCACCCAGCTCTTTATTTTCAGCAAAAGGCCATCATTCATTACAGTATGTTAAGGCTGGTGATTTGGATTTTTGATCCGTGCTTCCTTTCAATCTAACTCCTACGTTTGTTTTGACTGGATAGCTGCATAAGACTAAGTACAAGAGTATATACTGTTTTCAATTTGCTAATACTTAACTATCATAAAATAACTTAAATCAACTCGGGCAATATGTGAGAACTTTATCCCCCTAAAAGTACTCTATTTACTATTCAAATCTGAGAAATAGTGGTCTAAATATAGGAAAGCCAAAAGAAGACCATTTTGCCTGGAAGCCTTTTAGAAAACAGCCAAGGTATCAGCAATGCCCCACTGGCGCCATCTGGTGGACACATCGGAACAAGCGCCCAATGGTTTGGCCAAGCTCTGGCAGGAAAGAAAGCCCAATCCAGGACCCTTAGAACTAAGGAGCCGGACACGTATTTAAATGGTGTCCACATTAAATGTGGGGCCATGAATAAACACTCAGGACTGCCCCCAGAGGTCTATTTCACACCTTGTATCTTCTCCAGCCTGCAACCCCGTTTCCCTGCTCCCCTCAGCTGATAACCTGGCTTCTTGCAAGAGAAAGCAGGCACTAAGATGAGACCCGTTCCACGTCCCTGCCACCCCACCTACCACCTACCAGCAACTGTCCTTTCTACTCTGCCTTCTCGTCCCCTCCGCTTATGCTCCGGATGACGGCACCTCTCAGGTAGCCGGTACTCCGTACCTGTGATTCTCCAGTCTCCTACGTTATCACTTCTCCCGCAGTGGCCGCTAGGGGAGCCCTGCTCTGGCTCTCAGCCACCCCATCCTTTCCCGGGGATCCAGCACAGGGTGGCCCAGGTCCCACCACTCCCAGACCCAAAGGCCCCAGTGGCCCTGCGCACTCCGACTGCACTCTAAGCGGCGGTCCAGCCTCTAAGGCCTCATTTATCTGTCTTCTACCTCCTTCCCCAACAAACCTGGTTATGAAGGTCTCGCACTCTCTGCGCTCCAGCCCCCATCAGCCTCCCCGAGGTTCCCCAGTGCGCCAGCCATTCCCGCCTTACAGACAGTGCCTGTGCCACTCTTCCCCAGTCACTGTGTGGCTGGTAATTGTCCTCAGTGTTCTGCTCAAATATCACTACCTCTTCTAAATCTCCATTTCATTAACCTGCTCTTATTTTCTTCAGACCCTTACCACTATTTGAAGTTATCTTATTTACTATCTCCCCGCAGGAAAAAAAAAAAAAAAAAAAAAAGAGTACCACTGCACAAGACCTTGTTAAACCGAGTTCAGAACAGGTTCTCCATGCCTGACCCCATTTTGCAGATGATGAAATTGAGGCTGAAAGATATCGAGTAACTTGCCCAACACCATATGGAAATAAAGCCAAGGTCAGGGCTTTAACCCATGTCCAGCCATCCCTACATTCCACATCCTTTCTTTGCTGCACTATACTGCTCCAGGTTTCCAGTTTTGTGGTTTGAAAAAGATGTCCCCTCCCCCGGGCTGCCCCCCCTGGATTTGAACTAGCTAAGATAAAAGCCAGCATTATCCTGAGTTCTGATTTCTACGTGTTGGCATCTTCAGTTGCTCTGAACTTTGAGTTTAAACCAAAATATGCATTGTGACTATATTCCTTAAAACCTGAAATGAAGCAGAAAGAAACCCCAAAGATATCCAAATGCTGCCCAAGTATGAAAAGGTTACTATGGCTTCAGCAAGAGGGCTGGGAAGAGTCAGCACCTGAGATCATTTCCACCTAGGACAAACACACTTCGGAATGAGCATCCCAAAGATCAGGAAGGATCATTTCAACTAAGCAACTAAGCTTTGATCCCAACTAAGCAATGAATTCCACATTTCCTTTTTTTTTTTAAATGATTTTGCATTTTATCATTTCCAAGTATAATTCCCCACTCCATTGGTTACTATCCTTTTTTTTGTAACCTCTCCTGACAAATTCCCATTCTCTTAAAAATAGTCAATGTTCTCGTTCATAAGCTTTAGATGAATAAATGAGAATATCTTTAAAACACCTTACATCTGGTCATGGCACCAAATAGGATACTGACTCATGGGCCCTCCCACTCAGCAGTTAGAACTTGGGGCCAGAGTGGGGCGCCTGGGTGGCTCAGTAGGTTTAGCGTCTCACTTCAGCTCACGTCATGATCTCGTGGTTCGTGGGTTTGAGGCCTGCGTTGGGCTCTGTCCTGACAGCTCTGAGCCTGGAGCCTGCTTTGGATTCTGTGTCTCTTTCTCTCTCTGCCCCTCCCCCCACTCATGTTCTGTCTCTATCTCTCAAAAATAAATAAATGTATTTAAAAAAAAAAAAAAAAGAAGCTGGGGCCAGAGAGAGACTAAAAACTATTTTGGAACAACTACATGAATTGAAGGAGGCTACAGACCAGTACTCATCAACCACCTACTATGCCCAAGCACGGCACTGCCACTCTAGTCTATAGCTGACGTTTTCATTGAGCATGTGCTATATGCCCAGCTCCCTTAAGAAGTGTGACTCATTTTGTCCTCATTTCAAGACCACTGATCCAGGAAAAGGATCAGATGAAGAAACCAACTAAGGGTTACTGAGGGGAAGTAATTTAAAGAAAGCAGATGACCTGGGCCACCTGGACAGCTCCGTCATTGTTAATCGTCTAACTCTTGGTTTTAGCTCAGGTCATGATCTCACGGTTCGTGAGTGTGAGCCTCACACTGGGCTCTGCATTGGCAGCACGGAGCCTGCTTAGGATTCTCTCTCTCCTCTCTCTCTCTGGCCCTCCACCCCCCTCAAAATAAATAAACATTAAAAAAAAGAAGAAAGAAGAGACGTAACACAACCCCGGTCCCTCTACTATACCAGCACCCTGAAAACTAGGAAGGGGGCCTGTTTTATGACGTGGGGAACGTGCCCAGCTACAGCAGTTGTGTGGACGGGTGAAGTGGGTCAAGAAGGTTGCAACTGCAGATAAAATAATCAAAGTCACTTATAACATGCTGAGTTACAGAACACAACGAATCACCGGGAAGGGTGAGGACAGTGTGGTTAGTTCAAAGGTCCTGAAAGTCTCACCAGACCTATTGCCTCTCAATCTCAAGCACAGGAAGAGAACATTTGGCTGTGCGTACCTTACACAAAACACAGGTCTGACGGACCTTTACGGGATTGCAGGAGGCAAGTGACTGTCCATTGCACCAGATCTGGACCCCAGAATCTCTGAGCCAGTATATTTATTAAGAGCTTGGTGGGAGCCAAGCACATATACCTCTCTCTGCTTACCCTTAAAAAAATTTTTTTTTAGTGTTTATTTGAGAATAGTTTATTGTCTCCTATTTGAGAGACAGAGCGTGAGCAGGGGAGGAGCAGAGAGAGGAGACACAGAATCCAAGCAGGCTCCAGGCTCTGGACTCTCAGCACAGATCTCGATGCGAGGCTCAAACTCACAAACCGTGAGATCATAACCTGAGCCGAAGTCAGACACTTAACAGACTGAGCCACCCAGGCGCCCCAACTCTGTGCTTACATTGTACGGGGTAATGTAGATATTACATGTAGCACCCACATCCACTGCCTTGTCCTCGGCTAGAGAACACTACTCTTATGAGGGGCAGTGATGTGCCACCTAAAAGACTACCCCGTTCCGGGCCCCTTGCCACTGCACATGGCCGTGTGCCTCAGTTCCGGCCAGACGGATGCAGGCATCAGTACCGTGTGGGCGACCGGGAAGGCTGGGAAAGGAGGAGGACTCGGCTGGGAGAGGTGCTTCTGCCTCTCCCCGGCCTCCTCACTGCTTGCTAACCGTGGCACATGGGCAGGAGAGCTAGACCAGTGGAAGTCACTGAGCTGACCCTGAGGGAGGAAGGTGCTTGCTGAGGGCAGTGAGTGTAAATTTAAAAGGTGAGCTTCCCGTCGTCACTGTAGAGTTCCCTTACCAGCCGCTGACAGACCGCCCGCAAGTTTCCTTAAACGTGACAGATAAATTAAATTCCATCCTGTATAAGCCACGGTGACTTCAGGATAGTTCTCAAACTTTGGTGGCTAACAAAATTAGCGCGGGTGCTTGGTAAACATACAAGGGCCCAGGCCCTAGGCTCCTTAAAGAGGCCTAGGTCTCTGGGGACCAGGTGAGAGTGACACCCACCCACCCCTTTGCTTTTCTATTCCAAGCTGCCTAATGTGGTCTTATAGTTCCTTCCAGTGCCAACTACAACCCCAGGAACATGTAGTCTGAAGCAATTTTATAACACCCAATTTCATTTTATTTGTGACTGAAAGTGATCAGATCTGAATGTGATAGCCCACTGCCAAGACAGTGTCCCATCCTCCCTTTTGGGATATGGCAGATGGTGGTGGACATGTTGCCTGCCCGCGGGCTGCCTCGGCCTTCCCTCCTGTTCCCGCATCTGACCAGCGCCTGTCCTGCTCCTTAGCACGCTGCCTGGGGCAGCGCAGGAGAAAGCTGTCCAGGGGCAGCCACCAAGCTCCTTCCTTGGAAGTTGCTGCCGGAGCCTTCGCGATGTTGTCGCATCGCCTGACAGGGGGGCTCCAGCCCCACACGTTCACTATCCTCACCTTGATCCAGAAAGAGCTGGAGAAGCATCAGTGCTCCCCCGAGTCACCCTTGATCATTGTGGCTTAGGCCAGTTTCCTTAGTGGGGGCTCGGAGGGCAAGGGCAACATTTGGAGATACCCACTTCTATCCAGAGGTTACGGGTTCAAAGAGCTTTCCTAAATACGTTTCCGGCCACCTAGCTGTCTGTCCGCCCAGCCCAACCAACAACCTCTTTCCTCTACCTCAAGTACAAAAGGACAAGGTCTCTCCTTCTCTTTTCTAAAGCATCTCACTTCTCCTGTGTTTGCTGGTAGAGCAAGATGAAGCATGTGGATGATAGGAAGAGAAATTTCTGGACCACCATCTCAAAGAAAACAGTGGTCTGGACCTACCTAACTATAAATTAGCACAATTCTTAAAAATTGTTGAGTTCACATAGCAATTATAAAAATGGGACTTTCTGTATCTGGCTCGCTCTTTATATTCAGCTCCCGAGCCTTGAAGCAACCGCCCACATCTGCCTGCTCTAGGCAAAAGCAGCTGACAAACAGGTACTGCCCTTTTGGATGCCAGCTGCACAGGGAAGCCCCACAGACAGAAGAAAGCTCAGGTGACTCACGCACCACACCCTCATCTGCCCCGGAGCGTCCCCGGCACCAGGCGGCGGAGCTAAGAGGACCCTGAGGCTCTGGACCACGTTGGGGGCAGGGAAGGGTATCCCTAGGGTCTGCTCCAGGTCAGCTGAGCGCTCACTACCACAGGGGCGCACGGACTTGGCTGGGAGCCAGGCAGCGGCAGGGATCTGCCCTCTAACAGAAACCACCCGACACCAGGGACTCACGTCACATTTATTTCTGGTAGTGTGTAGAGTTTGAAGAGCCTCCTCCTCCCCCTCGGACGGCGTGGACGGCCGTTGGAGACGATGCTGGGTAGTGTCCAGGGCGGATGGGCTTGGCTGTATTCGACAGAAAGGACAGGAACGTTCAGATGAGGCTTGAACAGCCATAGCCAGATGCCCACAGGTCACAAGTGAAAACCGAGACCTACGACTTTTATCATTACAGTTCTTATCAATCACCAGAGCTTTCCGAAAAGAGGATGTTTGCCCTCTTGATAGTACAGTTAGCTCATCCATGGCACCAGATGGTTAGGGGACAGAGAGAATTTATATATCAATTATTTTAATTCTGGCTGAGCAAAATTAGAAGGACTTTCCATTTTATCTGAGACAGATCTGTAGGTACCTCTGGGGTTCAGGGCATCTGGGCAGCCCCTGAAACTGGATGCAGAAATCTGCCTATGATGCACTTCTCTGGTGAAAAGATCTGTAGTTTCCAGATTTACAAAGAGCATAAAATTCAACAAAGGCAACGAAACACTAATCTAAGGTATAATCTTAAAACTAGAAACATGAGGGTGTTGTTGGTTTGCAAAACACTTGCACAGTAATATCTGATGGGAAATAATATCACATGTTATTGGAGGCATTTCAATGTAAGAAAAAAGCTCTCTAGAGCACATCCCTAAATCTGGTTTACGCCTGCGGCTCCATCCTGGGAACTACCACTTAGCAGCTACACCCTCATTCCCTGTGTGGGCAAATTATGCAAATGCAAGTCTGGGAGGGGCTGGATGTCCAGGCCCCCTGCCCAGCTTGGAACCACAGCCAGTGCACCGATGCCAGGCCTGGCTCTTTCCAGGCCACGTCCAAACCTGCCCTTGCACATAGCTTTGCCTGAGGCTTCTGGCTACACACCGCCCCTTCATGGGGCCACCTGGTACAGGGGCCTTTGGGCTTTACTGAGAAATAGCCATATATTCCAGGACTTCTGAGAAAGTACCTCTGTTTACAGCCAGATACCTTTACCAACAACCTTGCCTGGCCACCTTCTGTGCTCTGCTTAGCAGCTTTGAAGACCACAATGTACGCAGCAATCTCTCGGCATAAGGAAGCAGGTGCCTGACCCCCCATTCTCCCAGGATGAATGCAGGTGCCTGGAGGCGCCAGCTCTCCTGGCTCCTGCATGACTGACTACAGCCTTTCACATGTTCTAGAACAGCTCAGAGCACCATCCCTGCTTCAGAGCGTCAGTGCTCTGGGTGCCAGAGTCCTGCCTTTCATCAAGGGCCCAGGTGAGAGGCACACATACCGATCTGGGCCGAGTGGGCCCTCCTGGCCATGTTCTTGGCTCGAACGGCTTCCTTGATGCGATCCACCTCCTGCTGGTAGCGCTTGCGGTCCCGCATGGCGTTCTCCTTGGCCTCCTTCAGCGCGCTCTCCAGGGCCTTGACACGCTCCGCCGTGGCACGCAGCCGCTTCTCCAGCTTGGGCAGCTCACAGCGCAGGTCTGCATTGTCCCGGACCAGCTGCGGCGGGAGGGGACAGGGGTGACTTACCAGGGAGGCGAGGGGGCCAGCAGGAAGGGCGGACAGTGATACGGGGGCAGCTAGAAGCGGACTCTGCAGCCAAACAACCAGCCCACTAGGTCGTCTTGGAAAGTCCACGTGACCGCAAATGCTGGGAGCACCGGCGGAAAACAAAGATCCCATACCCTGGGACTCCAATTTGCTACACACGATTCGAGGGTGCAAGGAAGCTGGGGAGGGGTGTAGGATGAAATTAAAAGCCATTTCCAGGCACAGGAAGCTTTCAGGCTTGGGCAGGATTTACTTCCTCTTCTGTTTGAGTGGGTGGGGCAACTAGTTTAAGGAAAATTGACTAGTCAGAGCTAGCATGTGAAAGCTGAGAAATGTAAATAAAGCAAGTTCAAAAGCACCCGGTGAAAGGCATGCATGGTCTACAGCTCCCTGAAGGGCTCCTCCCATGTAGGACACATTGTCTACACCAGCATGTGGTTTGGACCCATTTAGCAACATATCCAAAGGCTAACAGGTATCTCCAGGGGTACTGCTCATTCTTCCATTATGTAGGACCTTCAATTAAGAAGCAACAGGTGAGGGGCACCTGGGTGGCTTAGTCGGTTAAGACTCTGACTTCAGCTCAGGTTGTGATCTCGTGGTCCATGAGTTCCAGCCCTACATTGGGCTTTGTGCTGACAGCTCAGAGCCTGGAGCCTGCTTCAGATTCTGCATCTCCCTCTCTCTCTGCCCCTCCCCTGTTCATGTCTCTCCCTGTCTCTCAAAAATAAATAAAAATGCTAAAAAAAAAAAAAAAAAGAAGCAACAGGTGAGACTGGGCGCGTGTGGGGTGGTGTGGACATAGACTGGTGTTTGACAAAGGGCAGGTGAGTGGGGGATGGGTGAGACAGGTAAAGGGGATTGAGAATACACTTATTGTGAGGAGCACTGAGCAATGTATAGAATTGCTGAACTGATATACTGTACACCTGTATTAAGTATACTGGAATTTAAAAAATATAACTTTTTAAAAAATAACAATAAAATGAAGGAAAACAAAAAGAAGCAACAGGTTTGGCCCTGGGTTAAGAAAGGACTCAAGAGCCAGCTCTATTATTTCCTGACATTGGACCTAGTAAGTCATCCAACCACTACGAGCCTCAGGTTCCTCACCCATAAAAAAGGATAGCATGTAACAGGACCATTGTGGGAATCCCAGTGGATCAAGAAAAGTTTTGAAAATCAGAAAGTGCTACATGAAGGTTACCTATCCCGAGTCCACACCTGCATTCTTTCACCCCGTAGGCCAACAAGCAGCTCCAGATTTTAAATATATATTCACTGAATTCATAAATAAAATAATTAATGAATTTCAGAGCCCTATTTCAAATTCCCTTGCACTTTCTGCTTTTATATTTCTCATCAACAATTTGCATGAGTGACTTCAACCATGTCGAATCTGCCATCCTCTGGGGGAAAATGCCGTCATCAGTAATATCAAAGAGGACTTAAGTCAAAGAGAGATGACATCGCCTTTTCCATGTGGTCCAACAAGTTGGACCATTTTTATCATAACCCAAATCTTTAGGATTTAGGGAAAACATGAACATTCCAGCATTTATACAGAAAGGAAACAACCCCCTAGATCACCAGTAGGTTTGGCCATGAACTTTGCTGTCCCTCTAGACAAAGTCCAGAGCATCGTAAGAACCGGAGAGGGTGCTCAAGAAATACGGCGACAGAGCAGAGAGAAAATGAATTAAGTTACTTCGACTCCTAGTCTGTTTCCTCATCTGTAAAAAAATAAGGGGCCTGAACCAGCTCCATGGCAGGGACTGGAGACAGGATGCAAAGACAGGGTTCTGAACACCCCACTTCCCAAATCCCAAGAGCTCAAACTCAATTCCTTCCATTTGGCCTCAATAAAAGAATTTTATATGTAAGGGAAGTCACCAAAGACTAAAAGACTTCAAGTCTGGCACTAATGTCTTGTGGTGACAGAGCCCCTTAACCTTCAATGTCAGAGCCTTCTCCCGGAACTGCGGCCACATCTACGGGGCTTCTGTCCAAGAGAACACGAGAAGCAGAAGGAAGCTGGCACAACTCTCCTACCTGTTTGTGAACCTTGGTGAGCTGCTCCAGGTTATTTTCCAGGAAGGAAATTTTCTGCTTCTGGGCAGCACTGCCTCCTCCATCATCGCTGTCCAGCTCTACACTCTGCACCAACACGAGGGGTCAGCGGGCAGGCCAGCACGCTGCCCACCCGCAGCCCCAGCATAAGGTGGACAACATGCTAAATCTTCTTAAAAAAAAAAAAAACCCAATCCCACCAAAGGTTATTCTGAAAGTGAAAATAAAAAGAGCTTCTAAAAGTTGAGACTCAATGACCTTCCCAATTAATCTCCTTGATCAATGTCAAGGGCTTCACAAGTGTTATATTTTAGAGAACTGAAAAACAAAACAAAACAAAACGTCCAATCTTCCTTTGAAAGATACAGATTAGCTCTGTGAAATTTACCTCTCTCGTGCAGGTGGGCAAATAGACTTCTTTTTCAAAAGAATCTGTTCCGAAACTCATAAGAAGCAGCAGTATGAAAATATAAACCCAAGACTGAAATTTGATTTCAAATATCGCCAACTGAGAGAAGTCACCAAGCTGAGGGCAGGTGCCCGTGGTCCCAATGGGAAGTCCCAATGGCCTGCGCTTGTCCCTTAAGCTTCCGATTCCATGAAATTACCTAATGAATCTACCTCAAACTAGTCATGGCCTCTGAGCATGGTGCTGTTGGAAAACTCAGGAAATTCAGCTGATCTTGAGATTGACAAAAACCTCCCTCCTGGCAAGGCCACGCTCGGTGGTCAGATGAGTTGAGAAACACATGTATAAGCACATCTCGGAGCCCAACATGGTGAGGCATGCTTGTTCATCTGCTTAACGAGACCACCAACCCTCCTTCTTCCGAGAGGTAACAGCTGTATGTGCATCTCAAACCCGTGTCTCTTCCATCTACATCCAAGGTTCTCAAATTTCCCCCAGAGGTGGGTTTATTGAAACTCTGATTGCTATGCCCCTGCTCCAGTCTCTGCTTCAGTGGACCTGAGGTGGGTCCGAGAACCTTCGAATCTAGCAAGCATCCCGGTGATACCAAGGTTGCTGGCCAGATAGATGATCACACTTTGAGTCACTAGGTCCTTCCTCGAGAGTTTTACATCATGAAATCAGGGAAGTCTGATCTTAAGCCTCCTTGGACCCCCTCCTACCTCTGACTAAGCCTCTTCAGATCTTGCCTAGCCTCTCCAGTCTCCCTTTCCATCCCCTGTGCCCTGGCCTCTCCTTCCTACCTGGTCCAGGTCTGATGGTCATTTCTATTTTGATGCCTGTGGTCACTACCTACCCGCCCCACCACTGCCATTCAGCCCTTGAACTCTCCTATCATTCTCTGCCTTTCTTTGTTTTCATTTCCAGGTCCCCAGACTCGCTAGAACCAAGTTGTCCGAGGCCATGGCAGATCCACACTCACACCACTGCTCAGCAATCCCTTCACTCCTCCCTGACAAATTCCCCCACCCTGCCGGCGCCTGCTCTAGGCTCTGTGGCCTCTCCACTCTTTCCCTTCCTTCTCCATTGAGGACCGAGCCTCCACATTAACTGAGAAGATTGAAGTCACTGGATGCATCTTTCCACTGTTACGCATTTTCCTGCAAATGTCTCCATCTTGATGTCTCAACTACTCCTCTCTTGGGAGACTGTATCTCTGCCCCGTATACCAAGCCCAATACATCTATGCTATTAATTCTGTCCCTCTCAGATCTGATCCCATGAATCACCTCCTCTGTGCTTATATATTTCATCTCTTTCCCTTGGCTCCTTCACACAGACACACATGCATACACACACACACACACACACACACACACACACACACACACACTTTCAAATACACCTTCCTTCCATCCTGCTGCACATCTCTGGGTATGGACTCCTCTTCTATCATGTTTAAACACTTTTAAAGAGCAGTCCCCTTGCTGCTTCCACCTCTCCCTCCTTCCTGAAGCTTCCGCAAGCTGCTCTGGGATCCACTATACGGTGAGTCCCCACGATCACTATGTGAGGCTCGATGATCAAAGAGGCTCAGATTCAGAAGTCACACAGAGCTGGATTCAATTCCACCTGTGGCTCTTCCAGTGGTGTGACCTTGGGCAAGTTCTTTAACCTCCGAGCCTGTCTCCACTAACAAGGAATACTAAAAACCACTTAGGCCGTTGTTGGGAAGAACAAGTAAGACACGTGTTAAGGTGCTTCACACACGCTGACCTAGCCCCTCATGGCCTCGTCACAGGCGGACAAGGCGCTCTTGCCTCCGATTTCTCCAGGTTTCTGGCATTGCTCCCCAGGCTTCGGGGTAACACTGCCTGACGAGACCCCTCTGGATTTTCCCCGCATCATGCACAGCAGCTCTCACACTGCGGCCAGATAACTATGTGCTCGTTTGAAATGAAGGCCAGGGAGAGAATTATAACTTCCTTTTACTAAGAAGAAAAAATCAGATGGAAAAGTAGTCCCAAGATGTTTTGCTTTTTTGGTTTTTGTTTTTTTGGGGTTTTTTTTTTCTTTTGTTTTGTTTTGCCTCTGGTACATTCTTTTAATACATTCTCTGGCTTGAAGTAATTAATTTTTAAGCATAACCAGCCCCAATTTAAGGAAGTGATAGGTCAACTGAAAATGATTCCTTCTGGCCATCTTTTCTTTTCTTCTCAGTCCTGTTCACACAAAAGAAGACTCACCTTCTTAACCCGAGCAGTCAGATCCTGGACGAAGAGTTTCCGGAGGTTATGAAGAGTCTGCAGTTCTCGAGACTGGAAGAGAAGATTGTTAAAATGCCATTTAGGTGGTGGGGGAAACACAGTGACTTTGTGACAGATTTGGTGCCAGGCCATCAACATCTGGTTGACCCAATGACCCAGACCTCCCCACATATCTCTACGAGCCCACCAGTAGGGCCACAGTGCTCCCACACTTGGCTGACCTTCCCACCAGTTGTGTCCATCCCCTTAACCATCTCGAGAGCATCCCAAGGGCCAGAGACTGGGAACTCAAACAATGAAATGTAAACTAGAACAAAGCCTACTCATCGGGTGACGTGTCCTAAATAGAACTTTTTCTTTCCCCTCAACAACAAAAGTTAACAAGCTTTCTCATGGGGAAAGGTCCTTTGGCTCTGGTCATGATTTCATAGTTTGTGAGTTTGAGCCCTGCGTCAGGCTCTCTGCTGTCAGCGCAGACCCGCTTCAAATCCTCTGTCACCTTCTCTCTCTGACCCTCCCCTGATTACACTCTCTCTCTCTCTCAAAAAAAAATAAACATTAAAAAAAAAAGTTTTCTCATGTGCCACCTGGGTGGCTCAGGCAGTTAAGCATCTGACTTCTGCTCAGGTTATGATCTCATGGTTTGTGGGTTCGAGCCCTGTGTCAGGCTCTCCACTGACAGCACCAAGCCTGCCTGGGATTCTCTCTCTTTCTCCCTATCTGCCCCTCCCTCATATGCTCCCTTTCTCTATTAAATAAACAAACTTAAAAAAAAGTTTTCTCTCAAAATTCCTAGTAGGCTGCATTGTATCAGAAGGAATTCCTTTTTGCCTCTACTTTATCACATACACATTATACAAAATGCCAGTTTAAATGCAGTTACCTACAATCTCTCTTACCTAAACTGACATTTTTCTTTTTTTTTATAATTGTTTTTCATGTTTATTTATTTTTGAAAGAGAGACAGAACATGAGCAAGGGAGGGGCAAAGAGAGAGGGAGACACAGAATCCAAAGCAGGCTCCAGGCTCTGAGCTGTCAGCACAGAGCCTGATGCAGGGCTCGAACCCATGAAGTGCAAGATCATGACCTGAGCCAAAGTCAGATGTTCAACGGACTGAGCCACCCAGGTGCCCACTGACTGACATTTTTCATATTTCCACACCCTTTTCTGGCCTTGGTCCATTTTTGTGTGCTTTACATCACGGAGCTCATGGATGAGGCAGGTGGTGGACCTTTTATCCATGTGACCCTGGGCAACTTACCTAACCTTCTTGTGCCTCAGTTTTCTTATTTGTAAAATGAGGATCAATATAGTAGTTGCCTCATAGTTGTCAAGATTAAATGTGATAATCTTTATAAAACTTTTACAACAGTTTCTGGCACATTGTAAGTGACCAGTAAACATTAGTTAGTATTAACTCACTGATGCCTCACATTTGACAGCCATTTCTTCAGTAGGTTTTTATTGTTTTCTTTTATTATTACTGTTTCCCTCTGTTATAATATTGCTAATGCTGTAATTAACTTCTTGGGGGCATGTTTTTCTTCATTTAGAATTATTTTCTACAAATGAACCCTTAGGAATTAGATTGCTAAGACCAGGGTCTGAGACATTTGTTAACAAGATCAGAAAACCAAACTATTGGGACACCTGGATGGCTCAGTCAGTTGAGCGTCTGACTTCAGCTCAGGTCATGATCTCGCAGTTCGTGAGTTCAAGCCCCACATCGGGCTCTGTGCTGACAGCTCAGAGTCTGGAGCCTGCAGCCTGCTTCAGATTCTGTGTTTCCCTCTCTGCCCCTCCCCCACACATTCTCTCTCCCTCTCTCTCTCTCTCTCCCTCTCTCAAGAATAAACATTAAAAAAAAAGAAAACCAAACTATTTACTTTCTTTTAATTCTCCGTGTATTTACTACAGAAGATATGATTCGTATCCTTGCAAAATATTTTCCTATAAGGGAGGAGAGAGATAAACTTGCATTTATATTTTTTAATTTGTCTAAGTTGACTTAACAAAGAGTGTCACAGGTGCAGCTCACACAGGCTCACAGAAAAAAAGAAAACAGACCATAAAGACATGAAAACACTAAGTTTCTTGGAATAAAAAGTTCTATGTTAATTTAAGGTCTTGTTGCAGGGTTCAATCTGCAATTCTGTGTTGAAGTAAGAGCCACCTGAAGTCCACTGTTTCCTCAGATGTGGCAGATTCCTTTCTGCGGGAAGCCAAGCAGCCCTGTTATTCTGGATACAACACACATCGGACCTGTCCAAGGCTTAGCCACCCTCCAGCGCAGGCCCAGGGGTGCAGAGCACATTTATGCAGACACGCTGCTCCAGGCCCCTGCCCACGGGGCTCAGACCCCCGGCCCCTGGTCTGCATGTTCTCCCTGCTGCTTCAGGGATTTTATTCCTGACTGAACTGTAAACACAGCAAATATTTTCCATAAAAAAGCCATCACACCAAAGGGGAATCAGAAGAGAAGACACAGGCGCCTTGTCAAAGAGCCAGGCCATATCCTTGGGGGCTTAAGTACCAAATACTATGGAGTCCTGAGTCTGGCAACCGTGTCTCATTTCTTTGCTCTTAGGTGAATTTAGCAGTTCAGGAGGGGCAGGTACAAACCTTTGACAGTTAACAAGTTGACATTTAAGCTTATGCAGCTCTCACTTGGCTTTCCTGCAGCAATGAATTTTCCAGCACCAGATTATCATTTCCTCACCCCACCTGACTCCCTCCTTTCAAACCTTCCATGTTACAGGCTGCTGCCCTCTGTGTAAAAGCTCAGGGCTCAGCTTCCTGTCACGGGGGACAGCGAGGGTGAGCCCAGAGAGGTGAAAACACAAGGCCCATCAACAGAGCAAGCAAAGGTCAGCCCCAGAGCCCCGTGGCTGCCTGGAGTCCCAAAACACCCTCGACAACTTCCAACATGGTCTTGAGAGTGGGCCTCAGGCTCCTAGCCCTGGACGGCAGGTCCCACCTCCCCTGTCTCACCTAAATACTCAAGAAGCCAGCAGAGGCCTTGAGCTAAGGAGAATTCTAGCAAGGCCAACCAAGGGCAGGAGTCTGTTCCTGAAGAACGGTTACAGTTGGAGGAAGATTCTGAGAGCAGGTTAAGTGAAAAGATGCTATGAGGTTCCAATTTGGAGTTTAAAATGTGAATGTGTGTGATGGGTGAGATGTGAGTGGTGAAGGAGAGCAAGAGAGAGAAGGAGCCACATGGGTGAGTGTGAGGGTGGGAGGGGCCGGCCCGGCACACAAGAAGTGCACAGATACGAGAACATGGAAGGGAGCATTCGTGGGTGTGAGGGGGGACTGCAGACCATGTGGCGTGAGTGTGCGCCTGAGTGTACGAGCAGACAAGTGGCTTTGCACGCGTGTGAGTGTGACTGTGAGACAGCACCTGCGGGAAGGTACAACAAGTGACCGGGAAGGGGGGGCGGTTCATGGGTGGAAAGGAAAAAGGTGCTGAAATGTCACTTATATCTGGCTAGTGGGAATATAGGACCATTTTAAAGTTCAATATTTTTCCTGAATTTTTATAATCCTCTATAACTGTGGGTATTACTTCTCCAGTAATACAGACATAGATAAGGCAATTTCATGGCTTCATTTCAGTCTCCCCTACAGCCAGCCGCCCCCTGCACTGTCTTCTCCACCATGCTGGGACGGCCCAAGATGCTTTGCACACAGTCATCTTACTTCTGTCCTGAGTGGACTGTGCCCTCTGTCCCTCCACCCAGCTTTGAGCGGCAACTAACATCAACCCAGGAGCCGGAGTGCAGAATCAGGCCCAGCCCTACAGCCTAGGGTCACCAGATTCTTTGAGACAGGCATGGTCCCACATAAATTCACATGACATGAATGGAATAAAATGTATGATGTTATCTGAACAATGGTATCTAAATGACCAGACATGTTTTCACCAAACTGAGAGCCTCTATTGAGATGGTCTGTCTTCAAACACAGGCTGTGTGGCACTTTGAAGGCCTCTCGAGGGCCCTCAGAGCAGCTGAAATGGAAGTCAACCAGAGGAGACAAATGTAATGAATTCAGATGCAGGATGAAGAAAACCAACCAGGATTTCAGATAATGAGCCCTTCTGATCTGTCATTCTTCTACCCCAAACCCTGCAGGTCTCAAGGCCCTTCCTGGCTTGCAACTTCTCTTACCTTGACCTCTCTGTGCCCACCTCCTATTTCCTCCTTGCTTCACTGACCTCCCTGCTGTCACTCCAAAACACCAGGCATGGGCTCACCTCAGGGCCTTGGCACAGGCTACTGCCTCCACCTGGAAGGCCCTTCCAGTTTTGCTCTTTCACCTGCTTTAAGTCCCTACTCAAAAGCCACCTCCTCATGGGACCTCTGCCAGCCACCACCCTCTGCACTTTCCAGAACCATCTAACAGAGGTCATGACTTCCTTCCTTATTGAACCATTCACTCTCTGTCTTCCCCACCAGCTGAAGGTAAGCTTCACAAGTGCCAGGATCTTATCTTTGCCGTTTATTGATACAACCCAAGCACCTAGAAGAATGGTAGCCCTTAGTAGGTGCTCTTGAATGTTGAATGGAAAAAGCTATTGTGTGCAAAACCTGTATGGATTTGCATGTCAGTTCAATTCTTCCTCAGGGTCTCCAGGGTTATAGCACTAGGCATGGATGGATGGATGAATGGACTGATGGACAGACAGATGGACTGACAAACTAATGGTTAATCATTGTGTCAAGAGCTGGGGAATAAATTCTATGATTCTCACTTTTCCACAGAAAGTTTTGTCTAAATGGAAGGTCTAAATGTATGGTAATTGCCTAAACATTTTATCTAAAATGGTATGTGAGAAAGGTGGGCACAGATAACGTTTTAGAATAAACAAACTCAACACATCACAAACCCATCGGGTCTCTGAGACAACAGTGAGTTGGGAAGCATGTTGACGTACCACCGTCTCCTCTAGCCCCTTGAGGTCCTCTCTGGCTTGTTCCCTTTTATCATTGAGCAATCTAAAAAAAAAAAAAGAAAAAAGAAATCACGAAACACCAAAAAGGCATCAGAGATTTCCATAGATACCATTTGCACCTACAATTCAAACAACAAAACAAACCAACTCACACAAATAGCCTTGGCCCGACCTAACCATAATGGCTAGGAATCTGAATCACAGAAGCAGACTCACCGAGACCCCACAGGGAGGAGAGAAAGCTGAGGAAATATTTGAAACACACTCACAAGAGCTTTTCCAGCTTCATTTCCCGCTCCTGGTCCTCTACCTTCAGCTTGTTATAATCAGAACTCAGCTTCTCCTGTTCCAGTTGCAGCTTCTGATTCAAACTGAAATTGAGAGGAAAAAGCAATACATTCCACATTAGTCTGAAATTCTGAGTCACCCAGCCGAAGACATGGTTCTGTTCCAACCCCATTAGTTCTGTGCAATAAAGGCGGCAATTCTAGAGGATTTTGAGGGATCAGAGAACAACCTCACAGCTTCCTCCCTGCCGAAGTGAAAACTAATTTCTGGGAACATCTCAGAGGCATGAAACATAAGGCTTTGAGAATATATTTATAGTTGGCTTGTGCAAGAGCTTTGGGGGGAAAATAATGAGATAGGAAAAGGGCTGATATTTTAAAAACAGAGAAAAGAGAGCACAGTCAGAAGAATTCTGCTTTGTCTGCCCTACAGACGGCACGTACCCACACTCAGGAAACCTTATTTGGCCAGTTCAACCTTCCCTTCCTCTCTAGTCCGACGATCTGAGAACATTTTCTAAGTCCAAATTCCTGGCTGACACAGGGACAGTTCCACTGTGTGAAGTCTGCAAGGAGCAGGTACAGAGAGAGGAAATACAAAGCAAGGCCAGGGTCTGCTGCAAAAGGGAAACCTGCCATCTGGTTGGGGGCATTTGGTCTACATACGCATGCTGTATTTATAAAACCTTTTGTATGGCCCTGCCTGGGCAGCTGTGAAGGAACAGATTCTGCACTATCTGAAGGAAAGTTCAGAGTCTGCTTGAAAGGCACAGACCAACAAAACTTCTACACCTACTGACTAACTCATTTACCAACCCTCCCACTTCCCTCATTCCTTTCCTCCCTCCTTTCCCCTTCCAGTTGAACACGTCGAGGGTGATTAATCAGAATAAAGAACACAGGACACGCTTGAAGGGGAAAGAACAACCTGAATAATAGCGTGGGGATGGTTCAAAACGAGGAGAGGAAAGATGACACGAAGCGCTTGCCTTAGGTAGACAGTGTGCACAGAGCCCGGGATCACACCACTTACACTTTGCTTCATTACCATTCTCCTCTTTTAAAATGCAAATGTGCTGTGCGAGCAGCTTGCACACACTGAGAGCGATGTGGATCAGTAGTCTGGAGAATTAAACTCTAACTCCAGTTTGATTCCTACTTAGCAGTGTGACCCTAAGTAACTCATTTAACCTTGATTCCCACATAGAAACCTGGCTCTTCATCTACAGAAAGTGGGCGTGGGAGAAGCCTACAAGAGTCTACATCTTGGGGGCAGGGGGCAGAGGAGGTGTTAGTGAAAGAAAATGTATTTCCTTTTTTTTTTAAGTTTTTTTTTTTTTTAAGTTTTTTACATTTATTTATTTTTGAGAGACAGAGTGAGACAGAGCGTGAGCAGGGGAGGAGCAGAGAGAGAGAGAGAGAGACAGAGAATCTGAAGCAGGCTCCAGGCTCTGAGCTGTCAGCACAGAGCCCGACATGGGGCTCGAACCCACAAACCATGAGATCGTGACCTGAGCCAAAGTCAGACACTCAACCGACTGAGCCACCCAGGCGCCCCAAGGAAATATATTTCAACATAACTGGTTTTCTTTGTTTTCCTTCCTCTTTTATTTGGGGCATTTAAAAAGATTACCCTAGAGGCACCTGGGTGGTTCAGTTGGTCAGACATCCAACTCTTGATTACGGCTCAGGTCATGATCTCGAGGTCGTGAGATTGAGCCTGGCATCGGGTTCTATACTGAGTATGGAGCCTGCTTGGGATTTTCTCTCTCTCCCTTTCTCTCTGTCCGTCCCTCATTTGTGTGCTTGCTCTCTCGCTCTCACTCAACATAAACATTAAAAAATAAATAAATAAATAAAAATATCATTCTGCCAAGAGGTTCAAAGATTGCCAAGGGACTCGCTGTGCAAAAACGTGAAGACCCCACAAGGAGAGGATCCTGAGGGCACTTTCCAGCTTGGTGACTTGTTTTGACAATAAGGCAGGAAGGGAAGAGGGGAGGAGGGGAGAGATCATGGAGCAGGGGTCCTTCAGTGGCCATGACAGCACAGGAGAATGGCCCAGGGAGGGGGGTGGTAACCACAGGTGAGCTGCAATGAAGCCACCCTGGCAAACGGTCCCCGAGCACAGATACAGGCCCCTACAAAGTGTGCACATGTGTCCAGGTGGTGCAGAGTTGTGCAGGGTGCATTTACGAGTTCGGGTAAGGAGGCGGCAGGAGCTATCTTCTCTGCGGTACTCATTAACCTATAAGAACCCCTGAGTCAGGACCACCTGAGGGTTTTTTTAATGTATGTTTTTCATACAGACAGTGTCTCCGCCCAGGAGGGCACGTGTGTACCCAGCTGAGGCCCCAACACGACCCCAGCTCCTCGGGGATGAGGAAGGAAGGTGCGCCCGCCTGCCCCACCAGATCCCCCCGAGGCTCAGCTCCAGGTGGGAAAACAGACGTCAGAAGCCACGAGTGTTACCCACTGTGGCACAGGGCAGAGCACAAGGCCCACGGGGCGAGGAGAGGAGACCTCAGCTCAAAGCCGCATCCTTCCGGGCTGGCCGAAGACGCCATGGCCACCCCCATATCCCAAGAGCCCCCGGGCCGACTCACTCCCGAATCTCGTCGATGATTTTCTGCTTCTCCTCGATTTCATCCCGAAGTCTGGACAGCTGCTTCTGGTGAGCTTCCCGGTGGCTCTCCATCTGCTGCTCCAGTGCCTTCTGCGAGCCAGGCCACGAGAAATGTGTCATCCACTCGTTGGCTCACAGCCCACACTCTGACAGGCCCTGGATCGTTTCTGCCTCCTACCCTACATCCCTCGGCCGTCAAATCCCCAAACTGGGGCCCTCAGAACCCGCCTTGTTCTACTGGCACAACAAAGCCCAAAGATCTATTACAAAACATAGTGGGCCTGGGAGCAAATCAGCCCATTGATTAAATAAAAGGCTTTCCCATGACCTTCGGCAGCTCACCGGCGCTACATGGCTTCGCTGGCCAGGTCAGTCGGAGGGCACAGACCTCTGACCACTCAGGTGCCTCGGACAAGCCATGTAACCTGTGTGAGCCACACTTCCTCACCTGTAAAATTTAGGTAATTGCCCCAGCCCTCCCCACTGCACAGATTTATGGTGATGTTCAAAGGAGAGCTCTTCACAAAGCCCTGTGAAGCCAGGGGCGGGGCCCGTCACGGTGAGGCCGGAGGATCATGCCACGGGCACTGTTTTAACTATGGGCTTACACCCATAGGGACTAGTAGTCTGAAGCACAATTCTACATTTTCTCATATCTCCTTTTATTCACCTAAAAATCTTATTTCCCCATCATTTTTCCTACATTTTCCTTCACTACTTTACATGTGACCAAAAATAAAGATGGAAATTCAAATTTGGAGTGCTTCTTTTAAAGAGTCAAGGTGGGGAGCACTTGGGTAGCTCAGTGGGTTGAGCATCGGACTCCGGCTCAGGTCATGATCTCACAGTTCATGAGTTCGAACCCCAGTTCGGACTCACTGCTGTCAGCACAGAGCCTGCTTCGGATCCTCTGTCCCCTCTCTCTCTGTCTCTCTGACCCTCCCCTACTTGCGCTCTCCCAAAAATAAAACATATTTTTTTTAAATAAGCAAATAAAAAGGTCAAGAGGAGACATGTTTTCTTTCAAGCACTTCCTCAGAAGTTAACCTCAACAGTGTGGCCCATGCAATGACTGGGGGGTTCTGCTCTCTCCTCCCCAGGAATGGGGAAGAAACGTACCAAGGCAGCATGGCTATTACTACAGACATCGGGGGTTTCTGGGCTTCTCTATCTCCATCTCGGTCCTGCGCCAGTCCTCACTGTGAGAACGGCCCCGACTGCCCAGCATCGGCCGCCCAGCCCCCTCCTGCGCTGCCGCACGCATCTCTGAATGAGAGATTTCCCTAGAACAAGAGAGTGCGGTCCGAATGCGTGTTGGACTGCGTGGAAGGGGCGGCACACACACCTTCATTTCCTCGGCGTCCTGCAGTCGAGTCAGGTGTTCCTTTTCCTTATCCTGGAAGCTGACTTCATGCATTTTTTCTGTTGTGAATTTTAAACAATGATTTGAGATTTAACTGGCAGAACTCACATCCAAAAGTAAAAAAAAAAAATTTTTTTTAAGAAAAAAGACAAAAAAAAAGAAGGGCCATAGAGTGAAACGTGAGCTTACATCACCAACTACAACCCATGATATGTATCTGAGACTGGGAGGAGGGCTTCTGGCTTAGGAGGGCTCCAGAGGGAGGGGACTGTTGGGGACAGGTGTTAGCTTGGAGTGGGCCACTCTCAGTCAGAACCGACCTGGCTGGTTACGACCTCACACCTCGGATGACCGACCGGTCCCCACCTGGCCCTCAGTGAGCAAGCCCCGAGGCAGTGTACATTAACCTGCTTTGTAGATTACAAAGCACTGTGGGAATGTCAGTGGCATTTGGATTCATGCCACTGTTAGAGTTCCAGAAAGAGCTCATTTACCTCCCATGGGTAAGCTGTTTATTCTCTAAGAATCTAAAGCAGGGAAACATAATCTAAGGATAAGAATGCAGAAAATAGAAATATAAAATAACACTCTCCAGATTAAACAGGAAGGCCCCATATTGGGGGCAGGGCTGCTGTGTGCACACCTCGGGTGGGAGCCGGTCCCAGCCTGTTCTCGGTCAGGGGCACTCCCTGAGCACACCACGGCAGGCTGAGGCGGGGATGGTGGGCAGGGCTAGAAGGTTTAAAACAGTGACATTCCAGTCATTATGACTTCTATCTAGTCTGCTCCGCTTTATTTCAGATCTTCTCACCTCAGTTTATTTCTACTCAGTGGCTCCACTGCAGAAGCCCTTTACAGGAGACAAAAGTTCTTTCCTGTATAAAGTCTTAGGGAGAGCACTCTGTCTCTAACATTCATCCATTATCACATAAAGAAAACATTACAAGGTCATAGCGGGGGTGAGGATGTTCTCGATCTTTTTAAATTTCCCTTGGCATTTGAAACAAAATGTATTTACTGAGCAAATAAGTATATGAACAGTAAGGGAAATAAAAGCAGGGTAGCATCATCACCAATCCTATTGCCCTATCAAAACCATTCTCCTTTCAAATATTAATCTGCAGGCCTTGGAACACAGGCATCCATTGATTCCTAAGTGCTAGAACCACAGTGAAGATAAGATTGCATATTATGATCTTTATTTAATTTAAGGATGCATCGTAAGCATGGCTATACAACCTCCACATACTTCACCTCCAGTACGTGTTCCGTTAAACAACATACCATAGCTCATTCAACTGTTGGGCATTTAGATGGCTTCCTTTTCTTTCCCCCCACTAACACAAGGAATTCTGCAACAAATATTTGAGATTTGAGGATCAAAAGGTGTGAAAAATGTTACAATTATTAATATTTATTCTCAAAATGCTTTCCTAAAAGGACTCTAACAATTCTCATTGCAACTCAGAGTAGGTGTGTTCCATTTCACCGCAATGCATACATTCTTAATCTGGTTCCAGCTCTGCATTTCTAGTTACCTCTCTTCAATGTCTTCTATTTATTCATATCGTTTGAGTGCTTCCTATGTGTCAGGCACTTCCCTAAGCAAAGGGTATCAGGAGGCTGCCTGGCAAAGGAAAGAGCTTGTTCATAGGATGGAGGGTGCAGGTAGCCATTGGTGGAAATTCAGACTTTATATTAAGAGCAGTGGGACACCCTGGAAGGGGCATCGGCATAGGGCTGGGCAAAAGATAGACTGTGATTTTAGAATAGTCCCTTGGGATGCAGCACAGTGGCTGCCAGGAGCAGATGGGGTGGGACCCTCCATAGACAGATGTAGCCACGACTCTCAATTAGGATTAAGGATGGCGAAAATGAAGGCTGAGATGAGCAGAAGCAGAGAAGCACCTGGCAGGTCACATGGACAGGCCATGGTGACAGGCTGGAGGCAGGGAGTGGAGAAGAGAGAGGATTCTGACTCGGGAAGTAGGGTGGACCAAGGGAAAAAGGGAAGAGGAGCAGTCTTCTAGATGTAGGGTGGGAGCAGTCTTCTAGATGTTTCTTTTTCTTCTTCTTCTGTTTTTTTTTTTACTGCTCCCACCCTACAATTATTCCATTGTTTTCAGTAGATCTAGAAATGCTATAATTGAGCAAAACTAAACATCATGAGTTCAGCCAACCAGAGAGTATCTGATGTAGGCCAAGAGCTCAACACCTGCAAAGTAGTCAATTGTTTACCTTGGGCTCGGAGTTTGGCGAGCTCTTCACTAAGTGAATCTTGTGACTCTTCCAGCTGCCTCCTCTTCTGTTCCATGTTCTGCATGTAGTCTGTCAGGGATTTGATCTTGGCTTCATGCTTTAAATAAGCAAATAGATATAAAGGAGGCATGAGTGACCATAACTGCCATCCTGACTAGCCTTGGACTGTCCGATGGGACAATGCAATGGAAGAGGAGTTCTTAGGTCCCTTTTTGGAGTACCAACCCCCAAATGATGCATATTCTGTCCTCTGCTTGGGATTCGGCATCACAGACTAACATAGTCCTCTGTTTCTTCCTTGTGCTTCTCTGCCTCATTCCTCACAGACCCCTCTGATGGCCATGCCCCTCCTCACCATCCATTTAAGCGAGATGCCAATACCCAACCTGGTTTTTTTCTCCTCGTAGGAAACAGAGTGTGCTGGAGAGAAAGGACTGGGAAAACGTCTAGGGCAAAGGGCTTCATGCTTTGAACCAGCACCTCTGGATTCTGTCTTTGGAACTCAAACATTGTGTCTTTTCTTTTTCTGTCTCTTAAGCACACCAACTCCTCTGTCTCAGGGACCTTGCATTTTACATTTTCCTTCCCCGAGGAAGCGCTCTCCCCCTACCCTCCCAGAGTCCTTATCACTCAGGTCTCAACACTGTCTTACAGCACCCAACTTCTACATGACTCATCTATTTCTTTTTACTTGTTAGCTCTGTGAGGGTATGGAGCAGATGCTTAATAAATATTAGTGGGACCAATGAATGAACGGGAGCTCGTCGACTGAATAAAGACAGTAGGCCCTTCTAAGCAGATGGAAATAGGTAGATGCCCCCTCCCTCAAGATGTACAGTGTTCACATTAAGGGAGGAAAGCCCTGGAGAGTGAGCTCTAATCTAATGAAGTAACGTCTGGGAAATGGGGCTTAGGTGCAGCAATCATGTTATCGGCGTAGCTTTTGGTGAAAAGGATAAGTGTCAATGAAGAAAATAATAGCGTTTTAGCAGGAAATATTTTGTCGGATTCCTTAGATCATGTCAGAAAATAAAGAGCCAAGGTCTTACTTGTGAACCCCAGGAAATAATGATTGAATATTTGGCTTTGTGTAAATTGTGAGAGACTAGAAGCAGCACCCAACAGAAAGCTGCATCTGTTGCTAATGTAGAAAGCACTGATGCAGGTGTCCTCTAACACCAAAACGCTCAAATATTCCAGACTCTGAGCTCATATGCCCAAAGTCAATGTCCGACTCCAAGACCTGGGCAACTGGGGCCTCAGTCCTGGGGCCCACACTTCAGAGCACCCCATTTGGGCTGCCCTCTGGCTACACTCACTGTACTGAGCCAAGAGTCCGTATGCTAAGGGGGCGTGCCATGTGGAACCCACATGTCCTTCCAGACCACACTCTGGGTCGTGGAAACCCAGAAACTCCCCACTCCAGGGGCCCTAAAGGCCATTCCCAGGGCTCGCACTGCAGCTTCTGTCATCAGTCTACACACATTAGAGTTGACAGTGACACAGTTCCATCAGTTCACAGACAGTGCAGAAAGGACTTAGATGCAGAGGCTGGTGTGTCCAGATGAAAAAAGGAGACAGCAGGCTGCAGACCGAGGCACCTCTATTTGCATTCTTGCCTTGGTCTACAAATGCAGGGGGGTGAGGCGGGGGGGACTATCCAAAATCGCATGTTATCAGCCTAACAGGTGACCTGGACAACAGACTTGAGGTGTATGTACTGTGCCCTAATGTTCATTATTTTCACAATCATAAAAATGTCAAATAAAGCAAATCCAGCAACATTTCACCCATAAACCACTCTTATCAACTATTCCTGATCTTAACTGTATGAATGCATATTGTATAAAGTTGCAAGGCACAGCATAAATATAACTCTGCATTTTCATTTTCACTTACCTTTATATAATTAAACTTTTCAAATAGCTAGATTTCATAAATTCTTTGTAAGAGCTGCACCGCGCTCTCCCATGCAACTTTATGTTATTAGCCTATCAATAGATACTTGGGCATTTTATTTTATTATAATGAAAGCAATATTGCACCTAACATCTTCCATATAGGCTTTTCATATTTTAATCAGGAAATGATAACATGTAAAATAAAATTTTTGCATTTTCATTACCAATGAAAATACCATTAAGTGAAATTACTGGACCAGAGTACTTACATTTTTATGGTTTTTGATTCCCAAGGTGCTTTCCAAAAGGACTGGCCAAATTATACGTTTCTCAGCACTGTATATAAATTTTGCTATCACACAGGACCACTAAATAATCTTTTCAATACATTTTTGCTTATTACGTTAGTTATAACATGGAAACTTGATGCGTTAATTTGCATCTCTTAGATTACTACGGCGGGCGGCAAGGAGGCTGGAGTTGGTTCTGTGATTACATATTACTGTGTTTACAAGCAGACCAGAATGAAGTATGCTCTGGTCTGTCTCTCAGTATCGTCTGATGCACCATTCCATGCTGGTATCAGTTTCCTGCAAATGATTTCAGCTGTTTTAATGCCTGGTGAGCTGCTCTCTCTGAGCCAGTCAACAGAAGCCTCAAACCCCAAACACCCAGCTCAGATATCAGTGGCAGACCAGAAACTAGACTGCTGTTTTCCGAAACCACCTCACTGAAATGAAAATGCCATTCCAGTGGGAAGAAGAACAGTCTAACTCACAGGGCAGAGGAAACATGCCCTGGGGCTTGAAAATCCCTTCAAGCCTTTGCCTTCACACTAGCTTTGGTTTGAGTCCCAGATCTGCCTTTCACTGGCTGTATGAGTTTGGGCAGAATATATTTGATCTTTCTGAGTCTCACTTTCCTTATCTGAAAAACAGGAATAATAAAAAAACCTGCCTACCAGGATGTTTTTTAAAGACCAAGTGAGATAATGCATGTAAAGTGCTTAGTGCAGTGTAGGGAGCATCGTAAACACTCAATAAAATGTTACCTGCCACTATTATTAATAATAGCGGTAGCAGCAACAGTTTCTGTTTTCACATATTCAGTTGGCCCTGTGGTAGAGATTTAAAGATGAAGGAATGTCGCCTTAGGTTATGGGAGATTTAGATTCTACCCGATCTCATCCATTCATTATAGATTTCTACCTACCTACCTACCTATGGATCCATACATAGCTAGAGATGTGAAGACACATCCTTTGGGGCCTGAAGGTAATTCGTGTAATTCCCACAACAAAATCTAGCCTTAAGAATGAACGTGGGCTGTCATTACCCGGGAGGCCATGGACAAGTCTTATGTAAAGCAAAGTGCATCAACTATTCCTATCGTGTACCATCAGTCCCAGTGAGAGCACAGAGGAAACAGATTTCAAGAGGTCAAGGGAGTGACATAAGGAGAAGGGGGGTGACCCACCTGGGAGATGAGCAGCTGGCAGGCTGCCAGCTCCCGCTCGCTGGCATTCATCTTCCTGTTGGAGTCCATCTGGGCGCTCTCGAGCTGTTTGCTGCGGTTCACCAGGGATTTGACCTCCGACTTCATCTTGCTGATATACAGGCGGGCCATGGTGAATTCCTCCTCAATGACTCCGTTCACATCTGCCAACTGAGCACAGGAAGGAATACGCTCAACTACTGCCTATAATTTCCAGAGGTTCGTGGGGCCCCTAAAATCTGTCCATGGATCCTCAAGATGTCTATGGATTTCTAACTAGGTATCCCTAATTATAGGACTGCCAGCTGAAAATATCACTAAAAATTACTATATGTTCATTGTGTGTATGTGTGTGTGTGTGTGTGTGTCCCAAGTTTTCTGACACCTTGGGGAGGACTGACTTAAAAACCTCTACTAAATATAATCCTTAATCAATCAATCCTTAATCAAAAAATTAAATTACATTTAAGTTTTAACATGAAAGACATGATATCTGAGGAAAAAGACACTGCAAATTTAAAGAGATAACTTTGATGAGGTATTCCATTCAATGTCTTATACCTTATATTTCTAGAATAGCTACAAGTCCCAGTGTTCTTAAAGGGGACTCTGAGCCCCTATAAGAACTCAAATCAAAATTTCAATTATGTTCTCTGTGGTCTGCTATTCAGACAGAGAAGTAGAATAATGTCATGAATATGCTTCTATAAGCAAGGGTTGAAATAAAAAGATTTTCTATACAGTCTTCAATTAAACACACAAAAAAAGTCTAATGAATAAGAAGGTGTCATTATGAAATGAAGGTTTTCCTACATGACTTCATTTACTACCAATCAACATTTCCATCTCTGTGTCTGCTCCTTCTAAGGAGACAGGAATCTAGTTTATATTATTTAAAATTACTTGAGAGTTTAACAGTGTGAATCCACCTTTAGAAAGATAGATTCTGACAGCCAGCATTCCTGCATGATCTCATATTTGGTGTCTGAGTTTCAGAGCTCAACTGAAAACAAAAACTGAAGGAAGGTACTTGGGATTGAAACTCATTGGCAGAGATGCAAACATGCTCTTGAAGGACAATTGACCAAATGAGCAAAGTAACTGTGTGCATATTTTGTTTAACCACCAGAGGGCATCCTAGCACCTCAGGAGAAAACAAGAGCGCTGTCCAGTACCCAGCCCACAAAGAGAGGCTTCAATTGGTTCTAAAGACAATGATTCCAACTATGGTTTTAATGTTCCATAGTACATTATACACAGTATAATTATACACAGTACACAGTACATTATAATTGCCTACTTTTGTCAGTATTGCTGTCATTGACTCATCCTATGATGATTTTTCAGTAAAAATTTAAGAGCTAGAAATATGGACTCGTGTATCAGTCCTGAAAATTGGTAGCAGAGAGGAAGCAGACTAAACAGCTCTAAGTGCCTGTAACCTGGTGCCAACCTTCCCCCAGGAATTCCACAACAGTATTTGTTAAATGACTCCAGTGCCAATCAACACAAAGCAGAATCTGTGTTAACAGAAAGAGAATCTATAATCTTGTCTACCATCTTATTGGTTCTTGGTAAGCCAATTATAATCTCAACTGCCAATAATGATTTGCCTACCAACACCATTCCTCATCACATTACTTTCTAGAACTCAATAGCATGGAGGGAGCGGGCGAGAAACACCCCCAATCTCTCAGTGCAGTTTTGTTCTGCCTTTGTGATGGGTCCAACGTGGAGCAGACATGTTGTTCTTTAGCCTCACCAGGTATGTCCTGTATGTTGCCCAGCTTCTGCAGAAAGGTAAGCGAACATCTATCTCTTTCGTGTGGAATTCACAACCTACCCCAGCTCATCGGAAAACACTGAAGCAACAGGCATGGCATTTGGGGAAGGGAACAAACACTTCCTCCTCTCCAGCTCTGTCTGTAGACGAGAACACTTTGTGCACTCTATGTCCAGACAGCATATGCATTGGGAAAGAGTGAAAGAGTATATACAATAATAGGCTTCCTCCAAAATGATAGCTGGATGCTTCTTCCCCCCAAACCAGAACCATAATTTCTGAAGCCTACTCTTGTCCTAGGAGGTCTAAAAGAAGATTTTGAGTCTGATGGGGAAAAAAAATACTCCAAACAAATGGTTTTACGGTAAGGTTGTTTTTTTGTTGTTGTTTTTGTTTGGTTTGGTTTGGTTAGTTTGGTTGGTTTGGTTTTAACCACTTAAGAGTTCATCTATTCAGTCATGTAAATTTAAAGTTTTCAGTAATCCCAGTACACTGTTATTTCAAAAAGGAGAATCAAGAGTTTGCTGCTAACTCTTGTTGTGTTATTTATAACTCTCCCCTGGGTTTGGCAATGACTCCAACAGTACACACTAAACTGCGTGATCCAACAGAGATGACTAATCCAGAAGAAAAGACTGCCGTCACACGGGCGTGCAGATGCTGCCTGCCCCGCCTATTAGAAGTCACCTCCATACCCAGCACTCCAGGCCTCTAGAGCATGGTGTGACTAAGCAACGTGCCATCTCAAGGCCAAGTAAAAGATAGGTGAGGTGACTGTTCACATTCTAACACCTAAGAATCAGAATGGGACTAGAAGAAGTCCTTTTTTTTTCTTTTTCTTTTTCTTTAATGCCCAGAAATGTCCGGTTTCTTTGTTAGTGCAGTACACAGCTAAGGCATGAAGTGGTTGCTTCCAAGAGCTTGAAGGACAGGAGGGGACTGGAGACGCAAGACTTCCTGGGGGACACCTTTTTGGCTGGGGGCTGGGACCCAGAAACCCGACGCCCTGCAGACCCATGGCTGAGTTGAAGAGGCTGATGGGGGAGTGGCGCTGATGGGAGGGCTGATTTCAGGCCCAGGATCTGGAGCAGCTTATCTGCATCTCTGGCCCAGCCATAGCAGGGTCCCTGATGCTTAAAATTCCTCACCTCCACCTCCCCAGACCCAACATAGAAAGAAAAGTTGGCAGCTAATCCAATCCCTTTCATTTAATCTGCCTCAACTTTCTATTCGGTTTGTGGTTAGACTTCTGGAAATCTTTGTTTTAAAGAAAGCCTGGTGACACAGGAACAAGACAAGAAGAGGAAGCTCACTAATAAACCCAGGTAAAGTCAACTCTAGGCTCATGTCATCATACGTATTGCCTGAACCCTGAAAATGTCTGAAGTATTGCCTGAACCCTGAAAATGTCTGAAGACATGATTAAGCTGGATAAATGAGGGTTCTTC
Organism: Cryptoprocta ferox; assembly: GCA_028646485.1. NCBI lineage: Eukaryota > Metazoa > Chordata > Mammalia > Carnivora > Eupleridae > Cryptoprocta > Cryptoprocta ferox. Next base: position 29,531,960 of record CM053578.1, on the reverse strand, counting down.
TATTTCCCTGCTGTCTGAGACTGCTGTATGCTTGAAGCGAGGACATCTTTTCCCCTTATCCCAGGGTACGACCAAAAGGGACCATGTGGGAACTTGTTTTGTTTTAGGAACAAAAACAAGATCACTGACAAAGATTTCCCTGATCTGATCATTGTCTTAGATAAAAGAGTTACTTCAACTGAATACTCATAACCAATACTCTATACCCAAAATGTAGATTTAAGAAATCTATGTATAACTCATCAAGTTTCTGAGCTGACAACCTTCAAGATGTGGGCTCATCTTGTCAGTTTATAAACCAGGAAGATGGAGCCCCAACAAGTGAAGTGAATTGCTCCAGGTCACATAACTCCTCCCCTTCTGCTCTCATTGCCCTAATGACTAAATCGTAACTATAAGAAAAAAAACTCATAATGACTAAGAATATGATGCTCTCTGAAAGTTATCAATGAAAATAACTAGTTATCAATGAAATTAACTAAGGCATCCAATGTCTGGGATCCAAAAATATCTAGAAAACATCCAGTTGAGTATTTAAAAATAATCTCAATCATACTTCAGATTCTCAAAGGTAAGGACTCTTTTTTTAATGCCGAAGCACCCAGACAGTCCTTGATTTCATTAGCATTTCTCATTAGATCTATTTTAGAACTTGGCATAAAAATATCTTCCTTTATCGTTATCAGCATCAGGCGCCACCTTCTCATAAATCAACTCCACCTTCATATTGCAAGGGCCATTTAATCACCCAAATCTCCGAAGTTTATAGCTCAACACCAAAGCAAGCATGCTTCTAAAAATTAAATCCCCATGTATAAAATCACCAAACTGGAGCTTAATAGGGTTAATCTTATAGTATCTGAGAATTCTGTGCTAAAATTAGATTCATTCGCAAAGATTCATGAAATATTCAGTTACAAAAGAGGTTCTGTGAAAGAATGATTAGGTTTACAAGAGGTCGTATACTCTAAGCCTAGATCTGTTATGCCATCTAAGAAGGGATTTCTATGTTCCCCAGAAATATCTATAAACAGAAAGAATCTGGGCAGCCTTTTCTAGTATTTAACAAGCCCAACTCAAAACCCGAGTGTGCCCATAAAGGCTGATGTAGAATTCAGTCTTTTAAAGGGCTAACCTCAAAGAATTTGATTTTAGGGCCTTGTGACGTAGATGTTAAACAATGTAATGCCACTCCCTGGCTGGCCAAAATCCACCACAGCTGTCAATGGCTACTCTGTACAAGGTGCTGTATTATTCTCATAAAGCTACAGTAATCAAAACAGTATGGTTTTAGCATAATGATTAGATCAATAAAACAGACTAGAGACCAGCAACAGTCCCACACACTTTTGGGGGTGATGGACATGCTCGTTACCTTACTTGGTAATGCTTTCACGAGTGTATAATATGTCAAAACTTTTCAGACTATACACTTTAAATATGTGCAGCTTAAGGTGTGTCAATTACACCTCTTTAACAACGCCATTTTTTTTCTTATCTCTATCTCCCTATACTGCGGCAATTGTTAACCATTCTTGGCTGATAACATTACGTATGCTCTCTTGTCCTCTATTCCTGGCTCATGGACAACTTCATACCCCTCCCATTCTGCCCGCCTCCCCTACTCCTTGCTGTCAGTGGCACCAATGTGCACAGCTCCAGGGGATTTATCATGGTTGGTTGAAGCCAATTATAGCAATACTATTTCTCTGCTTTGCCAGCCTTCCTTGCAACTTGGGGTGACCATGTAACCCAATTCTGGCTAGTAAGGTATAAGGGGACATCTATCGGGGACTTCTAGGATATAGTTCCCTCCTGGATGAAGTTGGCTACCTTTTCAACTCATCCTGCCTTGGATGTGGTTGTGTGAAGATGCGATGCTCGGGGCCATAGCCACTATCTTGCTATCATGAGACAAAGTCTAAGAATGTAAAAAGGTAACAAGCTAACAAAAGCAGAAAGGAAACAAAGAAAAGACCTGACTCCTTGACATCATTGGGACACTGGACCAAAATCTGCTTCTGAAACGTTAATAAGGTTAGAATGACCTGGAAAATCTTGTTAAAATGCAGATTCTAATTTCAGTAGGTCTGCAGTGGGCCCGAGAGTCTATAGTTCCAACAAACTCCCAGGTGATGCCGATCACAACCTGAATAGCAAATTCTAGACTTCTCATATTGTGAATAATTAAATATGGATTTATTTTTTAAGCCACTGTTAGAATCCTATTACTTTCAGCTGAAAGCTTTCCTAATTCACACTGATTGGCTGGGGAATTTTCATTCTGCTGGGTTCTCACGGAAAAACAGAAACGCAGTTCTGAGTCTAGAAGTGTTGTTTAACCTATCCAATTCCAAACTTCTGTGACGTTGGCATATACAAGTTTGAGAAATAACAGTTTGCATAAGGCCAACCCAAAATTTGAAGACACGTCCTATATTTGAAAGGTAATTTTTTTTCTTCTTTTCTAAACCCAATCATTCACTTAGTCATTCATTCAGCCCTTGGTTCATTCGTTCAAATATTACCAATTTAATATTGGTGAGAGGTGCATAGCACTGTGCTGAGCATTAGATAGTTAGGAGAATAAAACACAGACCCTGCTTGCTTAGGATCACACCATTATAAGAACGGATGGGGGCGGGGCTAAAGAAGGGCTGGCTTACAGTCTTCACATCATTGGTGCCGATAATTCCACCTATCTCCCCCAGGTCCTTCAACAGCAAATTCAGGATCTCAGTAGCCCTCTTCTTCTGGTGGTTGCTGAGCTCTTGTAGCTGGCTCAGCTCTCTCTGTGTGGTTGTCAATGTTGTCTGAAAAACACATATTAACAGCAAATTAAAAGAGCTGCCCATCAATTCATACCCACAGCACTGCAAAGAATGACAACATAATGCAGGACGGAGTTCTTTTATCATTTCATGCGATCTCAATGCTGAGAGTCCTTTTAAGTCGAACTATAGTGTAGCACTGCATTCTTTCATAAAAAAGGAGAATTTGTCATGGTCAGTTATGTTGCATCGACACATCACATGACAATCTCTGGGGCAGTGAAATAAGTTATTACAAAAATAAAGCCCAAAGGGAGCCCACAGGTTTATAGCATGTGATCGCATCTTCCTACCCACAATATGTTCCACTTCAGTCCTCATTTTCCAGGGTCCAAACATACCTGCAAACACCCCACCCCCATTTCCAAACAAATCGGCTCCCTGGACCATTTCCAGACCCCCATCTGACTTCATAATAAGATGGGTCTAGAAGACCCAGAGAGACATTCGTTAGTTTAGAAAACAACTTACGAAAAGTTAACCTTCATAGTGAAGCTGAATTGAACAATCTCATCTCTTCAAGTGAGTCAAGTCTTTGCCTTAACATATAGTGGTAGCTCCATTTTATTGCCAAACATTAACAATCCATCCCTTTTCCATCCCTCATGTGTGTTACCAGCAGGTAGATATCTACAACTAACTTAACAAACTCTCAACATCAATAGAATAGTCATATTTTGGTGTCTTGGCATTAACTCAGCCAACAAAGAAAATAATTTCCCTAAATTACAGAGCTGTGGAGGTCAATGCAAAGACACTTATGCAATTCTTCCATATGCAGCTGTTTTACTTGAGCACTTTTTAATGATCTGACTGAAAATAGCACTCTAAACCAGTCTAGTAATACTTGGGCTTGGCAGAAAATAAGGGCCATATTATGGAAAATGTTTCATTGTTTTGAGAAGCAAATAATATGAAGGACTAATTAAAGAATTCTGTAGAAAACAGTAAGCAGGGAAAATCTAAGTCTCTCCTTTCCTAAGTGACTTCTGGTTTGGTTTTGTTTCTTTTTTGGTTTTGCTACCACTTACTTCGTTTTGTTTTTAAAACCCACAGAAGCAATAGTTCCCATCTTGGGAAGCCATTTAAAAAGCCTTCCTTCACGCAGTTGAATATATGGAGTTAGGAGCATTTTCCATCAGCTCTACGGTCAGCAGATTAGAGCTTTCCTGCACCATCTGCTACCCCTTGCCTGGGAGGATGGATGTTTTCCACACAGCAGGCTGGGCACAATCCTAGGCCATTGGGCCAAGGTGCCAAGGGCAGCCAGTTAGAGCCACTTAGCTTCCCACCACCCATTTTCCAAGTAGAAAAAGACAAAATGAAAACATCCCACCACCAGCCACCTCACCAAATGCTCCCTGGCCCTGCTGCCACCAGCTCACCATGCAGAACCTGTAGCATCTTTGACCAGGAGAATCTGAAATTTAGGAAATGTGCAGTCTGAAGCACTGGCTTAAAACAGGACGACTTTGGGTGCCTAGGTGGTTCAGTCAGTTAAGCGTCCAACTTCGGCTCTGGTCATGATCTCAAGGTTTGTGGGTTCGAGCCCCGTGTCAGAGCCTGGAGCCTGCTTCATACTCTGTGTCTCCCTCTCTCTCTGCCCCCGCCCCCCACTCATGCTCTGTTTCTCTCTGTCCTCAATAAGAAATAAACATAAAAAAAATTAAAACAAAACAAAACAACAACAACAAAAAACAGGACAACAAACACACTAGGACAATTAGTCCTAGGCTAGGATAAGAAGCTGTGTGGGAGGAATGGGTTTCCATCAGGAGGGTATAAACAAGAGTGAAACCCACACCTTTCATCGGTCACCTACTCTCCCTTGTTAATATAACATTTTGAGATTTATTTATTGGTATTATAGCACATGCACAGGTCTGTGCTAAGTGCCTTATACAAATTGTCACTAATTCTCATGCACTGAAAGGCGTATGTTATTAATGCAATTTTTACAGATAAGGGAACAAATACTCATGAAGTTTATTTGTGTTCATTAGGGCCTAATAGTCGTAAAGTTGAAATTTTAGGAAGGATTTTTGTGACTCCAATGTCGCACTCTCTTGACTATTCACAAGGCATCCCTGCTAATGTTATAAATCGCCCGGATATGAAACAATATGCACTTCTGGGATGAGTAGACAAACGTGACCTACACGAAATATTTCAATTATTGGAGGATTTCAGAATGTATCTAACACTGCAAAACTAATCTGCCAACTGCCTTCCTATATAGTGTCTGTCAACAGACATCAACAGAAGTACAGGAACAGCAATGAAAAAGCCCCACCCCCCCAGACACAAGTGCTCCAACCGTTTTCTGGGCCAGCTCATCCGTCAGCTGCTCATTGGCCCTGGTCTTGTCCTCCACTTCCTGAGACTTCTGGTCATAATTGACAGCCAGCTCTTCAAGGGCCTGGAGAACTTCTTTCACTTCGTCTTTGGCTGCCTCGTTTTCAATCTGGAGACGCGTCAGCTCTTCCTGGATCTTCTCATAATCTCTTCTTGTGGAAGCCAAAAGCTGGGGAAATGAGATGGCATGGAACTGGTGAATGTCATGTTCAAGTGTTTATGTTCTGTGCTTGCTCCAAAATAATTTTAAAAACTGATAAAAGATGCTCAGGATGACTAGAAACCATACTGTATATCCAGATGCTAGATTAAAAAAAAAGGGGGTGCCTGGGTGGCTCAGTGAGTTAAGCGTCTGGCTTTGGCTCAAGTCAAGATCTCATGGTTTGTGAGTTCGAGCCCCATGTCAGGCTCTGAGCTGACAAGCCCAGAGCCTGGAGTCTACTTTGGATTCTGTGTCTCCCTCTCTCTCTACCTCTCCCCCATCTGCATTCTGTCTCTCTCTCTCTCTCTCTCAAAAATAAATAAATATTTAAAAAAATAGCATGAGGTTTCAAATATCTGTTTCTTTTTCATTCTAGTTTTTTTAGGATTTTTTTTCTTTAACTTCAAAGCTGCACAGGCTTAACTCAAAGAATTGATTACACATAAAAAATCACCACACTCTGTGGCTGGCCAGCTATTCCAAATGTTGAACAAAGAATGAGGGGAATCATCTCTGAGGATGACAATGATACCCACATGGCTTTTTAACATGACCATTATTTCACATTGTAAACAGGTCCATTTCAGAGCCAACCAAAAGAGTATAAAGCAATTGTCAATTTTTATGAATATTCATCATGGACGTATAGAAGGATATATCCCAAACATTAACATTAGTTAGAAGTGAATGAGTAGGCTTGTGAATATTTTCATTATCTTTGTGCCTACTGTATTTTCTGATTTACCTATAAAGAACAGATATTGCCTTGGCTGTATAGAAAATCAATACTGAGTTTTAACTGTAACAAAAAGGAAGTTTACCATAGGCAGTTGTACCAAGTTGGAGATGCAAAGGAATTGAACGGGAGGAAGAAAGCAGGAGACACTGAGCAGATGGAAGACTCAACTACGGGTAAGAGGAAAATCAATTAAGGGTGCCTGGGTGGCTTACTCAGTTAAGCGTCCAACATTAGCTCAGGTCGTGATCTTATAGTTCATGGGTTCAAGCCCCGTGTTGGGCTCCACACTGACAGCTCAGAGCCTGGAACCTGCTTCAGATTCTGTATCTCCCTCTCTCTGCCCCTCCCTCACTCAAGTTCTGTCTCTCTCTGTCAAAAATGAATAAATGTTTAAAAAAATTTTTTTAAATTAAAAAAAATTTTTAATTAAAAGAGGAAAATCAATTTAAAAAGGTTGGTCTGACTGCAAAGGCATAGATGATCTCCCTGCCAAGGGAAGTGTTTGGATAGGGGGCATAATCATTGTCCTGAAGTGATAAAGGGAAACAAAGAGGAAGCGAAAGGAATGGTTAGAGAGAGAATTAGGTCTACGGGAGGGCTGGGACTATAGGCATGAGCCCAAGCCACCTGCTGGAATTGTGTCATGTAATCCAATCCATAGCACTTTTGCAACAAACAGAAAGCACCCTAAAAGCACGAAAGAGAAAAAAATACTAGGTGGTCCTCAGCAAGAGAACCTAATCATCTATGTTTGACCGACTGGCTATCTATCTTTTGCTTAGGTTCCTGTTTGTTAAATACTTGGCAAAACACAATGTAATAAAGACATTCACCAGAGAACCCAACACTATCCAGGGGAAGACTGAAAACAATTGCCTCCTTTTTACTATATCAAACACATACTAATTGAGCACTGGGACCCCTTTCCTCTTTGCTTTCTCCTTCCCTCTATCTCTACTTTAGGTTTTTGGTTTTTTACTTCCTACAAGGTAGCACGAGAACACAGTATATATCATTTGCTAAGCTAATTATGATTTGCAAAGCTGAAAAGAACTAAAACAGCAAGAAATGGGAGTGCTAGGCACTGGGTATGAGGAATCAGAATCATCCTTGTCCAACTACTGAACTCCTTTGTCTCTGCTCTTCAAAGACTAAGTGTAGCAACCCGCTACTCACTCTCAAAAGCCCAGAGCTCTACAAAGTCAGACATTTATTTTCTAAACTTGGCTTTTAACAGGCATTCAAAGGAAATCTACCAAGAAATGTCCACATGATTCAATGATTTTTGAAAAAATTCTGTGCAAATTAAATTTCTGGAACAAACATCAACAACAAAGAGTAATAAGAGAACTTCATAAAAAAAATTTATTGCATTCTTTACCTCGTCCTGATCCAACATCTGTTGCTTTAGCTTTTCAGCCAGCTGGCTCTGCTGGTTAATTTCATCATCCTGAAACGAAACATCATGTTTAATGTTTTTGGGTTAGTTATGTCATTTTTGATATCCCAGTTTCCCGACGACAGTCAGATAGCAGGATGCCAGCTGTAAGCTTGCTAATACTATGAAGGGAATGGTGTGGTGCTTTCCCCATAGATGAGATTGGCTCTGGGGTCCTGATTTGGTTTAAGTACCTCCTTTGCCCACCGTTCTCAGCAGATGAAACATCCAGGTATTCTGGGATATATAATATCCTACACATTCAACTCAATTCCTGCTCATCTGGAAATCAGAGATCTACGTTTTGGGAATCGGATGGGACTTTGGAGCTCTCCCTCCCAATTCAAAGATGCTAAGAAAAAATAAGGGAGTGAATTTCTAACCATCTGCACTGTAATATATTCATGTTCCAAATCTTGTCAAACACATCAATGACCAGGAATGCTGCCACGTGACCGGTAGGAGAGACCAACATTTCCACTTCAACTCTCGCACTTAGAGAGACTGGAAAACATCCACTAGAGAATTAATTTTCAGCATGAGCAGATCTCCCCCTTGATTAGAAGTTAATTTTCTTACCACTTGAGAAAAACAAAAACAAGTAAGTGGGGATGCAGGAAGTTAATCCTTATTCTCTCGCCTATCACCGAAGTAAGAAATGATCTTCCCACGGACAAGTCTGCTTCCCACTTTCTCATTTTCTGCCACTAGGTGCTGCTGCCACAAAAGCCAGAGCTGCCCGCCTCTCGCTGCCCAGTGCAAACATCTCTGTCTCTCCCCAGCCACCGTCCAGCCAGCGTGGGCAGAGCAGCAGAAGCATTTAACCACAGGAAGCGCCGTCCTCACTACAAAGATTTTCATGAATTCAGATGCAAATGTAAAGCCTAGTCTGTGAAGAACAGTAACTTCGCTTCCCATGTGCACCTCCTGTAAACACAGGAGAAAATCCTAGTGGATAACACTTCTAGGGGCCAAACCCCAAGCAGAGGCAGATTCGGTATTATCGGTCGTTCTTTGTGAGAGGTGCGGCCAGGCGTTCTCCCAGCAGCCCATAAAAACCCGCACTGCGCCTTCCACCTTTTTCAGGGGTGAGGGGAGAGGGGAGAACTCAAGGGCCGGGGTCGCAGGACCTCAGTTTTCCACAGGATATTCTCTAGGCTATTTGGTTGTGCCTGTGCAAATTTTTAAATCAGATTGCCTCAGTGTCACAAAGAATGCTTTCCATGGCACAAGAAAAGGCTAAAATCAGTATTATAGGATCTGTATCTCATTTTCCTCGTGTCGAACATCTTTTGGCCTTATTTCTCTGTTCGGGGCGAGCCTGTTTCTACTGAACTTTTTACATCAATGTGTCTTTAATGGTTCAACAAAATATTCATGACTTTTCTCCCCAAATCCAATTTCTGGCAGGAGAATTAGGGAAATTACACCAGAGTGAAACTGCCAAATAAACGGTACTTGCATAACTAGGAGACTACTCTGTAGGGCATATTTTCTCTTCCACTTTATAAACGTAGAGTGTCAGTTACCAGGAACAATTTTGTGTTTATGTTCCTTGGCACATAAATATTAAACAACTTAACATAAAAGGCTCAGAGAGTTTAACATCAGGGAGCTACCATCCCTTCCCCTGGGACACATAAGCAATGGCTACAAGTGATAGAAACCACGAGAGAAGCAGCACGGAGAAAAGCCAGCCCTTTGTTCTCACACTGCGTTCATTTCAAAGCCTGAAGACGCGAGCTTCCTCCCCGACAGGTGACAAGCCAGGTGCAATGATTTTTGAGGTACAGTAAGAAATCCAGGGCCACGAGCCCATCTGAAGAACAAGGATTACATTATAAGGACATGAATCACTTGTACCAGAGATATTTCCAAAACTACGCTTACCCTTTGTTAAGGCAACTTCTCCAAGGAATTCATCTTTAAAAACTTTTTTTTCAAAACTTTCAGAATACAATGTGCCGTGCAGTCCATAGCCATACATGCAAGTGCACTTGTTAGAACGTGCTCACTCTGATGCTGACTACTAAGAGCTAGTCCATACATAACAGATTTCAAAGCACTTTTCAAAAATATTCTTGTTCTTGGATTTTCTTACATGTGAAACAGTGAGTTGTCAGCTCATCCCTGGCCAGCTTTAATTATAAAAATGTTTTTGTTGCAATGGTACTCGGTGAAATGAGGTTCAACTTCTATTTCTACTTGCACTGAATTCCTCTCACACATTTCCAATAGAACATGAGCATTGGAGGAGATGAGGAATAAAAGAGACAGTGCCAACACCAACTTGCTCATCTTCTAACTCTGCTCCTAACTCACCTCTGTACCCCCCACCTCTGATACCACATAAAATGGGATTCTCCCTCAAGCAAACAGATCCCAGAAGAGAAAGAAAGAAACTACTATTTATTGAGCAACTGCTACACACTAAAAACTTTTAATTCCCACTGCAACTTTTTTGGGGTGTTAACAGATATGAGCTCCGTGTTGCAGATGAGAAAAACATCTTCAGCAGGGTAGGCCATTCCACAGCCCAAGTCTCAGCATTATTAAGACATAGGTCTGAGTCTGACTCAAAAGTATGCTTTTCCATCATACAGCACTGCCTTGGACAGTACCTGTCCTTAGACTCTTGGAAAGGCAGCACAGAGGGCCTGAGGGGGCTTCTGGAAGGAGACCATGTAGGCCTTCTCCCACCACATTCTAAATAGATTTATTAGGGTTGACAAGTCCCTTATTTAAAGGGCTAAGACCGAACGGGATGACCATAGGACTGGGAGCCGGAGATACACAGCCTCATTCCCACTCTCCCACTTGCTCTGATGGGAACTTGGGCGAGTCATGTAACCACCCTGGGCTAGCTTCTCATCGGGACCCAGATGCTTTCAGCTCTACCACTCAATAATCTATGAAGATGCCATGTCCCAGCTCGTGTGTTCTCCAAAGTGTCAAACCGCTATCTCGTCAGAAGCATGAAATACCTTCTAGAACCTTTAAGAGGAGGACAAAGAAGAATGACGGCTGATATGATATAATGAGGCACACCATGGGTGGTCACTAAGGTCAAACCACCAGCCTTGGTGCCCTCCACGGCTAAGGCTTGTGGGCTCAGTGCTCTCTCCGATCTCAGCAACCCCCTGTGATGGACCACAAATGCTAACCTCAAAGTGTGTGCTTTAGAAGGTCTTCAAAGCATACGCCATCAGAAAATGATACAACAGGAAGCGTGCTGGGCTTGTCATCAGGAGGCATAAACTCCAGGGTCAGCTCTGCCAGCTACCAACCGAAAAGCCGCAAGGCATGGCATTACCCTCACTCTGACATCCTCGTGGCATTAGTCCTCATCTCTACACTTCAGGAGCTGCACTCAAGTCTCTCTCAGATCAATGAAAGTTCCTCATGCTGCCAAGGTGAATGATCCCAGTTCCAACCATGGCGGGCATTTATTCATAGAGACCAGAGTATAGAATCAGGTCATCATCCCTCATCCATAATTCCTTGGGGATTACTAAATGAACCCATCAATTCTAAAATGAAAAAACAATCGCAGTGTGTTTAAACAATAGCATTTCTTTGGAGAAATCAAGAAATTGCATATATCGTTAACTTACTATCGATCTCCTTTTTCTCTGACTTTGAGGTTTTACATAACAATATCTGGTTAGAAATGGAAGGATAACGGTATGTCAGGTGCCTAAAAAGCAATTAACCCAGCTCTCACGGGTGTTTATTCACTCTCATTAAATATCTCATGGGTTGCCAGAAGTCTACAGTCCCCCAGTTTAACTCTGTGGTCACAATGAGAATTCCCAGGGTCACAGATAAGCAGAACTAGCTCCACATTCTGCTTGTAATGGTGATACAGACTGAGCTTCACTCAGAATAGACAGGCTGGTAAGATTAATGTGACGTTAACATAACCAAGCTGCTTCAGCCAAACCAGAGGTGTCCCCAAACACTCTGAGCTGAACCACAACAGAAAAGATTAAATAAGACTAAAAATATCAGCAACCTTGATGAAATGAACTGAAAGGATTTAGAATATTCCAAGGGCAATATGCCAAGATCACGTGAAACATCAATTTAATTTCCTGTGCCTCTGGGATCCCCAACCCGACCTTCACTGGGGACGAACAGTGCACAGCATTCTCCAAGGTCTCTTTTCCTCTGTTCCATCCTGTGCACTGACAGGACTACTTGATTCCCAGAAGTGTGCCATAAAATTGTACATCCCTAACCAGCATGTTCAAACCACTTCGTTCAAGAGTTTGCCCCTGAAAACAGATTTCCCAATAAAAGAAAAGCTGTCAGACCACACACCACTACTGCTGGTTCCTCACCCCGGGGCCTTAGAGCTGCATGATTAAAGTGCACATTTAATATTAGGAGCCTACCACCCTGCCCCCATAGCTGGCACTACTGTTGGGAGTTTCAAGAGGTGAGGCAGAGGGCCCAGAGAAAAATAGAAGGGACAATTAAACAAAGATCATGCACGCTCACATCACCCCACTCTCATGCAGTGACTAGTACCAGTATAATGTCCAGAAGTGAAGACTGTCTATCTAGACCAACTAGTCTTCCAATCAAACTTCCATAAAAGTTTCCATTCCACATGAATCAAGCTCCCCGAGTCTGCCCCATCAAGAGCTAGGGTAGATATTAGGAAGGCAGACATAAACATGAGTCTGGAGACATCAGCCCCCCCCCCCCACCCGGGCTTGAAACTGCTTCTGGCTAATCAGTCTTGGACCCACCACCTTTAGCCTTTGTACCAGAGTGAGGACCATAATCTTTGGCTACAGACCTTATCATCCAGTTGTCTGTAGAGACTGGAGATCTCCTCGTCGTACTTCTCCTTCTCCTCTGCAGAGATGCCAGCAACCACAGGAGCAATATTGTCTATGATGGGGGTGTTATCGCAGGGCTCCAGGGTCTTCTGGTCTTTAGCACTGATCTGTTCATCCTCAGGCACAGCTTCTCCTGTAAAGCACAATGAGAGGAGTTGGGGATTGAAGAAATTCAGCATGTAACCCTACAGGAAGAGTTCCAAAAATAGTCACTGCTGTGAAAAGATGTAGAGGACACAATAAAGAGTGGTTATAGAGAGTCATAGCTTGTGTTCTTTCTATTTGACAAGAAAGGTTGTAGTTAATTGACCAAACTAGTCTAAGGAAGAGGAGGACTATATAATAGTCCCTCTCTTGAGACACATCACTTAAGTACACTGGTGCCACCAACCACACAAGCTCCTAATCAATCCAGCTTGCAATGACATCCACAACTTTTTGCATACACTTTCCTTTTGTTGGGGCATATTCTGGAGCTTTACGAGACTCATATTCTATCTAGTGGTTGATTCACAGGGAAACAGACCTCTGAGGTATCGTAATTACCTATTAGTTAGGTTACTGTTTCATTAAGAGAAACAGCCAAATCAAGGAACAAATTCATCACTGTTGATGAGAACACTGCAGGGCCATAATCCTCTGAATCCGAGAGTCACGGAATCTGATGGAGAAAACCAGGGTAGCCCTGGAGCCAGGAGCTCTGACTGACATAGCACAAACATACAGCCTACTACCATCCTCTCCCCTAGGAGGTCAGAATTAATTGGCTCATCTGGATAGTTCAAATAGAATAATTTCTTATGATGTCTGGGAGACCCAAGGAAAAACTAGGAGCCAATCCAGAATATCGTGCAGAGACCCCGCATACTACTTCTAAGTTTACAGAGTCGCACACACCACTTTTCAGTCTTCAGAGCGGCTTTCTGTTGAGACCTTTGAAATATGACAATTCAAATTGAGGGAAAAAGTGAAGTTCTCAAGCTGGTCAGTGCCCAGCCCCAACAAGAAAATCACCTTGCAAAGACAGACTGCAGAAAAAGGATTTTATGAAAACCATGTGGCCCAACTGAGTCTCTCAAACGTCATTTTTGGAAAGCAAACCAAAACCAAACATACTTTTCCATCACAATGTTTACCATTAACTTCACACTCAGTTTGCTACAATCAGTGAGTGTCTGCAATGTTCCAAGCCTCACCCAGTTCTCAGCCCATAAAATGCATTTTGTGGAAAGTCCCCAGGAAAACTGCCCTAAGATAGAGGGCATTTCTCCAAAAAATAAAAAATAAATAAATAAACGATAAAAGACAGAACTGGATCTCCTAATCTGTGGCTTCATGAACAGTATGCGACATGCCTCATGGAAGCCACCTGAACGCTACACACATTTATCTCAATATAAACAAAACACTTTGTGATGGGTTTTCTTTGCTGCTTTAGATTTCATTATCTCCCTCCATAATTACAAAAGGGTAGGAAGACTTCCCTGTCAAAAAAAATTATCATCCAATGATTTCACTTTTGTATCACAGTTCAATTTGAAGCAAAACCTGGAATAAACGATTCCTTTGCTGAACCGAAGACTGAGCCAACCCTTTTTCCTTCTAAAGCCCAACTAGACTGTACTGTACCTATGCCTTTTTCTAAAATTATTGACCTGAAACAAACCCAGAATATCAGAGTAGCCTTTGAACTGAACCTGAACCAAATCAATATTTCATTCAGTTCCAATTCTTGGTTTAAAATATCCATCCACGACCTCAGTGTGCAGACTGGATTTCACCCAATTAAAGGATCTATATTCTCTACAGCCTGCTAAATCCACAGGCTATCAAAGCAGTACCATATTCTAGTTTCTAAGGCCTTTTTTTTTGTTTTGCTTAAATATATCTTTGTCTAACCATAGATTATATACACAAAAACTGTAAAGCCTTCGTTCACCCCTACCTCCCAGTTCTGTTCCTTCTCCATAGAAATCTACCACCAACACTTTGGTAAATCTTTCTCCTATTTGGGTTATGACTGTATCTCAAATCTTTCAGCTCTACCGTCTGAACTTTGTGAACAGGGCACTCCAGTGTGGCATGAGTGTAATCTTCCAGCTTAAGCATGATGACGGCGAAATTCTTAACTGTACTAGACCAGAAATCAGCCAGGATGTGGTCCTACTATCCTATGCCAACTTGCCCCAAGTACAGAGGCAAGATACAAACACATCTGGAAGAGACACAGCCCCTGTGTTCTTTGGTTCCACATGGCCGAGAGCCAGTACCACTACGAGGCTGGGGGTGCTTAGGAGCCGCCCAGGGCATGTTTTGATCCATCTGGGTGGGCAGGAGGTAGGGATGAACCCCTATAACCTAGCGGCAAGTGACCTTAAAGCTATCACAGCATCACTAAGTGGGGCAGAGTGGGGCAAGAACAGAGCAGTTCAGCAACCAACGCTGCTACGAGGAATCCTGAAAGTAATCCACAAACAGCATTAACATCTCCAGCGCTGTGTGGGGACGCTGAACCACTCTGCACCTTTTAACCGATCTAATTAATCACAAGCTCATCTCCTACTTAACCTCTTCATCTGCTTTTTGTAAAGGAGAAAAAATAATAATGCCTTTGACACAGCATCGTTCTAACGATTTAATTCAAATAGTATATGTAAAAAAACGCAAAAGGAATTATGGTTTAAAGTCCATCTCTCATCCCCTCCTCTCCCTAACGAATTGTCAACTCTCCAGGCTTTGCAGATAAATTATTTTTGCTTATTTTGAGATTACTCTTCCTGGGGTCTTCACAATACCTCTGTAGCTGTAGCTCAGTTCCAAAAATAAAACACAATGTAGCCACGCAAGTCCCTTTCAGGTTTATTTTTATTATTACTAAAAACAATATTTGAAACCTATAGCAGACTTTCTGGTGTGTCCTGAACAATTCTCTGAATCAAAGCGTCAACATGGCCCCCACAAAGCTACATCTAAACAAGGCGCTCATCCCAGTGTATATTCCAAAGGTCAGGCAGTCAGGATTATTTTTTGCAGCAGCCGTTCAGGCCGAGAAGAACAAAGCAGCAACACGCAGGAACAAAAGCAGCAGGCATCTGTGGGAGAGCACAGCTCCTGCCCGGAGAGGAACCAAGAGCTGGTTTTCCCAAACACTGCTACCCTTCAAAGGACTGAGAAAATGACTTCCAGAAGTGTCCCTGGTAACTACACTGTCCAGCTCACAAACACGTCTGGGGGTTGTAAATTCCCAACACTATGTGAGACCTGACACTAGGCAATCTGTCTCCATGGCAATCTCACCACGTTAATCGAGAATATTCCCTGCACTGCAGTGGACTGAGTCTCTGGAGAAGCCCCTACGAGGTGATTACGGAACAACTGACTGTAACAAGGCAGCCGCAAACAAACCCTGGAGGGAAAAAAAATTTCCTGAAATCCAGTGGTGGGAGAACAGAAAAGGACCACCAAATGAAGATGAGCATCTATTTTTATTTTTATTCCCCTTTTTTGCATTAAAAGCAAATTTCTCTTAGTTCATCCCCTGAGGCTTTGTACCTGCTGTCTATAGGGAAAGAGCTTATAATACTGTAAAGCGTCTGATTTTCTACAATGAAACCTCCCCCTCCTCTTCCCCTCCATTAGAATCCTTTCCCTTCTTTAAGTAAGCATTCTGGCATTTCCTATTGTCAGATGTAATTACCTGTAAGGACTAAAAAGATTTGTGTGTACACAGGAGCATTTGCTTGGAGCACACCTACAAGGCTTGCAGAGCATTTTAATTATAAAATGAACCTCCCCCCCTCCGGGGGGCATGAATAACGTTCCTACAAAAAGTAAAAATCCATCAATTGCAATAAACAAGAATGACGAACTAATCAAAAATACTCGTTAGGGCTATTAGTTAAAAATTCTAAAACAGCCTTTTTGGTGTGTGTGTGTGTTTTTTCCCAAAAAGAAGAAGAAGAAGAAAACCATTAGGCCGCCAGTAATTCATTAAAATTTCACACATGAAATAGCAATGAGCTAGTTATCCTTTTCATAAATTGAGTCCCTAAAGCCTCTGGAGAACATAGAAAGGTAATTGCATTCTCTCTGCAACTCCAGGGGCACAGATTTGCTGGACATTCACAGCTTCCATCAGAAACCACAGCAGATCTGGCAAAGGAGGTGCTTTCTTTTAGTACCAATTAAACAGGCCCAGTGGCAGACCTAATGGCAGGTAATTTCTATATCAAAGAAACTAAAAGGAAATCTTTAAGTTGCCAGATGGGTAAGAGCAGCTGGCTACAAGATGTCATTATATAAATGTGAGGTTTAAAAAAAAAAAAAAAAGTCATTCCTTTATGGGATTATTTTGCACACAAATAGCATGTCTCACCCTAGTTCCTAAAAATATTGTAAGCAGCTTAAGACATTCTCTAATCCCTTCTAGAGTAATTTTCTAATAAACTGGTCACTCAGGACTCCAAAATCTCTTCACATTCCTGACCTCTTGAGTAGCCCACGCCATTCTCTTAGCAGGCGGCATTTCTCTTCGTGTTTGGCTGTGCTCTCAAAAGAAGGAAGAGAGCCTAAGAGCTCAGATCTCACAAATGGAACGCTAACCTCTAAGCTTCTGCTACGGTCAGGGGTCCAAGGGTGGGGGGCGGGGTGGACAGCATTTTCGACAATCTACTGCTAAAAGAGCAAATTGTGTCCCAGCTACGGAGGCCACACAGTCCCACAAAGCCCCAGATCAGACTCCACGTTACAGATTTAGCCGGTTAGGAAACCAAGCCTGCTGGCCTGGCAGGTTTTAAATTTGGAAAACAAATCTGTTCTAGAGATTGCCAGTTTTTCCACGCCTTCCCAGGCGGTGATGAAATAATTTCTTTGCATGACTTCAGCAGATGGGGTAAATCTACATCCTTTCTGTTATTTAATATTATATTTAATTATTCAAGAGACATGGCAGATGTGCCCTGCTGTCTGTCAGGTCATTTCCCTGCACCCCCGATGCCTGGATTTTCAGGGCCTCCTTCCTTTTCCAACTTAACCCCTTGTAAAATGTGACCGCTCTTTAAAAGGCAAGATTCAAAGAAGTATCAGAAAAGAGGGCAAGTGTAAAGACTGACCCGGCAGCAACAGGGAACTGTGCCCCGTCCCCCTTCTGAGGGTCGTAGCCCTGGGCTTTCAGCCCTCACTCCCCATCCTCCCCATCAAGAATCTTCTGGATGGACTGGAGGAAGGGGGCAGGGTGAACTGGAAGCCATAATTCACTCTGAATCCAACTCTCTCTAAATCTATCCCCATTTATAGGGTTGTTCAAGTCCTTTCCACGCATATGATGAACAAACAACAGAACTGGAAAAAAACAATCCTGCTTCTGGTAACTACCCACTCCCATCTATCTGTCCTTAAGCAAGTAGACCAAACAGAATTCCTGAGGCTGAAGCTGCCAACAGAACTTCCAGATTAGAGACTGTCAGTCGATTTCAGCCCACAAGATGTCACTAGCAGATTGTAGTGGACAGGTGTTTTCCAGCCACTCAACATCCATTCTCATTTCAGAACCGCAACTTCGTTGTGAGGAATTACGTCTTCCAGTGCGGGCAGGCTTGCTCAGAGGACACAGCAGGGGGCCCTGGCCTTCTTCAACCAAAGCACACCGCCACCCATAGGATCCCCCTTCCTTCTCCCAGGGCGTCTGGGTCTCAACCATATAATTCGAGGAAGGGGGGAAAAGCTCAAAAGGGGAGTCATGCCAGTGTGGCCCCTTAAGAGCCCTGTTGCCTGCAACTCTGGCGTAGCCCCAGCTTTGCGGGGTGAGACTGGTTCCTCAGCTGTTCTTTGGTTCTGTGAGTCACTCACAGACTTCTAATGCTTCCCTGTTTTTGTTTAAGCTAAGCAGGGTCAATTCCTGTCCCTTGCAACCCAAAGAGCCCGGCACCGTGGGGAACTGAACGGAGTGGCTCTCCTTCTTCCTTCTTTGTAAAAACAAGGCGTGGCCTCCCCTTCGGCCAGCATGTACATGCCCTGAGCCATCTTGCCTTAATGCCAATGGCAGAAATGGATTAAGGCTGGATGTAGTTACATGCATTAGGTATCAGAGGCCATATTCTGAGAACCAACGCTCTACTATGTCCAGAGGAGGGAACTGCCAGGTTCGCGTTCTAAAGTAGCCCGTTAAGCTACAAGGAGCTGAAACCTGGTACCGGCAAGGCTCTGGGGGAGAGTGGGCCTTATAGCATGTAACAGGAGCATATTTCACAACTTTGAAGGACTTCTGCAGGGAATGCTCTCTCTCCTGTGGCACAGTCCCGTTCCTGCCAACCGTACCAACCTCTTCACTCTACGTGGTTTGCCATTGAGACATCATGTTATTTTACCTTACCTACTCCTTTGTATTCCTACCTCATTCTATAGAACAGCAAAAAAGGAAAAGTACAAGCACATTTTTTTCTCCCCTATATTCCCTTTCTCTTGCTCTCCCACAGCCAGAGTAGAGCAGCCAAACTTTTAAAACTATAAACACACCATGCGGGGAATGCATACAATGGACAATGCTGCTTTAACTCATTCAGCCCACAAGTGGCTGACTCCTAGAGTTTAGAGGCAGTGTGTGTCAAATTTCAAAAAGAAGCTGGAAATATCCTGCCACTTGGATTTTAGTGGAGGGAACCACCTCTTCTCTCCTTCTTCACCTCTCAAAATCCCAGCTCTCCGGTCAGCACAAACCAGCCATGCTCTCATGGCTAGGAGGAATTAGGCCTGGTGCACTGGACACTACTGAGAAGCTTCCAGTCCCTTCTTTTCTGGGGTGACATTTGTCACCCTCCTCTGGCCCAAACACAAATCACTGTGACTATGTGCAGGCTGCACAGACAACAGAGAGACAATGAACTTAGCACTCAACTGCCCTACATTCAGATCCCTGCTCTGGCAGTGACTGAGTCACCCTGGGCACGTCTTCTATCCTGTCAAAACCTCACAGGCTGCCTGTGGACTAAACAGCCAGCCTAGGCACCTCACAAAAAGCCAGGATTGTTTTGTCTTATGTGTGACACAGAGTTAATCCTTGTGATAGTCCTTCAACTCACAGCTGGTCAAAGGACAGCTCCATGATGCCTCTACCTGCCTCACTTCCTGCCTGAAATTTGTATCGCTGAAGTTGGAATTCTACACTTGAAGACTTCTGCTTTCAGAAAAATTACCTTTTAAAATGCAGATGTGTGGGGCGCCTGGGTGGCTCAGTCAGTTGGGCAACTGACTTCAGCTCAGGTCATGATCTCGTGGTGTGTGGGTTTGAGCCCCGTGTTGGGCTCTGTGCTGACAGCTCAGAGCCTGGAGCCCGTCTTCGGATTCTGTGTCTCCCTCTCTCTCTGCCCCTCCCCTGTTCATGCTCTTTCTCTTTCTCTCTCTTTCTCTCTCTCTCTCTCTCTCTCAAAATTAAATAAACATTAAAAAATAAATAAATAAAATAAAATGCGGATGTGCAGAGGTTAGCCTGGGAGAACAGGAGAGCTCTGCAGGTCCCCCTTCTCCATCACATTCACTCAGTGATTACATGGTAATGCTGGAGGGGGGTCTCTCTCAAGACTCTCTCCCTCTTCTCTTCCCTGCCCTGCTCTATAGAGGACCTCACCCCTACCTGTACCTTCAAGTACTTCCTACAGCTCAACTCTCACATTTCGTTCCATAGCTCAGCCAGAGCCTCTGAGCGCTAGACCTTTGGACCTAACTTCTTATTTGTCATTTTCACCTGCATGTGCCACAGGCATTTCAAACTCCCCTCCTCATCTCCCTCGTGTCCAGTCTGGTCCTTCTCTGGTGTTTCTTGTTTAGGTGAATGGTTCCATTCCACCCTCCACCCAACTCGGCAAGCCAGAAAACCTGGCACTCTGCCTTCCCATGGCCAGCTGCTCCCCAAGCCCTGCTAACCTCACCCCCTAAGTACCTCTCTTGTCCAGCCATGTCTCTCCCTTTCCATCTCCACATCTCTAAGTCAACGACTGCAGCCTCATCCCTGGAAGACCACCCTTGTTCCTGGCCCTCCTCCCAACCCTCTCCACTCAATTCTCCAGTACAACCAATGGATCTTCAAAAATGCATTTCTTATCATATGATCTTCAGCTTAATATCTTTGAAGGGCTTCTCACTGCCTCCCAGATAATGACCAAAATCCTGAACAAAGACTATTCAGCCCTGCAGAGGACAGGCCTGCCTACCCCTCCTGTCCAGCTCAGGCCAGGAGTGCCTCACCCCAGCTCGCCACACTGGCCTTCCTGCTGCTTCCCCCCAGCAGGGAGCCCCTCAGGGATGCTGTAAATGCCTCTCCCTTCATACTGACCCCCACTTCTACCTTGGTGCTCCTAACTGCTCTGTTTCTCTCAGATCTTATTCCCTAGGTCACTTGCCAAGGGAAACCTTAAATTGACTCCCAGGGCAATCTCTGGGTCCTTGTTATAATATCTTTTAGTACCTTATGCTTTCCCTTTGAGGTATGTGGCACAGACATATTTGTTGATAGTGGCTGAAGTCTGCCTCCCCCATCAGACTATAAGTTCTGTAAGGGTGGAGACCATGACCGACAGCTCACCTTTTCCACTCCAGCACTGGATTAGACACATGTTTATGTAACATGTTTATGGAAGTCTATCATGCGCCAGAAACCATACATGAATTTCCCCCAATTATGTACTTAAGGGCTTATATAGGATCTCACCCTGTAGGACACGGAAAACAGTGTATTTCTGGGTAGAGCTGCAAGGTGGATGGAGCGGGACAAACAAAACGATGCCAAGTGAAAAGTCCAAAAGCAAGGCGAGAGTGCCCAGGCAAGAGGGGGAGTTAGGCAAACTGGGCGGCAGACCGCCCCCTGAGGACAGAGCTGGTAGAGGGATAGAGAACTGCAGGGTGAGAGCCTGGCAGGTGACAGGAGGGAGCAGAAAAATACAAGGCTAGCTGCCCACTCCACAGTATTCCAAGGCCAGTCCCCCTCTCTTTACCAAAAGGCTTTACTGAATGTTCCAGTTGCCCAGCAGAGAACTGACCCGAGAGGCTCCCAGAAATAGAACAAAATTTCATACGGCCGCTCCCTGCCTTGCCAACCAGCCCTCCTCACTCTCCTACTCCTGCCAAACTGCAAGGAAGCATGCACGGGCCCCAGGTGCTGAATTATTCAATTATTCTAGCAGCTTTCAAAACACGTGTGCAGCTAGAAAATCTCCCAAAAAGAAAAGAATTGTGTTATTTAGGCCACTAGGTCACTCCCTGAACCTCTCTTGGATCCTGGTTTGCCTCACAATTGTTTTTCAATTCAATAGTAGGTCATTGACACCCACCTTCCTAGTGAAACACAGTGGCAAACACAGACTCCCAAGACGGTCTGCTGCTAACTGTGCAGTTACAGTCACAAACAGGTGCCACATCCTGCAGCGTGGCCCCTGGGCTCCTACACTCACCCGTGACATGGAGGTCAGCCGCAGCGCCTCAAATACGTAGTGGACACGGCAGCAAAGAATCTGCATCTCCCACTATCCACTGTGTCCCTACACACACACCAACCTGCCTGTTTCAGTTAAAAATTTAAAAAATAAAAAAAAATAAAAAATTAAAAAAGACTTCTACCTTCTAACTCCATCACAATGCTAAAATTTCCAAAATAATCTGCCCGCACTTGGATCTGGAAACCCCTCTTCAACGCCTCACCCACAACCCACCCACCCAGTGCATGTCAGCTCTCTGAGATATTTTCTTCGAGTAGAACAAACCAAAGAAAATGTTTTTTAGGGGAAAAAAAAAGCTAGTCACGAAACAAGCCTGTAAGACTCCATTTTAGCACAGAGCTTCTTGAAGAGCCCTCTATTTCTGGCTCTAAAAAAGCAGACCATGAAGATCAGCTGGGCCCCCCCAAAATGCAAATATTTGCCAGAGGGGACTTTTAACCTCAAATCAATTATAAAACTCACATAGGAGAGAATGACATTTTTCATTTAATCAAAAGCAACCTGAGCCACAACGTCGCGGGCACTGCCCTCTGAACCTCAAACATGGCTACCGTAGAGAAGTACAGTAATAAGACAGAGGAGCATCTCACTGAAAATAGATTAAGGCAACTTTGCAAATAGTCACTTGCCCACGCTAAGCATGCACGTCAGCCGAGTGACGGGGTCGGGCGGGGAGCTATGCCAGGCAACGAGAAAACGGCGCTCATTCACGCAGGTTGTTGCAAGGCAGGACCAAGCGCCCCCCTCAGGCCCTCCTTCCCGAGTGACCCAGGATGCCAGCCGTCGGAGGAAAAGGAAAAACAGGAGGTTCATGCCTCCTTCTTCCTCCCCATTCTTCCTTACCGTTTCTCCATCTGTTTAGCTCCATCTCCAGATGCTGGATAACATTCTTCAGTGTCTTGTTTTTCTCTTTCTCTTTTTCATACTTCTTCTTCCATTCTTCCGCTGTCAGCTCCAGGTTCACTGAGACTGTATTCTTGATGGTCTTAGCCCTGAGGGCAAAAACAGAAGGGAAAAAATTCTGAGGGTAGCTATTAGCATCAACTAAGTCATGAATACAATTAAGGTTCAAATGCTTTCCCATCAGAAGGCAGGGACTGAGGGAGCAGAAGGGGTCCTGGGACACAACACCCTCCTACCTGCCCCGAAGGCTCCATGCTCACCATCTCCTTTTCTCCTTCACCTCCCGCCAGTGTAAATCCCAGGGGCTTTCATTTGAATTCTCTCCCAGGGCCATCTGTCTCTCTCTGCTCTATGTTCTCAGCCCAGACTTATGGTGCTAGTCTTTCTCCAGCATTCAGCAGCCTCCCCTAGGCATCTGGCACACCCCTGCCAGGTCCATCTTACTAAGTAAGAGTTTCTTTTCTACCCTAACACTTATGAAACACTGGGGTTTACGAAGACAATGGGGGCCAAGTCTGTGGCCTTGCTTACAGTTTCTCACATCAACGATACACAGACTGCAGTAATGTAATCAGTTCTCTTACTCATATTTGGTCTCTACAATCAACCCCGTTGTATTGAATACATGTCAACATGTGTTTCCTGAGACAGGCAGGTCACTTAGCTGCTTTAGGCCAGCCAGGTAAAACCAAGGCTCCCCGC
This sequence comes from Cryptoprocta ferox, assembly GCA_028646485.1. NCBI lineage: Eukaryota > Metazoa > Chordata > Mammalia > Carnivora > Eupleridae > Cryptoprocta > Cryptoprocta ferox. The sequence goes on along the minus strand of CM053578.1, from coordinate 29,508,455 downwards.
TGAGCACATGCCCCTGTCACAGGCGATTGTTACCATGTCGGAGTGGAGGGCCCACTGTTCTCAGTTCATCCCACTTCTCAGGGAAATTCAGAAGTTGATCATTTTATTTGTATCTCCTAGTTTAAAACAGTTTTTCAAAATAATGTGTGAGGCAAACAAACATGTCTAAGGGCCACCATCTTGTCATTTCTAGACAAGAAATGCATGAGAGATGCAGTGAATTTCTAGGACGTAGGACAGGGGGATGTGACACCACACTGAATGTCTGGACAGTCACTCAAGGGAAACTAGATGAGAGCAAAGGCAGGACAGCTCTGGCTGATACTAAAAATGACATGATTCACCCAGTTTCATACAGAAATGAACACACAAGCAGACTCGCCCAATTGAAAAGTAAATTGACCACGGCAGAATCCCACTTACTCTTTACTTCTTAAGAAGGCAAAAAGTTCATTTAAAAATGTGATATCCTGTTTTGTTTGCTATTCACTTCTCCATTTTAAATTCCCACAAGTCTTGTACTGTCAGATTTGCCAGCATTATCTGATGTGTGATTCAGGTTAATTACTATTGTCATGAAATGCCATTTTGGACATGATTTCTATCCAGTGAAAGAAATTCACCAGCCCTCCCCAGAGCTACAGAATTCAGTCCAAAAATTAATTCCTAAGGCAGACAACTAAATAACCCAACTGTCAAAAGAGGAGTTAAATGATTTCAGTGTAAGACTCCACTTAAGAATTAGTAAAATTCTCCCTCATTCACTGTAGCTTGAGGCTGCTGTCCCCAGAAGTGCTTCAACTCTAATTTTTCAAATCGCAGCAATTTTATTACTACTTTCAGTCTATGCCAGCTTGACACTCTCACCTCACCTTCTTACATCCTCAGCCGGCGGCGTGGAAGCTTCTCCGTGCAAACATGGACACCGCAGCGTGTCTTATCAACTCAGTGAGTCAAAAAGTGAAAAATGACCTATAGCTAAAATGCTTGTGGGCATTGAAGGGTACACTTTGAGGCTACTGGTCTCACTTTTTAAATCATAAAGCATCTCTTGATGATGTCCAGTGATACCAGAAAGAGAAGGATAAGGCCTTCATGCTGTATTCAGACAAGAGTTTAACCAGAAGTACACTGTTGTGAGCAGACCCAGCAAGGTTATCACTGGTGTAACTGATCCTCATTCTCAAAATTCCTTTAAGCTGTCCAGAAAATTCTTTTTCTTCCACTTTCATAGTAATCAAGGTACTGGCAGGAAACAGATGGCCCATTCCATTGCATTTATTTGGGAGGAGTTTACCAAAGGTATGAAAAGGGTGTTGGGAAATAACAATGAATAATGTGTGCCCCCAACTAGTGGTGTGGGGCCATCACCACCCGTGGGCTGAAGGGGCACAGAGGCAGGGAACTATAAGAAGGTGGTTGCCCACTAGCATCTGTAACAGCCTTTAATCTGAGGACAAAGCCGACCAAAAGTAGCCCTGCAGGGAAAGAGCCAAAAAACCAATACCCTGACCTCACTTTCTTCTCTTCTGATCCCCTGCCCATGTTCCTTCCCATCGGCAGAACCTAATCTCTCTGCCAGAGGCAAGAGAGCCCACTGCAGTTGTCCAAACAGATCGCTGTCCCAGGGCCCAGAGCAGAGCAGGGATGGTACAGAAATGACCCATAGGAGCATTTGGAAAATATAAATCCCAACTCTCAGATTTGGAACTCAGAACAATGGTGGGAAACCCTGTCTCATTCTACTGCCCTAGATCATCCCAAACAGAATGGTGGCATCCCAAATGCCTTTCCATCCACTAAAGCTAGAATATGAAGAAATCAGTCAACATTGATGGGAAAAGATGCCAATCCTTCCCAGAATTGTTCTATAGATTTTAAATAATCTCAAGTAAAATTCTAGGAGGCTTGCATATGTGTTTAGAAATTAACAACCTGATTCTAAAATTTACAAAGAAATGCAAAAAAGCTAAGAACAGCAAAGACAATTTTTGAAAAATGAAGTTAAAGAACAGGATATCAGCACTTATCATACAGTCAGAGTAATTAAAAGTGACTGAATAGTCCAAAAACCTTAGAAAAGAAACAGAATGGATCATCCAGAAACAGATAGTAGCCTACAAAGTCATCTGATTTACAACAAGGTGCCCATACAGCACAATGGGAAAGGATGGTCCTTTCAATACATGATCCTGGAGGAAGGGGGTACGTGTGACCTTTATCCACTCCCCCAATACCATATAAAAATTCTATTCCAGGTAAATCATACACATAAATGTGAAAGGTAAAACAATAAAGCCCCTAGAAGAAAACAGAATATGGTTAAGACCTTGCGGTAGGTAAAGATTTCTCAACAGGACATAAAAGTAATGACAATTTTGAATTAATTAAAATTTAAAAACTTGTCTTCATCAAAAGTCACCATCAAAAGACTTAAAACATAAGCTACAAAGTGGGAGATGATATATGCAATACATTTACCTGGTAAAAGACTTACCCAAAATAACTCCTATAAAGCAATAAGTTAAAAAGCAGACAACTGGTGTAAAAACTGGGCAAAGATTTGAAAAGGCACTTCGCAGAAGAAGTGTCAATAAATATTCTCAAAAAGGACACCTAACATCATAAGCCATCAGAGAAATGTAAAATAAAATAATAAGATATCTTCTCATACCCAACAGAATAGCTAGAAATTTTTAACTGATAATATCAAGTGTTGGTGAGATTATACAGAGAGTATAACACTCAGGGCTATTCCCTGAGCATTTTGGAAAGCTCTTTGTACTATCTGCTAACGCTGAATATCTCATACCTATGAGCTAGCAATTCCACTCCTAGATATATAACCAACAAAAATGAGGACAACTGTTTACCTAATGACATGACAAACAATGTCATACTAACTTCATTTATAATATCCCCAAAAAGAAAACAGTCTAAATATCCATCAACAGAATGTATATGCTACATTCATACAATGAAACACAATATAACTATGAAAAATGAAACTACTACTACACTTAACAATGTAGTGAATTTCAAAGATACAATGTTACATAAAAGAAGCCAGACACAAAACAGTAGTGTATGTTATTATTTATATAGAGTTCAAAGATAGGCACTAGTAATCTATGTGGACAAAAATCAGTATGACAACCTTGAAAGCTGGGTATTGACCTGAATGGTGTAACAGAAAGGCTTCTAGGACCCTAGGTGATGGTTCTATGTGTACATATATTTGTAAAAATTTATTCGGTTGCATACTTGAGTTTATGCATTTTATTGTATGTATGTTACAGTCGACAAAAAGAAGTTAAGAGAAGTAAAGTGACATAGAGAGAAATTAAGTCTCATACAAGAATTTCTAGATCATGGAATAAACTATAGTTGCTAAGAGAGATACCTGAATCTCTGTGCCTGGAGTTTTCCTTTAAATAGAACAAACAGTCTATCTAATGTGTCGAAACCAACCTCACAAAATGGAATAAAGAGTGTCTTAGTCTCTCGGTCCCATAAGAGAATTAGAGTCAAAAGACGGTGAACATCTATAATCTCTTTTGCTTTTTATCATGAACTTTAGGAAAATTACAGAATAGAAGAGCCTAATCATTAAGTCCTATCTAATGTGGCCGTTCACAGTTCCCTTCCCTCCTATGTGGATGTTTAGCTCGTTGCCAGCAAGGTGGGTTGGGTAGTGGTCAACTGGTTTTTTGCCTTGTCCACTTTAGAGCACATGCAAGTGACTTCTAACTCTTTGCTCTTTTATTTTGGTTTTCCATATACTTGCGAGCTATAATCACACTCAACAACATTGTATCTGGACCCGTTCAAATATAGTGAATCCACATGGATCTTGAGCACTCAAGGACTGTGTGATAGACACAAGTCAGGGGCTCGTGAGTACATACACATGTGCATTTACTCTTCAACTTGGTTTCTGAAAGAATTTCAAGTAGCTTACAAGGAAACATAAAATCAACAGGACAGCAGATAGTGAAAAATGTTCTTAAGGCATGTTTTACAATTTTGCCTAGCTGAAGCTATATAGCAATAGTGATACTACCCAGCCCTATAGTTCCTGGGAGTTTATCTCTGTGATATAGGAAAACAAGCCAGTAATCTGCAGGAGCCTTACTCTAGCCATAAATATACTACTCATTCATCATCTTTATAGGTCAATCTCACCGTAACAACATTTGATTAATCCCGATATAACCTGATCACTCACAAAGGAGCAGAGAAGTATCTTGAGTCTTCATTTCCAAAGACCCTCAGGTCTTTCAACCAGAGCCCCCAAGCCATATACAGAAATAAAAGCCTATTTCACAAGTTATATCCATAGCAGACACTGAGCAAAATCCTAGCCAAAGGCTACTCTGGGGGACACCTTAACTAACCTCAGGTATATATCCCAAAAGCAAGACCCATTCAGCACAAATGAGCCAAATCTTGAGGGTGCAGTTATCAGGGTATCTGTTTTGCAGTTTTTCTTTGTTTCTGCTTGCTTTGGAGAGTCAAACACTACTTAAATAATATATGATCCAGACTTGCCCCAGATATAGTATTTCCTTTCCCCACAGGAAGGGAACAGGACCCAGTTTTCAAAAGATCACAATGCTAATGAACGTTAGCCACCTTTGAAGAAGGCAGACCAAGCACAGCAAAGAGCAGAGGCCACAGCACATCTTCCGCCTTGATGCCCAAAGGGAGACAGTCAGAAAAGGATTCCTTTAGACATACTCCCCTGAGGAGTGGAAGGAAGACCCTGTCCTCGAGCATTCTGCTATTTCCTGATCAGCACCTCCAGGTCCCTCTGTCACTAAATTTGCAGTTTACATGTTCAGAAGCACACATCTAGGCGTCTAGGACTGCCGACCATGTCCCTTTCTACCTCCTCGGTTAACCCCACAGGTGACAACACTCCACAGGCATTCTCTTAATTCGGCACTTGAATCAAGCCCTTGTTGAAGAGGGGAGTCATAGAACTACTTGGTTTGTATCACTCCGCATGATAAATCCCATCCCTACCCAATTCCTCAATAACTGCCTATACTTGTACTTTCTGGCCATAGTCAGTTCTAAATGATATACATGCTACATATCACTGGAATTTCTTCTCATTACTTTGGCCCCTCTGGAAGAGCCAGAAAGATGTTTGTTCTTGGCATCTCCCCACCTCTTGGTTTTGGCATTTTCCTTCCCTCTCCAGGTGTTTAGGATAGTATTGGCATTTGAACAAGGAGCTCCAAACAACCCCACACCTTCAATGTACAGACTACCTCTGTAATGTGTGACTCTGCGTGGCGAATGGTGTGATAGAGAGATGGAAATCCTCCTATTGTGGGGTGGGAGGAGGTAGCCCAGCATCCTTCCCTATCAGTCGGGGTTCTCCAGAGAGACAGAACCAATGGCACAGATATAGGGACATAAATGATGAATAGATATATTCATATATATTCATATATATGTGTGTGTGTATATATATATATATATATATACACACACACATCTATCTATATATATCCATTTATATATATGTAAACATACATATATATCCATATATCCAGACATATATATTATCTATCCATATATATACATCTATATATATATATACACACACATACATATATATCTGGTATATATGTACAAGATATACCTTAGATTTCTGTATTTATCACATGATTGCAGAGACTGGAAAGTCTGAAGGCCATAGGACAGGCTGGCAGGGTCAAAACTCAGGCAGGGACTGATGCTGCAGTCTTGAGGCAGCATTTTTTTCTCTGAGAAACCTCAGTTTTTGTTCTTAAGGCCTTCACCTGATGAGGCCCACCCATATTATGGAAAGTAATGTGCTTTACTTAAAGTCAACTGATGGTAGATGTTAACCACATCTACAAAATACCTTGATGGCAACACCTAGATTAGTGTTTGGTTAAATAATTGAGGACTACAGCCTAGCTATGCTGACACATAAAATCATCACACCTTCTAATGTGCTCAGAGTCCCAGTTCCCTCATAAAACACCTAACCTTCTGGAAACATGACTGATGCAAAGTACCTTCTCATTTCCTGGTGAGGCCATTACCTTGCTCCTGAGTGGGGATGATTATAGGGAAGGAAAAACTAAAAAGCTCCAAATTTTGGGTCTTTCTAAAAGCTCCAGTATCCTGAGAAACACTGAGGAATTACTGATTTGGATAAGGATTTGGCATCTGGTTAAACCTACGTCACCCACAGTAAACCTCCCTCCAAAAATCAACCTTATTGGTGTTCTAGCAACAGATGTGCCAACAGGGGGTGATCTGAGTCTATTTCCACTTTATGTCAAAAGGGTAGCCAAGGGTCTCCCTTCACCAAAGTGTTCACTCTTATCCACGCAGATAATTTGTTATCATGCTCTGGTGACATGAGTTTTGCATGCGTACCGCTCAGGACTAATGCAGCTGTCACAAAACTGAGCAAGAGGTGGCAAAATTTGAAGAAGGAAAAAAGCACACGGCATAAAAAGAAGAATATTACTTTCCCTAAATTATCAACTCTCTTTCCACATTCAACATACAAATAAAGCCTTTGAATTATTCATGCTACATCAATCAAAAGTCTTAGTGCCAAAGATGTGCTGATTCAGGCTTTCTCCAAGCTGATTGGCCTGCCCCTTGGAGGCTTTACTACCCCAAATCAAGGTACATTAAATAGGCTTCCAAGATAACTGGGTGATTCAAGTTCATACTTCTAAAACTGACAACAATCCTTTTCGAATAGTGCCATGAAAGTTCTTTGGAAGAGTAATGAAAGACTAAAAAATAAAATGCTGGAAGCTAAAAACAAAGATCAATGAAAGTGCTCTAATTTGAGTACCTTCTCCCTTAAAAGCAGGAAGTGTTCCGCTTTCCCACAGTCCAGCTTTTTGACCCTGGGCTGCCTGGAAATTCAAGTGTTCCCTCTCAAATAGATTAAAAGCTCTCTGAGAGCACAGAAAACGGCTTCTGTTTCTTGACTAGCACAAAGCTGGGCACTCGGGGGACTAACGGGCACAAACCTGACCAAACAGAAGAGCCAGAATTCACCACTGAAACCAATAAACAGATAATGTGCATTTTTTTCCTTTTAATTCCAGGACCTAATCTAGAATCCTAAAGTAGTGCTGCCTTGGTAGACTGCCCTCAGGTATTTGTAGACTCTATCATGTTTCTACTGCTTCAAAGGACATACTATTGTTTTATTCAGGGCATCAATACAATAAAATAGCCTAGCAACAAATATGGACTTTCTTCATGTCCTTGAAAGAAGCACATAGGAATAATGAAGGAACCCTGTACAGCCCTAAGGTCTGACCATCCCTGCAACAAGAGTATAATGAACACTCGTTACACTGAATCTGAGATGTGCCCAGCAGTCTTTTCTGAGTTCAAAGTGCTTAATCTCATTAGCTATCAGATACCATGTCTAATCCGATGTTCAGACTCGTGTCTGCTGTGTAATTGGGTTCAATGCGTATATTTAACAATAAAGCAGGTATTGGCCCCATAGAGAAGTTAGATGTCCTTGAAGAATCCATTAACTAACTCACGGATAGAGGGAGAGGAACAAAACCTCACACCTTTCTAATTATAGGCTGGAAAACAAACCAGATCTAAACCTAACCAAACTTTTGGACATAATGGTGTCACAGTTCAGCGCCTGCCCTAATGTTCTAAGGAATCCTACACAATAAGCCTTTGATTCATCCATTCATTCATTCAATAAGCATTGATTTAATGACCCTCTTCTGCACACGAGTTGTGCTGGCTGCTTGCTGGGACAACTTACGCAGAGGATAAACCCAGTCCCTGCCTTCATGGAGCCCGGTGTCCACATGAATCTCATAAAAGATGGCAGACCAACCTATTCCAGTTGAAAAGATAGACATTTTATTTTTATTTCCTGGAGTTCCAAATTAGCATCAGTATTTCTTTAGTCTTTCATTCCAGAAATTTAATTCTAACTCTACCTCACTCAATCTAGCTCCTTGCATCCCCATCCTGTCCCATACATTCCGTTCCATTCAGGGCAGCCCCATCCGTTCTGTGACTTTTCCAGACTGTACACCATTGAAGATGGAGGAAAAGGAAAATCTACAATCACTGAACACCTATTACATGCCAGCCGCCCTTGTGCTAGGTTAAAAACTGAAGCAACTCATTAATCCTCCCAACAATTCTCAGAGGGAGGCGTTGTATTTCTCCCTACAGACGAGGACAGTCTCAGAAAGAAACAAACAAGAGAGGGGAATGGATCAGTAGCAGAACTTGGTTTCAAAATGGAGTTACTGACCCAGAGGCCTGTGCTCATCAAGGTTCCTGATCAAGCAAGCAGCCTGCATATAAGAGGCTGTGGGTCAAGGGGCACCTGGGTGGCTCAGTCAGTGTCTCCTTCTCTGCCCCTCCCCTGTTCGTGCTCTGTCTCTCTCTCAAAAATAAACATTTAAAAAAAATTTTTTAAAAGAGGCTGTGGGCCAAATACTACAGTCCCCATCCTATGTCATCCTACACATCTGGTCACTTACTGGCTATGTGGACTCAGGCACAGTATCTACCAACTTTGAGTCTAAGCCTCAATGTCATCCTCTGTACACAGGTGAGGTCAGGCCCACCTGATAGATCTACTATGCGGATTTGGCATTCCTGGCATGTGCTCAGCCCTAAATACAGCCAGCGATAATGATGATGCTGACGATTGCCTCAGGAAAATCAGAAGAAAGAGGATAATCATTTGGACTTTCAGACTCTTCCTACAGACAACCGCAAATGCCCACTCACAACAGCAACCCTGAGACAGATACCTATGCCCTAGGACAACGCTGGCTTGCAATGAATCAGATTATTTTTGCTTCGCATGTGAGAAACTTTTTTTTAAGGAGATATTTCCTCCATAAATGCATTTGGTGCTGGTTTGCTCAAACATGTCTTCAGAGAAAAATGTTAAAGCTTAAGATGAAGAGACCAGGAGAGACACGACAGGCAGATGATCACCATGGTGGTCTGTGCTTCCTATATGCAGATACTGGTTTCTAAGTATCCCATGCATGACCCTTGAGAAAAGTAGGTACTATCCTACTGCAATCCACTGACCTAAGCATTTGACTAATCAAGGAAGTGATCTGAGAAGTAAAGAACCCAAATCCAGTTTAAAAGATAGATTAGTTCTACAACATTTCGATGTAATTATTATTTATTTAGACATCCCACAGGTGCCATGACTGCGTAATTCTATGTTCTGTTGTGGGCTCAGGAAATTACTGGGGTTTAATGCAGTTTAAACAAGTAGTAACAATTTCCCGTGCAGAATGCCCACCTCCATCTGTCCTTTCTCCAGGAGTCTTAAACTATGTCTCAGGCATAACCACACATCACATTCCCGGGAGGAAGCTGTGGGGAGAGCTCTGTACATCCATTTACAAATAAGGCAGCTACAGTTCAAAGACAACTAGTGACTTGTCTGAAGATCACACAGCTGTTCAGAATTGAAGGACACAAGGGCACTAGAACCCACATGCTGAACTGATGCTGAGGGACCATGGCTGAAGGAGGTGGGCCCTGGCTGTGGGAGGGCTGGGCAGGAAGGTCAGGAAGGCATGCCCTAACTCACACATGGGAATGTTGTCTCAGGATTAGTGTGGTGTCCTGCTGCCCAACTGCTAGTTCTCAGAGATCCCGAAAATCTATTTGGACATTTCTGAAGGTGGGAAAATGGCAGCCACCTTGCCCTCCCCCTGAGTATACATTGTGTGCTTCCCACTCCCAGGGTCAGTATGAGGATTTCCTTCGCCCCCTTTTATATTTATGCAACTACTCTACATTCATCCAAGTTTCTGGTTCTATCAACTCAGCAGTGGATCCCAAATACTGGAGTGAAAGGTAGGTATCAGTCTTGAGTTGTACACACTTAAAATCCTGTGAACCTGTGAGACTGAATTCCATGAAGAATAAAAGCAACACCCCATTGAATTACTAGCAATCACATCTATAATAAGTCTGAGCATCTTTTTAAAATATCATAACCTGATTGGCTATACTTCTGCCCAATATTTTAAAACTTAAGTTATTCTTTGGCCTCAATGAATGATGCCTCAAGTTTACAGGCATTACCTGCTAGATACCATTTAGTAATAGGCTGCTTGCCCCCTCACTCTACTTCCTCGCTGACACCAGCCCCTCACTACTAGCTTCTAACACCTGAGATCCAGCTCAGAGCACAGGAATGAGAGACCACACCCACCTTTGCCCAAACATCAGTGTTGACTTGGTCTCAGCCTCATTGAAGACAGAGGGAGAGCAGCAAATAACGATGGTCGTTCTACAGTTCCCACCCAGAGAATCCTGAAGAATCCGAGTCATCTTGCTGTCCCGGTAGGGCACATGTGTTTTCTATTTAGGAAAAGAAGAAGTATTGGCTATTACAGCCATTGTCCACTCAACAAAGAAACACAAGCAAGTTAGTGTTGGAGACACTGGGCTTAGAAACATGTGTGAAATAAGAATTTGTTGCCGTGTCTTTGGATTTGGCCAAAGTTTAGAGTGCCCATTCTGGGACCTGGTAATAGGAAATTAGCAGCACCATTCATACATTGTAATGGACTAGATCTCCCAGCAGGCAGGGTATCTACAATCAGGAGTCCCTTTGTCCTTTTCCAAAGAAAAGTAAATGAATCTCTGGGGTATATGGCAAGGAGAGTACATAGACCCAAAAAGTGACTTCTCATAATTTCGTTTCAGAGATGGTGACAGGATCACTTACTGTCCCTTCTGCCAAGGCAGAGATCACGTTTCCAAGAGCAGACAAAGATTTATTGATATTTTTAGCTTCGTCGAGAACAGCTCCCTCGGCACCAGTCTTGCTGACCTACCAGAGAAAAGAGAAAGCAGTGAGCTGCACACAACAGCAAAAGCACAGAGTAGAAAATTCCAATTCACAGGAGAGCAGAGGGCTGGGGGTTGAGGGAGGGAGGTGTGAATCCTCCTGGAATGCAAGAAAAAATTAAAGTAAGAATCACATTGATCAAACCTTCCCTTGTGCCTGAGGCTAGGGATTTATCCCCTCTTGTCATTTTCCTCTCAATTAGGTTTTAGGAGAATGGCTGACGCGCCTCAAGGGGTGGAGCTGAATGGATCCCTGGGGAACATCCATCCAGGGGAACCAGGCTCCGCTTTGCTGTCACAGGGCCGGGGCCCCGCAAACCTGAGCCACAGCCTCCACATCAGAGGGAGCCCAGGGGAACTCCTGAAGCGAAAACATCCCGGCCACGATGAGTGGACATACTGGGGAAGTGTAAATTATGAGCTCCAACTTGAGACAAGGGATTAGAGGTGACAGGAGTTGTCCAGACTCCGTTTTCCCTCCCTTGCTTACTCCCATGGCAAGGAAAAAGGGAACAATCATCCAAAAGGGAAGATACCTGGGGACATCAAAGTCAAGAGAATGTCTGTTACATTGTGCATTTGTCTCTTCTCCGTTGCAGCCACAGGGACCGCATGCAGCTTCTCCTCTGCTGTGTTATCACTGACATTTTTATACTGACAGCATCTGCTCTAGGTACAGAGCAGTTTACAGATGCTAAGGAAACAGGGAGTGCAACACGATTTGTGGCTCTGCTGACTGGACAAACGATGCAGGCTGAGGAGCTGCTCTCTGAAGAAAGGAAAGCAGGGAAACGATTTTACACTGCGCAGAGACCGATTTTAATTATGAATAAAGGAGAAACTCCTAATGATAGGAATGAGTGCACGTCTAGCAGGAGGTGTTTTCAAATACGACAGATTTTCATCTCTGAGAACTGTTGTGTGTGCAGATACTACTGCTGACAGAGAAATAATACAGCTGATGGGTCACAAATAATAACAGCCCGAGCACACAGTGTTGTTTAAGGTGCTTTCATATGTGAGCATCTTCACTCCATTAAATATGCAAGGCAGGTGCAAGTGCCTTCCTGTTACAGACAAGGGAAAATTTGCACTCCAGAGATGTCCAATTGCCAGCCCAAGGGAAGAATGCCTTTAGGGGAGTTGGGGATTAGAGCCCAGAGTTCGTTCTAGTAGATCACATGGACACATTCATGTGGACACATCTAGGGCAAAGGAAAACAGATGTGAGCCAAAGAAACAATGTGCAGGACCACGACATTAAAATGTCCAACCAGTATCTGACACTGTGCAGGGGACAGGCCTCCACATTGAACTGCCAGCATTAGGCTTTTTCCAGCTGCAGTGAGGCCCCAGATACTCACCTCTGTGCTCTAAAGGGAAAGAAGAGCAAAGAGGCCACTGGGCTCTATCTCCAGACCAGCAAAGCACGGCCTGGTTGCCAGTGGTTAGCCTAGAACTAAGCGGTGCTGGTCCATATTCCCATTCTGGTACGTCGTCTCTTTAATTCAAGTTACAAGCCAGTACCAGTAAAATATAAGGTTCCCAACCAGAAAATTTTCCAGGAACATCCAGATGACATTCCACTCACAGCTTTACACATGCTTACAGGAGAACATTTCAAGTAGCCATTATTTACATGGACATTGGTGGCCATAACTTGGAGGATAGCAACTTACTGGTAGGGTGCAGCAGGTGGGATCAACTAGGCAGATCGACTAGGCAGGAGACCGACCAAGCTTTAGGGCTGGCCCTGATGGGTCACCAGTGATGGAGTCCACGTGGTATTGTGCACAAGGACTGGCTCTGTGATGTCACCCAAGAGGAGCAGCGCCCCAGCCAGGGTGTGGCAACCGGAGCCTCTGGTAATGCTACAGAAGTGAGGCTGGGTGAGGGCAGGTGGGAGGCTGGGCAGAGGCAGGTGGGTAGCTGGGCAGAGGTGGGTAGTGGGGCTCTAGGGAGCCCATTTGGTCTAGAGTATGGCCTCAGCCAGTGCCTTGGAGAGCATGGGACGGAGACCAAAAGAAGCCTTGATAAAACCAGAGAAAATGCAGGGCTTTGGGCCACAAACCTGGTTCCAGGCCGAACAGCCTGAAGGAAGTGAGGCTGCCCAGGTGAGGCCCCATCAGACCACACCTATTGCAGAGAGAAGCAGGGAATGCAAGGAGAACCCCGGGTTCCAGAGCTTCTGTCAGCAAACAAACCTACAGACGCAGGACGGCCACAGTCTAATGGCAAAGCCAGTTTCTGGCCTATTTGAGTCTGGCACAACATGGGATCTTCCCTTTCCTGAGAAGGTCATGTCCCTCCTGCATCTGCACTACTGCCTTTGCCAGACTAAGTGCACACCAACACTTGCCTACTGTCCTCACTGGGGCCCATTCGGCACAAACCCGAAGTGGCATTCACAGCACTTCCTGTGACGTGAATACGGGCCTTCAGGACCAGAAATGAGAGGGCAAGGAAAACGAAGGTTAAACGTAATAGCATCTTGGCACAAAACCAGAAACTTTAAAAGCTCTTTGAAACCCGGGAATAGAAAGGATATAAAAATTATACCACTGCACAATAAAGCAGATAACAGGGAAATTATAGATAATGCAAATAAGGAACCAATTACCTTTTCGCTCCCAGCCAAATCAACTAGATAAAGCTTCCCACTGAGCTTTTTTTCGGTCTCTACATTCTCTTGTTTAATATTGATCAGGAAGATACTGTGACTTCTAGAGCTGTGTTCATTCATGTCTGAAAAGGAAAATAGTTTACTGCTCTGCAAAGAACAGGAAGTTTAGGTAGCAAGTCACTCATCTAAAAAGCACAACAAATCATGCTTAATAGCTCTATTTTTTAAAGTTAAGCCCCGCCAATTCTCTAAAAAAATTTTTAAATTTATTTATTTTGAGAGAGAGAGAGAGAAGGAGGTAGGGAGGGGCAGAGAGAGAGGGAGAGAGAGAATCCCAAGCAGGCTCCACTCTGTCAGTACAGAGCCCTACATAGGGCTTGAACTCACAAATCATGAGATCATGACCTGAGTCAAAATCAAGAGACGCTTAATCGACTGAGCCACCCAGGTGTCCCAGTCCAGTCAATTTTAAAAGTATCTAAAACCACTGTTTCTTTTAAAAAACAATACTTTTTCTACAAATGAAAGATTTAAAATAACTTCATGCAACAAAGAAATTAAGAATCCTAGTCAATGGTTCAAGATAACAGATTCTCTAGCTTTGTCTGAAATCCCCTGTCCATGTTCCAACATCCTGCCCCAGCCTTACCCTTGGCATAAAAGAGCTCACACCTCCCTCCCCCCTCACCTTTAGTCCCTCACCCTTTATCATCGTGGTTAGTGTTAGATGTATTCTATCTTTGTCATGTGTGAACTCTTGCCTTATCAGTACTATTGCAAGCTTTCTTAAGGAAGGATTATGATCTTAAGGTTTAAGATTTCTTTTTTGCTTTAATACAGTTCTATAACCCATGCTAGGTGCATAGTATTTCTATATACTAACAATAAACAAACTGAAAAGAAAATAATTCTATTTAAAGTATCAGATTAAATATGCTTCATTAGTACCAAACACTAGAAATAGAAATCTTTTTGGACCCCGATCTTTGTTAACTAGGCAGGCAGAGATCCCAGTGATGGTCTTATTCAACCCCCACTAGCAATCATTTGTTAAGACCATCTTTCCAGGTGCCCTTGTCCAAGGCAGCTGAAGACCAACACTAGACCTCAAGATCGTGAGTTGTGGGTACAGCAACTCAAAGAGGAATATCGGTCTCTTATCTGATATGTAGAGAACAACAAGAATGTGGACAATGAGTGGTTCCAACTGGAGTCCAACAAGGAAGGGATTCGGTGTTTTGGAAAATGCTGGTACATCCATGACCTCCATGAGTCTGACATCGAGTTTGACATTCCTATCACATACTCCACTGCTGCTCCAGAAGTCTTCAGAGACAAATTATAGTCTCTGAATTTGACGGAAAAACAGCAGAGATGTACAGGGGTGGCAAAATATGCCTGACCGATCACTTTAAGCCTTTGTGGACCAGGAATGTGCTCAAGTTTGGCCTGGCTCGCCTCATGGCTCTGGGACTGGCTCCGTGGCTGGTGGTGGAAATCCCCAATCTGATTCAGAAAGGTGTGATTCAGCATAAAGAAAAATGCAACCAATGAAGGATCAAGCCACTGAGGCAGGACAGAGGACCATTAATAGGCTATGTTCCTGTTTTTTGTGCATTACTCTTACTCACCCAACTGCTTCCCCTCATCCTCTTTCACTAATAATTGTTACTAAGTAGCTGCATTAGGCATTGTTGAAAAAAATAAACAACAGTATTGCTACTAAATTTCTAAGGCTACCCAGGGAGGGGGAAGACCAGGACTTTGGGAAACCAAAAGGCAATCTCTTATCTCTTCCCTTCCCCAGGAAGAGTAGGAGGTGCCCATACTGGGTACATAGTCTTTTTGGTTTCTGGAAATAACACATGAATAAAAGCTGCTTCCTCTGGTAGCAAAAACAAAAACAAAAACAAAAAAAAAGCAACTTTCTATACTATATGGGAAAAAACTAAAGATTCCACAAAAAATATGTCAAAACTAATAAATGAATTCAGCAAATCTGCAAGATACAAAAATATGTAAAAATCAATCGCATTTCTATATACTAACAATAAACAATCTGAAAAGAAAATAATTCTATTTAAAGTATCAACAAAAAGAGTAAGATACTTAGGAGTAAACTTGAGACTGTATACTAAAAACTACAAAGTGAGGGGCACCTGGCTGGCTCCATCAGTAGAATATGCAACTCTTGATCATGGAGTTGTAAGTTCGAGCCCCATCCCATGTTGGGTGTAGATATTACTTAAAAAAAAAAAAACCTTTTTTAAAAATTAAAAAAAAAACTAAAACTATAAAATGTAAGACATCACAAATAAATGGGTCGGAAGACTTCACATTGTGAAGATGTCAATACAACCAAAACCAATCTAGAGATTTAATATAATCTGTATCAAGATCCTAGTTGTGTTTTTTGCAGAAATAGAAAAGTCCATCCTAAAATTCATATGGAATTTCAAGGAACCCCGAATAGCCAAAACAATCTTGAAAAAGAACAAAACTGGAATTCTCACACTTACTGATTTCAAAACTTACTACAAAGCTACAGTAATCAAATAGGGTGGTATTGGCATAAAGGCAAAAACATACAGACAGATGAATGAGAGCCCAGAAATAAACCCTCACATAAAATGGTCAAAATAATTTTCAACAAGATTATCAAGATTATCCAAAAATGAAGTTGGACTCTTACCTAGGCCATATATTAACTCAAAAAGGATCAAAAACCTATATGTAAAAGCTAAAACTATAAACCCTTAGAGGAAAACATAAGCAAAATGTTTCATAACACTGAATTTATTAGCAATGATTTCTTGGCAATAACACCAAAACCATAAGCAACAACAATAAAAGTAGATAAACTGCACTTTATCAAAATTAAACTTTTATTCATGAAAGGACAGTATCAACAGAATGAAAAGGAAACCCACAGAATGAGAGAAAAGATTTGCAAATCATATATCTGATAAGGAATTTAGATTCAGAATATATAAAGAACTCCTATAAATCAACAACAAGAATAAAACAACCCACTTATAAAATGAGCAAAGGACCTAAACAGACATTTCCTCAAAGACAATGTACAAATGGCCAATAAGCACATGAAAAAATGCCAACCATCACTAATCATTAGTGAAATACAAATCAAAACCACAATGACCTCACACTTCACACCTTATTAGTCTGGTTACTGAAAACAAAAATAGAGGCACCTGGGTGCCTCAGTCAGTTAAGTGTCCGACTCCTGATTTCTGCTCAGGCCATGATCCCTGCGTCGTGGGATCCAGGCCCGTACTGGGCTCCATGCTGATGGTGGAGGCTTCTTAAGATTCTCTCTCTCTCATTCTCTCTCTCTCTCTCTCTCTCTCTCTCTCTCTCCCCCCCTTCCTCCCTCCCTCCCTCTGCCCCTCTCCCCAGCTCGAGCACCCTCACTCTAAAATAAATATACACATGCAAACATAAATACATAAATAACCTTTAAAAGAAACAAAAATAGAAAGTAAGAAGTACTGACAAGAATGTAGAGAAATTGAAACTTGTGCACTTAAATGGTGCAGTTACAATGGAAAACAGTATGAAAATTCCCTAAAAAATTAAAAGTACAATTAACATATGATCCAGCAATTCCAGTTCTGGGTGTATACCCAAAGGAACTGAAAGCAGTCACTTGAACAGATATTTATACAGCCATGTTCCTAGCAGCATTATTCACAACAGCCAGAAGGTGGAAGCAACACGGGGTCTACATGTCTATCTATGGACGAATGAATAAACAAAATGTAGTGTACATATACAATAGAATATTAGTCAGCATTTTAAAAAGAAAGGAAATTCTAACATATGCTACAAATTGGATGAACCTTGCAGACATTATGCTAAGTGAAACAAGCAAGTCACAAGAGGACCTATATTACTCCACTTATATGAGGCAGCGAGAGTGGTCAAATCCAATGAGGTACAAAGTAGTGTAGTGGGTACCAGGGGTTGGGAGGAGGAAGTATGGGGAGTTATGGTTCGATAGGCATGGGGTTTAACTTTGGGATGATTAAATTCTGGAAATAGATAGAGGTGACAGTTGTACAACATTGTGAATGGACTTAATGCTACTGAATTGTACCCATTAAAATCGTTAAGTTTAATGTTATGCATATTTTACCAAAATCATTTAAAAACCAGCTTACCAGAATGATAAGAAAAAGAGCGATGTTCTAGACCAAGAGTTCTGAACCGAGGGTCCAAGATGGATTGTCAAGTATGCCATGAATAACTCATAACTAACAACAGCTTAGAAAGCAAGTAAATAATTTATCTATAAATGAGAGATGCCATTAGGATAAGAATATCAGGCTTACATTCTTTCAAGTATATATGTAAGCAGAAGAGAAAGAAGTGGAATTTAACTTTTACTGTATACATGTCTAGGCTCACCTATCAAATCTGCCACATATGTGATTATTCTGTGATAGTATGTGTGGTAAAGAACAGGTTGAGAATTACAGTTCTGGGTGATAGTCGTAGAGCCTTGGATGGAAGAGACTTAAAGAGGCTTGACCAGTCATCCAACCAATGCCTTAATCTCCTGTATACCTTACAGGGAACTTCGGTCCCTCTAGGCAGCAGGCTTTAGTTGGGCCAGCTATCAGGATTAGAGAGTAGCTCCCACGATGCTGGGTGACCTACCATTTGGATCAAACAAAGTACACTGACTTTCTTAATGACAGCAACTTGAAACCATTAAGAAATATCATATCATCCATATGTCCCCCTCAGAGATTTTTCTCTCTTCCAAGCTAGAAATCCCTAGTTCTCTCAGCTCCTCTTCATCTGAACTCACTCTGATTTGTCCACATGTCTGAATAAGACAGACGGCCACCATCTTTTCACGGAGCCTCTGCTGCTCTAACAACTTATGACCCACTTCCCTGAGGTGTGTGCCAACACCGAGGAAGGCACTGCAAGAAAAACAAGCTGATCTGAATGCGCCTGTGATTAACACAGCACAGAAAAGTTTTCAATAACGCTCCCAGCTCTACTGCCTGAGCTCCTCCTTGTTTTCCTTTTCCCTTTTTACACAGGGCAGAAATCTAGTGTGGTTTCTTTCCACACGTGTGACTGGCATATAAAATGTGTTGGTTTGCAATTTTTTTTAACCTGAACGACAAAGTGGTTGAAATACATTTAGAAGCTGACTTTTAATCCCCTTGACTCAGTTGGTTGCTTGTTTCTCCCAGGGTCCAGACAAAGGGAGCTGCCAGGGCCTGGAGAACCTCACCTGCTATTTCCAAGCGTTCCCTGCATGGCAAAAGGTACTGCTTCCCATGACTTGCCTGACACACTTGGACTGCACACACCTGTGTGTGTGCGTCTGACCCACTGGTTTACAACCGCCTTCCCCTGCGTTATTCATTTGGACTCCATAACCCGGCCGTCTTGGTGGGTGGGCAGACACTTGTAGCTAACTCACAGGGGAGAGAACGGGACACCAAACTTACTTACTTGTTACAGCCACGTGTCGGTTTGCTTTGCCTTCATCTATCACATCCATGACTTCCTCCGGGCTTGACACAAAGCGCTCGGTGCACCCCTGCAAAAGAGTCGGTTCAGGTTCACCGGTAAAAGACCAAAAAACACCTCTATTTTAAGACAGCTAAACATTTTCCCATTTTTTCCCTAGAGGTGCAGATTAAGAGAAGACTGCAGTGTTGATCCCACAACTTTTACTCCTGCTTCTGGCTTGAATTCTACGTGAAAAAGAAGTCTGAGCAAACCCTGGGAAACCCAGAAGTAAGCCATTAAAAAAATGCCAGATTTTCCTAGATTTTTAATTACCTGTTCATACTCAATGGCAGTAGAAACAGAATATAAAGGAAACCAATGACAGAAAAAGAAATGGATGAAATTTTGCTTTGCCTTCCATTCTAGTCCCCAACTTTAATTAGGCACATTCTAGACATAATGCTACAATGGGCTTCCCCTACCTACGAAGTATAAGCAATTATCCTCCATATCAAAGCCTCTTCACATGTGAATAATATTTGTTCACTTCTCCAATTCTTACCTCATGTAATTAGACATCTGTGGTATATTTACAGAAATACAACTGAAGAAATTAAATGTCTATTTTTTTAACCAGATGAATATTAAACATAAAGAGCATGATGAAATACCTACATACACTTTATACGTAATATTCTGAGCATATTATATAATAATTATGATGACAGTGACCAGAGACAAGTCAATTGCATCATCAAGTTTTCCTCATACCTTTACGTACGGGACTCTGTTTTTGTCTTCATGAACAGCCAAGTTCGTCTTGGACACTACAGAGATAATAATGATGACATGCAGAGGAGAAAAGAAAAGTTAAAGATTCTGTATTGGAGGATAAAGAGAAATTGTTACCAAAGATAGACAAATCTCATGTCTTTGCCATATGCAAGTTGAAGCCTTGGCTGAGAATAAGCAGATAGTGGAAAGACAATAAAAGATCTCTATACATTTTCATTAATTCCTTAGGCAGAAGTGTTGTGAATTATTTTGACCTCCCTGGACCTTAGTTTGCAGAATAGAGGACAAGCATTCAGGTTACTCACCATCCAGTAAGTCCCTGATTTTGTCCAAGTAGATCTCAAAATAGGAAACCTAGTTAAAAACAAATGGAGTTTGAAACAGAAGTGCCACACTGTATTTGAAAACTATCATTATTAAAACTCATAGAAGCCTCTGTCATGCACACAGTGAAGATCTGGCCGACTCTCCCGGGCTTTCCGGCTTCCTGCTGCGTCAGCCTGCCCTGCGGGCCACTCGCCATGCATGACGGCCTCTGTGGTCTTGATTCAAGTGCTCCTTACATTGTGTGCTGGGCAGCCACTTACAGAACAACTCTATCTTTCCCCCATATGAGCACCAAGCAAACTTCTAGGTAGGACAACAGTTGGAACAGAAAATATCCTTGGCAAGTAATTGTCCAAAATCAGTAGGCCTCTCCTCAAGTGTGATACGGACACTCACCAGACCAGGACGAAACATTCACATGAAGAAGTAGGGACTGGGATAAGGGTACTTTGCTTAGAACTACAAGAGCTCAAGGGTAACAGGGAGGAGGTGCTGATGGTGGCCAGCTTTGGGAAGTCCAGGAAGAGTTTGAAAAAAATGTAATTTAATGAAAGACAGACTAGATTGTGAGGGGGAAAGGAAGCCTTCCCATCAATTATTCTCAAACACCAGCCCCAGAACCACCTGTGTCAGCATCATCCCTAGCCTGTATTTAAATTGCAATGTCATGAACCCTATCACAGTCCTCCTGAATCCGAATCTCCAAAAAGAGGTCCTAGGAATCTGTTTCTAAACCCCCTGGGTGCTTCTTACGCCAGCTGACATCTGAGAACAGCTTTAACTAGATATGCGATCTTGGGGGTTTAATTCACATGTAACCAAGACGGGAGGCCTCAGTTTTTCCATCCGTCGAATGAAGCCATTTTGTACTTGATGATGTCAAAAATTCTGTCTAGGATTCTGCACTCTTTGTCTACACTTGCCTTCTGCCTCCCAGATCAACTTTTCTTTCTCTCATGTTTATGGGATTTTTTGAAACTTAAACAAAGGAATGGATAAACAAGTTGTTAAGAAAGGAAAAAGGTATAAAAAATAGTTGTGAAGTTGGGGTGTCACTCTATAGGTGAAACCTCACCTCCGCATCCTAGCTCTGAACCAGTTCTACCTCTGGTTGTGGGAAGTGAAGCCTCCCCAACCCAACACTAGTCCTCACCAACTCAGCCCCACTTATTACCTTGTTGGTGTCTCAGGCTGGGGCCTCCTGCCTTCCCAGTTTCTCTGAGGTCTAGGGCTTCAAACTCGGGAACCTGTAAGTGGGCATCATCTCCACATTGCCCGTCTCCCTAACAACCTGAGCCTGCCTGATCAGCTGTCAAACTCCCCAGTCACCAAGCCTCGTGTATCACAGACACACCTAGCTGACCTTGGAAAGAATCACTGCTCCTGAAACTTCTCCCCATGGCTGGAATCCTACAGTCTGTTTGACTCTCATCTTCGACATCTCTCATTCAGCTTCCCTGCAGCCAACTCAACCCTGGTTCCAACCCATTCTATGCATTTCAAAACTGTCTGGTTTCCATTAAGACTTCTGCATCTTTGAGGAGCACCTGGGTGACTCAGTCAGTTAAGTGTCTGACTTTGGCTCACGGTCTCATGGTCTGTGAGTTCGAGCCCCATGTCAGGCTCTCTGCTGACAGCCCAGAGCCCGAAGCCTGCTTCAGATTCTGTATCACCCTCTCTCTGCCCCTCCCTTGCTTGATCTCTCTCTCTCTCTCTCTCTCTCTCTCTCAAAAATAATAAACATTTAAAAAGATTTTAAAAAAAGACTTCTGTATCTTTGAGATGTACACATGTGTCCTTATTTCCATAAATTACAGAGATATTACACCAAAAAGCAGTCATAAATTACATGTCAACAAATTGACAATTAAAATCCTGTTCACATTTAATATCTGATTTTACCACAGAAGATACTGGTGCTTTGGAGGGTGGGGAGGTGATTTTGTTATTTTTGTCATCTCAAATGCTTTATGAGACCAGATGGAAGAAAAATATACACTGTTTTGCATTAAGAAATATCATGTTCAGAAATAATGTTTAAAACCTCTATGGGGCTCACTTTAAGGAACAGATTTTGAATAGTGTTTTAATCAAGCCTCTTTTTCTTGATTAAGCCTGTCACAGCTCAGTTCAAAATATGGAACAGTCAATCGCTAGCCTTCCCACTTACAATTATGATGTATGAAGTAAGTGAGCATAACTACAAATGCAGAACAGAAAGCCAGACTGTAAAAGTCAGCCCTGGAGACTTGGGTGTTGTTTCTTCTCTCCTGCTTCATGCTGGGGCTGTTTTTATAGTAATAAGATTCTAACTATTTTGAGGGCAGTAATTGGTTTAACATCTTACTCCAGGATTATCTCATAAGAACCCTACAATAGTTTAAGGTATTTAAATGCAAACAGCCTTAAAGATGTACTAAGCTCCTAAATCTTGATCCCATCAAAGCAACAGGCTTCTGTATCCTTAGATATGAAGAACCCGGCAAAGAAGAGAAACCAGCATTAGCAAATAAAGGGAGGAACAAGATTTGTAAAGTAAAAAGACTTGCCAGATCTAATTTATAATGGGGCAAACAGCTGTTGCCTTGTTTTTATATAATTTAGGAAAGGCACATATCAGAAACAAGTAAGGGCGGAAGTTTAATATAATGGAAAAGGTGTTGCACATAGGATTGGCCGGATCAAGAGTCTAATAATCTGATCTGTCACTGCTGCCAATAACCTGATATGTGATTGTAACTATGGCCAGCCAGCACTGTCTTTGAACTTCAGTTTCTTCATCTCTAAAATGATGGGCCTAGGGCACTAAGGTCCTAGCCTTAAAGGATGGTCAACCTCTTGGCTCATCTCCTCAGCTCCAAGTCTTCTTAGAACTCCCTCTGTCTCTTCCTTACCCCCTGTCCACACCGTCCCCAGTCGCCATGGCAGGAACTCAGCCAGCCATGTGTATCCTGGACACCGCTAATCAGAGCTGGGGGCAAGCCCTGCTAAAGGCTAGGCCCAGGAGCCTGCTCCTTGGGGAATTAGGACTTGGGAACTAAGGGATGTAGAACAGAAGCTGCCATGGTCCTTCTCCCCTTGCCCACACCCCTCCCCCCCAAAGATAAAGCAGGCAGACAGAAATGCAGGGACTGTAACAGGGACAGAGTTTCTTCTAGGGGTGATAAAAATGTTCTGGAATAAGATAGTGATCATAGTTGTGTAATTTTGGAAATATACTAAAAACCATTAAGTTGTACACTTAAAAAAAGAACTTTATGGTACATGAATTATATCTCAAGCTTTTTAATTTAAAAAAAATTTTTAGAGGAAAAGCAGGGTCTGGATTCTTACTTTTCTACCACCCCCAAGCCCCATGCCTTCACTTTTTATATCTTCTAACAGTGTTCTCTAACTGCTGAAGCAGGTGGCTTTCAGTCACTTGTAAACAAAGGAGTTCCAATGAATGTACCCCTAATACTCAATGTTATGAATTAACAGCTAGAGTTAAGAGAGTAAAAATCTCCTTCAATTCAAAGTTAAGTCAGAGCAGGGGTTCTGATTTTACAAAAAACAAAATCCAGGAAGGATCACACCCTTCCCTAATACTTGTCAGAGTGTGTTCCTCCAAACACTAGTCTGCCATACCCCAAAAGGGGAAAAATACGTCCACAGTCAAATAAGCTGTTAAATGTCATATACTACTTGTCCCCTTTGTAGAATTAGACTACATACGAGCATATTTAACTTGTAATGAAGTTAACACTGTTCGACAAAACATTTTTCCAGCTTATTTGGCCACATAAACCTTTTCCCTGGTAGCCCACCTGTTAATAATATGAGGGACTGTCTTTCATGGAACATACTTTGGGAAATGTGGTCCTAACCCAATCATGGACACATTCTAGTCACGTCTATAGAAATCCATGGGATAAAGTATAGAATTCAGACAACTATCAAGATGATTCCATTCTAAAGAAGGCTTTTACTTTATCTCAATATTTCCTCAGTACCAGCCTGAACCATTAAATAACTATGGCTTTGCCTACCATGGCATGTCATTTAAAATACATAAAAATCATCTTTTGTGTACACATAAAAAGAAGAAAGCTAAGAAACATGATTCAGGGCTCAGTTTCTTCTCTTTGGACTTAATCAAGGGCGCTTACCTTGATGTGAAACTCCAGGTTTTCATCCATGGAATAGATGTGGTCAAAGATGTCATGCGCGATCCTTGGGATGATCCCCATGAGTTGAGGGTCATGTAGCTTCCCCTAGAGCATGAAAAAACACAAGCACAGGCAGCTGCTGGGAAACCTGTCCTAGAGAAGGGACCACACTGGGATGCAGGAACAGAACCCCGTGGAAGAGGGAACACCCATACATGCATGTCTGCTCCCTTGGAGGGTCCACCTGACAGGCCAACGGACTTTAAGTTCATGGAAACAGCTCAGCGTGTTGCTCTTTTTACCAGCATTGGGGGACTTGTTCTGTCAGGGTCTGCAGCCCAGAAATATTCACTCCTGCTGCCACTCACAGCAGCAAATGGGTATATGTGGGTGAGGGTGTGGGTAGAAAGGAGGAAGGCAAGAGGGTGGGAGGAGGACTGAGATTATACTGTGACTATCACATACCAAACGTGGTTTTTGATTTGAAATTTTTACAAACTGATCAGAAGGTACAAGTCCAAGTAATCTACATTAATAAAACCACCTTTAGAGTTGATAGTTTCATTTACATCATCATTGCTCAAAAATTTCTAACCTTATTCTAGAAATACCTTCAGTATCACTTCACTAACCAGTCAAGAAAAGCCATTTTATCCATTTCATAAAAATCTGTAATTCCCAGCCTGAATTGTTCCAAGTAATTTTTGGTTCTTTTTCTTTTTGGGGGGCAGGGCAGGGGGGGCTGTTTCTAATACTTAAATCCACTTGTAATATAGTCTCTTATTCTTTTATCCCCCTTTTTCTCTGAGAGAGGTCCAGCCCTCTCTTCCCATACAGCCAGCACCCCTAGCAACCCTCCTCCAACCCTAAGGAGGGTTAAGGGATATTTTATCTAAGGGGTGAAGGGATAGATGAATTTTTCTGTGATTTGAACTATTTTACTAAATCTATTTTTAAGATCCAGATTTGCCGCCTCTGAAGACTTTCAAAATGGTATGCTGCAGTACTTGAAAGCAATTCCTAAAGAAGAGTTCTAGAAGTATTTAGAGCAGCAGCCTTAGCAAGGGCTCCGGGAGAGCCTTCCTTACTCCCACGCTCCAAGTTCTGTTCTGTTCCATGTTAAACCACCCATCGGTGCACAAACACAGTCTGCAGGTCTAAAGTAATCGTTGGCAACAGTATTCCCAGAGTTCTTCAGACCTTCAGAAAGTTATAAAACTCTAGGGAAAAAATGGAACTATACGAAAATTACAAAACCCGTCTCACTCGTCAGTCTCCCAGGGACACCAACAACCTTCAGCAACACAATGACTCATATCCTTGCTCCAAATCTGCCCGACACCTGGAAGATCTGCTTTGTTTTCCTCAATCAGATCTGCTTTATCCTTCGGGGATTCACCACATAGCGCCTCTTTGACAAGTTGACTTTCAAGCCAATACTTGAGTTACCAAAATCAAGAAGTCACACGGACCCTGGCACTAACTCCAGGCCACAAAGCGCTTTACATTATGAATCCTCCTTTGCACACCTGATCCCTGACCTTCCACTCTATTGAAAGCAAGAGAAAAGCCGATTTTAGATTCATCTGGCCTCTGGCAAAGCTCTCTTACCTGGGAAAAATGGGTTCTCTCCTGGAAGGCCCTCATCTGCTAAGAATCCTAAATCATTTGATATCTTTATATTGCTTTTTGTTTGACTGTACAGTCCCTAAAGGCGAGGTGGCCACTGCGTGTGTATTTCTTCCCACTGCTTATGATACTTGGTACCATGTCTACTGCATACAATTATTACAGAATATAAATTACACAGTATACATAAAGTGCTTAGGGACAATAAATGTTAGCATTATATTATTCAGCTCATATTAGTTCTCATTAAGCAGTCGTTGGGGTTTATTTGACCTGAAGAATCTGAAAACATATTTCTCTCCCAGACCATTAACATATATCCTAGGAAAACAGCCCCAAATGACTGCGGCACAGAGTTTCTCAAATGTTGGTAACCTTTCTTCTCATAGGCCATCATAAACATCAAGTATTGGGCCCCAAATGCTCAGGACTGTGCAAATTGCTGGCAGAAATGACTCAGACAGTGAATGGGGCACCTGGGTGGCTCAGCAGTTTAAGCATCTGACTCTTGATTTTGGCTCAGGTCATGACCTCCTGGTTCATTGGTTCAAGCCCCATATGGGGCTCAGCTCTGACAGCATGAAGCCTGCTTGGGATTCTCTCTCCCGCGCTCTCTGCCCCTTCCCCACTCACACTCCCTAAATAAATAAACAAATAAATAAATAAATAAGAAGTGACACAGACAGTGAAAACACAGATCTCTGTCCAGTCAAATGTCATGATGCCACCAGGCCAATCTACCTCAGAGAGTCTAAGGAGTGTCCCCCATGCTCCCCCCAGAATCCTTTAATAATCCATCATAATCCTTTAGCTTCTCCTCAGTAGTCCACAGACAAAGAAAGAATGAGAGATAATTCAAAAATCATTTATAAATGACTCCAATCTGTTTCCCTAGATACTTTCCCTTTCAAAAGGTTTATCTTCCAATTGATTTTCTGGCTCACACAAATATTGACATCCCTTTGTTTGCCTTTGTCAGGGTAAGAATGAAGGCAGAGCCAGGGATGAGTCTGGGGCACTCCCTGTTGTTTCCCTGAAGCCTACACCCAAAAATCACACGAGAGGGAAGCACATGTTAATTTGGAGAAGGCATAAGAATACCTCCGGTTCCCACGGTCACAGAAGTGACACTCAAATCTAGCATAGGTGTAGGGGCTGGGATGCTGGATCTGGCTCATAAGCCCAAGAGTGGTGAGAGCCTATGCTTTATGTTCAGTACACTGAGCTTGTTAAGACAATCTGTCTGTGTGTGTGTGTGTGTGCGTGTGTGTGTGAGAGAGAGAGAGAGAGAGAGAGAGAGATAATATGTGGGTGTTAGTGGTGTTGAGAGGGTGTTGATGTGTGTGGTGTATGTATATGAGACAGAGCGGTGCTCAATAAAGGTCTGCACTCTTTCTTACAAATAAAATACACACACACACACACACACACACACACACACCAGTCACCTCAGGCAATAAAAGGTGGTAAAAAGCAGAGAGCTATCGAAACTCAGAGAACAGAGAGTCCTTTCCAGCTGGGGTGATATGAGACGCCTTCCCTGAGGGACACCAAATCTTGAGAGATGGAGAAGATGAGGATGGGCAAAGAGGATGAAGCAGGGAAGAGGAGAAGAGAGGAATGTTACAGAGGTATAGGAACTGAAAAACAGCGATACCCGTTAAGAGAGCCGTGACACCTTCAGTTGGCTGGAGGATCAGGGATGGACTTGGGTAGCAAAGGAATGTCCCGGTTCATCATCTTTTTTCTCCCAGAAAACAAAAAGAACATTTGTATACTTGTATCCTACATAATCCTCTTCCAAAACTTCTCCTACTTCTGAATGTGGCCTTCTCGGAACGTGTGAAAGAGGAAACCAGACCCAGGCCACGGGCTGCAGAACAAGACTCCCTTTGTTCCAGCCCCAATTGCCTTCTCAACCTCCCAAGCAGGATGGTTTCCTGAAACACTTAAGATGGGAAAGCAGGCGGCCCGTCAGCTCACACGAGCACCAATGCACTCGGACAGGCTCATTAACAATCACTCGGCAGGCTCAGCTCGGCAGTGGCGTGGCCTGCACCATTCCACGGGCTCCCGGTGTCCTTCTGGGCAGAAGGAAGAACAGCGTGTCTCCATCTGTCTAAATCGGTGCTGAAGAGGGACACAAAGCAAGGCACGGGGCCCAGAGGATAGCCAGCACTGCCAGCAGCCCTCCTCCAGCCCAGCCCTGGAAGCACTGACCACACCCGCCCTGGGCCCCAGGCGCCCCGGTGCCCTACCGTGCCTGGCACCAGCACTGTCAAGTGTTTGGTATTTTTACTGAAAATCCGCCTTCAATGCTCCATCTTCAGAAGCTAATCTTTCCAATTTTATGTAGGCTTATCTGTTTGTTCTCCTCAATAGAAGGTAATGGAATCACCACTGGATGTCAGACCAAAAATGAGGGGATTAAAATGAAAAACAGCTTTAAAATGTGACAGCTCTGTCCATTCAGGGAGTTAACATCCCCTTCCAAAAGCCTTTGAAAGATCACAACGTATAATTCTGAATACATAAAATCCTTTCAGATGGTGCAAGGCCTGCAGGGTTTTTTTCAAATTTAATTGCATTCCAGGGTCCTGGATTTCTTGGTCTCCCACAGTCTCTCTGACTTCAGCTCAGGGCTCCTCCTTTCCTCTGTTTTCCTCTAAAATATCCCCTACCATCTTTCCAATCTATAATCACCCTACAGAAAGAACCAGACTAAATGTCTGTGGGGAAGGGGGCGCTGAGAAAGGGCTCCCTCCCGCCCCACCCCTTCCTCCTGTGGACATAAATATGCAATATTCAGAAGTCACAATACAGAAAAGCAACGCCTTACAATCAACCTATTAAAAATGACGAGGATGAAAAGGCTACAGAATTTAGGAAGCAATGAGAGGAACCCGCATAGAAACCAGGTCCCTTTAGGTCCCCATGGGTCCCTTCTGGGCCCACAGCAGTACTGCAGGCCTTGTATGGCTCACGCTTCGAGACAGAGGGCTCCGATGCTCTCATTTAACACCACATCTCCGATTTTGGTTTTAAAGAGCTAGCATACCTCTTTGTCATCTCCTCACACCCACCAACCCCACCCCCACCCCCGCATACAACACAAACTAAGATTTTACTCTGGGGACAGGGCTCTCCTTTGATGGTTTACAATTTAAATTTCTGACATTTAGCAAATATCTTGTATCTCCCAAAGATAAATTAATCCAAAAGCTAAAAAGGTCATTCTTGTAAACATTCCCTATGATTGGGGGTGGGGGGTGGGGATTTTAAATATTGCATTTTGTGTTGTTGTTTTATATATTTTTTGGTAATTTTCCAAAAACCTAGAGACTGATGGACACAGTTATGAGATTCTCTTTCTCTCTCTCTCTCTCTCTCTCTCTCCCTCTCTCTCTCCTTATGCCTTATGAAGGGGCTATTGTCACAGCTACTGGAAAGGCTGACACTTAAGGAATCTAAAACTGCAAGTTTTCTGGTGCCTAGAAGGTCAAGGGTCTGGGGTTGAGCAAGAGAGGCAGGCGAGGGGCTGCAGCAGCATGGGGCTGGCCATGCCCTCATCTCACTGTGGGAGAACAGGAAGTGCAGGAAGACGGGTGGCCAAGGCTCAGGTGGCAGAGGACAGTCCTGCTCTGTGCAGAAGCAGTGGCAAATAATAAACCTCATTGCCTCCTTTCATCTCTGCAATCTCTGAACCACTGCCCACTGCAAAATGGGTGAAAGTAAGTCAACACCACAGAAGTGAGATCCCCCAGAGTCGCACGCACACTTGAAATTGATGTGAGCAGAACATCAGAGCCTCAAGGGTTTTCGCCTCAGGCCTTTGAAATCTCCTCTTCAATAGGAATGATTCATAAGCTAAACCGATTCTGCATCGGCCTGGCTGGCTCACTCAGAGACCTTCCCAGGAGGGTACCATACATGAAAATCCTAAGCTTGAAGGATCAAGGATTCATCTTACCCTGGTGCTTGTAAGCTGAATTCCCCAAACTTCCTCTGCACAATTTCTTGAAACAACCACTCTTCTACCTCTCCTCACCTGTCAGGGGGGCCTTTTAAAGAATTATTCAGCCCTGAAGGGCTTACAGGAGTCCACAGCAAAAAGCAGGAACAGAAGACGTAAAAAGGGCCAATTCTGTCCACAGACGTGCCTTGTCTGGAACACAGCCTAGAGCCGCAGAGCTCCACCGCCAACAAGCCAACGATTCGCAATGGGGTCACACCTTCGAGTGCCCACGGGGGCAGGTGTGTAAGTTAATGACAGAGGATGCTGCACGTACGTTCATACTCACTCACAGTGTGCAGGGATGGGGCCAGAGTGGGCTGGACGGCGCACGAGGGTATCAATTCAACAAATATTTTGTGGAAACCCTCCGAGTGACAGCCGCTGTTCCACGCAGTGGAAATGTCAATAAGCAAGTGAACAAGACAATGAAGATCTATGCTCTAGTGAAGCTTACACTTTATATTATGGTGGAATTTCATCCAGTGTTATAGGATCTTCATAAATAATCTCTACACCCCTACACCCCACGTGGGGCTCAAACTCACAACCCCGAGATCAGGAGTCCCACGCTCCACTGACTGAGTCAGCCAGGCGCCCCAGGATCTTCAGAATTTTCAACCAGATTTGGAAACTTCGAATTATGTGAAATTGTCCTATTTTAAACACTGTCTGCAATTTTAAAATATGTATAATAATAATAAATTTAAAAATTTTAAAAAACACACTGGGCAGTCCAAACAAAAATGTGTCTGTGGGCTGAATTTGGTCCACAAGCCAACTTCTTTAAATCTCTGACATATAATATCTTCTGAGGAGACTCACCTCCCCAGAGTAGCTCTACTCGGGTAAACCCTTAGGGACTTTCACAACAGACTTTCTCAGTGAGATTAGGGCCACAGGCCATAAGGATCCTCACACCACTGTTCAGCTTGTTGATGGCTCTTTTTCTAATAGAATTTACTACTCACATTTTGAGAGAGCTACCAACAAAGGATTTTTTAAAATTCTGAACCCCTGAGATTTTATTACTCACCATTGTTTTAAAACTCCACAGAGACAAAAATAAATGGGCCAAACGTGACCAGCCCCTTAGCCATCTGCCTTGCACAGCCCCGGGGCCACATGCACCTGAACTTGGCCAGCCACACAGAGGCCACCATCACAGCATACTGCAATCTTACCTCCATGGTGTGTGTTTTTCCTGATGAAGTCTGTCCATACGCAAAAATCGTCCCATTATAACCTTCAAGGACATCTGCAAGCAAGAAAAAGAAATCAAAATTAACTCATTACTTTGATCATATGCTAGTGTTGGTTCCATATTTTAAAATTACATTCTCCAAATGGCCCATCTCATTTTTCACACAAATGATGTCTTTCAGCTCCATTTGCATTTTAAGTAGAATTGTGAGATAAAAGCAGAAATGAAGGCCTCCACTGTTCCACAAATAAAAAGAAATGTATTCACGTTCCTACAGAACAAATTAATGAAGAAGAAGGCAGACACCCTCTCTCCCAGTAACATCAACATTAAGACAGATTATTGAGCAGTACACTCTCTTTTAGCTGAAAGATACTTGAGTTTTCTTCTCTAAGTTGATCTCCTGAGATCAGTCAGAGGAAGAAAAACATTATCAGTGTCCTGAGTCTCTGGAGTGAAGTGTAGAACAGAATTTCTTCGCTAAAGATCTGATTTGGGTCAGTTTAAACGCTGGCCCAGGCAAGCTCCTTAGGAAGGTTTCTCAGGAAAGCCCCATGGAGCCCCTTCAGAACGGAGCATGTCCAGAGCCCGGGTGGACAGGCCCCACTCGGTAATCCCGGCCACACGGTGACAATCCAATCAGCCCGGAAACCACCAGGGCTCTGACTCAAAGTTAATGCCTCTGTTTTTTCAGTGACTGTGCTAGCAGGCCGGCCCAGGCCCATCAGCATCAGGAATTTCTTTTAATTACACAATGAGCACACTGTGCAAACCCCCACACCGCAGGCCAGCCTCCATTTCACGCAGGGACAAGGGGAGGCGTGCGGACAGAGGCTGCTTTGCACTGCAGATTATCTGTGGGAATTCTTTCAAAGCAGCAGAAGTGATTAAAATATATTTAGCACTCGTTTCCCTCAACCCCCCTTCATCCACATCCAATCAACGAAAGGGAAACAGTACATAATTAATATCCTTGACCCAGCAGCTCTACATAAGAAGAGGAAATCTCATTCCTGAAAGGACACTGGGTGCAACAGGAGGAACCCCCAGGTGAGGTGTCCTTTTCAGGGCCATGTACAAAATCATCACTCCAGGCCATCAGCTCCATCTGTTTCAGGTCTTATTTAGGTTGGTTGGTTTGTATTTTTGGCCTCTCTGAATTCTATAATGTCAGTTAATATTTGTTGTTTGGTTAGCTTTTCTAAAAATTTTTTCAATACACATTTTATTGATCTGAGGTTTTTGGAGGGTGAATTGGGATCAGAACAGAAAGTGGGATTTTCCTTTAGGAAGCTAAAAAAAAGGAGAAAATAAGCAGCAGAATTTTTTTTTTAATCCTAGCAGCCCTTAAGAGTTTGTGTCAAGCTATATTGAGAGAAGAGAGAGAGAGAGAGAGAGAGAGAGAGAGAGAGAATGTTCACACATATCAAACTTCTAATTTCTGGTAATGGTTTCCTTGGTAACAGGAGAAGCAGAAACTTGAAGACTACAATGTACGGGCTGGAGGTTCAAGCTTTAGTCTTCACAAAAGTGCCAACTTTCTCGGAGAAAAGATTCAGGGTGGAAAGAAAGCCTTTACAGGACCATGAATGTGATGTGCTTTGAGGCGCACAAGGAAAGAGGTTCCCACCCTGCGGCTGGGCTCTTAAAATTCTATATTCATGGCATAAACAACTCCAGGCCGCTGGGATGCCAGCCATAATCACAGCACTAAAGCTTCTATTTAGTAGAAATTAAATATCTGCCGTGGAACTGCAAGGGCTTCCTTACCTTAAGCCCCTGTGCGGGGAGCACTCTGGGACCTTGCAGCCCAGGCTGCAGAACAGGGGTGAGGAGGCCGAGGCCAAGTGTCCAGCTCCCTCTGCTCCTCCTAAGGACCACTGGCCACCCTACAGGTGCATATGCTCGCAGGAGGCAGCTCTGAGCACCGTCCACACCGTAAAGAGAGCTCAGCTCAGCTTGAGCCCCACTGACAGGAGAATGTCCAGCACAAGCTTCCTGCTCTGCCAGGAAGCAGTGGGGTCAGGGCACCGGAATTAGGCCCCTCTGGCCGGGGCCCAGCCATCCAACTCCAACCTCCCCAACCAGACTGTACAATCCTACTAGCCCCTGGTTAGCTGCTGCTCCCCAAAGTCCCGCGGGGTAAGGCTCAGGACATGGAGATGAAAACAAGCACTTGGAGCAGGGAGCTGAGGAGGACCTGAGACCCCACTGGGAGAGTCCTTGACTGTGTTTCGCCGCTTTTTAACATGGAGTGCAAATATTTTCTTTTTAAGAAATAAAGAGAGCATGTAAAATCCCATCAGAACAAACTCTGCTTGGCCTTTAAAGTACTATTTACAATCATGTTACAATTAATTCATTGTTGGAGAACCTATCTCTAGTGTTCAAGGATGAACAGACCTGATGTCCTCTAGCAACTCAATTGTGAATTAAATGGGTAATTTAAAAAGAAAAGGAAAAGCTCTTCGAACCCAGTGGTCTCTATTTTCTTCCAAACTCCAAGTTTTGGGGGTCAGTTTGTTCACTTAAGCAGGAGGGAAGAGGAGAGGCAGGAGGGAAGGAGAGGGGAGGCGGGAGGGGAAGTGATGGTGCATCTGGGTTGGACCCGCCAAGGAAAGCAGAATGGGAGAGCAGGTCTGTGGCTCAGCGACACACTGAGCCACGCAGCCACCCCCACCAGACCCGAGCAGAAACAGCCCACAAAAAGGCACTTTCATCACGTTGAATGGCAGTTCCTGGGCCCGAGGAAAGCATTTGTTTCAGAGCCTCTCTTGTAACAGAATGACTATTTCTGTGCACCAGCCGCACAGCCAGGAATCAGCTCAGCTAGACAGAACCTTGCTTTGTGACAGGCTCTGGCGTGATGTGATCTCAGCTCACGCCATGCAGCCAGTGGCACCCACGAGCACAGGTCACATCCACCCGGCAGCCAAGCAAATCCAAAGAGAGATTCCACGACGGGTGGGAAGAGCCTTCTCACCTCCAGAGAGGAGGGAGGAGAGGAGTGGGATACTTGAAAATACTTTGCCTCTTTGCTGTAGACTTCGGAAGCCAGTTTTCCACCCCAGGTTTTTGCTAGTTTTGAGTCCAAACCTTGCTAGAACAGAAGGGTTCGTTACACTACTGGGTAAGAAGCTGGGGAAGATGTAATCATGTAAGTTCCTGAGAAGACTGTCATGGCCTCCTACCAACTCAGCAGGTGAAATGGTGGCTGTCAGTGGCACCAGGGTCTCTGGCAGTATTGGCTGACAGGTCATCCCTGCCTCAGAATCCTAAGGCTCCCACTAACCAATCCAGCTACTCAGGTAGGCCGCATGCCCAGAGCATGTAGAGGTGGCCCTGCTAAACGCTAGTGGCAAACCAGAACGCTGGGCCCAGTTGGTCTCAAGGGAAGGGCACACTGCTGCATCTTCAGAATGGAAATGCATCTCACTGTTGGGAGACAGGCAGGGCCATCCCAAGGCTCTGGAACCACAATCTCTATTCCCTCCCCTCTCCCCCTCTCCTGTACCCACTCCTAGCCCTGTCTTTCTGCAGTGCTTGGTAGTCCATATGGCCTAACAGAAAAGTAATAACTCATGAATTGCTATTAAATGCTCATTATGGGCTCACCAGAAAAATAGGGACGGGATAGTGCAGAAAAATTCAAGGAAGTCAGATAAGCTCAGGCTTAAGTTCCAGCCCCACCACCCCCTAACTGACCTGGCCAAGTTATTTGACCTCAAATTCCTCTTTCGTACAATGGGAATAATAATGTTCACACCTCATAAAACTGCTGAGGTTTAAAATACAATAACATATGTAAAGTGCATAGAGGATGCCTGACAGATAAGAGTAGCCAAAGAAATCCCTTTCTTCTTAAGAGCCACACATAATAATAACATAGATCTTATAATATCCTGAGCTTAAAACTCTTCAATGAATCCACATTGTCTGAAGGATAAAGCCCATCCATTTCTACCAAACTCTAATCCAGCCTAACTTTTTAAGTTCCATCCCCCAGGCAGCCTGCAACACTCTTAAGTTGCCCAAACATGCCAAATAATATCTCTTTATGCTTTTGCTATTCCTTCTTGTACAGCCCTGCTATATTTTATAGTCTTCAGGACCCAACCTTTCCAAGAAGCCTTTCTAAATTCTCCAATCCTCATCCCCACTCACCAAAATCAGTCCCAAGTGACTTTCTTCTGTGCTCCCACAGCACCTTGCACACAGCCAGCTTAAAGCACGTACTACCCACGGGTATGGTGACTATGGATTCATCTATCTCTTGCCCTATACTTGAAGCTTCTTGCAGACAGTCTTATATATCTTGGTGACTCTAGCCCTTAGCAGTGCTTATACCACATGGCAAATACTTAATATCCTTGCATGAAGGAATGAGTAAAAGAAGCAATCAAATGAATAAAGTTTAAAGAAATTAGGTCCAGCAAACAAGAAACTACCTTCTTTAGCCCTGGACAGTCTACATTCTAGTTAATTTGGAAGGCAAATGCCCAGAGCGACTACTGTAGACTGGGACATAGTTACCCATACTTTGACAATAGCATCCAGTAACCATGGTTTTTAATTCCTAGGGTGTCCACCGAAACTTTCTTATTCACCATGCTGTTAGTCACAAATCCTATAAGCTCTTCTGGAAGAAACGGAGGAGAATCCTACATACTCTTTCAGACAACATATTGAGAAACAGACACCAGACAAAGGTGGGGGTGTGGGAGATACCAGAATTCTACAATCAAATGTTTGAAATATGTTTTTAAAAAACTAGTGAAGTTGAAGGGAATGAAAAACCCAAGAGAGAATAAAGCCATCTAGTTAAAAGGAGTCTTCCTGATCTCAAAAACATTAAGGGTTCAGACAGACTTGAAAGGAAATCTCACCAGTCCACTACATTATCATGAATCATGGGACTGTGGTGACCTTCAGAAGTTATCTGATTGAATTCCTGGCCTCTAGAAAAAGAGGCCCCTACAATACTACCTCCTTTCCTGATTTAAATAGGTTTTGTCATGGCAAAAGAGATCTCGGTTGTACCTAATAACCATTCCATGTAGTTCTTTCTCATATATCTTTGTTTTACCTTGATGATGAGGAAATAACATGGCCACTTCCCCTCACACTTGCCTCAATGGATATTTTAAAAAGTTAAATCAGGTCTTCATCATCCCCTAATAACTTCCTTTCAAGGGAGAATAAGGTACTCTTTACTGATACAATATGACTATGTTCTTGTCGTATTTATAGTGTCTGAAGAATACATGTTTATCATATCATGTCAGAGACTGATTTTACCTGAATGTTTTGTGTGTGTGTGTGTGTGTGTGTGTGTGTGTGTGGCTCACCATATACTGGGCCTCAAGTTATCCAGTTAGGTCACATTTTCATGAGAACTTTCCAAGGACTGCCTATTTCTGACATTTCATACCACAGAAAAACTCAAACACTGAAAGAGACTCAACTTCTCTTGTAATGAAGACTGAAAGATGATGATTATCATGTGTTAATCACAGGACTTTTTAAAAATGGAGTACATCCATCTCTAATCAGAATGTCAACTGAGAGATTCATTTAAATGGACCTCATGCTTAGCACAGCACGTGGTAAATACTATTTGGTTCTGGTAATGAAAGGGGAAAGAAAAAGAAGGAAATTATGTTTCACATGTGATTAATTTTACTTTCATAAAAATAAGTAAGAGTCTGATAATGGAGAGAAAGGAGGACAGACTAGGAGCAAACTACAGCTACACACTCCAGAGAGAGAGAGAAAAGACAGGTTTAGACAGGAAGAGATGCAAAACAATAGAAGTAAAGAGAAAACAAAAATTACCACCAGATACAGGCCTACAGTAGTAATTCAAGAAGAGCCCAAATTCAGGCATGTTTTTTTCTCTTCTGTTTTCTATAATGATCTTACTGTGAAGATGTTCAAAATTAATTGATGTCTGCAACAAGAGTGTGAATAACCATACACCTCAGCGAGGAACAGTACATACTGACTAACTCTCCCACCCAGGTGTCCAGGGTCAGAACCAATCTAACAGATGCACCCAGGGCTGGCTTTCATGAATTTCAAACAGTGAGGTTACTCAGCTCAGCTTCCAAAATCAAGCACATCTTGCATGACAAGGTGCTTTTTGAATGTTGATTTTGCTTTTTACTCTTCAAATCTAGAGCTACCTATAAAGGTGGCAACATCAGGCCATTTCGCATAGCATTCAGAGTTGAAGGTAAAGATTCAAAGATGAAAAGCAAAGAAGCAGAGATGCCCCCCAGCTCTGTCCAGATGGCGAAAGTCCCCAAGGCATGCTCCAGCCCGCTGATTTGAAAGGGCAAGGTAGAGCGACAGGTAAATTGCTTCATCTCCCTGCTGTTATTTTGACACAAATCCTTCAGGGCCAAGGCCAGTCCCAGAGAAAAGGGCTGATCTCTAAGACAAATTTTGGCTTCAGGCTATCTATTTAGAGGAACAAATGTTGGTATCTGGGTGGAAAGGTTGAAAGTGGGTTAGACCAAAGTATATTTAAGGAATGCTGAGTAGCAAAAACAGCTCAATAACCAACAAGGTAATGTGATTTTATGATGCTGCAGAAAACTTCTTGATGCCCAAGAATTTTCCACGTTTAAGGCTTCTCCCTGAAGACACAGACACACGAAATAAATCAGTTAAAAATGTACAAATGGAGCATCAGAAATATCTATTTCCGTCTCCTTCAAAGTAGAAAGGAGGTCTTATACCTACAGCAGTATTTTAAAACCTTTACCAAAATAGTATGACCATAGCTTTTAAGCTTCTAGGTGGCAGAATAACCCTGCCAAAAAGGTGGCAGAAGAAATAAAGACATTTCCTTGGCAAGGAGGTATGGAGAGGTTAAAGAACTTGCCTGACATCATAGCAAATCAAGACCAGAGCTCAGTGTTTCCAATTAGTAGGCCTCTGCTTATAGTCAAGGCACATTGATTCCTAGGCTGCAAATATCACTTAATGTTTTCAATTACTCTGAAAGGCCCAGGAGGAAATAAAGAAATAGCACTTACCTTTGACAATTTGCTTTGCACACGCATTGTAAACCTGCTCTTGGGTCGTGCTGGGAGGCAGCACTCTGTCGAAGACATATGGCTTCCCTTGCTAAAAAAGAAAGGCGAAAGGAAAGGGCGGAGAAAACACATTAGAAGTTTAGAAATAAAAAGCACTAATAGCAGTTAGACCGCAGGCACTAAATCACAAACCCTATCCTTGAAGGCAGTTCCGTACAAAGACTATGGAATTATTATAGTGTGACCCACACATACAATGCGTGTATGGGTACTGCATGTTGAGAATCCAAGAAAGAAAAAGAGATTTTTTTTTTAACTTGAAACACTTTTTCTGATGAAAAGTAGGTTGATGCTTCATTCACTCATCTGAACAAATATTTACTTATGGAGAGCTTCTTCGGAACCAGACACTGGACTAGAGTCTACGCAAATCAGAAAACAGTCCTGCCAATAAAGCGCTCAATCAAGTGTGGCAGATAGCTGATAAACAAGAAAGCAAACACACGGGGGACCACAAAATGCCAAGGTATAAAATGACGGGACAGAGGGGAGAGCAGAGAGAGCAAAGCAGACCTTCCTGAAGAAATGTCACTTAAGGGGATCTTTTAATGGATCAGAAAGATCGAGGCATGTGAAGAACCATAGAAAAACATACCAGACAGAGCAGGTATGTCCACCAGCGTGGAGCAGACAGGAAGGGGCCTGGAGCACTCAAAGCACTGGAGTGCGGTACAACAGGAGAGGAGAACGGAAATCAGAAGCCAATTCACGCAGGGCACTGTTTGCCAAGGTACGGTGCTTGGCTTGTATTCAGTGGGAAAATGACATGATCAGATTTAAGAAGCTGCTCTGAATAGCAAGTTATTATTGCTTTGTGTCCCAGAGAATTCTAGTGTTTTCTTCATATGGATAAGTGATGCCTTAACTGGGTAGAGCCTTTCAAGTCACAGGGGACCCTTCTGTACAATACATTAAATGGTTTCCCCAGGTGCAGGTTCTTGGGATCTGGTCTGAGACGACGCGGCACACCGTTCAAGGAAGAAACTGTCAGAAGGAAAGGAAGAAGCCCTGTCCTGCGGATGCATGAGCCCTGACCCCAGAACCCCTCCACGTTTGCCAGGGAGTCACTGGGCACTCACGTGCCAGGCACAGTGCTGAGGAGCGGGGAAGCTAGTGGCTGAGAAGACACAGCATCTTCCCGGGGAGAAACTTCTTCCCACCATCACCACCCAGGCAAGGGGTGGCCCTCCCCCTGCCCTTTCCCACAGCCTGATCTACCCAGACGGCCCTTCGTCTTCATGTCCCAAGTGTCAGAGGGGAGGGCAGGAGAAGGGAAAGAGGGAGGGGAGCTCAGAGTCTCCTTCACTCCCACCCTGTACCTCCTACGTGTGGGTTCGACACCAGGAACCTTTACCTCAGGACAGTCCAGTGCCTCAATGAGATAACTGCTCATGAGACTCTCAAGGACAAGGCTTGTTACATCCTATAACCTTCAAACAAGAGTACATGGCTGCCAGCTGGCTTAGCATTGTACTCTTTTATGACCGTGGGCAGTGCCACACATAGGTCAGGTCCTATACTTCAGGCGTTACACTTGAGCTTTTAGTCTTTGAAACTGGAATTGAGTCAACCAGGTAAATGAGCTACTTCCTGTCTGGGCTTAGAAAAAATGGAGAATTTTGAGGTACCACAAAATATTGTAGGGTTTTTTTTAATGTTTATTTATTTTTGAGAGACCACAAGTGGGAGAAGGGCAGAGAGAGAGGAACAGAAGATCTGAAGCAGGTTCTGCACTGGCAGCAGTGAGCCTGACGCGGGGTTTGAACACACAAACCGCAAAATCATGACCCGAGCCAAAGTTGGACACTCAACCAACTGTGCTGCTCAGGTGCCCAAAATATTGTTTTATACAAGCAACAGAGCCAGTCATTTTGTTAAAATGATGGAAAGGGGTTATTTTCTGATGCTTTGTTCCTAGCCAAGTCTCATTCCATTAGCGAACCAAGTATTTTGTTTGGATAACCAAGAGAATATTCCTCCTTGGTGAACAATTGTCAACTATCAGTCCACTACATTCTTCTTAGCTTTATCTATTCATAAAATTAACTAAATGTCACTAAGGTAAAAGGTTAGAACAAACATTTACAGAGTTTGCCTAAGTATTTGTCACCAACTGAACCTTATTAAAAGAAACTGTAGCTTTGCTTAATTTCAAACAAATCCACTATTTCTCCAAACTTGATGAGAATCACCAATATAAACCATCTTGTTTCCAGAATGATCATGCTTTGGGTTTTGAAGAAAATGCACTTTCTACAGCTGGAAAAATGACCTCTTAATTTATATAAATGGCACAACAAAATAGGATCCCCTAATTTGCCCTTCAATTTAAAATGTTGGAGTGCATTATACATTCATTTTAAGACAGGTAGAAAGCAAGAAATTGCCAATTCTCATTTAAATAATATCATTTATCAAATGACAAACAGATAATACAACAATTTTCCATAAGCTGAAGTTAACTCCCAAACAGAAACTGCCTTCAAGAAACGATAAAATTTATAAAATGATTTGTTTTGAGACTTCTCATCAGGACTAGAATATAAAGAAGTTAAAAACTGAAGTATTTTTGTCTTGTCACACACTGAGTTGTCTATGCAAGCTTTTATTTTAAGTGAACCTTGGAGCCTTGAAATTAAAATATAGAATTAAAATTTAGTTACTGATTATTTTCAAAGAACTGATTTGTGGCACAGCCATGCGAGCTGTATATGCGACTGCCATTAAACCACAACAAACAAATTAATGGTATGAAAATCTCAGAGCCCCAATGGAGACTTCAGCAAAGCCCCATCTCCCACGGCCCCCAGGAGACAAGAGTCTCCGTGTTTCTGATCCCACCATTGCTGAGGGTTTCTGTGGACAGGCGTTGGGCCCAGCGTCACTAAATGTTCAGACACAGGGTGCATCTTTCAATTAACATTTTAATAGGAGTGCTAAGTGCTAGCACTTGAAACTGAATGATGAGGGCACCAATTACTCCTGGAGACACTTTGCTTTCCAGGCACCTATTCAACATGAGGTTCTCCAATCTCTCTGGCTACCCTCCGCCAGTGTCCTTTGCTTGTGTCTCTTCCAGACATCTTCTAAACGATGCTGTGTCCGGGACTCAGATCTCAGCATCCTCTGTGTCTACATTCTTGCCCTTCACGTAATCTAAATGAACACTTCAGCCTTCAAATCTCATGTAAGCTCCAAATTCATATATTCAATCACCCGTGGACATTTAAACCCCTTACGTTTCATTAGCCACTTCATACTTACCTGACCAAAAATGCAATCAAGCCCTCCGTATCTGGGGAAGAGCCCAAAATCATCAGGTACGTCCCACAGATTCCATATCCCAAGTAGATCCCGAAGTCCACCATCTCATCGTCTATACCGCACAACCTTAGCCCAAGCCACCATGGTTTCTCATCTGGACAACAGCTAGAGTCTCCTCACTGGTCTCTCTGACTCCATTCTTGCTCCTCACAATCCAATTTTCACTTAGCAGAGCGAGCTTTCTAGAACTATAAATTAGATGGTATCAAATCCTCCCTTAAAAAATCTATTAGACTAGACCCTCTTCACCCTGCATTCTCC
The DNA here is from genome assembly GCA_028646485.1 of Cryptoprocta ferox. Taxonomy (NCBI): domain Eukaryota; kingdom Metazoa; phylum Chordata; class Mammalia; order Carnivora; family Eupleridae; genus Cryptoprocta; species Cryptoprocta ferox. The sequence continues at coordinate 29,466,634 of CM053578.1, read as the reverse complement.
TCCATCTCACAACTGTGTAGCCCACACAGTTGTGGACTTCCCTATTCCTCAGCATATTCCATGGCCCAGAGCCTTTGCTCTTCACTTCCTTCCCCTTCGAACTTCCTCACTGCAGATCTTCATTTGGCTCACCAGAGATCTTCATTCGACAGTCCCTTTATCACCCTTCAGATGTCAACTCCAATCTCTCCTCCTTTGAGGGCTTCCATGCTCCTACCTACAGCAGCCCCACCCCCACCCTGGCATCACTCTCTATCACAGTATCCTAGGTGGCCTGCTCCACGGCAATTACTATGTAACCTGTTCTCAACCCATCAAAGGGGCCACTACAATTAAAGCATTTAAGTAGCTAAGGCAGAAACCATATAAATCCCAAGAGCTCACTGCATGTAGGCAAACCTGATGCAATTTATAAAAGGAGTCTGGATGGGACACACACACACACACACACTCCATACACATTACAACCAAAAATGAAATAATCCAGCTTTGCCACAAAAGCCTCCACGTAGGCAGCTAATTGCATGAGAGCAATCTAACTAAATAACATATGAGGATCACATGCAAAAAATAACAGCAGATGGTTCTTACATTTTTATAGTTAAAATTAAAAAAAGAAAAAAAAACAATCAAACCCTTTTCTATCGAGTTGTTGAGAGCAAAGTGTCTATGAACCATATGGCCTGCCTATTAATTCATTTGACCCGTTACCCAACAACCATTCCCCAGCCTGGAAGGAATATTACTCTGGGAGTCAAGGGAAAGCAAAAGTCCCACTTAAACATTGAGAAAATGGGCACCAGGAGGGATGTTAAGGAAACTGAAATTAATTACCCAAGAAGAGATCATTCAGGAAGTAATCTCATAACAATCTCTAAGACCAACCAAGAGTTTGTGACCAAAGGTGCCCAATAATTTGAAAGGTTTTTCTACATCTTCACTAAGAAAAAAAGAAATAGGAAAAAAATCTTAAATTTCCACAGCAAGATTTAAACTCACTCTGTGGACTTATCTTCAGACACTGAGGAATATTAGGAAGAGGAACGAATTCCTGAGAACAATCATTATAGTCTCTGTCCCAGGTGTTCACGACTTCTTTCCTGAAAGTACAGGAGAGGCCAAGTTCTTTCAGCCACCTTCTCACTGCCGTCCACCCGCACCATCACCAACCACTACAATCCAAACGCTTTTCTGTTTTATCTCATTTAATTCTCACAGTAATTCCATGAGGTAGATACTACCATCCCCATGCCACAAACTGGAAAACTAAGGCCCAGTCACTTTATCAGCTCCATTACTTTGGGGAAATACCTTTAAGTGCCTGATTGCAAGTGTTCTTCCTTTGCACCATTCTGCCTTCCTAAGTAGCTTATGATTTACTGGAAAAGCAGGAGACACACAAACAGCAGATGTTCAGGACAAATATGAAAGATGGCGGCAAAGTGATTCATATGGTAACAAAAGTCAGAGTCCCCTTGTATAGTCTATGGTAGTCAAGAAAGTGTTAACCACGATGGTGGGACTGACGTGAAACCACTAAGGAAAGAATGGCTTAAGATCAGGGAAGAAGAGCAAGACTGGAAAGAAAAATAGTAGCCATACACATGCCAAGCCTTCCCGGCAACAAAAGGAATTAAGAACAGGCAATGGCCTTCCACCACGGAAGCCACTGAGGAGCAGCAGCATGGCTCTGTGCTACCCTGTGGCTGTGGGCTCCAACAAGGGCCACAAAGTGACTGAGAACATGAACAAGCCAAGGCACAGCCACCGCCCCAGGTGCCTCACCAAGTGCGCCAAACTCATGCGGCACATGATCCGAGAGGTGTGTGGCTTCGCCCCATATGAGCAGCAGGCCATGGAACTGCTCAAGGTCTCCAAGGACAAGTGTGGGCTCAAGTTCATCAAGAAAAGGGTGTGTATACACATCCAGACCAAGAGGAAGACAGGTGAGCTAAGCAATGTCCTGCAGCCATGAGGAAAGCGGCAGCCGAGAAGGACTAACCCTTCTCCCCACCTTCCCCCACCCCCCTATGCAATAAGTCTTTTGGACTTGGAGCTCTTGACCCCCTCCTGCCAACATCCTTCCTGGGGCACAGTGGTGAGGGACATAACGTGGTGGTGCACACAGAGACAGAACAACCAAACAGTACTGGAAATGCGTTTTAATCGGGGCACCTGGGTGGCTCAGTCGGTTAAGCATCTGACTTCAGGTCAGGTCATGATCTCGCAGTTCATGGGTTCGAGCCCCACATCGGGCTCTGTGCTGACAGCTCAGACCCTGGAGCTTGCTTCGGATTCTATGTCTCCCTCTCTCTCTGCCCCTCTCCTACTTATTCTCTGTTTCTCAAAAAATGAATAAACATTAAAAAAAATTTTTTAAAGAAATGGTTTTTAATCATAATTGAATACTCCATATATGCCAGGAGAACAAAAACAAAAACAAAAACAGGCAAAAGCCAATCAGAGCCCAGGAAAAGGCAAGTATGAGACTTGCTATGAAAAGTTGAAGTTATTAAGAAAAATTCTAGAATTTTTCAAAGCCTAAAGGTCCTTCAAGGTCAGCCCAACTCAACACTGCATTTTACAAATAAACAAACTCCAGGTCAGGACACAGTAGATGACTTGCAGAAAGTCACCCAGCCAATTAGGTTAGGTAGCAGATCTGTGCCCAGAAGGCTATCTAGTGTTCTAAAAGTTCTGGCTTTAGAATCAACTGCTGTCTCTGAAAATCAATGAAACAACAAGCATGAATCTCTGGTGCTTTGTTTTTCCTGCTTTCCTCCCAATCAATTCTATATTATTTCCAAATACATAGTTGATGAGTTCCTTGAACAGAGAGCCATTGCTGTAAGAACTGGAGCAGTACAGCAGGGGACCCATGGCCTCTCGGAGTTAATACAACCTTATAGTCAGCCCATCCAGCCTCCTCTCAAAGAGCATCTCTGGTCTGTCTCCACGAGCCTTTGTGGACAATGATGAACTGCTCGAAACCCAACTGGCTCCAACTGTTGGAATGCTGTGCCCTTATATTGATTTAAATCTGCCACGCTGAAGCACTAGACCTGGCACCATCCTCCAGAACAAGACAGACCAAGGCCAGAGAGACCTGCCTACATCAACATCACAGCTTTCTTTCATTTTGGGAGCTATGTTCATTGTCTAACTCTCTTTTCTCTCATCCCAGAGAAAAGGAGAAAGACGGATGTGCTTCCTTCCTAAAAGTTGTGTGGATTTGTCCTGACTTGAAGGACTCCAAAGGCGTCCAAGGTTAAGACATCACTAAAACATTGTATTAGTTTGCACAGAAAGGATTTAAATAAAATAAACTCCATGGACTATGAAGGGCTTTGGCAACAACCTGAAAGAATGTTTCCAAAACATCACCTAAATAGCAGGAAGTCCTTGGGTTAATGTTGATACTCATTTTTTTATCAACACAAATATCCTGCCAAAACAAGTTTTGTTGTGCGTTGTTTATTGAAATATAATTCACATACCATAAAATTCACCCCTTTAATAAAAGGGCACATTCTTGGAATATTCACAAGATTGGACAACCATTACCACCATCTAATTGCAGAACATTTTATCACCCCAACAGGAAACTGTACCCATGAGCAGTCACTCCTGATTCTCCTGATCTACTTTCTGTCTTGACAGCTTTGCCTGTTTCAGATATTTCATATATAAAGAAGCATAAACATGTAGCTTTTTGTGATTAACATTTTCTTTCACTTGGTCTGTTTTTAAGGTTCAGCTACATTGAAGCATAAATTAGTACTTTATTCCCTTTCATGACCAAATAATATTCCATTGCATGGATTTACCACATTTTATGTATCTATTCATCGGCAGGATGGACATTTGGGTTGTTTCTACTTTTGGGCTATTATGAATGCTGCTATGAACATCCATGTACAACTTTTTATGTGGACATATGTTTTCACTTCTTTTTCATTTCACATACCCAGAAGTGAAATTTCTGGGTCAGACAGTAACTTTATGTGAGTTCACTTTTTGAGGGACGAACAAATTGTTTCCATAGCGGCTGCACCATTTTACATTCCCACCAGCAGTGGATGAGGGTTCCAAGTTCTCCACATCCTTGCCAACACTTGTTACTGTCTGTCTTCTTTATTATAACATCCTAGTGAGTATGCAGTAGTATTTCTTTGTGATGTTGATTTTTATCTCAGGAGAAGTTTTTTTTAATTGACACTTAACATATCATAAAATTTAGTTCCTAACCCCTATCCACATATTATGGATACAGAGATGTTTCCTGGCATTATAACACACTGTTGTGCACTGAACATTGACAAGGTGGTCCCGAGTGGGGGGGATCATCTCATAGGGAAACAAAAATTATACATACCCATATGCTTTAAGAAAAAGAACAGTTTACTAGGAGGAGAGGACATTTAAAGGTATTTATGATAGGGTTTCTGTGCTCCTCACTCCAGTAGCTAATACTGAGTGTTGTCGAAGGAAGGCAGCCTACCAATATATGGGGTAAATGAATTCACATAAACATGGGTATAACCGCCATGTCTCTGAGGCTCAGTTTCCTCATCAATAAAATGAAGCCAGTAAGATCCACAATTCAGGATTGTGAAAATTAGATACGTTTGGGTGAATAAAGGACCTCCCGTATGCCTGATGTTCTAGAAGGTGCTCAAGTCATGGTCAGTGCTATTCTGTAATAAAAAATTTTGACCAATTTATACCAGGCACTTGTATTACACCAAACTTAGCGAGCAGTGGCCCTTTAAAGGAAAGGACACTGAGAAGCGACAATCACTCACAATGTACCAGCTCAGAGGCTTGCCATCCTGATGCCCCTGCAACACCCCAATGCCAAGTCACACCTCAGGCAACTACAGGCCCCAGGTCTGCCACTCCTAAGCTCAGCTCCATGAGGCCTGTCATTTCTGAGGGTCCCAGTAAAATTAACTCTGTCCCAAGGTTATCCTCTGTACTCTAAAAATAAATAAAGGTTTAATGTTCAGCTGTAAAGCCTGTTTAGGAAAGATGAGGAGTGGTGTCTTGTGCAGGTACTCACAGACCCACCCGCTCTGCTATTACGGCTCTGGAGCCCTCTAGAAGCTTCTGTGATAACACTAACTATCAACATGAAGCAGATGCTTCCAGGGTCCTGACCACATCCTCTCAACCTTCACCATTTCCACGCGGCCTGGTCTGACCTCCAGCACCGCCCGCACCTGCGTCTCTGGCTGCCTCAGCCCTGAGGTCGATGCAGACCAAGAGGACCATCACAGCACCAACCCAGCAGACCTCACCCAATGGCTGACAGGAGGCAGGGTAAATACCTTAGCTCCGCTGCCCAGAGGTGGAAGTGGAGGGGGAGACTTGGAGGCACGCTGCCAAATACGGAGCCATCACATTTGGTCGATATTCAGACAAAGGGGTGAATGGAAATTGAAATCCTTGTTAAAATTCCACAAACTGCAGGCTTAGGACCCTGTTCGGGGGGGTGGGGGGGGAAGAGTGCCTTTTTCTTCATAAAAGGGTGCTGGTCACTTGCCAGGTTTTGGGCCCATGGAGCCACGTCTGCCCAGAGGATGACCAATTTCTACTTTACACACAGGAGCACTACACACTCAGGAAGTCCCTGGCCTAGTCATGTGCTCAGTGAAAGTCTGCTGCTATTGCTGCTGCTGCTGCTGATCAATGCCTGCCGGCTGAGCACCAAGGAGGTCAGGTGCCAGGCCGCCATGAGCTAGTGCTAGGGGGTGGGAGGGTAGAGGGGGTCCATACTCACTGTATTGCTCCAGTCTGTCAGAAACTTTCCTTGTTGCTGACCATTCTCATCCCCCACCTCCAAGATTTCAGCAGTCATGGAGTTGCCTGGCCTCTTCCTGTATCCCTTTAGTCCTCTTTACCCCACCAGCCATGTTCCTGTTTATCTGGAGCTGGGCTGCAAATTCCCAGAGCAGAAAAAGGCTCCACTGCATACCTTGGGGCAAACCATCCCATACCTGGCAATGACTATCCACTTTTCCCAACACTGCGATATCCTGTCCGGGGTCCACGAATCTGCCAATGGACAGACATAGCCTCACAATGAAGACCTCCATGTTCTCCTCGCCACTCTGCCGCCTGCCCCCATCTACACTGGGAGGACGCTATGACTGAGGATATAAATACTAAGCCAGTGTCAGCCCCAGACATTCCCATCCCCCTCCCCACACTGTCTCTGTGCCCCAAGGAAGGCAGCTGGTGCCAGTTCCGGCCACAGCCAAGGCTGCTCCCAGGAGAGGCTGTAATAAAACTGACGGAGCAACGATTGGCTTCTACTGAGTTGCCAAGGTGATGCCAACCACGTCTCAAGAATGAACAAAGGCAACACACAAGAATGAATCTTGCAAACCTTCTTCCTGCAGGAAACCAGGCTAAAATTCTTTCTTTTCTGCCAAAAGTCCCACTGCGTGGACACACAAGCGCTGTCAGGATCGCAGACAGCGATGGAAAACACACTCTGGGAAAGTGAACTGCCCAAGTGGTAATGAAGAAATTCAGAATTATTGCCTGGCTAACAGGCAAAATGAGACAGAAGTGTTACTTCTGCTAAAGAAATTAATGGAATCTGTATTGCAAAAAGAAGGTTCTTATTTATATGGGATTTTCATTTCATCTCAAAATCTAATGACCCTCTCCCCACCCCCAGTCTTCTCCATTTAATTGTTCTGCATCCTCATCTCCCAAGACACAGGGATTACTAGATTGAGTCAGGAGAACTGGTTCTAGTCCAGGACTTTGCCCCTCACATACTTTGTGATCTTAAACACTTTACCCATTTTTCTGGGCCTCCTCCTCTCTAAGTAAAGTGAAAGACTGGATCTTTCCGGCTCTAATGAGCAACACTAATGGGCTGCACAAACACTCTGGGATTCTCCCCATAAGAACAGCTTCTGTCTTGACCACATATAGCACAAGAAGGGGTAAACTTTAAACTGGCATGAGCTCGATGTTTTATATACTTAAGAGAAATGAGTAAAACTTGCTGCTATCGTTTTTTCAGATCTGGTTTTCTGCCAAGTCAAGCCTGAAAAAAAAATCAAACTTTCCTCACTGGAGGAAAGAGGGTGTAAAGCTGCTCCACTGAAGGTAGAATGTAGGATTTCTTCTGCCAAATGGAAGATAGCAAAGAAAACTCTGAGCCCTCTTTCTGGGGCGCATCGCCCTGGTGGCAGCTTCTTGGCACAGCTCTGTGCAATCCAGTCAAACTGCCACGCCGCAAATCTCTCCCAGTTATGCCAAGACTCGTGGTGGCATCTCCAACATGAAAGCCACACGGCAGCACATGCAGAGTTTCTTCCCTTTAGGTGAAATGTGAATACAAAAACTTTTGCCCAGATTTTCGCTTGGCTGATAAACATGCACTGCAAATATTTACTGCAAATACAACTAATATTCTATTAATCGTTTTCGCTCTTAAGAAACAGCTTATAGAGTTATAATTTCTACGTGTATAGGACAGCAATGTTGCTCTTACGGTATGTTCAGATCCCTCGTCTCCATTTGTATCTCACAATTTTAGAGGGTGGGTGGGAATATTAGCTTCCCTTTCTGGGAATAGAGAATAACTTCTCATGAGCATGTAGAAAGCAACAATTTGAGCTGAGAGTACAATCCAGGATTTCTGGTTCCTAGCCAAGCCTTCTACCCGTAACACCATATTGCATCTTGTCATTGATCCTCCAGGAACATATTTTAACTCTCAACCTTGGATTTTCTAAGAATTCCATGCATTTGGGTTTAGAACATGATGCAGTATAACTCAGGGTACAATGGCTTGCTTTTACATATTAATGATAAAATAACTCCCGTAAGTCACAGGACAAAAAATATTCCATAAAATAAAATAACCGCATTAATTCAAACCAGCAATAGTCATTAAGTTCAGGGTAGCTATGTCGCAATTAGTGTCCACGGTGCCACTTCCACTGGATGAGAGCACATGGGCACCATGACAAAGGGCTTCTAGTACAGACTCTGAATAGGTCTTCAACAGCCAGCTAAGTCTAGGATGGATGGGCTGAGCTCAGCATACATAGGCTCATGCATCCTAGTCCCATGAGCCTCTCTCCTCATCCAGGAGAACCAAATGTTGGTCCACAGAAGCAGAGATAGATCACCCAACTGACAGATGAAGTACTTAGGGCACCAAAAAAATTTTTTTAAGATTTGTTGTTATTGAATTCAGCCACAATTGTGTTATCAGAAAAGTTGAAAGAAGCTTTTTTAACTGTAGCTGACACAGAAGCTTTGTATTTTTTAAAAGATTTTTAAGTTTTACTTGGAGGTCAGGGCACCATATTTTTCAGTGCTTAAGGTCTCCTAGAAGGGTCGGGTGGCCACAAACACGGTAAAATTGGAAGAGCAAAATCTCCCCACACTTCTGCCTTCCCTTCCCCCCTTCCTGACTTGAGGTTCCACCATGGGAACATTTAGTGGATTAGACAACACAGGAGACTATGGCTCCAGAAGGCTAACTGTCATCAGAAACAGCTCTCGTCTGCTGCCAGGAGCAGCATGTAGCTTATCAGATTCATTAGTTAATAGAACCCAGATAAACCAAGTGTTCATTTCTGAGAAGAGTGAAGTGTGTGTGTGTGTGTGTGTGTGTGTGTGTGTGTGTGTGTGTTGGGGGAGGAATTCCCCGGGCCAACCAGGGAAAATCAGCATGACAGGGAGACGGCAGCAAAGCCAAATGCCACCTCCTTCACAGCCAGCCTAGGATGGACTAGCAAAAAACTGTTTAAAACAATTACTCCAAGCAGCTTTCACTCAACTATCCAGGGTAATAATTGTTTAGTAGGCACCCACACTCATTATCTGAAGAGATGATTACTGGTACCTTCTCCCTTGAGAAGGGAACCCTATGTTCATCAATTCTCACCCTATACCTCCTTTCAGTATCTCCCTCTTTATAACCATGTTTCAGGAAAAGGAAGGAGGCTGTGTTCTCTTCTTCTGTTAATTTTTTTCCTTTCTCCTCCCTCAAACTGTTGCCCCTCTCTGCCTTCTCTGTCAAATTACCTGGATGTTGGGGTCTTGCCCCTACTTCTTCACCCCTCCACCCCCCATCCAATTTTTGCCCTCATTCAACTGCTTTCTTAAAGGGCTCCATAGCTCTTAATCATCAAACCTCTAAGACCTTTGACAGCCACAATGTCCTCAAAATTTAAAAACCATTTAGAACCATGCACCCAAACCTCCTGTTGAAACTCTGACCTGCTGTCTCCCTAAGCTTCATGCTCTGCTCAGCCTCCTCCCTCTTTTGACTCTTCCTTCTCTGCCTGACAGCTGTTCTGCTTGCTACCAACTCCAAATAAAGAACCGGCCAGCTCTCTTACTGAGACTCTTTTCTCCTTTGCACCCTCCTCTTCGGCGTTCACCCCCATGGGAGAGCTCAAACACTCCTGCAGTTCAGCCATAAGCTGTGTGCAGAAGACTCCAAAGTCTACATCTAACCTTGACCCCCCAAACCCTGTTACCAACTGTCTGATTAAAACCTCCAACTGGATGTCCCCAAATACCCTAAACAACGTATGTTGAAGGAGGAGCTCACTGCCTTCTTCTTACTCCTCCTCCTCCTCCTCACCTTGAACCACTTCTGTCTACCACTGTTCCCAGTCATCTTGCCCATCACTTCCCTCACCACCATCACCCAGTCACCGCCAGAGTGGTGGTTCATTCATTTGGTCTATCTCTTGCTTGGTATCTCAACTATCATTATTACTTTTTACCCAGACTTGTGCAAGAGCTTTGTAGGTCATCTGCTTATCTCCTCTACCTCTATTCTACAGCCTTTGCCAAATCCTTCTGGCTTTGGCCCAATTCCTAAAGGATGCTGCTCAATCACTTGCTAGGTGGCCTACTGTACATGCACCCTCTAGTTAGGTGCCATCCATAATGCGGAAACTACCATCCCACCCCGGTGAATCCTTCCCTACCTGACACTCAAGCGGCATGCTTGCATCAACTTCCATGCACCCATCTCACTCCTCTAACTGCTCCCTCTAACTGGAATGGCACATTGATACCTTCACCTTCTTATCTGTCAAAACACTACCTGGTCTTTAAGACTCACACCAAATGTTATCTCTTCCAAGAGAAGACTTTTCTTGAGCCTCTCAAATAGATGTCATTTCTCTCTCTCTTTCTCTCCTTCTCTGAACTTCTGTGGCACTTTGATACCCTTCCAGGAGGACTCTGACTTCATATTATAGTCCTCTGGACTATAATTCATATTATAGTCATCTGGAAGCAGCACGTTAGGGACAGAAAACAGGATCCAGGATCGGAGATTGGGGCAAGAGAGGTCTAATATATTTGAGTGACTCTCCTGACAGACCCTATGCTTTTGATGGGTCATCACAACTATTCTCTAATGGAACTACCACTCTTGGCATTTTATTAGTGACAAAGTCAGATTCAGAGAGCTCCCTGATTTGCAAAGGGTCAGGAAGCCCACATGACATTTGCTTCATGCGGCAGAAGTGAAAAACAACTAATAAAAAGCATACAAGGGGCACCTGGCCAGCTCAGTCAGTAGAGCATGTGACCCTTGATCTCAGGAGGCATGAGTTTGAGCTGCATGTTGGGCATAGAGATTACTTAAAAAATAAAATAAAGTCTATAAAATGCTATTCTTTTATTTTGAAAAATGTTATTCTTTTTTTGTAAAGGCATGCAAAAATCACTCTACAAATTGTAAAGCATTGTATGTGAACTTGCTATTAACATTACAACTTATCTTACCCTTTTAGTTATATAATTTTTAGTTATTTAGTTATTTATTTTTACTTATTCAGTTATTTATTTATTTAGGACATGTTTTCTATCTTCTCCATCTTTGGATTCTCTGCACCATTTATGATCATTAGTAAAAGTGCTTAAACGGTTTTTAATTAAATTGGACTTCTGATGCCATGACTTGAATTAATAGTATCTTGAAAATTTCCACTGCAAAATAGAAGTTCCCGGTGACTGAAGAGGAGGTACTTGTGCCAGGCATAGACTATCACTAATCTCCAGAGCAAAGCTGCTTGCGTTACTGTCCCCTTTTTATATGTGGGGAAGTAAGGACACAAGATAGCTAGTAACAGTCACACAGCTCATAATTAGCAGAGACGGGAGGATCTGATCTCAAAGCTCACAATTTCCTGCCGTCCCACACTCCTGACCACAAAGGTCCAATTCACCCAGAGGCCTTCGCAACTGAGCAATGTTTCTGCATCAGAGGTGATTCCTGTCATTTTCTTTCCTTACGTGCGAGCCTGAGAGCCCCCTCTCAGGTTCCACTCAATATTACCACAACCTCTTAAACACTGGCATCATCAACCCTCTCCTCCACACAGAGGAACAGATTTCATACATTCTTTTTAAAGTTCTTAATTTTAATTCCAGTATAGTTAACACACAGTGTGATATCAGTTGCAGGTGCACAACACAGTGATTCAACACTTACTCGGTGCTCATCCTGATAAACGTACTCTTTACATTCTTACAGATTTAGAGTTTCTCTTCTCACCATTTCAGTCAACAAATACTGATAGAACACTTCGTGTGCCAGGCATTGTTGTGGACACCAGGAACACAACAGTGATGAGACACGGCTTCTGTTTCGATGGAGCTTTCTTTCTAACGGAGTGGGAGGAGACACGTAATAGGCAACCAAATCAAATCATAACAAAGGTGATTTCTGCCAGGGTTGTGCTGTGAGGGACAGGAGGAGGGGCAGGGAGGACGGTGCTCAGCACACAACAGCAGAGCGCAGGCTTGGAGTTCTGCCAGCCACAGGAAGAGCAAGGGGCAGAGTGTGCCGACAGACGTGACCTACAAAGGGCCGCTTTGAGTTAGGAAGTGCTGGGTGCGCTGGAAAGTGGGCAGGTGCATCTGAAGAGAGCAAGGAGCAAGGCGATACGAGGCAATGAGGGAAGCCAGGCAGATGCCCGGTCGTGCATCCTTGTCCTAGACTTTTAAGCAGAGGAAGGGCCTGATCTGGCTCCTGTTTTTAAAATATTACCCTGGCTGCTCTGTGAGGACTTGGGCGTGTGCAGACGGAATGGGAAGTAAGGCAAACAGGAAGACCACTTTGGAGGTCATTTAGAAGCCCAGAAAGACAAGGGGCAGCCGGGACTAAGGAACGGGCAATGCGGGCGGAAAGATGAGGGTGGATCTGAGGCAGCGGCAGGAGGTGGGTCCAGGCCACGAGATGACAAAGCAGCACGCGAAGAACCCTGCAGTGTCTGTGAGTCCCATACGCTGATCTCCATGCCAGTCACAGACCACGTACCACTTACTCAGGTCACCCAACAAGGCCAACCAAGCCAGAGAGGCCTCTTTATCCTTATTCTCAAAGCACTCGTCAGAGATTGCCTCTCCTCCTAGGACCTCCGAGGTAAAGTATGCCAACTGTGGAGTCATCGAGTAGTCCAGACAGCAAGACTAAGAGAGAGCCCAAGGTACTAAACAGCTCATGCCAACACCTTTCATCCCCACAACAATCCCGTGGAAACGGTGCCAAAACTCCCATATGACAGGGACAAACAGGTTCCCTGATATCACTCAGTCGGTATGTGACAGATCCGCAATCAAGTCCAGATCTGACCTCAATGTCCACGTCCCTTCAACCACAGCATGTATGAAATCCAAAGAGACTTCACTGCACCGACAATGAACTTCCCAGTGGCTGCAGTGACCATGAGCTGATGATACCCACTCCTGACACTACTCAGGGTTTTGCTCCTTAGCTTCAGTTTCTCCCACTTTTTTTAAACTTTTCTAGGTAAAAATACTTTCATTTCTTTAACATACAATTATTGGTGGTCCCTTATGTTAGGTAACCTGCCAGGTCCTAGGAAGCCAAGAGTGAAAAGGACACATTCCCCAAGCACCAGAAGTCCAGGGTCCAACAGACGAGGCAAAGAAGCAGTGAAGAAAGGTGGCTTTTCACTCCTTGGTCCTTTAAAGCTCTATAAATGCTAGAGTTAAACTGACACTAGAAATGTGGCTGATATTTTCAGGGACTTCCTTGCTTTTATTCCACATTGGCCTCCTTATGTAGGTAACTTCACAGATTCGTTCCATTTCATTATTCTGTAAGAGGACTGTCTAATAAAAAAAAAAACTGTGTCAACCTTAACAATGCAAAATCTCAGGCAAAGTAACTCTTTTCTATTTTAAGCAGCCCCCGGAATGTTAGCAGTGCTAATCATCAGCACCTCACTAGACAGGTATGGATCAATTCTAAGCATAATGTGGGGAATGGTAGTAATAGAGAGCACTTATTGGTTGCTGGATCAGGTACAGTGGGGAGTGCACTGCAAAAATTACCTCACTGAGGGGTGCCCGGGTGGTTCAGTCGGTTGAGCATTCAACTCTTGATTTCTGCTCAGGTCATGATCTTGCAGTTGTGAGATCAAGCCCCGCATCAGGCTCTGCGTTGAAAGCATGGAGCCTGCTTGGGATTCTCTTCCCTTTCCCTCTGCCCCTTCCCTACTCACACTCAATCTCTCTCTCAAAAAAAAAAAAAAAAAAAAATTACCTCACTGAATCCTCAGACAACGCGATAGAGTAGATAATATTGACATACCCATTTTACATTAGAAAAACTGAGACTAAGGTTGGTTAAATGACTTGTATAAGTTTACCCAGAGAACAAATGTGGCATAAAACAAGGGCCCAAATTCTTCATGCCTCTTCTGTCCTGCTAAGGCCAGGGTGATCCTTTAAGATGACTGAGGGGTTAGAAATAAGAAACTGGATTGATGGACCTAGCTTTGTCTGGAGGAAAAGAATCTCAGAGGGTGATTAATTAAAGCATATTGAGAATATTTTTAAAATAAATTGACACAGCTGCTCCCATCTCCGTGGAGGACAGAAGTTTAGGCTCCCACCCTCCACCTGGCAGGTGAGGATACAGAACGAGATAAGGAATGTCCAGACAGTGGGTCTTGCTAGACTTTGGGGCGCTCTCATATCCCCTACAATTGTTTGCCAAAGCACAGATGCTTCCTCTTAACCCTACTCTTTCTTCAAGGACCATTTCAAATCCCACCCACACTGATCAGTCCTTTTTTTCCCCCTGGTTATTTTTTTGTTTTGTTTTGTTTTTGTGGGTTTTTTTAATGCTTTATTTATTTTTTTAATATTTTTAATGTTTTAATGTTTATTTATTTTTGAGAGAGAGACAGACAGACAGAGCATGAGCGGGAGGAAAACACATAATCAGAAGCAGGCTCCAAGCTCTGAACTGTCAGCACAGAGCCTGATGCGGGGCCCAAACCCACGAACCATGAGACCATGACCCGAGCTGAAGTTGGACACTCAACCAACTGAGCCACCCAGGTGCCCTGCTGCTTTATTTATGGGAGAGAGAGAGAGAGAGACAGAATACGAGTGGGGAAAGGATGCAGAGAGAGGGAGACACAGAATCTGAGGCAGGCTCCAGGCTCTGAGCTGTCAGCACAGAGCCTCACATGGGGCTCAAACTCGTGAACCACAAGATCATGACCTGAGCCGAAGTCGGATGCTTAACCAACTGAGCCACCCGTGTGCCCCGGTTATTTTCTTTTTTTGAGAATATATGTCTTTCCCCCAATTGAATGGCAATTCTCTGGAGGGAAGGAGCTGGGACTTTCCTATTCCCTCCATCATCGAAGCATTGCTTGGGAAAATGCATATGCATAGTGATTCCACAAGTAATCATCTAAGCTGCTTTGAAAAGTCTAATTTTCAACCTGGTAAACGCCAGAATGCTATTCCAGGTCAATTCCATATCTGTAACTGAGGGCAATGCTGAAATAGAAGAAAAGCCAGGCCGGCCAAAACTTTTAAGGCAAATGGTAGCAACAGCAACTGAGTAGGTTGGAAAGAATTGAGACAGGGACAGGCCAAAAGACTTCTGGCCTGCAGACCACAAGGTAGATCTGCAGATGAACCAAATGACAGGACATCGCTTTTACCCAAAGAGACACTACTGAGCGGCACCAGCCACACACGTCTTGGGTGTCTAAACCACCCAACTGCCACCGAGCCACACAGTAAGACACGAGGGATAGTGCTGCCTACGCCTGCCTCCTCACCTGCCACAAAAGCCAGCTCCACATCTGTCAACTTCCCATTCTCCTCTCCCTGACCTTCCACTGGTGCCCACAGGCCTGGATATGAGGTCAGGAAGCTCTGGGCTTGGGGCCACACACAGAAACTGACTTTTCCTTTTCTCCCTAGATTAGGTATGTTCCAAATGACTTATGGTTCCAATGGTCACTCCGACTTGGCCAGGGACACAAACACGTGAGCACAGCAATCGCCCTCAGCCTTCCAGGTTAATGGGCAAAGTTTGGGGCCCAGTTATCGTGCAGTGAGCTGGGCCCTTGCCAGGCCCACGGCTCTACCTGCGGGTGCATGAGTACCTCTGTGTCTGAAGCCCAAGACCTTCCCAGCAGACAGCCGACGCCTTCGGTAAGGCAACAACAGGCTGTCCTTCACGGGCCATCTCTTTGCAGACAAGGTCATCCCTGTGGACATCAGTGGAGGAGACTTCCTCCTTCCCCCTGAAGACCAACAAGCACATCTTCAGAGCCCGAATCTCTCTACCGTGCTTCTTAATTAAAGGTGCCTCACTAGACAGCACCAGAGGGTCTGGGACACATGGCTTTCTGCTAATCCCTTTCCGATGGGTCTGAAAAGCTTCAGACGCTGCTACCTTCATTGTCCTTCTCCATTTTCCAGCAATATCACAGCAAGTGCCACCCCTCCCTGCAGTAAGGCATGTCAGCTCTGAACACCCCTTCCACTCCCCAGGACCTCCCAAAGATCAATGAGTCAGTGTTTGCTTTGATCCCCTTGGTTTCCACCTTCACAGCCATTCGCTTCCCTCAAGGCACTAGGGCTGGCTCTCCTTCCTCCTTCTCCGCTGAATTATTTAAACATCAAGAACTAGGTAAAATTTACTTGCAGAATCGCCTGGTGGGAGAAGAGGTGACGTCCTGCTGTCTCCTCTGTCCTTGCTCTTTTCTCTTTGTTCTCTCTCTCCTCCATCTAAGGACAGCCCTGACCTTGGCTCCATCTATCCCCTCTCACACATGCCTTTGCCTGCTCCTCCTCCATTAGCTGAAAACATGTGCACAGTTTGCTAGTCTAAAGAACAAAAAACCTCCCATCCACCTTGTTTCTGCTTCAATTTTCTGTGCCAGCATCATGCACCACCCTTCTTGGGGAAAAAGTAGAATAAATTCCCTGCTTCCTTCCCCTGACTCATTCCTTTTGCTAAACCGATGGCAGTAAAAGCCCCACAGCTGTCCCGTCCACAATGCCAATGGCCTCCCCCCATCACTGCCACACTGGCCTGTTGGCAAGCCTCTTGCTCTCCTGCCCGCCGTCCCCTTCTGTGAGGATCTGTCCTACAGCTTGGCATTCTCCCCGTGTCCTCTGACCTCTCTCAGCCTCTTCTTTCTCAACATTGGCCTTCCCTAGCGAAAAGTTTTGGTTCCCCTTCCCTCTCTCAACCACTGTGTCCCAACTCAGGGGTTTCTGTGTCACTATCAGAATGTTTGCCACATCCCTGTGCCATCCACAAACTTTTACTTTAGCATTTCCATTAAATAATTCATTTTTCCTTAAATATACTTTCAATGAAATTTTTATATTACTATGATAAGTGAAAAATTAGTACTACACATCGTAAATAGAAGGCACTAAAAATAAATACAATAAAAACAAAGCAATATTAATGAATTCTAGCTACCTAGATACTGTTACCTGCCAAGGGCTACAAACCTCAGACCTGCTCTTTCCTTTTGTTAAAAGGGAAATTCCAAAGTATTAGAGACTAAAGGCTAGCACCACTTGAGGCATTCTCAGTAACAGAATAAGAAGGACTGAAAAGGGAACAAAAAGGAAATAACTTTTCACTAAGTAATTCAACGTTACCTGAGTCCATGTTTGGGTACTGCCTAAAATTATCAATAACCAAGAGAATTTTCCTACTGAATACTGGGATATGTGCTCTCACTCTCCCATGGTTCTCCTCAAGGGACTCATAGTTATGACTTCAATAGTTGACCACATTTCTTAGCTCCATTCCATGTGTCTTTAGAAAATGAGATCAGAGACATAAAATTGAAACAAGGTAGACGAAAAAACACCTGAAATTTCAGAGGTAGTGCAGAAGAGCAGCAATTTACTCAGGCTAGAGCCCAGATCCACCCCACACAGGGTGACCCATCATGCCTAGAGCCTGTAAAGGGCCCATAGAGGGGCGTCTGAGTGGCTCAGTCAGTTAAGCATCTGACTTTGGCTCAGGTCATGATCTCATGGTTTGTGGGTTCAAGCCCCACATGGGGCTCTGTGCTGACAGATCAGAGCCTGGAGCCTGCTTTGGATTCTGTGTCTCCCTCTTTCTCTGTCCCTCCCCTGCTTGCTTGCTTTCTCTCCTCTCTCAAAAATAAATAAACATTAAAAAAAAAAAAAAAAAAAGGAAGGGTCTAGAGACTGCCCATCATTGACATCTAATCATCCAATAATGGACAATATGACAGCCAAACTCTGAAACGTTTACAAGCCCAATGGTACATCATACACTCCATGTATATGCCCTGTCATCTTCACAATAGCCTTCATGAAGTTGTGCCATTATCATCCCTAATGTGAAGAAATCAATGTTTAGAGAAGTTAAGGAATGGGCCAAGGATTTCCAGTAAGCAGCAGATTCAGGATCTGAACCAAGTTTGTCTGGGTCCGGAGCACGTGCTCTTAACTCTTCTGTGCCCCCAACATTGAGAACAAAAAGCAATTTTAAACCTCGCAGACCTCAAAATAATAGCCTGCTGCTCTTAAGCACCATTAAGACAATGGGTTGACACAACAGGAAAACCGTTCAATATGTAATTAAACATAATTACTAGTGTCCTCTAATTGTTTGGGAAAATAAGTTTCTCTTCCTTGACAAGCTATAATTGTGGTGTGTGCTGAGAGAATGTTCAAGTCTTTGCTTCAATCTGTGTATCTCTAGCACATGCACTGATTATTGGTCACATTTCATAGTGAGTACTACAGTGGCTGAAAGATATCTTCAGTACGTAACTTAAAGTCCAATAAGCTAGGGCTCACAGGGATCTTAACCTTCATGTGGAGAAATAAAGGCCCAGGGACTGAACTTCCCCAACAACATGCAGTGCTCAGCCTTTTACCTAGGTGCTCGGCGAACCTCACTGATTAGACAGGTGAAGGTCAGACTGCCAAAAGCTGAAAACTTGGCTTCATTATTTAGCAGCTGCGCGGGCAGGTTACTTATTCTCTCCAAGCTTGAGCCATTAGGATAATAATAGTAACCATTTCATAAGGTTTGTGAGAATTAAATGAGTTAATATATGTAAACAGTTGGAACACTACCCGGATACATGGCATCTGATCAATATTGAGCCATTAAAGCTACTGCTTTAAACAATAAGCCACCTTCATGCAACAGGCCTTGGAAAGACTCCAGTGTATTCAGCAGCGCTGCTAAGAACAATGATCAAGATGTGTTAAGATGTGTTCTTGGGGCACCTGGGTGGCTCAGCCGGTTAAGCATCTGACTTCAGCTCAGGTCATAATCCCACTGTTCTTGGGTCCAAGCCCTACACTGGGCTCTGTGCTGACAGCTCAGAGCCTGGAACCTGCTTGGGATTCTGTGTCTCCCTCGCTCTCTGCCCATTCCCTGCTCTCTCGCTCTCTTTCTCTCTCTCAAAAATAAACATTAACAAATTTTTTTTTTAAAAAAGACGTGTTCTCATCTACTGAGGAGCCTTCAGAGGACACTTCCAACATCTACTGCACAGAGTTCAAACTAGGAAGCAAATGAGCTTAGCCAAGGTTATTTAAAGAATAGAAAAGAGTACAGGGGCATCTGGGTGGCTCAGTCGGTTAAGCGTCCAACTTCGGCTCAGGTCATGATCTCATGGTTCATGGGTTCAAGCCCTGCATCAGGCTCTGTGCTGACAGCTAGCTCAGAGCCTGGAGCCTGTCTTCAGATTCTGTGTTGCCCTCTCTCTCTGACCCTCCCCTGCTTGCGCTGTCTCTCTCTCTCTCTCTCTCTCTCTCTCAAAAATAAATAAAACATTTAAAAATTAAAAAAAAAGAATAGAAAAGAGTATAGAAATCAGACCTTAGTGTCCTGTATCATGCTATTTAAACAGAGCTGCAGTGTCAGTAGCCACGCTTTTGTGAGTAGGCTTGTTTATCTGAATAATCATGCTTCCAGAAGAGCAAACTCAAAAAACAAAAACAAAAAACAGCAACATGAGTTAATATTTATTGAACATATACTTAGTTTTAAAAAGCACTAGGCACTGTACGAGATACAAGGAAATTTAGAGTGGGGGTGTCTAAGGCAAGTTTGGCAGATATCTAGAACCGTGCCCCACTCCCCTCTCACACCCCACGGCAGGTATCACTAATTGATCATAGCACACTTGCCTACACTGCCCAAGGACGGCTCGAGTTTGGCCTTACGATTCTGAACACAGTGCTCCAAGAAGCCACTGCCAGTCCACACACACTGAGCTTTCAGGGATAACAGCATAAAGCAGGCAGTCCAAGAATAAAACATGGGACTAAAACCCGGCAGGGGCCAAGAATTATTTTTGCTTAGGTTCTTTTGACAAGACATTTGCATTTAAATGAATAGAAGAATATAATACAAGAATGAATATAAGAATACAATACAAAATCCATCTTGTGTTTGTGTGTTGTAGGGAAAAGACTGAAAGCATGTGAGTGACAATACACATGAGGGATTGGAGATGCTCTTTTGGTAAGGCTCTTTGCTGGAATACACAAGCACTGCAAAACCATTTTCATTCTCCCCAGGCTCCCTGGCATATTCTTTTGAAAGGAAAGAAATGGAAAGGGAAAGGGTAAGAAATGTGTAGGAACAGCGACTGCAGGGACTTATTAAAGATGTCCTGTAGGTAGCAGCCGGCTCAGCGTTGCTCCTTACAGGACCAGTCAGAGGAGAACCCGGGACTCAGACAAACGAAAAAACCCAAGGAAGAAGAGGAATACAGGAATATGTCTGCTGGCTTCCCAACCACAAAAAGCACCGCCTAGTCTCTGCTGCACATAAAAAGGAGGCATTGAAATGAGAGGAAGGAGGGCGAGAATTTTTGTCATATTGAGGCCCAATCCTGACTTTTTGTTTTAATTTTTTTTATGTTCATTTATTTTTGAGAGAGAGACAGACAAGTGTGAGCAGGGGAAGGACAGAGAGAGAGACACAGAATCCAAAGCAGGCTCCAAGCTCCGAGCTGTCAGCACAGAGCCTGATGCAGGGCTTGAACTCACAAACCACAAGGTCATGACCTGAGCTGAAGTTGGACACTTAACCGACTGAGCCACCCAGGCGCCCCTCAATTCTGAATTTTAGAAAGTCCCCAGGAGCTCACTGAAGAGGTCCCCTCCATGCACAGGCCACCCACAGGAGAAGCAAGAAGTAACAGGGCCAATTTAATTCAAGTAAAAAATCTTCTATACTAAGTATAACTTGCTTACATTTGTTTCAAGTATTCTAGTCTCTTAGAGGATACTGACCCTTTTGAAAAAAAAAAAAAAAAAGCTGTAACAGGGCACCTAAGTGGCTTAGTTGGTTAAGCGTCTGACTCTTGATCTTAGCTCAGGTCATGATCTTACCGTTTGTGAAATTTGAGCTGAAATTTCACAATTTGTGAAAATTGTCCAAATTTGACATGTCCACTGTCAGTGTAGAGCCTGCTTGGGAGTCTGTCTGTCTCGTCCTCTCCTTCTCTATCTCTCAAAAGAAATAAATAAACTTTAAAAAATATTCAAAAAAAAGAAAAAAGAAAAAAGCTATAACTGAAGCCCTGTCGCATACAGGCCATCAACCAGATGGCAAATAATCCTTCCTCTGAAGTGCCAAACAGACTGACAGGAGCGGTTTCTGGGACGTGGAGGTGGAAAGCCAGGAGGGAAGGAGTGCCGGGCTGGCTGACGGGGGCCCGTTACAGGTGCGCCCAGCATAGCGGTGGCACATCTGCCCCAGCTGGCCGCCAGAGCGGAGCTGAGTGGGGGGGTGCTTAAAAGCCTTAACTGGGGGCGCCTGGGTGGCTCAGTCGGTAAAGCGTCCGACTTTGGCTCAGGTCATGATCTCACGGTTCGTGGGTTAGAGTCCCGCATCAGGCTCTGTGCCGACAGCTCAGAGCCTGGAGCCTGCTTCGGATTCTGCGTTTCCCTCTCTCTCTGCCCCTCCCCGTCTCATGCTCTGTCTCTGTCTCTTAAAAATAAATAAACATTAAAAAAAATAAAAAAATAAAAGCCTTAACTGATAAATAACCTGCTATAAAGAATAATGAAATCATGTATGTCTTAGCTTTAAACTTCTGTAGTGCTGTTTCAAAGTGTTTCCTTTTTATTTAATATTTGAATAAGAAATATGTTCACATAGTTCAAACACTAGAAAGCATAAAAGGGTATAGATAAGAAATCTCCCTAGCACCCCTGCCCCCCACTCATCCCCCAGCTGCCAGAGGCCCACCACCTCCCCACCACGGCTACCCGTTCCTCACACGTCTTCCCAGAGTTCTCTGGTACATACAGAAGCAGAACGAGATGCTTAGCCTTCTGCCCGTATGCCATAAAAGGTCACATGTGATATATACCTGTCCCCACCTTGCTTTTTTCACATAATGTATCTTGAAGTTCTTTCCATGTTATTAGTACACAGAGAGCTTTCTCACAATCAATCTTATTTTTAACTTGCGTATAATAAATGCAGTCTGAAGTACTGATCTGAAAGTATTCCTTCTGGATGACTGGGACAATCATGTGCCCTCGTGTAACAGTCTCCTAAGACAAGGTAGAGGACGTCTGCACTGTGTCCCTTGCCTATCAACCCCTCCTCAGTGACCACCACTTTTGATTTCCACCACCATTATGCAAGGGTTTTTATAAGTGTCATGATGATATAAAGATCCTGTGTTCCTGTTAGAGACTGGTAATGAATCTCACAGGCTATTTCGGCCCTCTGTGAAGCCCTCTGCAAAACAGCTGCCCGGCCCCATTTGCCCCATTCCAGGCCAGATGCCCTCCTTGCGGTTCCACACCTGTACTTGCCCTCCAACAATGCACCAGAATAGTGTCTGAAGTGATCTCTTTCTCCTCCTGATCTGTCTCCACTCTTTGTCACCAATGTATCTATAGTATCTCCTACAGAGCATCAACTAAATATTTGTTAAACCCTTTCTCAAAGGCAATTTGTAATTAGAACATAAATGTATCAATTCCCTGACTGACACTGCTACTAGACATTAACTGCATTTCACAATTTAAGTAACTGTCAGAAAGGAGGCAGGTAGCTTATAAAGAGGCCAAGGTGGGCCAGCCCTGTGATCGGGAAGAGACACTTTCAAAATTCTCCTGGCAGACAGGGAGGGGCCTCTGTGTCAGTGTCTGCCTTTGCTGACGGAAGGAAAGGATGAGGGACACTTTAAGTTTTCATTTCCAAGGTTCTGAAAACAGATCAAAGGCCCTTCTTGGACTTAGCATGAAACATTCACAGATAAGGCATTCCCTACAACACCAAATCACTGGGCTGTAAACTTTAAATAGAAAATGGCAAGACTGAGCAGGTTATTGGACAAAGGGTGTCCACAACGATGTGGGTTTGAGAATGAGGAGAGATAGGGGAGTCTGGGTGGCTCAGTCAGTTAAGCGTTTGACTCTTGATCTTAGATCAAGTCATGATCTCGAGGTTCGTGAGTTCACGCCCCACATCCGGCTCTGTGCTGACAGTGCAGAGCCTGCTTGGGATTCCCTCTCTCTCCCTCTCTCTCTGTCCCTCCCCAACTCACGTGCTCTTTCTCTCTCAAAAAATAAATAAATAAATAAATGAAATAAAATATTTTTTAAAAAAAGAATGAGAGATAACTTAGCAGAAAAACCATCTCCTTTGAGGTCTGAGAAGTACAAAGTATTGTCAAAATAAAGACATCTTTGAGGAATTCTGAAAATTGAGCTGCGGAGAAGGCAAATGGGAAAATCACAAAATCAGCAGAGTAGCTTTCCAAGGAGCACTCAGATGAGGTACCTGAAGAGTAGGAAACAGTTCAATAAAGCTGACTGAGCAGCTTGATTCTGGGGCAGCTAGCAACCTCAATTGTTTCTGTATTGGTTCGAGCCAAGCTTGAAGTAGGGCAGGATCTGAAATCATTCTGCTGCCTCAGTGCCCCAGGACCATCCTACATTCAGCCATGAAAGCAGGGGCTATGCACAGGGTACAGGGGGGAAGGGGAGACCCCACCTCATGGAATTAGGGAGGAGGAAATTCCCATTACTTGGTGGAGGAAAGCTGTTGAACTCATTTTTAAGGAGCTTATAGGTAAGTGAGGGGTATTAATTATCCATTCCTTTTGTGCAAAGTGCAAATGTGTCTAGGATGTTCTCATTCAAGAGAATAAAATAATCCCTTTAATTTGCTTTACTTCATCTGGTTTCCACTTCTGATTATCTAAAAGCTGAAACTGCCACAGATTTTTAACAAAAAAAGCAGCAACTAGTCTGGAAACATAAATAAAAGGAAATAGTGGGATATAACTGTATGTACTTTGTCATTGAATCTTTTTTTAAATGATTAAAAAGTGTCAGGGCACCTGGGTGGCTCAGTGAGTTAAGCTTCCGACTCTTGATCTCGGCTCAGGTCACGATTGCATGGTGCATGAATTTGAGTCCTGAATCGGGCTCTGCACTGACACCACAGAGCCTGCTTGGGATTCTCTCCCCTCTCTCTCTGCACCTTCCCTGCTCGCTCGCTCGCTCTCTCTCTCTCAAAACAAACAAACAAACAAATAAATAAATAAACTTTTTAAAAAATTAAAAAGTTTAAAAGTCTTTTCTGCTAAAAGAATTATATAGGCCAACAATTCTGAATTCTGAAAAAAAATACTATTTAATTAATATTCTACAAAGCAAGCACCTAATACAATTCTTTTTTTTTTTAATGTTTTATTTATTTTTTGAGAGAGAGACAGAGTGTGAGCAAGGGAGGGGCCGAGAGAGAGGGAGACACAGAATCCGAAGCAGGCTCTGAGCTGCCGGCACAGAGCCCGACACGGGGCTCGAACCCACAAACTGTGAGATCATGACCTGAGCCGAAGTCAGACACTTAACTGACTGAGCCACCCAGGCACCCCCAATTTTTTTATTTTAGAAGCAAGGACTGTATATGTAATGTCTCCGTTTCACATAAAATTTTCATCTGAATGTTGGATATTTGGTGAAAATGGGCCCTTCAAACCTTACTGCTTTTCTCATCCTATATTCATTTCCAGCAAATAATTGTGCTTTTTCTTTATTAAAAAAATTAAATAATATCCAAATACTTGTAATTATGTTCCATGTTGGGCATTCTGCTGCAAAACCATAAAAATGGGACACAGGAAAAAAAATTTAAATTACAGAGGGATGATGTATTAGTCTCCTACTGTGGCTGTAACAAATTACCACAAATTTAGTGGCTTAAAACACCACCACCTTATTATCTTATGGCTCTGTGGGTCAGAAGTCTGCAGTGGGTCTCACTGGGCTAATGTCAAGGGGCTAGCAGCGCTGCCTTTCTCTCCTGGAGTCCCTGGGGGGAATCCACTTTCTTGCCTTTGACAGCTTGGGAGGCCACCCACATTCCCTGGCTCATGTCCTCCTCCCATCTTCAAAGCAGCAGTGACCAGCAGAGCCTGACTGAGTCTTTCTCAGGAGGCCATCTGTCTTGTTCTGACTCTTCTGCTTCCCTCTCCTCCATTTAAGGACCCTTGTGACTGCACCAGGCCCAAGGGGATAGTCCAGGATAATCTCCTTATTTTAAGGTCAACTGCTTAGCAACCTTATTTCCCTCTTGTCAAATAACATATTCAGGCTCCCAGGGCTTAGCAAGCAGACATCCTTCTGCCTACTGCAGATGGGATGGGAACTGTCTCACGGGATATGCATTTGAGAGTCCTATGACCTTGAATATACAATAAATGGTTTAGTGGCGATCCCAACACTCACTGAAGACACTGCAGAAATAGAAATACTCGAGACGAATTTGGCTTTTTCAAACTGGAAAGAGCTGCTCAGTCTAGGACTTTCCACCCCCTGGATGCCTGAAGGTGTGCATTACTATACGGACCAAGCAGGACATCTGGCAGAAAGAGAGTCTGGGAGAGAGGGGGGACTTCACACAGTGGTCTACATGCAGAAGGTGCTGGGGGTGGGTACAGTGTGCAGGCTGCTTTCACACACAGGGGCCCATGTCATCTTCACTCCCGCCCCACCGGGCGGCGCCCGGCATCTCCGTTTCACTGCAGACATGTTAAACTGATTGACTTGCCTGAGCTCATGCTCTCGGGGAGAGGTAACATCAGGGTCTGATTCATCTCGACTGACTTAAACCACAGGCTTTCCCCACCAGTCCATGCGTCCCTTGGAGCGCAGCCGAGAGAGTGCCTAGGACCGGGTGACTTAGAAGACACCAAAATTAAACATTCACCTCATCAGAGTTGGCTGAGGGAGAAGAAGCAGACTGCGAAACAAACTCTTTCGGACTAAGTAAGAGTAAGGTTAAAAATACCAATTTTAAGTTGCATTCTATATAGTCTTAACGTACATACCACCAGTTTAGAAAATTTATTTGCTAGTGCCTCTCACAGTATCTGGCCCAGAGCTGGGACTCAAAAAATATGTTTCACAAATAAACATCACATAGTCTTATAGTGTCTTTCTGCGGGAGCTTTGATCGGACCAGGACATAAGAATGGAAAAGAGTGAGATTTTGATGTCCTCCAGCTCTCCCTGACTTCATCACAGGGAATTAATTTTTGAATGAACTCCCCAAAAAACTCCCTAGTAGAGAAACACTAGTCTACGATATGCTGGTTCACAAATTACACTTATTAGGTCATAACTAGCATGTAAAAAAGTAAAGTGTGGGGGCGCCGGGGTAGCTCGTTGGTTAAGCATCTGCCTTCAGCTCAGGTCCTGATCTCACGGTTTGTGAGTTCGAGCCTCACGTCGAACTCTCTGCTGTCGGCGCAGAGCCTGCTTCAGATCTTCTGTCTCCCCTCTCTCTGCTGCTCCCTTGTTCACACTCTGGTATGCTTGCTCGCTCTCTCTCTCTCTCTCTCTCTCTCTCTCTCTCAAAAATAAATAAATAAAAACTTACAAAAATCTTTCCTTGGGCACCTGGGTGGCTTAGTCGGTTGAGCGTCCGACTTCGGCTCAGGTCATGATCTCACAGTTCATGGGTTCAAGCCCCGCGTCAGGCTCTGTGCTGATAGCTCAGAGCCTGGAGCCTGCTTCCGATTCTGTGTGTCCCTCTTTCTCTGCCCCTCCTCTGCTCATGATCTATCTCCGTCTCTCAAAAATAAATAAATGTTAAAAAAAAAATCTTCCCTTAAAAAAAGTGTGACTGAGTAGAACAGAAAACATCAGAGTGAATCACACATATTAAAAGTAGTATTTCATAAACCGATTATTTCAGAGTTATGATGTCAAGTGTATATCTTGGATTTCTTGGTAAAATGCATCACGGTGTCATGGTAAAAAAAAAAAAGTGAAAACTGCTTCTATAGTTCAAAACATTCCCATCACAGAACTCTGGAATAGCCTAGCTTTCATAGGGTGATAATTATCAATAACTCAGTTCGAAATGGTTGTTAATTTTTAGCTACCTAGGTTCCTATTGTCTTTTCTCATGACTATGTACAAGCACCTGGAGTTCCAGACCATTCCAACGAGACGAAGCAACAATGATGCTATGAGAATCACCTCCCTGTTCTCTCTTCCAGGGCACTCTCAATCCCTTACCAAAACATTGTCTGGAATTCCCTTTCCTCTTTGACTAAATCAGGAGAGATGTAAGCATGATGTTCCTAAAAGGGGGGGACATCTATAAAAATTCGACTGCTGCAGAATACTTTTTATGTAGCCATCGACCCTATTGTGACAGCAACAGCTGGCTTTCAGGGAAGCCATTTCTAATACTCGGGATTTAAACTCCAGAAATGCCTCCATCCTCCCACGCCCACCCACACCCCCGGGGAAAGCTGGCATGCCTCTCACTTGGCCCCTCTACTCCATGGTTTGAAGGCTCAGCTACGCATGCTCAAAAAGTCATTCTCTGCGAGGGCTCCCCAAGAGCTCTCTTCTGGAGAATCTTAGTCTTGTTATCAGGAAAAAGCCAGGAAACCTTCCATGGGCTATAACCTCCAGAGGAAAGGGGTGGGTTTTGTCATCTCTGAACTCCCTGCAATGTATAGTAGGACCGGGGTGCAAACTAACTGTTACAGACTGAAGCCCTAGCCTCCAATACAACTGTGTTTGGACATAGGACCTTTAAAAAGGTAAATAAAGTCAAATGAAGTCATAAGGGTAGGGCCCTAATCCAGTAGCATGGATGTCATTCCTTCCAGAGATCTCTCTGGATCTCAACAGGCTACATTTTTCTACCTTCAGAATTCACAGCAACTTTAAGTAGCTATTAATGAAACATAAATGTTAAGAGAAAAGAGCAGGTCACAGAAAAATATACACAGTATTTTTATAAATCTTTCATTGATTCAATACCAAGCAATATTAACCAAACAAACAAACAAAAATGTTTGCAGTAAAACTACAAAGAATATTAGGTGGATGATAAAAGCAAAATTTAGGAGGATAGTTTCTTCTGGGGTGAGGGGACAGCAACTGGGACACAGGGAGCTCATGCATTGCTATTAGGGGGATGGTAGCTCCATGGGTGTCCCTTTTATTAGAATGTCTCGTCATCTATTTCTGTTACATGTACTATTTTATATGTATTAAATCTTTCATAATTTAATTTATAAAAGTAAGATGTTAGAATAATATAACATCCATCAGTTACTAACAGTAGCTATTCTGGAAAGAGGGGATATGGGACATTTCTGCTTACCAATTTTTACCTCCCTGTATCTTTTTAATTGTCCTAAAATGCTTATATAATACTTATATTTGGAATAAAAAGTCAAGAAAAGTAAGAGAAGTAAAAAGAAGCTATTGGACATTTATGATTACTTTCATAATTTCTTTAATCTTCCCTTCCCCTTCATTTTCCTGAGTAATAAGCTAAGATGAACAACAGACCAGCTTTAAGAAAAATGTATTGGTTGGTCTAAAATAATTTTGATCCTCAGACCCTATGGCTCAGTATTGATTTATTACATATATTACACAAAAACGCATTTGAAATATAAACTTCAGCTGGAATTAACCCACACTCTTTTGAAATGAAAATAATAGCTATGTGGTTATAATAATAATTCAATCACTCATAGCCTGGTTATTAGGAAAACGCCAGGAAATAGAGGTCCAAAAGAGAAATTCTCTTATTTCTTTTCCTTTCAAGACAATTTAGGTAAATTATAGACATTTCACTTTCAGAGCTGAGGACTAGCAATAGAATTTGAAGTGTGGTTCATTTATATTAATGTCTTCAATTTAGAATTTCTTGGGCCCTTCTTTCTTTATGATGCTAGTTTTCAGTTTAAATTGAAATAGTTTTGTAAGACTAGTAAGCTGCAAATCAAGAAAAGAGTGTTTTGTGTGTGGCTTCTATGTTTTCGTAGAAGAGGAAATCATTTGAAAGCAATAATTTCTATACTTAATGTATTTCTAATTTCTTTCACTTTTGGCTCTGTCAACTGAAAAGCTGAACAGAACAAAACAGAATTTGGATATCCAACACTAAATATTTTTATTCTTTGGAAAATGGAACTACTTTGCAAAATCTGCCCCAACCTTAAAGGTGTTTATTGCTCAATAAACCTAGAGTACTAGTCAATCGCTTATCAGTTGTATTGCCATTGTGTGTATGTGTGTATGTGTGTGTGTGCACGCACGTAGGTGTCTTGTCTGTCTGTCTTACTAGACAGTGATTTGGTTGAGGGTGGGATAAATAGAATGTGCTCCCTAAAGAATGCCTATATATAGTTTGGTCCAATTATGGTGAATTTCTCAAAAGAAATTGAGAATTGAGCTATAGGCAGCTCCTTTAGTGGTCAGGTGGGACTTATGGGGAAAGGGAAGGAGTGACAATCAGACGAAATATTATCATAAAAATGACACAATAAGTACCAAAAGAAATACTCTTTCAGTTAGTCATTTATTCATTCTTTCCATCATATATTGTGTACCCACTATGACTCACATGCTGAGAATATGAAAATAAAGCAAACAATGTATATCAATTATACCTTCATAAAGCTAGATTTTTTACTTTTATTTATGCATTTTTTAACTAGGCTTCACACCAAGCATTGAGCCCAAGGTGGGGCTTGAACTGAAGACTCTGAGATCAAGACTTGAGCTGAGATCAGGAGTCTGAGGCTTAACGGACCAAGCCACCCAGGCTCCCCTAAAGCTATATTTAAAAAAAAAGAAAGAGAAAAGAAAGAAAGAAAGAAAGAAAGAAAGAAAGAAAGAAAGAAAGAAAGAAAGAAAGAAAAAGAAAGAAAGAAAGAAAGAAAGAGAAAAAGAAAAAGAAAGAAAATAGGGGCACCTAGGTGATTCAGTCAGTTGAGTGCCTAACCTTTCATTTCAGCTCAGGTCATGACTCCAGGGTAATGGGATCAAGCTCCAAGTTGGACTTCATGCTGAGGGTGAAGCCTGTTTAAGATTTCCTCTCTCTCTCTTTCTCTCTCTCTCTCAACCTCTGCCCCTCTCCCCAACTTGCGCTCTCTCTCTCTCTTAAAAAAAAAAAAGAAATGGAAAGTAAGTTGAACAAAACCCAGTCCTCTGAACGGGGTAATTCCAAGAAGGGAGGGACTAAAGAAACAAGGAAATGCCTTCAGTGAGGATGTAGAGTGAGAAAGAATTTCAAGAGGCACAGAGAGATGGGAATGGTACTCCAAGAGATAGGAACCTCATGGCCAAAGGCACCAAAGAGTGAAATTGCAGACTGAGGTTGAAATACAGTGTATGGTTAGGTTTGAGTTCTCAATTTCTTAAATTCTGAAGGAAACGTATTGTGGAGGGTTTGCTGAACCAAGGAACTAAGGTGAGGGGTTCAAATTTATTTTAGTAGACAATGGAGAGTCTTAAATATTTCTGAGCAGAGAGTTGACATATTATATTCTGAGTAGTACTTCAGAGAAAAGACTTTACCTACAATGTTTAAGGAACTAGAGGGAATGTAGAGCAAGCAGGGAATTGTTTCCCAAGACTATCACAATCCAAGCAAGAAGCGATGAAAGTCTTCAAGACCTACTCACGAGTAAAAACAAAAGAAAACAAACCAGGGGTAAATGGTACTTCCTTACCTTGATAATGGGTATCTACTAAAATCTACATCAAACATCACCTTAAGATAAAAAATATGCAAGGATTCCTGCTATCATCGTTTTTATTTTAGATCATCCTGGAGGTCCTAGTCAATGCAGTGAGACAAGAAAAAAGAAGTGAAAAGTATTTGTTGTGGAAAGAAGGAAACAGAACTGTCATGATTGTAAGATGATAAGGGGCACCTGGAGACTCGGGTCATGATCTCATGGTTTCCTGAGTTCAAGCCCCAGGAACTCCCCCGACTGGCAGCACAGAGCCTGCTTGGGATCCTCTCTCTCCCTCTCTCTCTGTCCCTCCCCCACTCACACTGTGCTGTGTCTTTCTCTCTCAAAATAAACTTTAAATTTTTTTTTAAATAAAACCTACTCACAAATTTTCAGAAGACCCTTTACTAATATGCTTGAATGTATAGATGGACTTAGAAATCCACATAGGAGGCATAAATCTCTACACTTTTAAGACACAGAAGAGCAGGGTAAACACATTTTTATTTAAAAAAAAAAAAAAGCATCAGGGAAGCCTGGGTGGCTCAGTCGATTAAGTGTCCAATTATTGATTTTGGCTCAGGTCACGATCTCACAGTTCGTGAGGTGGAGCCCCGAGTCGGGCTCCACACTGACAGCACGGAGCCTGCTTGGGATTTTCTCTCTGGCTCTCTGCCTTTCCCGACTGAGCACTGGGTGGCTCAGATGGTTGAGCGTCTGACTTTGACTCAGGTCACAGTCTCACAGTTCATGGGTTCGAGCCCCGCGTCGGGCTCTGTGCTGACTGCGCAGAGCTTGGTGTCTGCTTCAAGTTCTGTGTCACCCTCTCTCTCTGCCCCTTCCCCCACTCAAAAAATAAAAAAGCATTTAAAAAAAACATTCAGGAGTCTAGCCTACAAGATTTCCTGGCAAATGCACCACACACTGAGAGCACTGGCATTGTATTCTATGGAACACTCTAGACAGCCTCTCTGATGGAAATTATAGCAAGAGTAAAGCTGACTCCGACCTTCATACAAAATCTTATATCAATGTAAGGGCAAGCAACAGAGGGGGGAAAAAGCCTCTACTTTCAAGCACAGCCCAGGTTACAGCTACCTTCTCTATAGCAGTTCCCCAAATTAAGTTTCAGTCCAGTGGGTTGCTAATGGTACACACCAAATAAACACAACTAAGTGTGCTTATTTATTGCAGGATTGTTGACGAGAGAGGTGGGGTTATCTCCAAAAGACAGAGAATGTGAACAACACTTCCTGCATTTAACTGACAACAAACCCTTTTATCAGGGAATAACTCAAAGAACTTGTGCCCTAGAGAAACTCCAATTTAGAAAATGCTGTGCACCCTAGACATTCTCAACTCCTGTTAGGAACCAAAATGTAGATGGATGTGACAAAGCAAATGTTTAAAAGCAAAGATTCCAGGACCACACTGCCTTAGTCTGAATCCTAGGTCCACAACTTACTTACACTTGTGCTCAAGTGACCTTGAGCAAGTAAGTTAACCTCTCTGTGCTCTAGATTCCTCATCTGTGGAATGCAGAGAGGACTTATGACAATAGTGGTTACCTCACAGGGGAGCACTAAGGATTAAAGTAAATGGATGAACATTCAGTAAAGCATTTATAAGTGTTAAGTGTAGCAGATTTTGCTATATGCTGTCACTATGTTAGAATTACAATAGTTTGTGAGCAATTGAGGAAGATTATAACTTCACTGGTCTAAGAAGATAATTACTCTTCATCTAATGGGTGCATAAACGTCTGTGAAAAGAACAGTAACACGTACGCTGTCTGTAGTTCTGCTAATCGAGATACTCTATTACCTGACATTTATAGTGAACACACTGTTGCCTCGAGTTGTGTTTGGGAAAGGGTGGGCTGGGGAGAACAGAAAATAAAAGAGGCTACCCTTAACTTTAAAAACATTGAGGAATTTCCTTTAAATACAGTTCTCCTAAACATCCAAGTTGAAAAGCACCTTCTCTCCAAACTCCCATACTCACTTCCCAAATAAGTGACATCTTCTGGAAGGAAATTTAGTGCTGAGGAAATTCTGCCAGAATTAAGCCATTTTAGAGGGTTGTCTTCCATCATTTCTTCCCTCAAAATAGGCAAGACCAACAGACACGAGACTACTGTTGTACACTGAGGAGCCTTTGACACGTGCAATACCCCACACTAACCAGTTCTCACCTATGATGGCAAAATCTTCCAGGAAACTTCCAAACCATCAGAAAAATGTTATTTTAAATATGGCTTAATTACATATACTTTACTTCAAAAATGAATTCACTGCCAAATAGGGCACTCATATATTCATGGAGGTTGTAGGAATTGGTTTCTACAGAAAGCAGCAGGATAATATTTAATAAGATCAAGTAAAGTGCTCCTTGCATTGGATCCAATAAATGCGCTTCTGGAGAATGCATTCTCTAGAAACAACTCCATAAAAGAAAACAGCTCTGTGCACGGGGATGTTCAATAAACCATCACCCACCAGAGTAAGGGGAAGCTGGAGGTCTAAATGCCAAACCAGAGGGGTTAGCAAACTGTGATCTATCAGCCCTAATGGATACTTAAATCATCACTGAAAATTATAACATGAATATATTACACAACATGGAAAATCATATATGAAGTAAACTTACATAAAAAGAAAAAAAAAGCATAACTGTATATCCAGGGTTGGAAGTACATTTTTTGAAATGTTAAGTGTCAATGAGAGGAAAAAGGATATAAAAATTAAAATGGATGATGTAGGGTGGTGAGATCGTGGCTCGTTTTGTGTTGTTGGGCTTGTGTGTTACCTCCTAGCGATTTTGCCATTTGCAAAGGGGGAAAAATCAATTCTGTGCCAACCCAGACAAACCGGGGCACCGGAGGGGTGGGAAAGATTTTCCAGCACAGAACCAACTCCCCTCTCCAAAGAGCTGTGTGGCCTTCACCTGCAAGGTGACCACACACACACACACACACACACACAGACACACACCAAGACAAAGAGGCACCTGCTAGCAACCAGGGCGGCGCCTCCTCCCACCAGCGGGCCTCCTAAGGCGTGCTTTTGTTCCTCGGGGTGGAGGCACCTCATTAGCAGGCGCCCGTGCTAAAGGGAAATGCGTTTCTGGGACCAGAGGTCTCATCCTTCCTAGCATTAGCAACAGAATGCAGACAGAAGGTAAGTGGCATATTTGCAAATCCCGGCGGTGGAAGTTACGGTGGGAGCTGGGCGGGAGCTGGGCAGCAGCATAGCCCCATGACATTCTACAAAGACGACGCTGCCTGTCACCTCTTAGGTGTTCCCAATGTCACCCACTAGAAGTGCATCCTAGCACGCTGCCATTAATGGTCAGCCAATTATAGGACGCCGGCTGGGCAGTAACACTCAATGTCACAATACTTGTGGGGGAGCAGGGAATGACAGCAGAGAGACGGACCAGGCTACAGCCCACATCCCTCCTCGGTCTTTTCCCAACACCATTCAAGACAGAAATATCTAAAGCAGCTATGTAGAAGAGAAGCAAAATTTACGCATGCAGAGTAGACAGGTCCTGCCCCAGCGTCAAGGTAATGATGCCCCTCTTTAAGGTTTCCCTGAACACAACTGGATGTGCTTTCTCTCCTTTTAACTCCAGCAAGGCTTTGTTTCCTCTTATCTTTGGACACTCCCACCAGGCTAATTTTCTTTTCTTTTCTTTTTTGACTTGCCTTCTTTTCTTGGATTATATATATGGTTATTGACAGCAGAGATCTTGTCTTGCTTAGCACACAATAAGCCCTCAATACATCAAAGTGGAACTAAAATTAATAAACGCAAAAACAGGCAGTGTGTCGGCAGCACCAAAAAGATCAGTGCGATGCTGTCCAACAGAAATGCAATGGCAAAAATGAATGGAAGCCACATGCGTAACTTTAAATTTCCTAGTAGTCACAGTTCAAAAAGTAAAAATAGGGGCACTTGGGTGGCTTGGTGGGTTAAGCACCTGACTCTCGATTTCGGCGCAGGTCATGACGTCAGTGTTCGTGAGTTCGAGCCTCCTGTTGGGCTCTGCACTGACAGCATGGTGCCTGCTTCCGATTCGCTCTCTTTCCCACTCTGCCCCTCCCCCACTTGTGTGTGGACATAAGCGCTCTCTCTCTCTCTCCCTCAAAATAAATAAACTTAAAAAAAAGTAAAATTAAAAAGGGGAAAATCATGTTTATCATTTCAAAATGTAATGCATGCACAAAACTGAGACATTTTACATTCCCCCCTTTTTTTCCTGTCCTAAGTCTTCAAAAGCCTATGGAAATGTTACATCTACTGCACACCCCAACTTGGACCAGCCACACTGCTATGCCTGACAGCTGCAGGATTCGAGGGGCTTCCATCCTGGACAGCAGAGAACTACAGTGACGTCCAAAACTTTACTTTCACTCTTTAAAAAAGTAATCATTTTTCATAGTAATAACGAACTCACTTATTTCAAGTGTTCCATGAATGTATATATCATCTCTTTATATTTGTTTTTTAATAGCACTAAAGAAATATTAAATAGGTCTATATTTTCCCCTTTACAACCTCTTTTGGATAAATGACTAGACCAGAAAATACAGTTTAAAAACAGATCCTCAAACCAATCTTTAAGAGTCATATTTATTAAGAAACATTTAACAAACAAACGAGCAAGCAAGTGCTGTTACTCTAGGATATAGTACTTTGGGTGTTTCTTTCCCACTTGTCTGAACACATAATTAGTAGGTTGTTTGTTTAGTAATTATTACCGAAGAGCTAAACACTTCCTTTCGAAAGTCTACTTTTCACAAATATTATATAAATAAACTATTAGTAGTTAGGAGGTTCTGATGCTCTATAATGGCACTAGTACAAGGGACCCAAAAAAGCCAGAGCCCCCCCAACAGCTCCTCCCACCCACTGGGCAGGTGAGTTTACTCAAGTAACCAGACACCACATGGGTAGAGCTTCAATACCCATCATCCCAGTACTGAACCTGGCCAAGCAAGGAGGAGGCTCACGTGGTCTTTCTACTTTCCTTACCTCACCACCCTCCCCATCCTGCAGTCCAATTTCTTCTGGACCTTGAGACCAGCGCACCTGGGCCTGAATCTGTGGACCTAGCCTAATTTCCCCACTGAGCAGCATGCAGAGAGGAGACAGAAAAATAGCTCCTAGAAGCCAGCCCAGGAATCCAGACCCTGCAGAGGTCAGCTTACCACAAAGCCCAGATACAGGAAGGAACTGACCGCCTCTCTTGGGATCCTGCCCACCAGTGACCAGGACCGACAGGTCTGGGCACTGCCCTGTCAAGATTGGGATTTGGTCTTCTCTATGAGGCAGGAGGTGGCTATGAAAGAGAAGCAGAAGTCCTTTCCCCCAAGACTATCCAAAGTTTCTGATGTCAGATGGAGTTGTTATTTAACCAGGTTCCCAGATGAAAATCAATAATCTCTGAGGAGTGAGGTGCCAGACAGTGAGGTTCAGGGAAAAACTATGATATAACCTCCTCAAAGAATTGAAGCAGACTGCTCTATGTTTCCTCAGGAGGCCAAACGAGACCTGGAAATGGGAGGGATCGCTCTGCGACAGAGCGGGGCTGTCAGTCCAGAACTGTGTAGCCAAGATCTTTAAGTAATTGCTTCTAAAATAATACTATTGATGGGCAGCTCTTATGACCATACACGGCAGTCTAGGCAGTTAAAGCATAAATTACTGGGATTTTTTTAAGTTTGCACTTATTCTCCAACTCCATCTCCCTTCAGAGCTTTTTTTTTTTTCTTTTTAGTGACAAAAAGCATAAGAAACCTTAAAAAACAACTACAAGCCTTTTTCTTTAATGTATTACATTGCAGTGAATTCTGTTCTCACATATGTATTTTTTCCCTTCAGCTCTGTTGGATTTATTTTCCAATATTCAATTCACATCAAGGACAGGTATTGATTGACTAAAAAGGTAATAGATACTAATATACCTAGAAACACCTAGGAGAATTGCTGTCCATGTTCTTAGTACCAATCTGATAAGGGCGGTATTGAGCTTGGAAGACAACTGAGTGATACAACTGCCTGCTTTCCTGGTGTTTATAGGAGCCAATGAAAGCCAGGGGGAAAGCGGCAGGGAGAAACTAACACGTAAAGCTCTTTCAACAGCTTTTCTGGGTGACACTGCAATGCTGGCACTGGTTTATTAGAAAGGATAAGTGGGACGTGACCATTGTTCAGGGAGATGGGCTGGAAATCCTGCTTAGCCTGACTGCCCTGTGTTTCTGCTGCCCCACAGTGCTCCACAGTAAGAGCCTCTCTTCTTTCAAGGTCAATACGTATGAGCATTTCTTTTTCTCCTCACTTGGAATCAATAGCACCTAGTACCCTGATTTGAGCAAACCAGCTATAGAATAAATTTATGAAGCAATAGGGGATATTTGGGTATTTGACATGAAGGAATTGCTCGTATTTTAGTTGCGATAATTTTACTGGGGTTTTAAAAGAGAACTGATATGTTAAGGATAAAATGATGTGAGATTTCACTTTAAAACAATCAGGTGATTTGGGGAGGAAAGGTTAGAGGAGTATAGAAAAAATAAATTTGGCCATTTGTTGATGATGAGTAAAACTGGTTGACGGGTTCCTGGGGATACGTTTTGTTATTCTTTCTACTTTGGAGTACGTTTGGAATTTTACACGGTAAGTTACTTAAAAGAGTACCTAATAATCAGAGTGGATGAGGCGAAGCTCTTTCTAGGGCTTTTCTGAGAGGGTTATTTTATACCTTCTCAACTTACCACTGCCCAGAAGATATCACAGGCCATTCAATGTTAGCACCAAGGAGAAAAGCATCCACCCTATTTTTCTTTAAGACTACAAACTTGGCCTCCATCTTTCGCTGCCTCAAGAGAGAGATTTAGCTTGTGATCACCTCCAAGAAACAACATCCTTTAGGATATTGCAAGTGACAAGAGACAGCCTACAAAATCGTATGGTTTACATTAAAAGTCTGAAGGCATTGCGGTGTTCTGGATCTACAGGTTAACAGTGCATGACAGAACACATACTCCTGGTAAGAATTTAATTTAGCTCAGGTATGAAGGATGCCTTATGAGTGAGACAAACTGGCAGCAATTCCATCTGGTAGACAGAGAGATGAGAGTATAACACAGAGGACAATTTACCATCTCTGAACTGCTCTCTCTCAAAAACTATGGGTGCCTTAAAATCATCTATACCGTTACCCAGCAATCCCAATTCCAGAGATGTATTCTAAAACAACCATCTGGCAAGTGCATAAAAAGATGTGTGCACCAATGTTTATCACACTTTTGTTTACAACAGAAAGAAAAACAAGCAGAAAAACCCAAAGGTCAACACTAGGAAATGATTAAAGTATTGATTAGATATATAATGCAATATATGTAACCTTTAAAAATGCTGATATTTGAAGTATACCAGTAA
This sequence comes from Cryptoprocta ferox, assembly GCA_028646485.1. NCBI lineage: Eukaryota > Metazoa > Chordata > Mammalia > Carnivora > Eupleridae > Cryptoprocta > Cryptoprocta ferox. The sequence continues at coordinate 29,428,842 of CM053578.1, read as the reverse complement.
GCAAAACAGTGGGTTTCAAAACAGATTTTTTAAAAATCCTATCTGTGTTTTAAAACAAAGTATGTTGTTTTATAGAATGGAAAAGAGCTGGGATATACAACGAAAGGTTAACAATAGTATTTTCTGGTTTGTAAAATTAAAAGTGCTTTTTACCACCTTCTTCATGCTTTTCTGTATGGTATGAATTTTTTTTCAATGAGCATGGAATATATCAGTGGCCCTCAAAAAGCTATTTCATTTAAGACAGTAACAGTAAAACCATGAGGATGTCCAAAGTAGGAAAAATGAGTTACCACAGCTGGAGAGAGGTCAAGGTAAAAATCCAAGCAAATAAATCCAGGCTCTACCATGTAACAGCTTAGGATGGTCAGCATTCTTTTATTACCTTCAAAAGACATCTGGTACTGAGCATCTACTCTGTTCCAGACACTGTTCCAGGCCTTGAAGATGTTAATAAACGGCACATATTTCCTGTCCTCAAACGGTTTTCCATCTACTTGGAAGAAAGGACACATATACCCAAATAAATGAAACACAGTACTGGGGAAGGTCAGTTGGGAGTTGTCCATGGATACAGGGTGCATAGGAGGACGTGGCTAATCTGGCAGAGTGGAGGCAGAGAGGGACTGGTCAGAAAACATTTCAGGGGAGGCACTACGGGATGAGATCCTAAAAGTGAATGGATGCTTGCCATTTCGCTACACTTTGGGAACAGTCACTTCAGGCATGTGGGAAGTGAGCAGCTGGGGTAGGGACAGGGGAGACATAGCCACCTCATCACTGGGGGAAGAGAAGGACAGATGGAACAGGGGTGAGGGGGTGAGGTCAGGAAGGTAGGCAGGCCCATAATACAGAAGGTCTCAAGTGCCCCATTGAATCATCTGGGTTCCAAATCACCAAACTTTAGTCAGGCTCCTCTGAGCCCCCTTCTCAGCCAGGCCTGACTTTAAACTTCCATGTCTGTCCTTGCACAGTCCAGTGTTGGCCAGAATCCTCCCAAGGCAGTTAAGAGAGAATCCCCCAGCCCAACCCACCCAATATCAATATCCCATCACCCTTGATACCTTATAATCTAGATCTTGACTCCTTGATATCTGGCCTGCCTTCAGCAAGAATCCTGTTAGGTCAGTTTAGCAAGAGTGCCCCCTACCCTTGATGTCTCCTCTTAGTAACTGTCCATCCACCTACCCACCCACCCCCACAACCTGCTCTACTTGTATGTGGAGTTGAGCCTGATTTCTCTCGCCTCTTGCAATAGTACTGACATCTATCACAATAATCTTCCTTAACTATTTTTACAAGTGTCAGAATAATTGTTTTTCCTTAACACAACCTGAAGGCACCAGAGAACCCGTGATGAAGGGTCTGGGCTTTCCCAAGATTAGTCAGTCTTACAAGAGGACAGAGAAATAACAACTGGTGGGTCTTCTAAAGCAGACATTTTCTGACTGCCCGTGGCACTGTATGTGCATTCGCTCTTGTGACCATCACAATCACCGTACAAGGTGGAGAGTGATATTATCCCTGTTTTACAGGCCGGGACACTGAAACTTAGTAAGGCTTAGCAGTTTGTCCGAGTCCATACAGCTAAGAAGGTGCAGAGCTGGGAGCCGGTCCTGCTGTCTGACTCACACCCACATCTGCTGCTGGGAAGTACCGTGAGGAATCTAGAACTCCATGTTCTCCCACATTCTCTGCAATATCGACCAATAACGGCAAAAGCAACAAGTCAAGTCCTACTGAGAGGAACTTGGTGGGCATGCAGTAAATAGGTTAAGGGAGGAGCTTTTTCAGCCACAAAAATAGGACCTTGTAAAAAACCTGAGAGAAATAAGGTGAAACTGGATCTCTCAAGGGGCTATTTTTTTCTCAACTGAAGTGAAACCATTAGGGAGGAGGTAGTTTTGTTTTTGCTTATTTAATAAGTAGACACAGGTGAGAAATCTCAGGCAGGGACCAAAGGGAACCCAAAGGTGGGGGGAGGTTTCCTATTTTGAATGGGGGAGAAAAGCCAAGAATGGAAAACACCGTCCTCAAATAGGGGACTTGGGCCAGACAAGCACAGGTGGAGGCAGAGGGAAATCCCCAGTGATACCCAAGTTATTTAAGGAAATGCAGAAACTGGCATTTATGGAGACTTGGTTCCACGCAGGGAACAAGGCAAGAAGGAAGCCTCAATGCAGATACACTTACAAAGCATCTAGACAACCACTGTGAAGGAGGCAAAGACCCATAAAACACACACACCCTCTCCCTCTCTCCTGTATATGATCATTGCGAATAAAAGGATCAGCTGATATAGTCTATAAATAAACAGACTGTGAGCTCTGCCTTCACGGATGGTTAGGAATTTCATAAATAAGATGAAAAGAGAGGCTATTCCAAGCAAGAATGCCTAAGAACAAATGCCGAAGAAATAGGCATGCAAGAAAGGTTTTTAGAGATAGGGTTAAGGGCAGTCATTTTAGGAGGCAACGCTAATTCTGAAAATGAGAAAATTATAGGCAAAGAGGAAAATGGGGGATAATGAGCATTTATTGGGCATTTTCTCTCTACTAGATGCTGTTTTGACCACTTCATTTCATTTCAGTCTAACAGCCCTGTGAGATAAGTACTTACATCTCCATTTTAAATATGATCACTCTGAGACCCAGAAAAGCTAAGCAACTTGGAAAAAAAGCCCCACAGCTAGCTAGGGAATCCACACACAGTTCTTTCTGACTCTCCTACTCCCTCCTACCTCCACCAACCCCATTTACTTAGGTGGCACCAACTGTGTGCACGCCAGGAACGGCAAGTGGCATCTGTGCCACCCACTAGATTATAGCTACTTTCTTGTGTTCCCTCCTTCCAGGGTTTCAGAGGGTATGTTTATTGGCAATCACTAATTCATTTTCAAGTGATGTAAACATCTCTGAATTTAGGGCACAGAAGAATGAAGGACTGATACATCTCTACATTATTAAACACTACTATTAGTGTTCACTTAGAGTGACTGAATAAACTCTTTAAAATCTTGGCTTCAAATCTGACTGCTTTTCGGAAGGAATACAAAATGATACAACCACTTTGAAAAACAGTTTGGCAGTTTCTTAAACATATAGTTACAATATGATCTAGCAATCCCAAGACTGAAATCATCTTGGTATTTACCGGAGAGAAATAAAAATTTGCCCTCGCACAAAAACATAAACGCGAAGGTTTGTAGCCCCTTTATTCATCATCATTCCAAACTGGAACCAACCCACATATCCTTGATTGGGTGAATGGATAAACATACCGTGTTACATCCATCTAGTGGACTACCACTAAGCAGTGAAAAGAAATACACTATTGATACATGCAACAACAAAATAAATCTCAAAGAGTTCTTAAGTAAAAGACCCAGTCTCAAAAAGATCCTTAATATGTGATTCCATTTTTATGACAGTCTGGAAAAGGCAATATTATAGAGAGGAAGAGGCTGCTGGGAGTTAAGAGAGGGGAGAAGGTTTGACTACAGAGGGGGGGCATGAGGACTTCTGGGGGGTAGGGAGTGATAAACAAAGCTGTTTTGTATCTTGAGTGTGGCAGTGTGTGGTAGGCACAATCATGACGTCCAAAGATGTTCACACTCTAATTCCTGGAATCTGTGAATATACGAATGTTAAGGGTGAAAGGGACTTTGCAGATATAATTACGGTTGCTAATCAGCTGACCTTAAAATAGGGAGATTATCCCAGATTATGTGGGTGGTCTCACTGTAATCAGATGGGCCCTTAAAAGTGGAAAAGGGATGCAGAAGAGTCGAGAGAGTCGTGCCATGGAACTTGCAGGAGAGGTGTGAACCATGAGACGGACCAACCTACTGCTGGTTTTTAAGACAGAGAAGTGGGGCACATGACTAGGGCCTGAGAGTGGTTTCTAGAAGCTGAGAGGAGCCAGGCCAGACAGTAAGGAAACAGGACCTCACTCCTACAACCTTAAGGATTCTGCCACCAATCTGAATGAGCAAATAAACGGATTTTGCTCTAGAAGAGAACACAGCCCTGCCAACAGTTTGGTCTTGACTTTATGAGACTCTAAACAGAGAAACCAGCTGATCTGATGGACTTCTGACCTATGGAAACTTTGGGATGATTAACTTATATACTTTTAAGCCCTTAAATTTGTGGTCTTTTGTTACAGCAGCAAAAGAAAACTAATGCAGCATTGCTATACAACTCTACACTGTCAAAGTCCTTCCCATAGAAATATACACTGAAAAGAAAGTGGTTTTATTGTGTATAAACTAAAAATGAAAAAATTTTAGCGGTGCCTGGGTGGCTCAGTCGGCTAAGCATCTGACTTTGGCTCAGGTCATGATACCGCGGTTCGTGAGTTCGAGCCCTGCGTCAGGCTCTGTGCTAACAACTTGGAGCCTGGAGCCTGCTTTGGATTCTGGATCTCCCTCTCTCTGCCCCTCCCCTGCTCATATTGTCTCTCTCTCTCTCTCTCTCAAAAATAAATAAACATTTTAAAAAATTAAAATGAAAAAAATTTTAATGTTCATGTTTTTAAAGACCATTACTATGGACAAAAAGATTTCTAGCCAAATTTCTTCACTTCTTTAGTCCTTAATCTCCACAACGATAACTCCAATTTGGAATTTGGTCTCCATCCTGGGTCCTTCCTTCCTCACCCATCCACTGCCCAGAACTAATCTGAGTTTCTGCAGGCTGAGGCCACTTTCCATGCCACTTACCAGCTCAGCGCTCATGGCTGATGTTTTTTGCCTTGGCTCTCAAATTTTGAGTCAGAACTTAATGCTTTCCTGGGACTTTGAATAAGAGGAAAGCCCCAAGTGAGGAAACTGAAGTGTCATCATCCATTTCAAAGAACTTACTGGGAACTCTCCAAGACAGAGAGTTTCTATCAATACAGATACATCAAAACCAATAGTCAGAGCCATAAGTAATGGCTGACTCACCAAGATTTTCAGCAGCTAATGGAGGAGTACTTCAAGAAATGTTGTAAATCTAATATTTTTCTCTGAAGAATTACTTTATGTGGAGTCCCTTTTCTAAACACTAGGTCATCCCCACCCTCTACTTCCATCTCACCACAGTGTCAATAGCTTTCCTACTATTTAACAAACCTGAAAGTAGTATTTTCCCAATTTTCTTATGGCATTTAAGTCTAGTATATGCTGTCTTACCAGGCCTGCTCAAAGAAATAGTACTTCTCTTAAAAACTGTTTTTTAACTATTCCCCACAGTCTAGAGCCAATTACGGGCCCACAAAATAAGTTAAATAGACCAAAGTAAAGATTTCTAGATTCAACAAAGAGATCAATAAATACTTAAGTGCTTTCTATGGGCAAGGCCCCAGGAAGTACAAAGAAGCAAACCATAGATGGTCTTTATCTTTGCCCATGGCTTACAATGTCATTAGATATATGATAAAACTAATAATAGTCTAAGGCAAAATAATGCTACAGGAGTTCAAAGTCGGAAGAGACTGTGGCTGGGCTGCTCAGACAAAGAAAGCTTTGCACAGGAGCTGAAAAAAATGCAAGGATGGTGGAGGTATTTCCTCTAAGACAGGACATTTTCTTAAAAAGAAAAATCTAGAAACTACACCTGCAAAATCTCCCTCTTAGCATACATCTCCACAAAAATTGAAGAGAACTTTATTTTTTTAAGGTATTTTACCTATTCACCTAAGGTAGTTCTCACTCTGCCCTAAAGCTTTTCTCTTCTGTTACTCCAAACTTACTCTGCCTCTTCTCGAATTCACACCACCCTGGCTCTTCTCTCTTCACTTGCTCCTGCCTTACTTTATTTTTTTAAAGTTTATTTATTTATATTGAGAAAAAGAGAGCGTGCAAGTAGGGGAGGGGCAGAGAGAGAGAGGAGAGAGAATCCCAAGCGGGCTCCACACTGTCAGTAGAGAGGCCCACATGGGGCACAAACATACGAACTGTGAGATCATGACCTGAACCGAAATCAAGAGTCCAAGGCTTAACTAACTGAGTTACCCAGGAATTCCATTTTATTTTAATTTTCAGTCAGCTCCACACCCAGCATGGAAGCCAGCACAGGGCTTGAACCCATGACCCTTAGATCAAAACCTGAGCTGATATCAAGAGTCGGACACTTAACCAACTGAGCCACAGAGGCTCCCCAGACAGAACTTTAAAGAAAAAAAACTGACCTTAGTTTCAAAAACAAAAGATTTTCTGGGATTCTGAATTTAGACTAACAGCTGACTCCACAGAAATTCATTCTTTACACGTCTCTGTTGGGAGTGAAGATGACGGACATTGCTAGACGGTTCTTGCCTTCTTTGGTCATGCCCACAATCTACACTTCTGCAAGCAAGGAAAGAAATGCCCACCTAAGGCAGTCTCCACCTGCAACTGAACCATACGGGCTGGTTACAACTGAACTGGCTTGGGAGCCATTCTACTCAGTGTACAAAACGTGATACAGGCTGCTACAAAGGTCATTTCCATTAGTTACACATTATTAATTAGGAATAGGAAGGGTCCTGGGACATGCCAACCCCAGTCCCCCTTCAATGTCTGACACTCTTCTGGTCTGGATGCACTCTCACCAAAAGATGTGTAAAAGAATGTTCATAGCAGCTATGTCCACATTAACCCCAAAGTGGAAACTATCCAAATACCTACTGACAGTTAATGGATGAATGAATTGTGGTATATTCATACAATGAGATACTACAGAACAATAAGCAGGAAAAAACTACCCGTACACTCCACATGGAGGAAATTGACAAGCATAATGTTGACTGCAAGAAGCCACACACAAAAGCAAACACACTGTATGGTTTTACTTATGTAAGGTTTATTTAAAAAAAAAAAAAAAACAAGCAAAGCTAATCTTTGGCAAAAGTCAGAATAGTGGTTACCCTGAGGCAGAGGTAGTTAATAACTGGGAAGGACACTAATGGGACCTGGGGGTCCTGAAAATGTGTTTCTTAGTCTGAAAATGGTTACAAGGGAGCGGTTACTTTATAAAAGCTCGCTAAACTGAACCCTTATGATAACACCTTACTATATGAACGCTTTATTTCTATTAAAAAAAAAAAAAGCTTATCCTAAAGAAAATTCAAAACTGCTGTGTTAAAGGATTATAGAAGATAATCAAAATTTTCACTTTACAGTTGAAGAGTTACATGTGTATTCACACCCACAACTGTTCGTTTAAATTACTTATAGAGTGACTTTGTTTCAACGTATTTAGTTAATAACATGTATACTTAGATGTGAAATAAACATCGTTCTTAGGATCTCTGCCTTGAACACAGATCAAAGACAATGATTTATTTCTCTACTTCATTTGTCTTGGTGCATCACTCTCAGAAGACTGAGAAAGAGGAGGAGGATGAGGAGAAAGGAGGAGAGGAAGAGGAAGAACAAAAACAAGAACAACAACTTCTTCCGGCTTTTCTTTAAAACCTCTGAAAAAAATAAGGTCACCAGAACATGCTCTAGTGCTGCATAATTATTTGTTTAAAAAAAACTGTTACAAGGTAAGGGCCAGGGACTAGATGTCCCCAGTAACTCCCACTCTATCTAAACCACAGCCAAGTCAGAATGTAGGCTGATCCCAGCAGAGAGATGTAACCCAAACAAGCTACTATCAGCCCCATGTACTGGCTGCAGATATGTCACTATCACCTATCTGCCATTAAGTATAGAATTCTCCTCTTCATCAATAATTGTAGCGAACACCTTCTCTTCAAATTAATACTAAGCAGAGAGAAAAGCCCTTTCCTGCCCTCAGAGTTCAGCTCCTAGAATAAACGCATGGCATTTGGAGGTCATGTTTCCTAATGACTGTTACCAAGGGAAGAGGAGAAGAGATCGTCAAAGGGAGCTGCCTTCCTAAGGGAAGGACAAGATGAAGCCCCTGGGCAAAGACCAGAACCTTGCACCCGCCTACCGATTCAGCTCGCACCTGGCTAGTCCCTCGGGCCCTTCTCAGGGACTGCGGCACAACCTTGGTCAAGATGCTGGGGGTTACTTGGCCCGGCAAACGTCAGCCTCTGGTGCTTGAGAAAGGCTTATCGGACGCTGGCAGGGACCCTCCAGAAACTGTCACCTGTCAATCACTTGACCTAAATACACCAGCCACTGGGGGAATCGGAGGGAGGGGGTTAGCCTGAGCATGCTCAGTAATCTGGATGACATCACTTAATCAATGCCGGGGACGGGAAGGCTGCATCAGCAGCCTCGAGCGGGCTGCCAGGAATATGTCAGCGGGGATCGGGAGGCTCCCATTAACTCGGTCCCTCCCCACGCAGCTCGCATACAAAGAGGGCACCGTCAGCTACACACGCTGGGGACAACGGGGGGTGAAAGGGCGGGGGAAAGGCTGGTTTATTTCATTTGACATACTGCTTTAAGAACTAAAACCCAACGGTATTCCCTGCCCCCACCAGCAGCCCGGGCTGCAGAAAGGGAGCCAAGTGGGGGGAAGGGAAGAGGGGAGGACAGGAAAGGTAGGAAGAGAGATCAAGGCGGGGGGGGGGGGGGGAACCAGCCACACAAAGTAACTTCTACTCTCGGCAGAGAGGGGCTATTTGGATGTGCCCTGGGCCCCTAGTCCCACAGATATGGGCGCACAGCCTACTCTCCACCCAGCGCGAAGCACATCCGAGGGTCCGCGGACACCAGATGAGGGGGTCGCCTCATTGGGAAGGGATCAGTCCCGGGGACCACGTCCAGGGCAGCCTGGATTGAGAGGAAGCAGGAGACACACCAGGCCTCCCAGAGACACCAAGGCCACCAGTGTTCCCCCACCTCCAGCCTTCTGCACCCAGAGCAAGGTGAAACGCCGCGGGGAGCCGCGTCTACACGGCGTGAGAGCTCCGAGCCAACCCTAGGATTTTTCCAGTACCTTTTTTTTCTTTTGCTTTTGCTAAGGTCGTGAGAAGAACAGGTAGTGTTCGATAAATCGAACTGATGACTGGAACCATATTTGGGCTGCAGAGATCATACTTTAAGGGGAGCCTGGGCACCCCGCTTCAGGGTAACCGGAACACCCTACCCACGCGGCGTGGCCGGGGCGGGGAACAATAGGCCCACTAGGGCCCCCACCCCGCGAACAATGGCGGCGCCGAACCCTTCCTCGCCCCCCACCTCCACTCTCGCCACCTGGGCCCGCCCGCTGCCCCCAGTGGCCCCTCCACCCGCCCCGGAGTGAACTATAGGGCGTGGGGGAGGGGGGTTCTCTTCCAGTCCGGGGAGAGGGCAGCCCTGCCGGGATGTCCGAAGGGGCGGCCGAACACCTCTGCCGTCTGGGCGTTCGGGCGCCCAGCTGCGGCGCGAAGCAGCAGGGGAACCCACACCTCCCGGACACTTACCCCAATCACCACGGTCTCATCGCCTTTAAATTTTGGGATGAATTTGTCCCCTCGGAGAATCTCCGCTTCGTTGAGGGGCCGGAACCTGCACATCACTTTGATGCTGCATTCGGCTGGATCCGCCATCTCGGCTGGCGGCAGGGAGGGGGCGCGGGGATGGGTGGGGGGCCGGGGCTCAGTAAGACGAGGGAGGAGGCCGCGAACCGCACCGCCTGCAGCGAGGCCGCCTCCTGCAGCCTCCGACGAAGCTTCTCAGCAGGTCATCGCGAACTCGGCTGGCTGGGCGCCTCCGGCCGTTCCGAAACCGGGGAGGTTTCTATCAGCCTCCCGCTCCGCCGGCTGCAGACCTGCCTTCCCTGGCCTTGCTCTGGCCCGGCGCTGCTCCCCGGGCCCACCTGCCCGCGACCACGCGGCCGGCGGACTAGGCGATGCGCAGGGAGCGAGCCTCGCCCGGCTCAGACCTCCCGGGCTCCTGCGCGCCCAGCCATCCTGCATCAGCACCAGCGCGCTCCGCCGCCTCCCCGGCCCGCCCCTTGGCCCCGCCCACCCCCGGCTCGCCCCGGGACGGTGACGTCACTGCGGAGATCCGCCCAGCCCTCGCCCCGGCTCAGGGAGCCGAGCATCCTGGGACTTGTAGTCGCTCCTTCTCCCAGTGCAAGGACAAGGGTCCTTACTTACAGTTGGGCTAGCTTTCAGGGACCCCGGCTGTACCCCAGGTGCCACCTCCGAAAGCCTGCAGGTCTGGTATGGCTGCTCAAGTCAAGAACAGGGTAGAGGTCATATCCAAGACTTCCAGTTAAAATCTCTGTATAAACCAGGTCTATATCATCTCTTTACATCTTTTCATGATCTCCAAGGAGAGTCCCTTAAGACAGTGTCCAACCGAAACGTCATGGAGCCTTTTCTCTGTGCTGAACAGTTTTGTAAGAGTTGTTGGGAAATGAAGGGGGAAAATGAGATTTGCATGAATATTTGAAGCCGTTATTCCCCAAAATGCCTACACATACCAGTTCACAATATATTTTGGGTCAGGGGCTGCTTTCATATCTGATGAAATTTGGGGACATTTTCCATAACAAAAAAAAGGCAAATAAACTTACACACACCCACAGATTTTCCATGCTATGTCATTGGATTTGGGAACAACCAAAGCCTGCCTGTGACCCCCAGGTGAAGAACCTTTCTTAATTACTTTTAATTATAGTGCAGTTTCCAAACCTCTGCCTAATGCCTGCTTAGGGCCTGTAGAATGAACAGAACATATATAGGATCTAGTTCTGAAGTCCCTTGCAAGATACACCCAGACCCCATGGTCATATTTCTGCCTACTTATCAGCCTTATCTCTTACCACTTCTTGTCTTGATGTTTACACACTGACAAACACAAAACTACTTGTGGCTTCCTCCGTTCACCTCTTGCTGTGCTTGCTTCTGATACTTTAAGTCATTTGCTCTCTGAGAGTCATCCATTCATGCCTATTACTAAGTATATTAAGCCTCTTGGAGTAAAAAGTAAGAGAAACCCAAATGAAGCCACTATGGCAATAAGAGAATTTATCAGAAGAATCCAAATTACCTTGCTTATTTAAAAAAAATGATTAAACAATGGAGCCAGGGAATAGGCAGGCTACCAAGACACTCTAACTCCCTGATTTCTCTTTGTATTGGCCTCATTCTTTCTCACTCCAGATCATCCCCCCAATGTCAGGACACTCAGCTGCCAAGAGTCCCTGGGTTTCATTCTTCAATTTCTACCATTAGATAAGGATAGATGTTTGTTCAGAGTTTTTGGTTTGAAAAAAACTAGGGAAAGTCTATGATTGGCTTGGGCGTAGGTATCTACCCCTAGACCACTCAATCAGAGTCAGGAACTTTCTAAGATCTTTGAGGAATCTCATGATGAGAAGGTTCCCAAAATAAGAGGGATGTCATTCCCAGAAAAAGAACATGGTACTGGGCTGGCAAAACAATTAGATGTCCACTCCCCCTTTCCAGTGCTACCTTTTCCTGTTTGACTCACCTCAATCCTCTCTGCTCAGAAAGACTTCCCTGACTTCCTAAACGCCCACAAAGGGTAGGTGGTCCTTCTTGCTGTCCTCATAATCTCCTATGCACATTACTATCACTACACTTTCATGGACAATGATAGCTGTCTCATCTTTATGTCTCTAGCATCTAGCCCATAGTAGGCAGCATGCTGAATAAGATATCCAACCTAGAAGGAAGCTCTACCTGAATGAAAATCCCAGCCCTGCCACTTACTAGATGTGGGACCCATGGCAAGGTATTCAATTTCCTTAAGACTTAATTTTTACTCTATCATTGGAATAATGAATCATCCTATAAATTTTTTGAGGGAATTAGAATAAAGCTTTTAAAGCACCTAGCATGGTGCCTGACACTCACATAGTATAAACCCTTGAATGTTTGCTGCTGTTGTTGTTTGCTAAACAAATGATGGTAAGTGTATTACTTAGTTAATTTAAAGAATGCATCTGTTGCTTAAATGCAAGTGCACCTGGGAATACAGTTTTCCTGCCTAGCTGAGAAGACAGACTTACTAAAATAAATTTTCATAAGCCATTATGAGCAGTACCAATTTGATTTCCTGTCCTCAGGTTGCAGCATTTTTTTCCACAGTACCCAGGATTCGTTGTCTTGCAACTTCGAAGAATGAAGAGGTGGACACAAAATGAGCGGTAGGCAAAAGTTTATTAGAATGTAAGATTAGAAAGGAAGAATAGTCAGAAAGCTCTTTTTACAGAGAGGGGACATTCAAAGGTGAATGCCCACCAACAATAGGCAAGGGTCCTTGTTTTATAAGGTTCTGGTCACCTCACCCCTTCCCATCCCCCTTGTTCCTTCTCAGGTTTTATCCTATTGGCCGGATAACTCTAGGTGCTGGGTTGTCCATTCCTGACTGGCTCATTTCCATTGTATGAGGGGTGGCCTATGGGCATACCAGTTCCTTGTGGGTCATAGGTTTTAGGGTCAACTTATTTTTAGTCAGGGCTTTTGTCAAATTCCTGAAGGAAACCTGAGGGGGAGTTGCCTGAGGGGCTGCTGTAGTCAGACACTCCCAGCATTGTTCCAAAATATGTCTTTCCCCACCCAGGGACCTCAGGTCCTATTTGTTTTCCTATCATACTCAGATGCAGTGAACATAGGTTTAAAAAGGCCCAAGTGCCACATTCTCATCTGTTTTCACATTAGTAATTCTCAGGCTCTGGCTCAGATACCCACCATCTTTAGTGGTTAACTTCACAATATAGAGGTCAGTCCAATCCCCAGTTTCCCTGAGCCCGCTAGAGGATTACCAGAACCTCACACACACTGAGAAGGTCTGAGAAGGTCAGCGCATGGATAATCTGGGGTGGAAAGACCTGTGTGTCCACGGGTTCACTCTTCATGCATCCATTCATCTATCCATTCTTGAACTATTAACTAAGCAAATCACATTTGCTGCCCCTATAAATATAAATTGAAGTTTATTAAATGAACTCTTTTCAAGAGGATTAATAAAGACCTCCCCCCACTCCTGCCCACTGCAACTTGAGGAGAAGTCACAAAGTAAGTCATAATCCTCAGGAAACTTAGAAACAAGTCAGAGTACCCTGGGAGGACTGCTCAGTGGTGGTTAAGAATGCTTAATCAAAGAGACAAAGGTGGGAAAGAGATGGACTAGGTAGATTGAAAAATCCTAGGGAAAGTCTATAATTGGCCTGGGCTTAAAAATATTAAAGAGACACCTGAGCACAGAAAACAAAGGAGAAAATAGATTAAATTTAACAACATCAAAATGATAAACTTTTATGCATCAAAGGACACTATTAACAGAGCGAAAAGGCAGCTCGCAGAACTGAAGAAAATATTTGCAAATCATATACTGATAAAGAGATATCCAGAATATATAAAGAACTCCTACAAGTCAACAATAAAAGAAAATCTGATTTTAAAATGGGCAAAGGACTTGAATAAAAATTTCTCCAAGAAGAGATACAAGTGGCCAATAAGCACATGAAAAGATGCTCAACATCACTCATCATTACAGAAATGCAAATCAAAACCACAATGAGATACCACTTCACATCCATTAGAAAGGCTATTAGAAAACAACGAGAACCAAAACAGGAAATCAGTGTCGAAGAAGATGTGGAGAAGTTGAACCCCTTGTGCACTGCTGGTGGGAACGTATAATGCCAACATTACGAAGCACCGTTTTACGGCTCCTCAAAAAATTAAAAACAGATTAACATATGTATGACCCAGCAATTCCACCTCTGCATATATCCTCCAAAGAATTGAAATCAGGAACTCAGATTTTCCTACACCCATGTTCAAGGCAGCATTATTCTCAATAGCTAAAATGTGGAAGCAACCCAAGCATACACCTGTGGATGAATGGATAAACAAAATGTGATATATCCATACAATAGGGTATTATTCAGCCTTAAAAATAAATTCCAACATACGCTACGACATGTATGAACCTTGAGGACATGATGTTAAGTGAAATAAGCCAGTCACAAGAGGACAAATACTACACCACGCCCGTTATATGAGGTACTTAGAGTATTCAAATTCACAGAGAAAGTGGAATGGCAGTTGCCAGGGCCTCGAGGGAGGGGAGAATGGGGAGTTACTATTTAATGAGTATGGAGTTTTAGTTTGGGAAGGTAAAAAATGTTCTGGAGATTGATGGTGGTGATGATTGCATAAAAAGATGAAGGTACTTAATACCACTGAACTGTATACTTTAAAATGGTTAAGACTGTAGATTTTATGCTACAAAATATAAAAGAAATTCTGTTATCGTGGTATATTGTACCATAACTTTTAAAGATAGAAACCCTTGTGCACTGTTGGTAGGAATGTAAATTGGTGCAGCCACTGTGGAAAACAGTATGGAGGTTCTTCAAAAAAATTAAAAATAGAAATACCATATGATCCAGCAATCCCACTTCTGGGTATTTATCCAAAGGAAATTACATCACTGTTTTAAAAAGATATATGCACTCTTATGTTCATTGCAGCATTATTTACAATATTTGTATTGTTTATAATAGCCAAGAAATGGAAACAACCCAATTTGTCCATCCATTTGTGAATGGATAAAGAAGATATATATGTGTGTGTATACACACACACACACACACACACACACACACACATCTGAGTGAATATTAGTCAGACATAAAAAGGGAAATATTGCCATTTGCAACATGAATGGACCTTGATGGCATTATGCTGAACGGAATAAATCAGAGATATATAGGTACTGTCTGGTCACACTTATATGTGAATCTAAACAAACAAACAAAATGAACTCATAGACACAGCAAACAGATTGGTGGTTGCCAGAGGCATGGGGTGGGGGTTGGGGAATTGGAGGAAGGGGGATCACAAGTTACAACTTTCCAGTTATGAGATAAATAAGTCCCAGTGATGTAATGTACATCATGGTCTGATAGTTAACGAGACTCTATTGCATATTTGAAAGTTGCTGAGAGTAAAGCTACCATCACAAGAAAAAAAGCTGTCACTATGTATGGGGACAGATGTTAACTAAACTTATGGTAGTGAACATTTTACAACATATACATATATCAAATCATTATGTTTACATCTGAAATTAATACAATGTTATATGTCAATTGTATCTCAGTGTTTAAAAATATGTAACCTTGAGGGGCATCTGGGTGGCTCAGTTAAGCACATGACTCTTGATTTTTGGCTCAGGTCATTTCATGGTTTATGAGTTCAAGCCCCACATTGGACTCTGCGCTGACAGCGTGGAGCTTGCTTGGGATTCTCTCTCTCTCTCTCTCTCTCTCTCTCTCTCTGCCCCTCCTCCTCATGCCTGTGTGCTCACTTTCTCTCAAAACATATTTATAAAAAAAATAAAAAATATGTAACACTGAAAAAACACCAGGAATTGAATTTCGAAAACCTTCCTGAACAGCTCTAGCTCACAGGGTTCTCTGCTTTGGCACCTGAGCTCTTCCTGCCTTGCAACGACATTCCCACTGTTATCTGGTACTGTTCTCTAGTTCTTTCCTTCTCACACTTCTTTCTGCTAAATGTCTCGTATGTATGTCTTGCTCCTGTATCTATTTTGTGAGGATCATGTATTATTTACACGCTTGACAGATATTTTCTGAATGATCAATCCATGTCCATCATGATCATGATAATGGCAAGGACAAATGAATGAATAAATTAACCTGAAAATAAATTGCATTGTAGCTGGAGCCTTGGGCTCAGGACCTACATTTTTCATTCCTGTTCTGCTGCTAAAGAGTTCTGTGACTTTTGAAAATGTATTCATCTTCCCTGAATGATTTTTTTTTTACCCCATCTGTTGAAATGGCGCTAAAAATATTATCTATTCTAGATAAGTGAGAATTGAAAGGGAGATCTGTGAAAAAAATGGTTTGGAACTAAAGTCTGGGAGAGAGTGTGAAGAGATTAGGGGAATCACCCTTCCCAAGAAAACATGAGAAAAAGAAAGAAAAGGCATATATTAATATAAAGCTAATTATTTCAGGGCTCTTCATAATGCCAGGCACAGAGTAGCAACTCAATAAATGTCTTTCATGCATTCATACATTATTCATTCACTCATTCAAAATAAGAATTTTCCATCAAAGAAATGAATCCCTGAGGATCCTAGTGGATAAATCTGTTGCCTAAGGGAATGATCAAGTCCTGGTGCTCTGATTTTGGCTCCTGCTTACATTAACAGGTGTGATATGCTCTCCCAGGGCAGCACCCACTCCACTCCTCCCTTTCCTGACCCAGCAAGGCCTTCTTGAAGCACGGATTTATGGGTCTTTGGAAGGCAGTTAGTGAACTCACTAGATAGCACAGGGTAAGGGCCTCAGACTCAAAGTTCCCCAGCCACAATTTCATCCAATGCCTGTACCAGCAACACCTGCATGGCCCTGACACTTCACTGCTGAGATGAAACAGAAAATGGAGAGTTATCTGGATCATTCAGGCAACAATGAACAGGCTGCCTTTGACTTGCTTGAGCCTGGTAGAAATCAAGGCCAAACCATTGAATTCTCCCCCACACCCGCATTCTCTCCTGAGTTAGAATCATTTTCTGAACCCACTGCTTCTCTCTATTTAGCTCACTCCTAGAGTCCCAGTACCAGTCTCTACTGCCAGTAAGAAGTGTAAATTGAAGCAATTATCTGGATTGTTCAAGGAAAAAAAGCTTCAGAAATTCTTCTGCCTGAGTGATCTAGGTAATTGCTTCAATTTTCACATCAGCTCCCTGTCTTCAGCAGTCGCTGGAATAGCCATTTAACTCAAACCCTGGGGTCTCCAGGTCCCTGTGTGGGTTTAATCATTTCTGATTACCCAGGCCTGGCTTCACTCCTATAAGTACCAAAAATATCTGGCCCTAGTGAAGATTAAAAACCAAACGAACAGATGAAAATATTTTTAAAGAGGTTGAAAAATCCCTTTAAAACTTGCAAAAATCGCCTCTTGCCATAGAATAGAAAATCTGGATGTTTTTTAAGATTTATCACCTCAGTTCAAGATGTCCAGGTAATTCAGCTCAGTAGGGAAGAAGCAAAGACTGTCACCTCCCTTTAACATTGACATTAGCCGATCTGAGGGAGAAAGCCCGTTTTCTGTCTGACACATCAGCTGAGATTCGTTTTATTAGACTTTTAGTACTAATCCTTGCAGAAAAAAACTCAGAGCTCTGGACAAATAAGATGCAGAACCACTTATTTTAAGGAAGGAGAAGAGATGAACGAGAAAAGCCAAACTCTGTGTCTCTGGCGTGGAAGTGAGGGGCACTGTGACCGAACACTGGTGATCACAAGGCGGGATGCGTGCAGCAGGCACCAGGCCCTGTTAAGGAGCCCGGACACAGGAGGTGAGGGACATGGAAGCCCCTGCCCTTCTCGGAGCCACCTTAGCACAATCCCAGTGTGACCTGTGAGTCAGTAATTCCCTCACCTTCCAGCGACTGTGTCTAAGTCCATTCAAGCATCATCTGGAGACAGAATTCCACATTGATAGTACCTCTAAAACATCCACTCCCAGGAAAACATTAAGAAGTAATGTAAACTTTACTTAAAGTGCCCCAGGAATCACAGATGAGGGATTTCTATCACAGAACACGCAGTGAACTCCTTAAAAATCACAAGCCTTCCTGTCTCCAAAGTCCAACCCCACGGTATAACCCCAGAGGGTCACTTTTCTCCCACATGGCCCTTCTCTCCTGGTCCTGACTTCCCTTGCCCTGTTCGTCCCCAATGCGGAGCTAATATCTGGTGTCCCAGCTCTGTCCCAGGCTTGTAAGTCTAAACTTATCACTATGCGCAGCCAACTACAGGGGCCTCCTCTAGCCAGCAGCTCCATCCTCCTCAGACACTGTGGAAAAGAAGAATAAAAATAAACATGTTCTATTGCCCACAATGAAGAAACACAGCAGCACCCTCACCAATCAATTTCTAGGAAATTTGTTAAAGACAACTGAGATTTTCAAGGTTGATGTAGTTCTTTATAGAGGTTCTCCTTTACTTTCCTTTTTTTTTTTAAGTTCATTTATTTATTTTGAGAGAGAGCACAAACAGGGGAGGGGCAGAGAGAGAAGGAGACATAATGTTTGAAGGACAGAGAGAATCTCAGCAGGCTCCGCACTGTCAGCACAGAGCCCCACTTGGGGCTTGAAATCACGAACGGCAAGATCATGATCTGAGTCAAGATAGAGAGTCAGATGCTTAACCCACTGAGCTACCCAGGTGGCCCTCTCCTTTGCTTTTTGAAGCAGTAAATGAGATGGGGTTTTTTTCAACAAAAGTCAAAGAAAAGTACCCAAAGACAAGAAGCCTTTTTTCAACAATTGTATTAGTTATCTATTGCTGTGTAGCAAATTACCCCAACACCTAGAAACTTAAAACAACACTTTGTTATTTCACAGTGAATCAGGAATCTGGGCATCATTTAGCTGAGCTCTGTGGCCCAGGTTCTCTCTCTAATGTAGCCAGGGCTGTAACCATCACGAGTCTCAAATGGAGAAGGATCCACTTCCAAGCTTGCTCTTATGGTTTTTGGTAGGATTCCATTCCTCACTGATCATTGGTCAGAGGCTACCCTCAGTTTCTTGTCATGTAAGCCCCCCCAAGAGCAATAGGCATCAACAGAGCAAGTGAGAGAGAGAAAACAAGGTAGATATCATAGTTTTTACAGCTTAATCTTATCCATTCATTTTCATCACACCCTATTGATTAGATGCAAATCACTGGTCCAGACACTTTCAAAAGGAGGGTTTTCCACTTGGGTATGAATATCAGGAGGTATGGATCACTGGGGACATCTTAGAAGGCTTAAAACCAATAAACGAATTAACTGCCACTTACTGATCACTTACACTGAAATAGGGCAGAGAGTAGAATCAAGCAATACGACTTTGGAAGCAGACCCTTCTCTCAAAGAGCTTCAGTCTAGCTAGGAGGTAAGATATATAGTGATTAAAGGAGAAACAACAATCATTCTAAGCCAAAAAAAAAAAAAGACCCACAAATAAACAAACTAAAACAAAACAAAAAAGCAAAAAACCTAAGGCAGCTACATCAAAGGAAAAAGAATATATTAAACTTCATAAAAATACAAAATTCTATACACCAAAAGTCATACACAATAATAAAATAAAACAATCCACTAAAGAAGGTTTTTGCAACATATATGACAGAGTTGATATTTTTAATAAAGATATCTTATAAATCATTATGACCATTGTAAGGCACAATAGAAAAACTAGCCCAGAGCATAAAAACTCATATACAAAAGAAATATAAATTATCCTTAAATGCATAAAAAACTATTCTGCCTCATTAGTAACCAAAGGAATGCCTATTACATTGGCAAAGTTACAAATAATAATAATACCCAATGTTGTAATATATACAAAGAAGGCAACCTTCTCTTACCCTACTGGTAGGAAGGTAGATGTGTATAATTTTTCTGGGGGGCAACATGAATCAAACCCTGAAAAGTGTACAGGTACAGACCTCCTGCCGAAAGTAACAGAGATACCAGACATGTAAGCACTTGTACCTTCAAGGAAACAGGAAATGCAAAGTTGAATGAAGATATCTGGGGACTAAAACTGGCAAGTGGGTTTATGCCAAATTCCTGAGAGCCTTGGACAACAAATCATGGTTTCTGGGTCGTGTTCAACAGGTAGGAGGAAGTCACTGGAGCTTTTTATAGGGGTGATGTGAAGAAAGAAGAGTTCTATGCCCGGTTAGAAACATCAATGAGAGGGGTACCTGGGTGGTTCAGTCAGTTAAGCGTTTGACTCTTGGTATCAGCTCATGATCTCACAGTTTGTGGGACCAAGCCCCACATCAAGTCTCACATCACACAGAGAGCACAGAGCCTGCTTGGGATTCTCTCTCTCCCTTTCTCTCTCTCTCTCTGCTTCTCTCCCACTTGCTCACTCTGTTTCTCACAAAATAAATAAATAAAGTAAAAAAAAAAAAAGGTAGCATCAATGAGTACAAATCCAGGGGTAGAATTGGATACATTGATCATGAAATCTCTGATACCCCCTTTGGCTTCACTGTCCAGCAAAGCCAAACAGATAGCCCTTCTTATTGAATGGAGACTTGGATAAATAGCTCCAACCTTCTGGGCTCCTTTGATCTCTGACATTTGAGGCCTATCAGCATGACCCAGAGGAAGGGAGATATCATCTCCCACCAGGCATAGAACTGGACACAACACAAATGGCAGCAATTGGAAGTGCAAAGTCCAGAGTGTGTAACTTAGGATTTCTTGGGTTGCAAGCAACAGAAGTCTACTTGAGCTAGCTCAGGCCAAACCAGAAAGGAAATTAATTATAATTCTTGAAGAAATAAGGCTGGACTGCAACTCGGCTCAGAAACTGAAATCAAGGACTCAAATATTGTAATGTTTCTCTGCTTGTCTTTGCATTTTTCTGGGGACATGCTTTGGTCCTTCTCTCTTTGTGTATTGGGTTCTTATATCACAAAATACTCAGCTCTGCCAGCTCAAAAGTTTGTACATCCAACAAGTTGGACAATTATGAAAGCTCTGTCTCTCTCAGCCCAATTTCAGTCTCTGGGGAAGGACTCCTATGGGCTCAGCTCAGGTGAATTTCCTCTATTGGACAAATCAACTCTGCCCAAGGTCAACGTCATGTTTAACAATCATGTTTTGTTTTGTTTTGTTTTTTACATTTTTTAAGGTTTATTTATTCTTGAGAGAGAGAGAGAGAGAGAGAGAGAGAGAGAGCATGCGCGCTCGAGCGAGCATGAGTGGGGGAGGGGCAGAGCAAGAGAGGAACACAGCATCCGAAGCAGGCTCCAGGCTCCAAGCTGTCAGCACAGAGCCCAGCGCTGGGCTTGAACTCACAAGCCATGAGGTCATGACCTGAGCCGAAGTCAGACGCTTAACCGACTGAGCCACCCAGGCACCCCTCAACAATCATATTTGTCAGAAGTAATCCCTTAACAAAATTGGCTGGGATTGGGGAAGGTGAGTGGGCATGTCCCAGGAAGGCAGAAGCACTGGAAAAACACCATGGTATTGGTATCAATGGAATGTGGAGAGTAACTTGGAAGCCATGAGAAAGCCATCATCTTTCCCTTACAGAATTCTTCCCCAAATAGTTGTTGATACAGCAATATTCGATACTGTATGCCTTCCATAATATCGCTCATTTCAGATTCAATTCTACCAGCCAAACACCCCCGCTTTCTGTTCTTCTCTGCCAACTTTTCTCTCTCTCTCTCTCTCTCTCTCTCTCACACACACACACACACAGAGAGAGAGAGAGAGAGAGAGAGAGAGACAGGCAGAGAGACAGAGATGACCTAATGACAGTCATAAAATCCAGATCTCATACAGCCCTTATATGGTTGCCAGTCGGCCTGCCACCATCAGCCTCTCCTTTGGGAAGCCAGCTGACTCACTTGGTCCAGCTGCCCTGTGGATGGCTTCAAGGTAGCTTTCTTTTTCCCTTAAATGATCCATTTCCTTTTGAGAGGAAAGAAATTGAATTATGAAGAATTAACTGGATAAGACACTTTAAACTGATCCAGAAAAGATATGAATTTGATATAGTGCTTAAAACTCAACTCTGAAAACACTTGCAGGCTCTGCTAGTATATGCACATAGTTGTGAGCAGAGTGACAGCCTGAATCCATTTGGCAAATGATTCCCCAGCCCCATTTGAAGGACTTCTTACTCCTACAATACACATGTTGGCAATATTCAGCTTTTTAATTCTGATTAATGAAAATGAAAATGAAATGAGGTTCTGTTGTTTCTTTGTCCACTTTTACTGGCATTCATCTGGCTACCTCAGCAAAATACTAGCATCAAAACTTAAATCCAAGGGCCCAGTTTACTCTATTTAATCCATACTATAAACACTCAGTTACATATGTATATATTTATGTTTTTACACACACACACATATATATACATGTGTTGGAGATCTTTGTTCTAGTGTGAAAAATTTATTCACTTGCTTATTCATTCCATAGCTATCCATAGAGATCCACTCACTCGGCAAATATTATAAAATACCCGCTAAATGCCAGATGCTATTCTAGGAATCTGGAGATGCAACAGTGACAAGATAGACATAATCTAAGTCCTCATTGTCCTACATTCTACCAGAAGAGGTAGACAATCAATAAATAAGTATGTACCATAATATGTCACAAAGTAATATAAGCACTGAAGAGAAGTAAAGAAGGGGAAAAGGCTAGCGATGAATGGTGGCTTCTATTCTAGTTCAGGTGATCAGGAATCAAAAGAAATTTATAGATATGCTTCAGCCCTTAAACTCTAACACAAGAAGAAATGTAGGAGAAAACACACAAACACCTATACAAAAAACACATTAAAGAGAAAGAACAAAGGGAAGGATTTAGGAACAGAGGGAAGATACAAGTCAGATACTACTGAGTAACAAACGACTCCAAAATGCAGTGGCATGAAACAAGAACCATTTGTTATTTCTCACCAGTCTAGGGGGCCTTGGGCAATTCTGCTAAACTAGACGGGGCTCTGTTGACCTCGGCTGGGCTCTTTCACGTTTCAGGGGATCAGCTTGTTGTCAGTTGGTTGTAAGATGGTCTTGGCTCTTCCCCCAAATGTCTCTCACATCACTCCAGGAGGCTGGCCCACACATGTGCTACAACAAGGTAGAGGTGCGAGAGTGAGCAAGCCCAATTGTGTAAGAGATTAAATGCAATTGTGCATGTACTTTTTCAAGCCTCCACTTGCCTCACAGTTGCTAACAGTGGTCACATCAAACTGCATGGCTGAGACCAGAGACACAGTGAGAGTTGATTGCAAAGTTATAGGGCCAACGGTGTAAATAAGGACCGAATTGTGTCCCCCTCAAATCCATATGTTGAAGTCCTAACCTACAATATGACCATATCTGGAGAAAAAGCGTCTTTAGGAGGGTAATTAAGGTTAAACAAGGTCATAAGAATGGGGTCCGAATCTGATGGGACTGCAGCCTTAGAAGAGGAAGAAAGAGATCCCTTTCTCTTTCTCCACCATGTAGGACACAGTGAGAAGGTGGCCATTTAAAGCCAGGAAGAAAGCTCTCACCAGAACCTGCCCTGGCCAGCACCTTGATCTTGCACTTCCCAGCCTCCAGAACTGTGAGAAAATCAATTTCTATTGTTTAACCACCCAGTCTATGGTATTTTGTTAGGGCTGCCTGAGCTAAGACAGATGTGGACACATGAAGACCATTTACTACCACAGGAAGAGAGAAAGGAAGAAGAGAGGCAGGGAGCAAGAGGGGTTTGCTTATTTTTTTAAAAGTGTATGGTTGAAAAGATGAATACATTCCACTCTCCTTCATCAGAAAGTTGGTCGTGTGCTCTGTGACCATCTGCAACCTCCATCTGTAAGCAGAAGACAGTGAGAAGGTGAGGATTGGGGAGAAAGGGACCAGGATTGGCTCACTTCATTCCAAAAACACTTAGAAATGGTTTGGGGATTTTCTGTGCTTAAGACAAAACAGATGGTTGTGTGAAAGATTTTCATTCTACCTGGAAGGCTCTCATCACAGTCCTACTCTCTTCCTATCTTCAAAATGTCAGGCGAGCCTTAGGAATCGATTTAAGAAACAAAAGATGTCTTCTTATTTAATAGAGTTTAAGGACACCTATAGGCATCCCTGCTTTAAAATATAAATATAACATTAGCTTAAACTAGCAAACCCACCTTAATATACTTTGGGTTGAGTCACTGCAAGATCCTAATCAACAGAGAATATTTATTTATTCTTTTGATGTGATTGATCATGAGCCTCTGTCCTAGGAGCTCTAAGGACGCATCTAACACAAAAATAAAACGTGTATTCCTGCTAGCACAGGAGCTACTAAGATAAGTGAGATAAGCAAGACATGGTTCCTGTGTTCCCAGTGGAGGAACAAAGGTAGGGAAAATAACTGAATGAATGTCAGGCTTGCTTTCATACATTCGGAGGAGCGGATCTGTGGCATTCACAGAGGAAAGTCATGTTCTCGTGGAAAAGATACAGGCTCTACCCCAGGGGGAGGGTTGGGCAGACATGCCACTGTCACCACCCTGGAAGAGGGAGGCAGGTCTCAGGCAGGTGGGAGAAGGTTCCAGATTCTCATGAACCCTCTCTATTTGGAAGCCTGGACATCAAGGGGTCCAGAGGTAGTGGGACCTGAGAGCGTGGGGCCACCTCACTGCCAACTCCTGTGCATAACCCAAAGATGCCCCTTCCTCTGTTCTCAGGCATTAGGTGTGTGCGAAGAAAGTTTAAGGAGTATTGCTTCTCTTCCACCAGGAGGGCCAGCTCACCAAGGAATGAAAGTGCATGTCTCAGTGACTCAGGGACAGTCCTTTCCTGCCTTCCTAATCTCTGGACATTGGCAGAGCGGCTTCCATAAATGCGAACTCTGTAGAGATCCCACCATACCTGTCAGCCTGCTGGGACCATCTGCCCCCAGGGAGCCTCCTCTTTGAGGACCAGACTCACTAGTCTTACCACCTCCAGACAGAGGAAGATTTTCTCTGGTGGAAAAGCTTTGTGGACCGAAGAGAAGTGTGTAAGGTGGGCAACGTAGCTGTGTCTGATGTTGAGCTCCCTAGAAGCAGAGCCTGAGATGGGCATTTCCAGGGAAGTGGTTTCTTGAAGAGTGAGGGAAGCAGGGAGTGAGGCATAGAGCAGCAGTGCCAGGGGAGACTGGCTTCAGCCTGGAAATTCGGGCATACAAACCTTACCACCTTGAGTCACACGGGTGCTGTGCCATCCCAGCTTAGAAGGAGGGCGACTCTATAGAGAAGAGAGTGGCTGGGAGCTGTTCACAGCTAACACTCCCAGACACTGGGGAGGGGAACACAGCTGGTAGAGGGGGTCTGAGTGCGGCACAATGGTGTCCACAGTGTGGGGACATATTCAGCAGAGAGAAGGACCCACAATATGTAAAGAGCATGTTGTGTTTGGAGATCAGTTCTGCCCATGTATAAACTATGACAGTATAAGTGAGCACCACATGACGTCATACAGTCCACCTGTAAGGTACCGGTGAAATTTCCCATATCCGTATTTCTCACAGGCTTGATGTGAAGACCAGATCGGGGAACAACAGACAAAACATTACTGTATAAACTGGAGAAGCTCTATACAAGTGTTAATTATTTAAGATACATTATTGACAGTCATGAATACATTTAATATGCATTATGGATTATGTCCTGCATGCCAGGCACTATGCTAGACATTAGGGCTACAGCAGGAACAAATACAGCCCTGGTTCATGCCCTCATGGAACTTATGATTTAATGAGGGAAGCAGACATCACAGTCATTCAAATACCTATTGAATTGCAACTGGCAAGTACTTTGGAAAGAAAAGCGCAGGACGTATGGTGGTATGGGTTGAAGGACCTGGGCGATTAGGGGAGGGCTCACTGAACACACGCCATTTCACCTAAGATGGTGGAAGAATAGGGAATAGAATGTGTGAAAAATGTGAGGGGTAAAGATACCAGTGGTTTTGAGAGGGGGTGGGGGCGGGAAGGAAGCTTGAGGATCTGGAGACAAGCAAT
This sequence comes from Cryptoprocta ferox, assembly GCA_028646485.1. Classification (NCBI taxonomy): domain Eukaryota; kingdom Metazoa; phylum Chordata; class Mammalia; order Carnivora; family Eupleridae; genus Cryptoprocta; species Cryptoprocta ferox. The sequence continues at coordinate 29,403,381 of CM053578.1, read as the reverse complement.
GGGTCAGATGATAGTTCAAGTACCAAAACTTGAACCATCAAGATTTGATTTTCAAAAATTAGATCAATAGATCTATCCATAGATGAATGGATAGATCCATAGATGTATAGAGGTATAGAGAGATGATAGATTAGACTGATAGAAGATAGATAGATACAGATAGATAGGTAGATAGATATAGAATAGATTCTCTCACCCCCCCCATCATCTATCTATCTATCTATCCACTAATGCTGTCATACACTGAGACTTGTGATTCATTTCCTTCCTCCTACTTCCTTTTAGATTAGATGTATGTTTTCAATAGATAGTAACAGCTGTTACAAATTGTCACCATCAGGTAAAATGCTAGATTTCAGGTAAGATATATTTCTTCTACTGCTCACCCACATCACTAAATCCAGTAAGTTCATTGTCCTAAAATGTCTTCCCTCTATATCCCTTCCTTTTATGTCCTTAACGCTCATCTTCATCTAAGCCATTATGACATGACACCGAAATTACCACAGTAGCTTCTTCACGGCTCGCTCCGCCCCTATACACACTGCTCTCATATTTATTATTCCAATAGCCTCTCTAACACGTAATTCCACTGTTGTTATTCCATAAAGTATTGCCAGTGTGGTAAGGCAACAAACAGAAATGGGAGACACAGCTGTAGAAAAAAATGGAAGCAAAATTATACATAATTGCGGGAAAGATGATTATTCACCCCTCCCTCCCAATATAAGGGTTAGCTAAAAAGCTAAAGACCTAATATAAGAGTTTGATAAAGTGGCTAGATGAAAAACAAATATATAAAACCACTCATTTTTCTATCATCAGAAGTATTCACTTTCATACAGGAGATGAAATGCCCCTGACAAGAACTCAGGGTTTCCTGCAGAGATGGAGAAGAATGGACACTTTCCTTCAGTAGACAGGAAGGAGAGTAAGGTCCAGGCTCTGGAACTAGATGGCATGGGTTTTGAGTGTAACTCTACTTCTTCACAGCTGAGTGCTGAGTGACTCTGGGCAAGCTATCTAACCTTTCTGGGCCTCAATTTCCTCATTTTTAAAACAGGGGTGATAATCATGCTACTTCAAAGGTCACCTTGAAGATTTAATGAGGTAACATACATTAGGTATTAGAGCACTGTCTGGCCTAGAATAAGCCCAGTAAAATGTCGTTATTACTATTCAAAACTTTTTTTAAGTTTATTTATTTGGGGGCGGTGGGGGGCACAAGCAGGGGAGGCGCAGAGAGAAGGAGAGACAGAATCCCAAGCAGGGCCTGAACCATTAGTGCAGAGCCTGACACGGGGCTCCAACCCACAAACTGTGAGATGATGACCTGAGCTGAGATCAAGAGTCAAAGGCTCAACTGATTGTGCCACCCAAGCGCCCCTGTTAGTATTATTTTTTAATTATTAACAGCCACACTTTGTCACCTACCCTGAAGTTTTACATTAAGCCCTAGGTCCCACAAATTCTTCCAAGAAAATAATTCTATTATCTCTCAACCTCTACCCCTTTGATTAACAAAGAGGTTCAGTGCAAGTCCAAGGCCAGGCACTGTGCTTACTCCTCCATCATTATTGCCCCCTCCTTAGTTAAGGGAATTTTTTTCAAAAGCAATGAAAGCATGTGGAGATACAACTCAGCATCCAGCATGACAAAATTGTATCATCTTAAATTCTATGAAAGGTTAGTACCTGGAACTAGTCTCAAATACTTTCATTTAGAAAAGGATATTTGCATTACCAAAATTTCCACTTGAATGCAATTCTAAGTCCAAAAGAATTACCTCTATAAGTAAGTGACTCATGGTGCTTAATGACAAAAGCTGTTTGTTTTTTATCCTCTTAATTTTCAAGGTTTCAAAAAAATATTAGGATCCAAGTCTCAGCTTGGGCATGCCAGATACAGATGTCCACTACTTTCATATTCCAAAGGCTTAAAATAATGTAATGGCTCCATCTGGATAGTTTTGCCATTGGAAACTAAAGACAACAAGGCATCTAAGTAATCTGTTATTTGGAGGCAACAGAGCATACAGCAGGGACCTCAAGCTAGTCTCAAAGATGAGTAAGACAGATTACTTTATGTTATTTCACTGTCTTTAATTCCCCTTTGTTACCCTTGGCTTTCAATAATCTTTAAAGAAATCTTCTAGCCTGTTCTCAGCTGTGCCAAATGGACGTAAGGGAAGAGTTGTATGTTGCATGTCCTCATACTTGGGCTGAACCCTCAAAAGGAAACCAGAGGTCCCAGAGGCCAACCTATAGGTGGTAGGAGCAATTAGCAAGAGATCCCCAGGAGAGAAGTGAATCTCAGAGCAAGACTGAGAGCTTTCAGGTCCAGCCAACACTCCTCCCTTGGTGATTCCTCCCCCACAGTCAGCCTTGAAGAATCTGGGCTAGATTTTCTTAGGCTAGCCATCTGGTTCCTTTCAGCATAAACCTAAATAATGTTATTACAAGGGGGGATGTTATATCATGTATCAATACCACAGGGGAGTTAGAGGTAAGTGTTATGAGAATTCAAAAAAACAGAGAAACCATTCCTAGCTGTCAAGGAGTCAGATAAGACTTCAGAGGAAGTGACACATGAGGAAAATAGTGGCTTCAACACTAAACACAAGGGTTTATTCTCTTTATGAGAAGGCAGTCCAGGACCACCAGAGCAGCTCCAGGATATGATGAAAAACTCAGGAATCAAAGCAAAAAACGTTTACTGTGTTTCTACTGTGCCATCCTCCACCGTGTAACTTCTATCCTCAAGACTGCCTCATTGACCAAGATGACTCCTAGTGCACTGGCCCACAACACCATATTCTACTCAAGAAAAGGCAGGGTCATAATCCTGAATGACCAGCTCTCTTCCAGCAGCTTTCCTAAGACACAGGCACCATTTCTACGTATAACTCATTGACCAGAACTCATTCACATGATCATACCTTGTTACTATGATCTTTTGGCTGGGTGCATTGCTGCCCCCAAATAATGCTGGGATTCTGTGCTTGAGGGGTAAGGGGGAAATGGATATTAAATCACAACTAGTCCCTGGCACTACTTGTGAAATTTTGACCACTTCTAAGCAATGTAATGATATCAATCAAAATGCCCCAAAGAAAATCACTTCATCAGCAGAGTATAAAATGGATGGGATGGGAACTTCACTTCTAGGTGGAGAGCCATGAGGAGATGAGCAGAACCATTCCCCAGCAAAACAAGCAAAGCTCTTGAAAACTATTTCTTAAAACAACAATTTGAAGTCTATGGAAATTGTCCTAAGGGAATACAACAAATGAAGAAACATTTATTCAAGGAACTCTATTATACTTGATAAGAGCAGCAAGTGTCTGTGACATTTGAGATATAACTCCCTACCTCCCACTCGCTACCCCATCTCAGCTTAATGGAAGCCCCACTCCAAGTAGGTGTGGTCAAGAAGTCAGGGCTCCCTTTCCTTTCACCTCTCAATCAATGGTTACCATATCTCATAGGGAGAGGCAAGCCACCAGCATTTCTTATCCCCTCCAGCTTCAAGTTAAAGAGGCTAAGTTCCTTCCTTCCATCCACCCTTTTTAAAAACAAGTTTATTTATTTATTTTGAGAGAGAAAGAGTGCAAGTGAGGTAGGAGCAGAGAGAAGGGGGGAGAGAAAATCCCAAGCAGGCTCCATGCTGTCAGCACAGAGTCCAACTTGGGGCTCAATCCCATGAACTGTGAGATCATAGCCAGAGCTGAAATCAAAAGTTGGATGCTTAACTCACTGAGCTACCCAGAGGCCTCTCCATTCACCATAGGATGGAGGCTCTCTTCCAGGCCTAACAAGCCAAGAACACCGGGGCCTCAATCATTCCCATCTGAGCTTACTCACTTATAGGGTAAAGGCTAAGCCTTGTTAGGATGAGCACTGGGTGTTATATGTAAGCGATGGATCACTAAATTCTACTTCTGAAATCATTATTACGCTATATGTTAACTTGAATTTAAATAAAAATAATTAAATTAAATTAAAAATTAAAAAAAATTAAAAGAAATAAAGAAGACCAGATACCACCACACCAGCCAGTGCTTAGAGTAGTGGCTCAGAGAGTTTGCCTGAGGGGAGAGGCAGTCCATAAGAAAAGACAAGTCCAAAGCTCTCATCAAAGGAACTGATTATTTAAAACAGAGTCTGCAGTAGTTCAAGCTTAAGAGATCTCTAGAAGACAATAGCTCCTTTTAATTAAGAGCAATAAAGCTAAACCATAGGCTAGCTAGTTCATCAGAGAGAACAAGGGAGAAAGATTGCTAAAAATAGCCCACCTGGGGTCAGAACAAATTTCAATGACTGACCTAAAAAACTAGCCTAGGGAGGATTCAGAGAAGAGGGAAGCACCAGAAATCTTTCTCCCCACCTAGACAACAATTTCAGTGGCAGAAACAGTCTAGTGTAACTACTTTGGATTGCAGTGATTTCAGTCAATCTCAGTGCTTAGCACAATAGCAGTTACCCCATCCCCCACCTCCAGTCCCATGGCAAGCAGCTGTGCACATGTTCCTGGAGCAGCTTGCATGCTGCCTGCAAGAGGTAGGGTTGGCAAAAAGGACACTGCCCTCCAAATACCAGAGATCTGTTCTCTGATCACTGATTGCTGCTTCTGATCACAGATGTACAGACAAAGAGGTGGTGGCCATTGTTGTATTTCCCTGCATTGTTGTAAGCCCCTTCCTCTCTGGTTGAAGTGACTTCTAGGTGATTTAAAGGACCAGTGGTTTTCCTCCCCTTTCATTTTTCTCTTTTCCCATTTTTGGAGCCAGACATTGAAGACTAGGATATTGAAAAGCAAACTCATATATGGAGGAAATTAGGAAGTCACTGTGCATGCTCAGAGAAAAGCATATGCTCAAAAAAAAGACCTGGAAGAATTAAAGTTTACACCCCAGCCTGATCTTCAGCACGGAGACAGCCTACAACAATTTAAAAAACAAAAACAAAAACAAAAACAAAACCCAGAAAACCCTGGGAAAGGGGAAGAATCTGATTTCCAGACTTACTACATTAAAAAAATTTTTTTTCAGTATTCTCTACATCCAACATGGGACTAGAACTCACAACCCTGAGATCAAGAATCACATACTCTTCCAACTGAGCCAGACAGGCACCCCCAGACTCACTACATTATTAAATTCATATGTCCAGTTTTCAACAACAAAAAATTGTAGTCCATACAAAGAAACAAGAACGTATAGCCTATCTAAAGGGAAAAAATAAACCAACAGAAAATATTCCTAAAAAAGGCAGATATTAGAAAAAGACTTTAAAGGAGCGCCTGGGTGGCTCAGTCAGTTAAGCATCTGACTTCGGCTCAGGTCATGATCTCACAGTTCGTGAGTTCGAGCCCCATGTCGGGTTCTGTGCTGGCAGCTGAGAAGCCTGGGGCCTCCTTCGGATTCTGTGTCACCCCCTCTCTCTGCCCCTCCCATGCTTGTGCTCTGTCTCTCTGTCTCTCTTTGTCTCTCTCTCTCAAGAATAAATAAACATTAAAAATTTTTTAATTTTCTTTAAAATAACAGTCCAAAAGATGCTCGAAAAACTCAAAGAAGTTGTGGAACAATGTATGAACAAAATGGAAATACCAATAAACAGATAGAAAACCTAAAAAGGAACTCCCTCCAAAATTCTGTAACTGAAAATCATAATAATTGACATGAAAACTTCACTAGGGGGATTCGAAGGCAAATTTGAGCAAGCAGAAGAAAAAAAATCAGCAAACTCAAAGATAGGAAAATGGAAATTATTGACTCTGAGGAACAGAAAGAAAAAAGTTTGAAGAAAAGTGAACAAGTCTAAGGGACCTGTGAGAAACCATCAAGCAGACAGACCATCATACACAATATGGAAGTCTCAGGAGAAGATAATGAGTAGAGAGCGTATCTGAAGAAATAATGGCTGAAATCTCTGAAATTTGATGAAATACATGAACATAAACATCCAAGAAACTCAATAAGAGACATTATAATCAAACTGCCAAATGACAAAGACAAAGGGAGAATTTTGAAAGCACCAGGAGGGAAGTGACTTCTCACATACAAAGGATCTTCAATAAGATTATAAGCAGATTTCTCATTAAAAACATTGGAGGCTAGCAGGCAGTGGGCAGATAAAATTCAAAGTGCTGTAAGAAAAGAAACTACTGATCTAGAATCCTATACCTAGCACAACTGTCCTTCAAAAGTGAGGGAGAGCGGCACCTGGGTTAAGTGTCAAACTTCAGCTCAGGTCATGATCTCACGGTTCATAAATTCAAGCCCCTCATTGGGCACTGACAGGGTGGAGCCTGCTTGGATTCTCTGTCTCCCTCTCTCTCTGCTCTTCCCCAGCTCATTCTCTCTCTCTCTCTCTCAAAAATAAGTATGTAAGCATTTTTAAAAACCCACAAAAGTGAGGGAGAAATTAAGCTACTCCCAAATAAACAAAAGCTGAGGGAGTTTGCTGCCAATAGCTCTGCCCTACAAGAAATTCTGAAGGCGGTCAGTCCTGCAGAATGAAATGAAAGGGTGCTAGAGAGTAACTTGAAGCTGTATGAACACATAAAGACCTTAGTAAAGGTAGATACATGAACAATAATAAAAGCTACATTATTATGACAATAGACACTCCACTTCTTGTTTTCTATACAGTTAAAGAGACTAATGCATTTATTTTTTTTTATTTATTTTTTTTTTTTACTACGTCACTCTTTTTTTTTTTTCTCTTTATAGTTTATTGAAAGGTTAGTTTCCATATAACACCCAGTGCTCTTCCCCACAAGTGACCTCCACCAAGACCATCACCCCGCTTTACTTTTTCCCCTTCC
>CM053578.1:29269764-29396053 GCA_028646485.1 Cryptoprocta ferox | reverse complement strand
TTCTGGGCTCTCTAATCTATTCCACTGGTCTATGTGTCTGTTTTTGTGCCAGTACCATACTGTCTTGGTGATGACAGCTTTGTAGTAGAGTCTAAAGTCTGGGATTGTGATGCCTCCCGTTTTGGTTTTCTTCTTCAGTATTACTTTGGCTATTCTGGGTTTTTTGTGGTTCCATACGAATTTGAGGATAGTTTGTTCCTCAATGCAATTGAGACTAATGCATTTAAAACTATTATTAGTTTATATATATTTTTACAAACAATGTATAAAGATGTAACTTTGTAACATCAACAACTGAAAGGGTAAAGGCTGAGCTGTTAAAGGAGGGTTTTTGTATGTTACTGAAATCAAGCTGATATAAATTTAAATCAGAATGCTATTGCCTTAGAATGTTAATGCAATCACAATGGTAATCACAAAGAAAATAGCTAAAGACTATACACAAAAGGAAATGAGAAGGGACTTAAATGTTTCATATGAAAAATAACTAAACATAAAAGAAAATAATAATGCAGGATTTGATGAAAAGCTATGAGGCATATAGGAAAAAATAGCAAAATGACAGAAGATAAGTCCCCCTTATCAGTAATTAGTTTAAATGTAGACGGATTAAACTCTCCAAAGACACAGATTATCAGAATGGGTTTTTATTTTCATTTATTTTCTTATTTTTTAAAGTTTTATTTAAGTAATCTCTACACCCAACGTGGGGCTCAAACTTACAATCCCAAGATCAAGAGTCGCATGCTTTTCTTTTCTTTTCTTTTTAAGTTTTTTTTTATGTTTTTTTATTATTGAGACCAAAACAGAGCATGAGTGGGGGAGGGGCAGAGAGAGAGTGAGACACAGAATCTGAAGCAGGCTCCAAGCTCTGAGCTGTCAGCACAGAGCCAGACGCAGGGCTCGAAACATGAACATGAGATCATGACCTGAGCCGAAGTCGGCTGCTTAACCGACTGAGCCACCCAGGCACCCCAAGAGTCACATGCTTTTCTGACTGAGCCTGCAAGGCACCCCACAGGAATTGGTTTTAAAAAATGATCTAACTATATGCTATCTGTAAGAGATTCTTTATTTTTTAATTATTTTTTGAGGGGTGGTGTGCAAATGATAGAGGGGCAGAGAGAGAGAGAGAATCCCAGGAGGGGCAGAGGGAGAGGGAGAGCAGGTTCACCTGAAGTAGGCCTCACTTGAAGTAGGGCTGTTGTTTACCTGAAGTGGGCCTCGAGCTCACCTGAAATACATCTCGAGCTCACCCAATGTGGGACTTGAACTCACGAACTTGAGATCATCACCTGAGCCAAAGTCAGATTCTTAACAACTGAGCCACCCAGGCACCCTGTAAGAAACACTTTAGATCCAAAGGCACAAATAGATTTAAAATGAAACGATAGAAAAGGCAATTCCATGGAAATAGTAACCAAAAGAGAGCAGAGGAGCTATACCAATATCAGACAAAATAAACATTTTAGAAGAGGTTAGAAGAGACAAAGAAGGATGTTATATATAACAAGAGCAATATAAATAGAGCAAGAAGACATGAAAGTATAACATTTATGCACCTAATAACAGACCAGCAAAATATATGAGGCAAAAATTAACAGAAGGTAAGGGAGAAATAGACAGCTCTGTAATAACAGTTGGAGACTTTAATACCCTATTCTCAATAATGACAGAACAACTGGATGGAAGACGAGTATGGAAATAGACTTTAACAACATAACAAACCATCTGGAACTAAGAGGCACATATAGAACTCTCTACCCAACAACAGCAGAATATACATTCTTCTCAAGTGTACATTAGACATTTTTCAGGACAGACCATATGTAAGGTCACAAAGTCTCAGTAGATTTTAAAAGATAGATACCATATAAAGCATATTCTCTTACTACAAAGGGATAAGGTTAGAAGTCAGTAACAGAAGGAAAACTGAAAAATTCACAAATCTATGAAAATGAAACTGCACTCTTAAACAACCAATGACAAGGGAAATTAGAAAATACTTTTACATGAATGAAATTGAAGAGACAACATACTAAAACTTACGGAATGCAGCTAAAGCAGTGTTTAGAGGTAAATTTATACCCATAAATATCTATACCAAGAAAGAATAAAGATTTTAAATCAACAACCTAACCTTCCACCTAACCTTCCACCTTCCTTTGCTAAAAATAGCAAAAGGAAGGAAATAATAAGGATTAGAGCAGAGATAAACAAAATAGAGAATAGAAAAATGAGAGAGAAACAATGAAACCAATAGCTGGTTCTTCAAAAAGATCAACCAAATTGACAAAACTTTACCTGGGGCGCCTGGGTGGTACAGTCAGTTGGGCGTCTGACTTCGGCTCAGGTCATGATCTCTCTGCTCATGGGTTCGAGCTCTGCGTCCTGCTCTGTGCTGACAGCTCAGAGCCTGGAGCCTGCTTCGGATTCTGTGTGTCCTTCTCTCTCTGCCCCTCCCCTGCTCATGCTCTGTCTCTGTCTCTCTCAAAAATAAATAAAACATTTTAAATTTAAAAAACAACAACTTTACCTAGGCAGATCAAGAAAAAAAAAGAGAAGACTCAACTTACTAAAACCAGAAATGAAAAAAGGGATATTGCCACTGATCTTAAAGAAGCAAAAAGAATATAAGGGAATGCTATGAACAACTGTATGCCCACAAATTAGATAACTTAGATGAAATGGCTAATTTCTATAAAAACACAACCTACCTAAGCTGACCCAAGAAAACATTTTATTTTTTATTATTTCTTAAAAAATTTTTTAAGTATTCTTTACACCCAACATGGGGTTTGAACTTACAACTCTGAGATCAAGAGTCGTGGGATCTATTGACTGAGCCCGCCAGGCACTCCAAGAAGAAATTTTTAAAAATATGTGGCATAGCCACACAATGGAATATTATTGAGCAATTAAAAGAAATGAAGTATTTGCCAGTTGAGGCAGTACTGACTGAGCATCTGCCACGGTCCATCCTTGAGGAAATGGCCGTGCTTAAGGAGCCCGCCCTCACAGAACTGCCAGTCTAGGAGGGGAGGAGACAGTGCACAGTTCACAAACGCAATACATAACATCATATGATGATGAGCCTTCTGGCAAAATGAAGCGGATTAAGAAAGTAAATCCAAGTGGTGGTATGAGTGGTGGTGTAAATATAGAGGACTGCTCTGACATCATGGCTCCTGAAGAACGGAGACTCACAGGCTGCAAATGTGACCACCCTGAGAGCATGAGGACCAGCGAGAAGCCCGGTGTGGCTGGGGCCCAGTAGGTTGGGCAGAGAGGGGTAGGAGGCAGAGAGCGGGGCAGACAGAGTGAAGAAATCAGCAGGCCCAGGTCACCCGTTAGGGTTTTTGGCCATGATAAGAAGGATTCAGTAAGAGAGTTGAGTTTATTTTAAATATAATGAGAAGCCACGGGAAGATTTTAAACAAGGATCTGATTTGCATTCAGAAAGATGTGTGGAAAATGAGGGAGTATTAGGTAAATGTGGAAGCAGAATGTCATGGGTTGAATTGTGTCCCCCCCCCCCCAAGAAGGTCTGTAGAAGTCCTAACCTCCAGTACTTGTGTCTATGACTTTATTTGGAAACGGGGTCACTGCAGGTATAATGATGTGAAGATGAAGTCATTAGGGTGGGCCTTAATCCAATGTGACTCATGTCCTTACGGAAAGAGGGAAATTTGGACACAGACACACGGGGGAATGCCAAGTGAAGACACAGGGACACACAGAGGGGACATCCATGCGAAGACAGAGGTAGAGAACGGAATCCTGCTGCCCAAACGCAATCCACATTCGAGGCTACAAATTGGGAAGGAAGGAACCTCCCCCAAACCTTTCAGAAGGGGCTGATACCTAGGTTTGAGACTTCGAGCCCCCAGGACTGTGAGGGAATACATTTCTGTTGTTTCAGCTACTCTGTTTAGAAACTAAAGCAGGGGTAAACCAAGTGGCCAGTTACTGCAGAGGTCCAAACAAGGGAAGCAGGTCCTCGGACAGGGAGGTGTGGGAGGTGTGATTTATTGTGAAAGCAGAGCTGATGGAAATTTGCTGATATGTTGTGTTTTGGGGACAGATGCAATATAAGAATTAGTTGGCCGGGAACACATTTGAAGAGCACTTTGCAAGGAACTCCAAGACCAATAAGAAGTTTTAAAATTCTGGATCTCAAAGGGAAGAGATCAATCAAGGGAATCCCCTGACAGTTATGGGAACCAGGGAACACACCCAAGAATAAACAAGTTAGGGGTACCTGAGGTCACAAATGCTTTGCCTGTTTCTGTGAGACAGCATTAAGAAATGGGTCGGGCTAGAATATATTTAAACCAAATTGACATATTGGCCTCTGATACATCGCTGCATGAAGTGGGCCTACAAGTCTTGAAGACATTCAGGAGTTACCTGTTGTGACACAGGAGCTAGTTTATCCCACCACGTGATAGTGGGTAGGAGAGATTTCCACACGGAATGAGGCCCCCTGCAAGGAGGATGATATTGCCCCATATTAAAGATGAGGAAAGTGAGGCTTACAGAAGTTAAAAAACCTATCCAAGACTACATTGGGAGCAGCAGCAGACTTCAAACCCAGGGCCATTTGACGAGAAGCCTTCGATCTTTCCATTGTATCATTCAACGTGATCTTTCTTTTTCGCTGCTCAAAGGCAGCCCACGATTCAGCAGCATCAGCATTCCCTGGGAACATGTTCAAAATGCAGATTCTCAGGCCCCACCTGGTCCTACTGAACCGGAATCTGCATGCTAACAGGTGAGCCAAATGCATGAGGCTATGAGAAGCACAGCTCTATTTAGTCTTTAAAAGGCCTTTGTGATAAGGGGCGCCTGTCTGGCTCAGTCGGTGGAGCATGTGACTCTTGATCTCTGGGCTGTGAGTTTGAGCTCCACCTTAGGTATAGAGATTACTTAAAAAAAAAAAGTCTTAAAAAGAAAGCCTTTGATAAACATCGACTCCACATGCAACTACCTCGCTTTACAGATGAAGAAACGGAGGGTCAGAGAGGACCAGCAAGTGCCCAATGTTCCTGACTCAATGCTGTAACAACATGGTGGACCACACTTGAGGGTCCTCGCCAACATGCTGCTGTGGGCAGAAGGGGCAGTCACGTGATGACTGCTGTCAATCAAGAACAGCACTGGAGTTGAAGGAAGAACGCGGTCCCATCTGTCACGGCCTCCCAGTCCCTCACCCAGCTCTTGTCCAGTCTCCCTTGGAAGAGTTATACTGACGCCTCCCCAACCCAACTATGAGCCCCCTGAAGGCAGGAACGTTGTCACTTCTTTCTTTGCACCTTCAGTGTCTGCATATATACTGTGCATACAGTAGGTGCTCAATCGTGTTTGATGACATCACTTAAAGTAGTGGGTGGGAAGGACTTGCCCAAGGAATGAGGCCCCAACAAGAAGGGGTGAACTAAGACAAAGCCTGCGCACTTGCCTGGGCAGGCCCTCCTGTCCTCACTCCCCATTCGCTTTCTTTTAATATTTATTACTGAGTATTAAGCTGCTTCAGCAACTGGAAGCTTTTCCTGATTCCTTAACGGGAGTGCCAGTAAGTGTGCCAGCACTTTACTTCTTGCACTGACCCCATTTCCTCCTCAATACCATTACCACTGCTGAAACTGCCAAGGCACTTTGGCTGAGCTTTAATGCACAAGGACCACTGAGTCCTAGAGGATCAGCAAAAACTCTGGACACGAGCTGGGGAACGAGCACCCAGCCCTCTCCAGCTGCTGATCCCCAGGCCCTGCCTCACCTACTCCTCACACGTCCTGGCCGAGTCCTTGCAAACTGCGCACCTGTTGACACCTGCTGGGGACCAGCACACAGGGAGCCTCCCAGGAGGGGCCTCCACCAAGAAGGGCACCTGAGGAGCGATAAAGAAGCCAAGAAGACCAAAAGGCAGGCCCAGCCCACCGCTCCTCTGCTTGAGTCAAGAATGTCCTGGCCCCCAGCTCCACTTCTGGCTGCAAGGAGCAATCGGCCTGCCTCTGTGCCCCTGCAGGGGAGGGGCGTGAGGAGGGGGCCCTTCCCCCGGGGCCTGTGCGTGGGGCCAGCCCCTTTCCTGTGCGGCTCAGGTCTGCGGGCCTCTTGGATTCCGAAGCCAGCCACCAGCTGCGTCCTGTGGTATATTTCTGTTCCCTCCTATTCCTGTTCCCTCCTACCTGAGCTCAGACGCTGGACTCAGCTCCGCCGACTTACAGGGAGTCTACGTCATTCTGTAAATTTCTGGGTTTTCCTTGTCTCAGGCTCTGCATTCCAGGAGCCCGAACTAAGACAAAAATAACTTCCTTAGGAGGTGGTTGTAAAGACTAGAGGAGATCATCTATGTAAAGCTCTTGGAAGAGAAACAAAGCGCCCAAGTGACTGAGAAAGGAAAAAGCGGCTCCCGGACACCTGTGATCTGCTCTGGCGCTCAGGGCAGGCCTCGGCGTTGTTAGAAGCTCTTCCGAGGCTCACAGCCGGGTCATGTTCTCCTGCTGGCAGTAAATGATCTCAAAGAACACCGCCAGACACTGGCACGCCGATACTGTGATAAAGTGAGACAAAAACACGGTTGCCCTGCAACCCACGAAATACCAACATTTCGCCCCTCCCCCTCCCTCTCTCCATGTGTCTCTCGCTGTTTCTCTCCTACAATGATTGACTGCTGCTTCTTTACCAATTACCGCTTTAGCCTTACTCTAGTCTGCCCTCCCTCTAGGTAAGTTTTATTAAGATGATGCCCAATGGTCCCACTTACCACACATCCAATCCACACATCCAATCCAGAGCAAAGTCCCCATTCTTGACCTTCCTGGGAACAATCTGGCTGGAGCCTGCGTCCGATGAGCTGTCTCTGCCGGCAGAGTGGACTTGACAGGACAGGCAGGTGAGGCCTGGAGGAGGTGAGGCCGGGAAACAGGCCCTCCTTCAGCACCCTGTCAGCTGTTAGCAGGTGGGTATTGACACTTCCGGTGAGGAGCGCCGAGCAGCGGAGGGCTGGTGCCCGGCGTAAACACATCAGTCAATCTGAAAACACTCTCCCCACCCTGGAGGATTTTGTGAGTGAGTTGGGAGAAGAGAACACACACGTGTGAGCAGGCAGCATGGGTCAGTCTGGGTAGTTTAAGGGGCGCAATTCCCACCCTAATCGGCCCTTTCCTCTTGCTTCTACTGTCTTTTACTAGGTTGGGTGAAGCCACAGAGCCTTCGTGATGTCAGACTTCATGGAATATTTGTTATTTACATTCTCTTGTTTAAAAAAAAAAACTCTAGGGGCACCTGGGTGGCTCAGTTGGTTAAGTGTCCGACTTCAGCTCAGGTCATCATCTCACAGTTCATGGGTTCGAGCCCTGCGTTGGGCTCTGTGCTGACAACTCAGAGACCGGAGCCTGCTTCGGAATCTGTGTCTCCCTCTCTCTCTGCCCCTCCCCAACTCATGCTCTGTTTCTGTCTCAATAATAAATAAACATTAAAAAAAAAAAAAAAAACCTCTAGGGGAGCCTGGGTGGCTCAGGTGGTTAAGCATGGGACTCTTGATTTTGGCTCAGGTCATAGCCTCATGGTTGTGGTATCGAGCTCCAAAAGGTCGGCTCCGGGCTGACTCTGTGCTGACAGCAGGGAGCCTGCTTAGGATTCTCTCTCTGCCCCTCCCTCACACACGTGTGCACGTGCTCTCTCTCTCTCTCTCTCTCTCTCAAAAAAAAAAAAAAAAAGACTACACAGGGCTAAGAAACATGTTTAAGAATCATGTTATAAAACACCTCTGATAATCAAGTTGTAACATCATCAGTGGGAAGTCATGCTGATAGTTTAGACTCTGGGTATGATGTGATGAGAATGTCACTGTACCTCTGTGGTCTTCTTCTCAAATACCCATAATCCAGTCTAATCATGATAAATGCATCAGACAAGCCCAAACTGAGGGTTATTTTACCAAATGCTCGATCGATACTCCTCAAAATTGTCAAGGCCAACAAGAACAAGGAGAGGCCGAGAAACGGTCACAGCCAAGAGGAGTCTAAGGAGACGTGATGACCAATTGTTTTGCAGTATCCTCGATGGGTCCTGAAACAGAAAAAGGACCTTAGGTAAAAACTAGGGAGATCTGAATAGACCATGGGCTTTAGTTAATAATAATGTATCAGTATTGGTTCGTTAATTGTGAGGAATATACCGCAGTCAGGTAAGATGTTAACAATAACGTGGGCTTCACACCTCATGCTGGCGGCTTCCGCGTTCTATCAGTGATTTCTACGTCATGTCATTCTGTCCTACCGTAATCTGTCCTACCCTGACACCCTCACCAGGACTCCAGTTCAGCAGTCCCTCCTTGTCCTTGTCTTGGAACTGGTCATCTCTTGCTATTACTCTGATTCCCACCCATTTGTTCACTTCTTTGCCCACTCATTAATTTGTGTGTGTGAAATAAATATCTGTTGAACACCCACACCACCCCAGGCTGGGGCAGGAGGTGGCAGGAGACACAAAGAACTCCCCATCCAGCCACTTTTGCTGTTCCCTCGTTGGTGCCAAGCCTTCTCCTCAGCCTTGCCAAGCCCTCCACCCCCAAGACCCCATTTCTCCAAGTGCGATCCTTGAACCACCTTCATGGAAATACCGAGAGTGGAGGTAACAAGGTGGTACATGGGCCCAACCACAGAAGACTGAGTTAGAAATTCAAGGCCAACCAAGTCCCTATGTGTGGCTGAAATATGTCATTTCTTTTTGATATTTTAATAAAATTCCCTAAACTAATATATTTATGTTAAAAATTCAAATACTATCAAGTAAATAAAATAAGATGAAACTCTGCCTTTATTCCCACTGAAAGTCTGCTCCTCTCCTTGGAGTTAAGAGTCTGGGCTTCCATTTTACTTGTATTTACAAACATACAGAGTCTTCTTTACATAAATGGAATCACTTGGAATTAATTAGGCACCAGAAAGTTTTCTCACTGTGTTGTTCTTTTATTTCCCTCTGCCTTTTACTTCCAAGGATCTTCTATCTTTTCCCTCCCTTAGTTATTTGAAAATGATATATTTTATTTCTATTTATCTGATGTTACACTTACATTTCGACAAAGATATTTAAGCATTTTTGTCGACCAACGATGAGAATTAATCAGCATCCATAACATTCATATTTAAACAGGATAATGCTGTTATCAAAATTTTGTCCCAGTCACCCTTTTTAAAGGCATGTATTAGGGGCGCCTGGCTGGCTCAGTTGATTGAGCATCTGACTCTTGATTTCAGCACGGGTCATGGTCCCAGGTCGTGGGATCAAGCCCTGCATCAGGCTCCAGGTTGAGCATGAAACCTGCTTGGGATTCTCTCTCTCCCTCTGCTCCGTTCGCTCATTCTTTTGCTTTCTCTCTCTCTAAAACAAAAATAAATAAATAAATGATCTGAAAAAAAAATAAAAATAAGAGCATGTATTCTGGAAAATTTCAAATACAAACGAGAGTAGACCACTGAGTATGAGTTCCTCTGTAAACCTCGTCAGCTTAGCCATGAGGAGTAGGTACCATCTGTGACCAAGCCCATTTCATCTGTGTCCCATCCACCTGCTTTTCTCATGTTATTTAAAGCATATCCTAGATGCCATATTATTTCATGTGTAAAATTTTCAGTATCTATTTCAAAAGGCATAAAGACTCCTTTTTTATTTGTAACTATAATATCAGCATCACACCTAAGAATCAATCAATAATATCAAAACTCTAGGGGTGCCTGAGTGCCTTACTCAGTTAAGCATCCGACTTTGGCTCAGGTCATGATCTCACAGTTTGTGGGTTCAAGCCCCACGTCAGGCTCTGTGCTGACAGTCTGGAGCCTGCTTTGGATTCTGTGTCTCCCTCACTCTCTGCCCCTCCCCCGCTTACACACACTCTCTCTCTCTCTCAAAAATAAATAAACATTAAAAGTTAAAAAAAAAGAAATCTAGTAAATATTCAGAATTCCAATTGCCACATACATGTAATTTTTTTCTATTGCTTGTTTGAGTTGGAATCCACACATTGCAATTGGTTGATGCGTTCAGACTGTCTTTTAATCTACAGGTTTCTCTTCCATCTTTCTTTTTTCATTACATTTAATTTGTTGAAAAAAAGATAATTCATCTTGTGATTTCCCAAGTCTGGATTTTGGTGATTGCATCCCACGGGTGCTCTTTTACAAGCTCCTCTCTTCTCTGTATTGGTAGTTAGACCTATAAGCTTGATCAGATTCGGAATAGCTATTTTTGGTAAAGAATTAGAATTTTGGTAAGAATACTTGCTAGATGGTGGTAGGAGGCACATACTGTCTGGTTTTCTTTCTTTTTGCGATATTAATAGCTAACAGTGCTCCTACATCCAAAATTAGGATGTACAAAATCCACTGCTCTCTCTCCATTTATTCGCTGGAACTCATCTGTCAAAGTAAATGTCTCATGTACTTTGTGTGCTTTGTCTGGTGATACAGTCAGTAAAGAGAAGGCAAGATACATGCTTCATTCTTTCCTTTTATTTAGAGTTTTCAAAATAATGTCTCAGTTTCCCAGCAACTTCCAATGGCAATCAACTGGTCTTACTTTTGTTTTGTTGCTGGTTCAATATTATCACACACTTGCGCACTTGCACATGTTTGATGTACTTCCGTTCGCTGCAGTCACCATCCCAGCGATGCCCATGTTGTCCAATCTTTGGCCAGTTGTTTGGTTTGCTCCTGAGAACTGGCTGGGTTAAGACCTCATATCGCAACATCACATTTTGGAGGGTTAATCTCTGGCAAATAGACAAGTTGAAAACCCATTTGGGGGGCGCCTGGGTGTCTCAGTTGGTTAAGCATCCGACTTCGGCTCATGATCTCACAGTCCGTGGGCTCGAGCCCCACGTCGGGCTCTGTGCTGACAGCTCAGAGCCTAGAGCCTGCTTCAGATTCTGTGTGTGTCTCTCTCTCTGCTCCTCCCCCTACTCACTCTGTCTCTGTCTCTCAAAATAAAATAAAGACATAAAAAAAATTTTTTTAATGTTTAAAAAAAAAGAAAGAAAAGAAAACCCATTTGGAATGGTTTTACCCTGTTTGAAGATTTTATGTATTCAAATCTCAGAGAATGGAAAGCTTCTCAACCTGGCATGAGAACTACATGAGCAGAGAGAAGAAGATATTCCTCTGCAGAGGGCACACGTCCTTGATTGATATTACGTGTAAATCTGCTGTCCACCTCCTTTTAGGCACAGACAACTTCCTCTGATCCAGGCCAAAACAGCTGGTGGTGAACTTCGCCATACATTCTGTCGCCTTCCACTATCTCTTCTTTCACCCACCACTTAGAATCTCTGCTGCGAGATTTTATTATCTAATTGTCTCCAACTCTTTCTTGCTGAGTTACAT
This sequence comes from Cryptoprocta ferox, assembly GCA_028646485.1. NCBI lineage: Eukaryota > Metazoa > Chordata > Mammalia > Carnivora > Eupleridae > Cryptoprocta > Cryptoprocta ferox. The sequence goes on along the minus strand of CM053578.1, from coordinate 29,384,669 downwards.
ACAATCACAAAAAAATGCACAAACTTAATTGTAAAGTTAGGTTTTGACAAATGCACATACCATGTATCTATCAACGTTAACAAGAAATAGAACATTTCTATCTCCATGAACGTTTTCATGCCTCTTTTTTTTTTAAAGGTTTATTTATTTTTGAGAGAGAGAGACAGAGTGCAAGCAGGGGAGGGGCAGGGGGAAAGGGAGACACAGCATCCGAACTAGGCTCCAGGAGGCAGGCTCTGAGCTGTCAGCACAGAGCCCTATATGGGGCTCAAACTCATAACTGCAAGATAATGACTTGAACCGAAGTCAGACACTCAACTGACTGAGCCACCCAGGCGCCCCTTCATGCCTCTTTCAAGTCAATCCCATCCACCCATTCAGACAAAACCATGGCTTTGTTTTCTGTCACTGTAGATTAGATTTGTTTTTGGCTTCACATGAATGGATTCATACAGATACACTCTTCAGTGCATGGTTTCTTTCTCACAACATAATGTTTCTGAGATTTATCTCCATTGTTGTATCAACAGTTCATTCATGTGTAATGCTGAGTAACACACTGCTGTTTGTTGATCTTTTCACCAATTGATGGACATTTGGGTTGTTTCCGGTATTTGCCTATAAATCAAGCAACTGTAAATATTCATGTATAAACAAGCAACTGTAAATATTCATGTATAAGTCTTTTGTAGACATGTGTTCCTTTCTTCTGGGCTGGGATCGGAGTTGTATTGTAAATATATGTTTAACTTTATGAGAAACTACCAAACAGGTTTGTGAAGTGATCATCCGGTTTAAATTGATTCACATCCTCACCAACATTGGGTATTAGTAATTTTTTAAATTCCAGCCATTTCAATGGATATGATCTCTCATGATTTTAATCCACATTTCCCTAATGGCTAATGACATTGAACACATTTTTATGCATTTATTGGCTAATCTTATATCTTCTTTAGTGAGGTGTCTGTTGAAGTCTTTTGATACTTTTGGTATTGGGTTCTTTATCTTTTTATCACTGATTCGTAGGGATTCTTTCTATATTCTGGGTACAGTCCTTCATCATATATTTGTGTATTGTGAGTATTTTCTCCTAACCCTTGGCTTGCCATTTCGTTTCCTTAGATTTTGTTTTTAATTTTATTTCTCACTTCATTTCTACATTTCAACATGTTCCTTCAGTGGCCAACCCGAGCTTAAAGTAGAACATACCATTTATTGAGGACTTGCTGTAGGTCCTCTACTGTGCTGAGCTCTCTAAACCCATTGACCTTACCTGCTACTCACCACACTAATAATAAGTAAATCATATCCACCCCATTGTAAATAATAAATAATAAAGTAAATAACATCCACCACACTGAGTCAGTGCGGAAACTAAAGTTGAGCAGTCTCCCAGGATCACCCCACCAGCAAGTGGCAGGCAGGCTTTCAGGCAGTGCTGTTCTGCACTGCCTGCTTCCTGAACTACCTGAATGGAGGAAGGGTAAAAATGACTGATGCCCAGGCCTCAGCCTCAGGGATCCTGATTTAATTGGTCTGGGGAGGAGCTCCGGCATGGGTATGTTTTAAAAGCTCCCCAAGTGACTCTAATGTTCAGAGCCTCTGATTTCAAATGTGCTCCATGTTCCCCGCTGCCTCTCAGAGCTCCTGAAGATTGGCCTGCCCGTCGGTGCAAAAAGAGTTAAGTGACAGGGCCTCCCGGGGGCCATCTCTCTGCATCATTTATGGGCCGTGCGAAGAGAAAGCGTGCTCACTGTGCAGACTGGAGATGATTTGGGTTTTAATTTAGGGAGCTCTTTAAAATCTGTTTTCTCCTCCTCCCCTCCCCCCCCAGGAGGCAGCATCTAGACATCAGCTCACAAAAGCAGGTCCAATTTTGGAGGCTGGAGCAATCTGGGAACCATCCAAGGTGTCCTTACAGGCAGGCAGTCACAAATCGGAAATGACGACTGCATAGGGGTTTCAATGTTGCATGCAAATCGTCTCTCTCCTGACAGTTTTCAACTTGCTGTCATTTAATGAGGCTTCCGGCTCTCTGAGGAAAGCTGGTACCAAGTGGGGGAGGATATTGCTTTTCTTTTCAGCATTCTACTTCGCTCTACATAGCTCCGTACTGCTATGGCTTTCGGCAGCTGAGCTGGGGTTCCTGAAAAGCCAACATCTCCGTTAAGTGGGAAGGGTGAGTGAGCCAGGGAGAGATAGGCTTCTCTAAAATAAGATCCATCTTGGTTTTTTCTCCCTGTGATGTTTATAGCTCATAGCAACAAGCCCAGAAAACCCTTCTGTGTTCTGGAATCAGAACCTTGGTGTCACTCAGTTGAGGGTAAGTCAGAGGAGAAATTTAATGTAATATTTCTGTGGAGCTTTGAAAATTACCATCATCACTTGGATGCCAAAAACACACAGAGTGTGCAACACAGCACTGGATGTTTTTTCCTGGCCCACAAGCTTTCACAGAGAGAATATGTAAGACTTGCTGAAGGGAAACAAAATGATCCACATCAGGACAGAATCTCTCCCCAGAGAGCTCAGGTGCCATGTTCTACAAAACAGGGACACGTAAGTTTCAGGAGTGGACACTAGGGTCATGGCCACCTCAGGTGGTGGCTGATGCCTAAAGCACTACATCTAGAGCAGTGGTTTTCAAAGTGTGGTCCCAAGGGGCACATGGGTGGCTCAGTCAGATAAGCGTCTGACTTCAGCTCAGGTCATGATCTCGCAGTTCGTGGGTTCAAGCGCCGCATTGGGCTCCGTGCTGACAGCTCAGAGAGTCTGGAGCCTGCTTTGGATCTGTGTCTCCCTCTCTCTCTGCCCTACCCCCGCTCACATTCTGTCTCTCCCTCTCTCTCTCTCTCTCTCTCAAAAATAAATAAACAGAAAAAAAAAAGTGTGGTCCCAGGGCCAACAGGATAGATGTCACATGGGAACAACACAGTAGAAATGCAGTCCCCTCCCAGACCTACCGTGCCAGAAACTGGAGCTGGAGCCCAGTGATCTGTGCTTTAATGAGCACTCCGGTGAGTCTGATGTCCCTTAAAGCTTAAGAACCAGTGATCTAGTCTAGATTCTCAAGAATCATTCTTGGAAAACTTGAACGCTACTGAATTACAGGCAGGAGGCAGGTTAGAAAGGGCCTGCTTCAAGCATTTGAAGCATTTCCTGCTTGGTGTCAGGGGGAGAGGGGTTGGGTGGATGGTGAGAACTCCACCCAGAAGCAGAAGCAGCAGACTGACTGAGCCCTCAGCGGAGCATCTTTTCTGAGGCTCGGGCCACCTTCCTGCAGATTTTCCCTGGGGAAGGAGGACACTTGCAGTGCAATAACAAAGCGGCTCCATGAATGGGTTCCCACCTCCTGTTTCAAGGGGCACAAGCTCTGCAAACCTATCTAGGAGGGCGTCCCGGTGGGCTGGAGTTAGGGAGGTGGGATGGTAGGAAGGAGGAACAGTATTTCCAGCCCAGAGAGAAAGGGGCCACCTCTAGGCCCACACAGGGCCAGATGGGTATCAGCCCTAATTGATTGTTGTATACAACCTGCACAACTATTATGGCAGGCCTGTTCCGGAAGTAGCTGAAGCAAGCAGGAACTTCATTCTCAGAACGAAGAAGAGATAAGGAGGAGGATGCCATGGTTGGGGAGGAGGTGGATGAAAGGTGGATGAGGCCCAGAAGAGGGTAGTTTCAGGGTACCACGATTAGTTTAAATCAGGTTAAGGCATGCAGTCGCGGAAATGACCGTCACGAAGTTTGCTGTACTCCAGTCCGTTAGAAACAGGGGGCGGGCTGCGCCGTGCAAGGGCCCACACCCCGAAGCCCTAGAGTCGGTCAGGAAGCAGAGGGAGGAGAAAAAGTGGACAAGGAATAGCCGCGGCTAGGCCCGCACGCTTAGGATTGGCTAGTTTGAATCATTTCAGGGGGTCCCGGGGCACAGGGATGCCCCTAGCGGTCTGGATCGTGGCAGGGGACTGCGGCAGAGGAGTAGTGGCCAGGAATGTGAGAGCCCCGCGGAGGAGGTGGTTGGGTGTGGACTCTGGATTGGTTGGATGGTCTAGGAAAGGCACACTTTCAGCAAGGAGTTCGTTGTCTGCTGTCGTTGGGGATTGGGTGGGGGGCGGTCAAAGCAGAAGGATACAGAGAATCAGAGATGTGGCTAATACACAGGATAATTGCAGTAAGATCTGCAAAGCTTGGCTGCTTAACGGAGCTGCCACTCCGTTCCCGACCGTCCCTGACTGTGCTGTGCCACAGGCGGCCCCCAGCTATGGAGCACGGCTATGGAGCACTTGAAACGGGACCAGTGTGACGAAGAACTGCATTTTACTTTTTTATTAAATGTTAATCAATATAAATATTAAAAACTAAAGTGGCATAAAATACTCTCCCCTTAAACAGATGTAGTAAGAGTGTCAAATATCTCAGTTATTTGTGTATTGAGTCCGTGTTAAAATGAGAAGATTTTGGATATATTGGGTTAAATAAAATATACATTTAAAACGATTGCACCTGTGTCCTTTTACATTTTTAAATGTGGCCACTGGGAAATTTAAAATTACAGATGTGGTTTGCACTGTATTTTTGTTGGACGGCGCTCACCTATACACTTAACAGTGACTGAAAGTATAGTCTGAGATAGCAATAAAAGACTGGGCTCCCCCGACAGGTGGGTGCTCACAAAGTAAACAAGGAGTATGCCTTCCTCTTGTTGGAGGATGCCGCTCTCCGTATTGGGGATTGGCGTCCGCTCATCAGGATGCAGAAGAAGGGGGTGGGGTAGCCGGAGATGTTGATGTGGCTGAAAAAGATTCATGCCCCAGCAATTTCTTGAGAGATACAAAACGACCTTAGTGCCTGTCCAGCAATAGCCATAAGGCCAGAAGCACTTGGTAATATTTCCCGGCTGCTGCAGTCCATAAGGGCTGCCAAAGTCCTCCCAAGACCCCCCCGCTCCTCTCTCCCGCCTCAACTGACCATTCCCTGGATGGCCGGGCCTGGCAGAGGCAGGAACCGCAAAGAAGGGTAAGTGGAAGTACCGGATAAAGGATTCCACACAGCTTAGCGCCCACTGTGCTGAGCCCCCACTCCCAGGCAGCCCTCCACCCTGGGTGTTCTTGTGTGGCTGCCAGCCCCGGGAAGGTACATGACTCACAGACATCCTCAAGGTTAGAATTTTGGGGTATTGTGGTTATAAATTAGTACAAGAGGTTTCTTGGCACTAGATTCAGGAGCCCTGGCCCTGTGTCAGCTGCAGGCAATCTTCTCGGCTAATGGGGGGAGGGTGTTTTGGATGGTGGGGGTATAAGGGGCCAAGGCTTCCTGGGTCAAGGGCAGAGGCAGCAAAGGTGCCATCAGGCTCACTAATGGGAATCCGGACAGTCGGGGCAGGAGGGGTGGGGCCACATATGAAAGGGTGACCTGGCATAGCTCCAGGGGGTGAGGTACCACAGCTGGTAGCAATCTGAACCCACACACTTTTGTCGAGGGGAGAGAAGCACTGGTCTCATGCATGTATCATCTGAAGTTCTGGGTCCTGTCCTTTAGTCAGCTGGGGATGGACCCCTTAGTGGAGGGCTCTCTTAAGATGGGAAAGGACTGTTTTGAAAAAGGGAACAACAACCTTCTTTTTCCCACTGATAGAAACAATCCAATTCATTCAGTTCAACCAGTTATAATTTTGTGCCTAATAGGTGCCAGGCACTGCCATACACGGCACTCGAGGTCCCTCCCTGCCCTCAAGTAGCTTAAAAGCAGATGAGGTAACTGTGTAATGATTAAAGTGCAATTGTTGTGGGGCACCTGGCTGGCTCAATCAGTAAAGCAATGTGACTCTTGATCTTGAGGTCGTGAGTTCAAGCCTCATGTTGGCTGTAGAGATTACTAAAAAAAAATAAACTTTAGGAAAGAAAGAAAGAAAGAAAGAAAGAAAGAAAAAGAAAGAAAGAGAGAGAAAGAGAAAGAAAGAAATAAAAGAAAGAAAGAAAGAAAGCAAAAAAAAAAAAGAAAAAAGAAAGAGGGGGGCAAGTGTTGTGAAAAGGAAGTAAAGAAAAGGTAGTCTCCTCAAGGAGTGTAAAGGCTAACAACCCAAGGGGGAGCTGAGGGGTGAGAACAGTTTTTCTAGCTGAGGGATTTGCACACACAAAGGTCTAGATGCAAGACAGAGCCTGGCCTGCCATGGATTCAACACATTCATGGATTTATTAGCAACACTAGAGCCAGATATGTTTTGGGCATGATTGTACCATCTTGATCTGTCCCAGAAGTTACAAAGACAATAATATGCAATAGTTCTCATTTGTTTATCCGTATAGCAGTCGTGGGGCATCCACAGCGTGTCGGGCACAGGACCTCATTGTTAGAAGGCAGCAAACAGCCAGAGAACCCAAGGGATATAGGCACAGAACAGGAGAGAGTTGGGAGAGCTGTAGGAAAGACAGGGAATCAAGGGAGATCCACTTCTGAGATTGTGGCCTTCCTGCCTTGAGAGCATGAAGTGGCAAGCAAAATGCCCCGGCACACAACCCCAAGAGCTTGATGGAGGAAGATCATAGTACCCCTCCCTTTCTTGCTTCCTACGTTTCACCATTTGTTATGTGCCAGAAGTTCTACTTCCCTGTTGTCTCATGTCTTGATTCCATCTCCACTGTCAGCTCAGAGTCCCATGAATACCTGACTAGACTAAAATCACAGCCTAAAGCAGCTTATTAAAACACAAGGATCAGAAGAGACTGAAAAGTATAATTTTGGCCCTGAAAACAGACTTGTTAGTGCGATCACTGCCCAGCAAAGACAGGGTGAATGGTTGGTGTGATGGGACAGGTGATGCCTGTGGCATTTCGTTGGCTGAGCTACATTGGAGGAATAGGGCGGAGGTGACCACATGGCAGGAAGTGCAGAGAGGAGCAAGGAGGGCAAGTAAAGGTCAGGGGATCTGTTGGTGTTACGGAAAAAAAAAGCAGTAATTAAGGAAGAAATCGTGGTTTTCCAAGTAATTTACAATAGCAACAAAAACCATACCTGGTGATAAGACGAACAACAAATATGCAAAGATATTTGTGGGTAAAGTCCATCCAGTTGATCCAAGATTCAATACAATTCCAAACAAATCACCTACAGAGGTTTTCTTAAGAAAAAACAGATTCTAAAATTCATCTGGAAAGAAAAGTTGCAAGAATAACCAAGGTTACTTAGAAAATGTTTTCTTGAATCTGCTAAATACCAAGAAGTATTAAAAACTATAATAAATTTTAAAAAGGTGGGAAGAGGGGTTAATGTTATGTGTGCAACAATGTTTAAATAATAAAACTAGCAAGGATGGAAAATAGCTGGGAACAAAGGACATCATTTATAGTAACATAAGCTTAAGTAAGTACTTATAGTATAAAAAGGTAAAAACAAAGAAATGCATTACTGACTAAATTGGGTTGATGGAGAAGAGAGGGTCAGTAGGGCAAGGAAGACGCAAGCTAATCAAATGGTATTCATAGTAGGGAACCAATAGGCATTGACTAAAGAAAGAAGGAACTAAGGCTATTATACAAAGACATACATATGCAAAGGGAACCACCAAAACAAGAAATGGAAGCCTTCGCAAACACAAGGAGAACCACAACAAAAAGATGAACCAAAACACCACCCCACATAATGAAATGAACACATGTACAAGTAAGCATACACACCTATAAACATTCATACAAACATTAAACATAAAATAATATCAAATAACAAAGACAAAACATATCTCTCATATCAAAACATGTAAATGGGTTCAAATTACTTAAAAGCGACACCCGACTCTATGCTGTGGTAAGAGACATACCCAAAACGATGTGAAGGATAATGATTATAAATAAAGAGGTGGGTGGGGTGCCTGGGTGGCTCAGTGGGTTAAGAGTCCGACTTCAGCTCAGGTCATGATCTCGCGGTTTGTGATTTCGGCCCTGAGTCTGGCTCTGTGCTGACAGCTCAGAGCCCGGAGCCTGCTTCGGATCCTGTGTCTCCCTCTCTCTCTGCTCCTCCCCTGCTCACACATGCACGTGCACTCTCTCTCTCTCTCAAAAATAAACATAAGAAAGAAAGAAAGAAAGAAAGAAAGAAAGAAAGAAAGAAAGAGGTGGGCAAAAGCATAGCCTCCACATGTCAGTGGAAACTGTGGGTAGGCCGCTCCAAGGACCCATTCCTCCATAGAGACATCAGAAAATTAAGGAAAAATTTTTAGAATCAACTTTGTCAACTATGGAAACAAAGATTTACAGGATCCAAGTGAAACTTGTATCAAGAAAAGAGGCAACCTGGGGCACCTGGATGGCTCAGTCGGTTAAGCATCTGACTCTTGATTTAGGCTGGGGTCATGATCTCACCGTTTGTGAGTTAGAGCCCCACGTTGTGCTCTGCGCTGACAACACAGAACCTCCTTGGGATTCTCTCTCTCTTTCTCTCTCTCTCTTGCTCTCACTCTCTCTCTGTCTCTCTGTCTCTCTCTCTCTGTCTCTGCCTCTCCCCTGTTCATATACACACTGTCTCAAAATAAATAAATACACTTTAAAAAAAGAAAAGAAAAAGACAACCTAAAATTGGTAGAAAAGCTTTGTGATGGTTTCATTTGCTCTTGTCCCACCCACCTCTGTGGTGAATCAATGGACTTGAAGATGGTATGTCATGTTCCCAGTGTAGGACTCTGGTCCCCGATTCCAGAAGGAGTAGAATAAACCTTGCTCGCAAAGAATTATGTTTGTCTAGTCTAACCTGTCCGAAGGATTGACACAAGGTGTTTGTTTTTGTTTTGCCTAACTTGTAACTTGCTCAGGGTCGGAAAAGTTGTGGACATTTCTTGAAAACGTCATAAGGTAAATCAGTTACCTGCCTTGACATGGGGCAAACGATTATGGTTGAAGTATTCGATACAGGGACAAAAATATGGGGTGGACGAGCTTTGGAGAGAGTTTCTTCGGGAAATTAAGGGCATTCAAAAGGACCCTTGCATACTGAGGAATTTAGGAAGCCACGTGCATCCCCAGGGCAGAACGAATGCCAGGAAAGACCTGAGGAGAACCTAAGCTTTCACCTCTGGCTGATCTCTTGGTTTAGTGAAAAGAGGAAGTGAAGACTTAAAGCAGAGATGTAAATGGACTGTAACATTCTATAAATCCACTAGGCTTACCAGACACCTAGAGAACATTCCACCCAACAGCAGAATACACATTTTTCTCAAGTTCACAGGGAACATACACCATAAGAAACCTTATGTTAAGCCACAAAACACATTTTAATAAATTCAAAAAGAGTTAAATTATACAAAGCGTTTCCTCTGGTGACAATCGAGTAAAACCAGAAATCAGTAACAGAAGGAAAACTGAAAAATTAACAAGTACTTGGGAATGGAACAACACACTTTTGAACAATCGATGAGCCAAAAAAGAAATCACAGGAGTTTTTCTAGTGAATCAAGGAGTGATTAATGAAAATGAGAATACAACATGCCAAAACTCAGGGGTGTAGCAAAAGCAGTGCTCAGAGGGAAATTTATATCAGCAAATGCCTACATCAAAAGCAAATAAAGATCTCAATTCAATAACCTAATTTTACATCTTAAAAAACTAGGAAATAAATACCAAACTAAACCCAAAGCTAGTAGGGGAAGGAAATAAAGATTAGTGTGGAGATAGGTAAAACACAGGCTAGAAAAATGATAGAGGGAATCAATGAAACCAAAAATTGATTCTTTGAAAAGATAAAATTGACAAAACTTTAGCTATGTTAACAAAGAAAAAAAAGAGAAGACACAAATAACTGAAATTAGAAATGAAGGTGTGCCTGGGTGGCTCAGTTGATTAAGCAACCAACTCTTGATTTTGGCCCACATGAGCTCACGGTTGTCGGACTGAGCCCTTTGTTGGGCTCCACGCTGAGCGTGGATCCTGCTTGAGATTCTCTCTGTCCCTCTCTCTCTGTCCCTCCCTTGCTTGTGTGTGGTCTCTCGTCCTCAAAATAAATAAATAAACTTTAAAAAGTTAGAAATGAAAATGGGACATTACTACTGATCTCACAGAAATCAAAAAGAATGTAAGAAAATACTATGAACAATAGTATGCCAACAAATTAGATAACCTACACGAACTGGACAAATTCTTTTTTTTTAACGTTCATTTATTTATTTTGAGAGAGAGTGAAAGACAACGGGGAGGGGCAGAGAGAGGAAGAGAGGATCCCAAGCAGGCTACATGCTCAGTGCAGAGCCCAGGGCTCAGTCTCACAATCATGAGATCATGACCTGCGCCGAAATCAAGAGCTGGATGTTTAACTTACTGAGCCACCCAGGTGCCCTGGAAAAATCCTTACAAACACATAAAGTACCAAAACTGACCCAAGAAGAAATTAAAAATCTGAACAGATCAGAACAAGTAAGACGATTGAATCAGCAATAGAACAATCTCCCAAAAAAGAAAAGTCCAGGACTACACAGTGTCATTGGTAAATTCTACCGAACAGCTGAAAAAGAATTAACATCAACTTTTCTCAAATTCTTCCCCTAACTGGAAGATATAATACTTCCTAATTCATTCCTTAAAGGCAATATTAACCTGCTACCAAAGCTAGACAAAAATACCTCAAGAAAACTATGAATCAATATGCTTTGTGAGTATAGATGCAAAAATTCTTAACAAAGTGTTAGGAAATCAAATCCAACAGAATAGTAAAATGATTATATAGCATGACCCAGTGGATTTATTTCAAGAATATAAAGATAGCTCAACATAAGGAAACCAGTCAACATAATAAACAACATTAATAAAATTACAGGGGAAAAAAATCTCAACATATGATAATCATCTCAGTTGACACAGAAAAGGCATTTGACCAAAGCCAACACCCTTTCATGATAGAAACACGCAGGAATCTAGGAGTAAGAGGGAACCTCATCAATATCGTAAAGGGCGTTTATGGAAAACTCTACAGCTAATACCACACTCAGTGCTGAAAGACTGAAAGCTTTTCTTTTAAGATCAGGAACAAGACAATCATGTCCATTTTCACCACTGCTATTCAGCCTTGCACTGAAAGTGCCAGCCAGAGGTAAGTAGGCAAGGAAAAGGAATGCAAGGAATTACTTCAATTGGAAAAGAGAAGTAAAACTATCTTTATTCATAGATGACATAATCCTACATACTGAAAATCTCAAAGAATCTACAAAAATAACTACTAGAGTTAATAAATAAGTTCAGCAAAGTTACAAGATCCAGAATCAGCATGAAGAATGAATTGTATTTCTACACACCAGCAACGATCAACCCATAAAGGAAATTAAGAAAATTTTGTTATAATGGTATCCAAAAGAGTGAAATACCTAGGAATAAATTTAACCAAGAAAATGAAAAACTTGACTACTGAAAACTACAAAACATTGTGAAAGAAATTAAACATCTAAATAAAGGGAAAGATAATCTATGTTCATGGACTGGAAAACTTAATGTTGTTAAGATTGTAATACTAGTCAAAGATATCTCCAGGTTCAGTGCAGTTCTTATAAAAATTCCATCAGTATTTTTGCAGATTTGGAAAAGCCAATCCTCAAATCCTCAATTATGAAATTGTAAAGGCCTCAAATAGCCAAAACAATCTTGAAAAAGAAGAACAAAATTGGAAAACTCATTTCCTAATTTCAAAACACATTGCAAAGCAATGGTGATGAAGACATTCTGATAGTTGTACAAAGGGATATCTATTTAGCATCTACTTATATACATCAGTGAAATAGAACTGAGAACCCAGAAATTAACCCATACATCTATGGCCAGTTGATTTCTACAAGAGTGCCAAGACTACTCACCAGGGAAAGAAGAGTTTTTTTTTAATGAATGGGGCAGGGACAACAAGATATCACATGTAAAAGAATTAAATGTGTCCCTTAACTCACAGCTTATATAAAAATTAACTCAAAATGGATCAAGCATCTAAGTATAAGAGCTCAAAACCAACAACTCTTATTAAAAACACAGGAGTAAATCTTCATGACCTTGGATTTGGCAATGAAGTTTTAGATAATACTAAAGGCACAAATAACAACAGAAAAAAATAGATAAATTGGATTTGGCCAAAATTAAAACCTTTGTGCATCAAAAAACGTTAGGAAAATGAAAAGATTAGCTATGGCACTAGAGAAAATATTTGCATATCATATAAGGGTTTAAGTATCCAAAATATATTAAGAACTCTTAACATCTGGGCCCCTGGGTGGCTTAGTCGGTTAAGCATCTAACTCTTGATTTTGGCTCAGGTCATAATCCCAGGGTCCTGGGATCGATCACCACCGAGCTCTGCGCTGAGAGTGTGGAGCCTACTTGGGATGCTTTTTTCCTGTCTCTCTGCCCCTCCCCCACTCACATGTGCACACTTTTTCTCTCTCTAAAATAAATAAATAAATAAATAAATAAATAAATAAATAAGAACTCTTACAACACAAAAAGACAACCCAATTTAAAAATGAGTAAAGGACTTGAGTTGACTCCAGAGAAGATATACATATGGTCAACAAAGACAAGAAAAGATGTTTAGTTTCCTTAGTCATTAGCAAAATGCAAAATCAAAACAATGAGATACCACTTCACGAACACTAGGATGGGCATGATTTTTTTTTTTTAAGGAAAATAAAGTGTTTGCGAGGATGTGGAGAAATTGGGAGTCTTGTACTCAAAAAGTTCAACACAGAGTTACCATATGATGCAGCAGTTCCACTCTTAGCTGGACACTCAAAAGCACTGAAAATAAGTTCTTGGGGCACCTGGGTGGCTCAGTCCATTAAGCATCTGACTTTGGCTTAGATCACGATCTCAGGGTTCATGAGTTTGAGCCCCACATCGGGCTCATTGCTGTCAATGCAGAGTCCACTTGGATCCTCTGTTCCCCTTTCTCTGTCCCTCCCCTGCTTTCTCTCTTTCTCTCTGTCAAAAATAAACATTGAAAAAATAGGTTCTTAAAGCAATACATGTACACGCATGTTTACAGCAGCGTTATTCATAATAGTCCAACGATGGGAAAAGTCCAAAGTAAACACATCAACAAATGAATGGATAAGTAAATTGAAGTACAGAAACGCAATATTATGCAGCCATAAAAAGGAATGAAGTATTGGTATATACCACCACGCAGATAACTTTAAAAACATTATGCTAAGTGAAAGAAGCCAGGCACAAAAGGTCATATATAGTTCCAGTTAAATGAAATATCCAGAAAAGGAAAACCATAGAGACAAAAAACAGATTGATGGTTGCCAGAGGCTGGAGAAGGAAAGGATGAGTAGCTTCTTAATAGTTATTGGGGTTTCTTTTAGGAGTGTTGACATGTTTTGAAACTACATAGAGGTGGTGGTTGCACAACCCTGTGAATTGTGTACTAAATACCACTGAAGCTTTCTTTTATTTATTTTTTAAAAGTTTTAATGTTTACCTATTTATCCTCAGAAAGAGAGAGACAACATGAGTAGGGGAGGGGCAGGGAGAGATGAAGAGAGAGAATCCCAAGCAGGCTCCACATGCAGTGTGGAGCCTGATGCAGGGCTCGATCCCACGAACTGCGAAACCCTGACCTCAGCCGAAATCAAGAGTCAGACACTCAACCAACTGAACCACCCAGGCGCCTATGAACTGCTCACTTTAAAACTGCTCATTTATGCTATGTGAATGTTATCTTAATTTTTTAAAAAGTATATCTGTAAAATTCAAATGTAAAGAAGGGGTCCCTGCATTAATATTGGTGGGGTAGAATTCAGACCATAAAATCACTAAACATGATAAAGAAGGGTACTCTAAATAAGATGACTTAAAGTTGACTTAGAAAAATAAAACAAAAATATAGGCAGAATAACTCTGAAATAAAAGGAGAGCAATTATAGAAAACTAACATTATCAGATATTTAAAACACTAACAACACCTGAGTACTAAAAAAATAAGATATTGGCAACATGAATAGATAACACCAATGGAACAGAAACAAACAGAAATAGACCCAAAGAATTTAAAATATGATAAAGGCAGTATATCATCAATGAAGAAAAAAAATGTCCCTTTTTAAAAGATTTTTTTAAAAAGTAATCTCTAGGGGCGCCTGGGTGGCTCAGTCGGTTATGCGTCCAACTTCAGCTCAGGTCATGATCTCATGGTTCGTAGGTTCGAGCCCCAGGTCGGGCTCTGTGCAGACCGTTAGCTCAGAGCCTTGAACCTGCTTTGGATTCTGTGTCGCTTTCTCTCTCTGCTCCTCCCTTGTTCACACTCTGTCTCTCTCTGTCTCTCAAAAATAAATAAATATAAAAAAATTAATAATTAAAAAAAAAGTAATCTCTACACCCATCATGGGGCTTGAACCCATAACCCAGGATATAGAGTCCCAAACTCTGACTGAACCAACCAGGCACTCCCCCCAAAACTGTACTTATTAACAAAACTTTGATACAGTCTTAGATAAAGTTAAATTTATACTTTATATCATTTGCCAGGATAAACTGCAAATCAATCAATATTTAAATATAAAAAATGAATGTACAAGTTTTGAAAGAAGGGAGTATACATCCTTTATAACTTTTGAGTAGAAAAAGCCTTTTTAACCATGACTTTATAACCAAAGGCAATAAATATTTTTTATATGTGACAACATAAATTAAAAAAAATAAAACTTGCATGATAAAAAATATAATAAGCCATCATAAGACATATACTTGCAACTCCTATCCTAGAGAAAGTGCTAAATTTTCTAGTTTATAAAGTGTTTCTAGAAATCAAGAAAAGGACTAATAATCCAATAGAAAAATTGGTGAAGGGACATAAAGGTGGCCCTTAAATATATGAAAAGACATTCAATCTCTTTCATTATAAGAGAATTCTAAACAAACTTACCCTGAGATACCATTTTTCACCTTTCAGATTGACCAAAATCTTTCTTTCTTTCTTGTTTCAAGTAGGTTCTATGCCCAAATATGGGACTCAAACTCATGACTCTGCGATCAAGACCTAAATGCTCTACCGACTGAGCCAGCCAAAAGCCCCAGGAAGAGCTTGATAATAAAGCAGTCAGAGCAGAAATAGGCTGTATTCGGGGGTGAAAGAACCCAAGGCATCACCTGAAATTAGTACATTGGGCCCTAAATCTGGGTATAAGTAAGAATTAGGGGCAGAGTGGGGGCAGGATTTAAAACCAGTTTCCTAGGACTCATCGTAGAATGAATCAGACAGAACCCCTGGAGGCATAGCCCACAAGTTTGTTTGTTTTTACAGCTTCTCAAGAAATCCTGGTGTAATCAGACTGGCACTGATCATTCACTTATTTATTCGGGAACTATGCACTGAGCCCTTACTACATCCCCGGCTGCTGTGCGCGGTGATGAGGACAGGGCCAGGAATAAGACAGGCATTGCTTCAGCTCTAATGACACTGACAGTCTAGAGGAGGAGAAACAGGCAACAAATAAATGGATAAACACACAAGACAATTCAGGTAGTGATACATGCTATGATGAGAATAAAATAGGGTGAAGTGATGGAGAGTTTAAATATAGAATGTAGGACAGGTGGCTGGGAAAGGCCCCCCTGAGGAGACACTTCAGCTGGGAACTATTAGGAAGGAGTTCGAGTCATGTGAAGATGTGAACTAAGAGTGCTCTAGACAGAGGGAGCAGAGTGCAAAGATTCTGTGGCTACAGGAGAGGACATGGATAAAACAGTTCTACGAGGTGGGCAGGGAGTAGGTCAAGAAGGGCTGTGTTGACCAGGGTAGGAAGCTGGATTTTATTTTAAGAGGATTGTGAATCCCTGGAGTTTGGGAACCTGGATGGCGGGGCGGGGGCAGGCTGTTGAAACATCTCATCTCGCAGAAGCGACAGTTGGAACCAAGACCCGGGTCAGCTGATGTCTGTTCCCATCCTCCTCCATTGATACAAGTGTGTGTCTTTTTTCCCAGAGGGCCCAAGACTTTTGAAATTTTATATCCCCAACAGCACCCGAGGGTGTCTTAAATACAGCGAGTGGTCAATGGTGCGGAATAAAATGATAAATTCAGATATTCTGAACAATCGGTAAATAAAATCAAAAGAAGGTATCTTGTCCAGAGTCCCATACAGTCTCTAGTGGATTTCTTGAATGCCATTAAGCAGGAGCTCACTGCCTCAGTCATTTATACTTTCCAGTAAAGTTGCTAGTTTTAAAGATATATCTAATTTAAATAGATGCAAATAATTATCTTTATAAACCAATAAAATTAGGCCAAATTAGTGAATTTACGCAAAACTTCTGAAAAGTTGGCTTGCAATTAAAAAAAATTTTTTTAATGTTTATTTTTGAGAGAGAGACAGACTGTGAGTGGAGGAGGGGCAGAGAGAGAGGGAGACAGAGTCTGAAGCAGGCTCTAGGCTCTGAGCTATCAGCACAGAGTCCGAGGCGGGGCTCAAAGTGAGATCATGACCTGAACTGAAGTCGAATGCTTAACTGACTGAGCCACCCAGATACCCCCATTGACTTGCAATTTTTAAAAAAAAAAACTTGTGTAATTTAATGAACTTCCACTTATGTGTAATAATCTTAAGTATTACCTTAAATGCAAAAGGACATTTAAAATACTGATTCCGAAGCATGCCGTTTTTAAGCGTCCTTAACCTATACAATGTGTTATGATAAACCATTTAAATGTCCGTTAGTAACATGGCTATCTAACACTTTCAAACTTAGAACTTATAAATAAGAGCTGAAAACCACTTAAATAAGCATTTGTTGGACTAAGGTCATGAATATTCCGAAGCACACCGGAATTGGCAAACTTGTAGGGTCAGTTCCAGATTGGGCACCATCTAGCTGTGGCCAGGCTTCTTCACCTGTCTGGATCCTAGTATGTAGGTTCATATGTAAAATGAGTTGGACAAGATCATCTGTAGGACTTTTTAGTTATACAATTAATCTATGCAACATAATCTAATATAATCTATGCAATATAGTCCCCAAGACAAACTGAAAAAAGGTAAAGCCGTTGAGACAAGGATTGTTCATCATTCATAAACACAGAAACAAATTTCACCTGCAGTATTGGAAGCTGGAGATCAGCATTTTCTAAAGCAGCCAGGACAGAATGGTTTACAGATGAAAAATTACCCACAAGGCAAACCACATCTGGAGGAGAACTGGTGTCATAGGTCAACAGTTGGGTACAAGTGTTACTTGCATTTTTTTGGCAAACATCTGATGTGGCTTGGGTTGGGCAAACATCCTCTCTCCAAAATAGCTTAAGTGGAAAGCTTTAATAATTCACTACGTTCCTGGTAAGTGTGTTGAAATTTGATTTTTTGATAAAAACATACCCAGAAAGCATAATGCAAAAGGAAACATTGATTAGTCACAAAACCCATATATGAGTCTGACAGTAATCAGTGATGAAATGTTTCCAGCTAACAAACACAATGGCAAAAGCAGCCACTACCCAGTCTGCTCCCGGATTTTCTTACACTTGAGCATGACTGCTAATTTTGTATAAATGTAAGTAGAAAAATAGCTTTTGGGAGACTTAAGTCAAAGCCTATTTTCTGCTACTATCCACCTACAACCATCTGCTGGACTATGGATTAAAGAAGATGACAGCAACCCTCTAAGGAAGGTTCACAAAGAAAACCAGTTTCGGAAGCTATAGGTCAATCATTTGAAGCATAATTAAACTATTCAAGTCTGTTTGGTTAATAAATCCAAGAGACATGAAACTATGTATAGTGATCACCATGGCTTGGTTTAAAATAACCATAAAAGTATAAAAAATAAAAAGGAAATCTCTTGATTCTGTTTGATAGCACTAATTGTTATTCGCTTATCTGTTCAATAAATATTTCAACAATTACCATGTACCAGGCTCTGTGCCAAATGCAGGAGATAAAACTGAGAGCAAGTCCCTGTCACCGTGAGACTCATGAGGCAGATGAAGGGACTAGTAAGCAGACAAATGATATAATTAAAAATATTTCTTTCATATCATTCATAGATAAGGAACTGGGACAGAGAACAACAGAGGTTGGCCAGAGAGCATCTCTCTGAGGAGGAGACCCTCGAAGCCTAAAAGATGAGAGGTTCATAGGCAGAGAGGAGTATTTTAGACAGGAGTGTCCATGTATGAAGACATTGAGGTAGGAAATCATTTATTAAAGTCAGGATTGGATCCACCAGTGGACCGCAAGTGTGGTGCTGTGAGGAAGTAATACAGCATGGGTTTGGAGAGTTTGAAGAAGGCAGAACAAGACACAGGGGCCACGTGGGTGGCTCAGTGGTTAAGCTTCCAACTCTTGATTTCAGCTCAGGTCATGATCTCACACTTCACGGGATAGAGCCCTGAGTCGGGCTCTGTGCTGACAGAACGGAGCCTGCTTGGGATTAGAGAATCCCAATTCCTCTTTTCCCCTCCCCGACTTGTGTGTGCGCACTCTCTTTCTCTCTCTCTCAGAATAAATAAATGAATATTAAAAAAAATGATCACCTTCACAATTAAAAAATAAAAAGCAAGACACAGAATATCTCACAGTCATGGTAGGTATTTGGATTTTAAGTATAATAGGAGGAAATGGGGGAGGATTTTCGAAGACAACGGAGATAATCTCTTTAAAGGATCATTATTTGCTACCATGTGAACTGACTGGGAATGAGCAAGAATGGAAGTGGGGAGAAGAATCATAAGGCTCTGTAGTGCAAAAGATGGCAGTGCTCTGGTCAAGGCAGTGGCGATCTTAACAGGGAGAAAAAAGGATGGGCTCCATATATATTGTTGGAGCTCATGTCAAAAGACTTGTGGATGGACTCTAACAGGTGTGGGGGGAGGAAAGGGAGGAATCAAAATGACTAAGTGTATGAAGGTGCCAGAGCTGAGATGGTGGAAATGGGGTGTGTGGAGGTGGGGGTGGAGAGGTGGTGGAAACAGATCGGGGAGTATGCAGGAAGACAGCACATAGTATGTTTGGGCATGTCTGTGAGACTTGCAAGTGCCGGTGTTAACAAAGCATTGGATGAAGAAGAATGGAATTCAGTGCAAGAGTTCTGTGCTAAAGATTAAAATTTTGAAGTCACCAGGATAAACATATTGAAATCCATGGCAGAAAGGAGTACAGAGAAGCAAAGAGGTCCTGGGAAAGAGAAGCTCCAATGCCGTGTAAATGTCATGCAAGCAAAATTCTCAACAGCTTCTTGGAGACAGTAACTTGGTCCTTCTAGTCAAATACCACAGTAGTAATATACAGTTGGAAAGGGGATACTGACAGCTGAGGTCTAGAGAGCGTGAAGACCTGTAAAACTGGAATAAATGAACCTTTGAAAAGTTGTTATTAGACCATCATGGGGGAACAATTGTCTCCGAGCACAGCAATGTTCTGGGGGTGATTAGATTAGAACTTTGCTTGAAATGGGAAAGTGTGAGGTTTATTTACGAACTGCTGTAGAGAATTTAAATCATCACAATTTTAATTCGTGAACTGTAAGACAGAATTACTTTTTTTAAAGCATACAATCTCAAAACCTTAAAGGAGTAGGGAAAGGCATTTGTTATAAGGAAGTCTTCATATTCAGCAGTTCTTTTTTTTTTTTTTTTAAATGTTTGTTTAATTTTTAGTAGAGCACAAGCAGGGGAGGGGCAGAAAGAGGGAGACAGAGATGTGAAGCAGGCTCTGTGCTGACAGGTAGACAGCAGTGAGCCCAATATGGGCCTTGAACTCATGAACTGCAAGATCATGATCTGAGCTGAAGTCACACATTCAACCGACCTGAGTCACCCAGGTGACCCAGCAGTATTTCTAGTGGCCATGGACCTTGCTCAGTGACAGGCATTCTTTGGAGTTAATGGAACTAGGGAAATTCTTTAACTCTCCTTATTTGACAGCTAAGGAAATCTGTTCTGAGCTTTCCGGTAGTTACTTGTCCATGGTTATAAGTAGTAAATAGAAAGATTAGCCTAGTTATTCCCAACCTTACCTCTAACCCACAAACACCATCTGTTAACTTACAAACAAAAAACAAATGAACTAACCCATCACATAAACAAAGAGACAAAAGAACTTAAAAAATACTGGTATCCCTACCCACTTTTGGAGATCTTGAGTCTACCAGCCTGAGAGGAGATTCCACACATCCATACTTTTCAGAACCCTCCGAGGTGCCTGTGATGGCCAGAAGTGCTGGATAGGACTTGAACTCGGGTCAACTTTTTACCTCAGTGCTAAGCTCTTATCACCTCTATTTCCTTACCAACCAAACCACTCACCTCTACCCACTTGCTCTCTAGCTCCGTATATTCTTCTGAAGGAAACTAGCCCTTCCATCACCAGCTGCTCCTCCATGATTGCTACCCAAGTCCCTTCTGCCCTTCTCCCTTCCCCCCAGCCACATGGATGCTAAGGTTCGGGTGCTTACTTTACCGCTTTTCCTTCTCTTTCTCTACCTAATCTCATCCAGGCCAGTGCCACAAGGCTTTCATGCGGATGATGGCCAGCCATATGGCCAGAGTGGACCTGACCTCCTGCCTATCACTCAGGGCTGTGAAATTTATGGTTTACAAAATAGCAAAATGTGTGCAACAAGACCACCTTAAACGTTTGTCTATAAAAAATGTTTTTCTATTTAAGTTATTCCAAGGTGCTGAGATGGGGGAAGACTGAGGTGAGCAGTAAGTGGGACAGTGCTAATCTGATTACACAGGTGTGGCAGACACATCTATGGTGGCCCTTATAATTCCCATCTCCTAGGATCTAGGTCTTTGTGTAATTCCCTCGAGTGTGGGCAAGACCTGTAACTTCTAACTGGAGGAGAGCAAGTGAAAGGATTTTACAGATGTGATTAAGGTCCTTCATCAGTTGATGAAGTTAAAGCAGATCAAAGCTGCTCAGGCCTGAGCTAATCAGATGAGTCCTCCAAGAAGACCTAGGCTTCTCTGAGGCAAGAGACTTCACATGGCAGAAACTTCCATTGCCCTTGAAGAAGCAAATTGCTATGAACTCTACAGCCACAAGGAAGTGAATTCTGTCTACAGCCTGAGGGAGCTTAGAAGTGGATCCTTCCCTATTTGAGCTTCCAGGTGAGAACACATTGCCACCTTGATTTCAGTTTTGTTCTAGACTCCTAACCCACATATACGGGTTGTTTGTAATAGTTTATTCCTTAGCAGATTGCATAGATGTCATGTTGAAAGCTGAAATCCTGCACCTTGGCTACCCCTAATTTGGGCTCACATGGTCACTGACTGACCTAAAGCTACTTATGGCAGTGAGAAGAGCACAGGAGACAGGCATCGCTAAGACAGGAGCCATGTGTGCCCATGACCACCAGTGGCCCTGGCACTGAGCAGAGGAAGAACACAGTGTTCTATACACTAATGGTAGAGGTTTTCAACTTTGGTAAATGGAAAATGTCATTGCTGTAGAATATACTATTGATCAAATCAATAGTTTGTATACTGAAGATGGAATAATTTTTTTTGTGATTCGAGTCAATCTCTTTTGTTCTAACAGTACAGGTAATTGCAGAATCCTAGGCTTTCCTGAGGATAATGTTCACTCTGAGGGAGGGTCAATATTCAGAGACATTTTATCATCTTGACTTGCAATATTATTCTAACCAGTTGGGCAGTGAAATAGGGTTTTGTTCAAAGATGCAATGATATTACAAGGGCGATTTCATGAGAATAACACAATATCTCAAGTACACACAGAACTCTATGACACAGAGGACCTTTGAGAAGTAGCCCAAGCCTAAAATGTGGTACCAAGTCAGTCATTGGTAGAGAAATATGTGGTTTAGTGTTACCTTCTTCTTCCCTACATTAAAATTTCAAGCTTTGAAGTCAACCACAGCTAAAAACGCTTCAAGTCTATGTTTGAAATAAGAAACAGTTCTCCTTCGGATAATAGGAAAAGGAAAGGCATGATATAGGGTCTGATCTGTTAATGATCCTTTTGAATGGTGCTGGTAAGTTAATGGATAGTGACAATAGCAGGGAAGGTGACTTTTCTGGAAAGTAAGGGAATCATCTAAGGAAGTGGGAGATTTGATTCCCGTAGTAGCAGAGCCAGGGGAGATGTTACAGGCTCTCTAATTTTACCATTTGTCCTATGATCCCAAGTTCAGAGATATGAAGATGATGAAATCACCTGCCAATTAAATGGTAGAGAAGGGATTAAGACCACACTCAAGAAATTCTCTGATATCCTACTGCACTTATCATCTGTCTTGTTTCTTCCACTGACACCTCTGAAAAATACAGAATTCTTGGGGCTTTGTCACTGTAGTTGGTTAGAACTGCTGGTTCCATGCAAGCTCAGCTGTATTACACGATAGAATACAACTGTGCGTATGGTGGTCAACGCTGACGACATTAATGATTTAACAAAAAGCAGCTCTGGACTAACTGTATGCTCAGGCTTAGATCCCACATAATTTACTTTCTTGGTGACAAACCACTGACACATGAGCCACACTTAATCCTTCCCCAAGCTTGTCAGTGGCCTCCCTTCTGGCCCTTGCTCATTTTACAGATGGGGAAACCAAGGTCCAGCAAGGGCTAAACTCTGCCAAGTCCTGGCCCAGATCCAGCTTCCGCGGCCATGTGCTGACTGTGAGCTTTATGCACTTACAGGTCTGGCAGAGAGAGGACGATAATCTGATTGGTTGGGCCTGCTTGGCGGATGGCTAGAAGCCAAAGTTGGCTCTAATGCACTCAATCTGGGAAGCAGAAAACAAAACATTAATTGCCTGGTGGTGTAAGAGTGGGGGAGGTTGTTTCCTCATTAAGTTTGAGACTCTGATGCTACAAATGCTGCCCATAAGCGAATGGAGAAGTACAGTGAGTCCTTCTTTGAAGGGCACTTCTTCCACTTAAAGGATGGGAGGCGGTGGTTAGAAGTGTGGTGACAACCTAAGTCTAATTCCTGGCTCAGAAAACTTTGCAGCTAGGTGACAAACGGCAGGTTATCTAATTTCTGTAAGCTTCATTTTCCTGATCTGTAAAACGGGGAGAATACTGGTACATAATTGTTAGGACTAAATGAAAAAGTCATTAAGAGAAAACTCTGCATGCTCCATGAGGTTTGCCATGAATATGCTGCAATTAATAATGAAAAAGAAAAAAAAAGAACCCTCGTCTGACATGATAGAATAATTACTTGAAATACACTTAGATTTTGAAATTTGTTTGCCAAATTAAGAAATGAAACATTTCTGTTAAAAGTGTACTATTAATGAAAAAAAAAAAAACCTGTCCAAAGTATAGCATTATATTCAAGTATTATAGCAGTATATACTAGGGGTGTTTCTGAAATATTAGTCTTCCTTCTTGCTCTTCTCCACACAAAAAACCACCTTGGTAATAAATACCGAGCATACGTGCAAATACCGCATTCCCTATTTTTTATGAAGACAGAATGTGTGTGGGGGTATGAGTGTGTGTGATGTATACAGTTTTTACATCTGCCCTCCAGATAGATTTATTTTGGTCTTTTGCAAAAGAGATATGCAACACATCCTCAAATACCTTTAGAGCTACACCATAATTACTGGCCATAAAGAGGATCTTTAATTACTAGGAAGAGTACCCTCTTTAGGAAGGCAGAAAAATAGTATATAAGTATTTCTAACTATATCAAATTACAAGAAGACCCAGGACAGGAGTTGCCCTTTTGCTTTAAAAAAACCAAAACCAGGGGCACCTGGCTGGCTCAGTCGGTTAACTGTCTGACTTCGGCTCGGGTCAGGATCGCACGGTTCGTGGGTTCAAGCCCCGCATCGGGCTCTGTGCTAACAGCTAGCTCGGAGCCTGGAGCCTGGAGCCTGCTTCAGATTCTGTGTCTCCCTCTCTCTCTGACCGTCCCCTGCTCGCGCTGTCTCTGTCTCTCAAAAATAAATAAAAAAAAAAACATAAAAAAAAATTAAAAAAACAAAAATCAAACACAAAAAACCACCACCAAAAACCCAACCAAGCAACCTGGTCATCCATCAAAAACCCCACATTCCCCACAGACTCTGGCAGCCTACTGAACCACAAACACCAGTGCTAGTTTCCTCGGAAAACCAAGACACGGTAGTACTGCCCGGTGGGGGGCCAGTGCAAAGGCAAGCTGTTCTTCAAGGTGAGAACAAGTCTCTTGTCACTTGAAAGGCTTTGAGAAGCACTGGAAAAACGTGTGTGCAAGTAACTGAAACGGCACCTGAGACCGTTACTACCACCAAAATAAGGAAGGGCTCGTGTTTCTACTTTACTTCAAAAGGAACAGGTAAATTGGTCACCGGTCTTTGATAAGATCTGGGTTTGCCACATCTCCAGAAACCGTACAAATGGATAGTTCTTTTGTTTTACTGAAATTATTTATAACATGTATATCACATAAGGCAAATTCACTTCATGCTTTACTTCGTAAAATGGAAAAAAAAGCTTTCTCCAAAATTGGCACTAAAGTTCTTAATAGCAAGGAGATACATCGAACTATAAGCAGAATGAACACAGTCATAATACATATCAAATCAAAATTATTTCCTTTATATCATCAGCAATGAGTAACTCCAGAGGTAGTATGGCAGAAACGAGCATGGATCCTATCAGGTCACAACCGAAGAAGAAATCAAATTTATTTTTCTCTGTGGTTCTGACCAGAAATTGCTTTACACATTGAGATCTGAATAAAAACCACTCTCAGCAGAAATCTTGGCCCGTTAATTCAACTGACATATCAATTTACAACTTTCAGGAATGCAGGTATAAAAAATGTAAAGTATAAAATTATGTACGTTTGAAATGGTTTTAATCATATTCATTAAAAATATTTACATTTCCCGGTACTTACTTGACAAACCCCCCCTTGCAATATAATTCTACTCTAAACTTTTATTTATAAAATGAGGCTCATTTATGAGATTTCAGTGAATGTTATACTGCAAATTACTTACATTCCGTAAACTATTTTAAGAACTTTCCATATCAAAGGTAGTTTACATTGGATTATCTGGAACCCAATAGTGCCCACAGATGAGCGTCTTACAATTCTTTTCATTAATGCTTGGAAAGCACTGTGAAAATGAAAAGTGCTGTTAAGTGCTATCGTCTCCCTTAAATTCTCACTTACACTGTGTGCACATTGTGAAATAAACACATATGCAGCATGTCCATGTTTTGATATGTATTTTTATTTCCCTGCAGTTTTCACTTATCAAGAACAAGTAACAGGGAAAGTTGTCTGAACTAGTGCATAAACAAACATTCTGAAACACCACTACACGTATCTAATTTACAAGAACCGTATAAAAAAAGTCACTAAAACACTACACTATGAAGGTGTCCAACGCTTACAGTCAGACTTTTTCCAACCCGTTACTTGCCTTGTAGCCACAGGAAAACTCTCCAAAATTGAAAAGACAGTCTTGCCACAACCCTCCCCCCCTCCCAACACCTGGGATGGCTCGATATCTAGACTTCCAATAATTATTGCAATGATAGGATGCAATACATACCTGGTAAAATATCCTTTATGTGGTGTGTTACAGTTTTAAAGCCAGTTAAAATATGCAGTCTTCAGATAAAATGTAATCCTTGAAAAATTTTCTTATCTGCACAGTTTAAATGTGCTAGATGCATAATTTTTCCTAGTCCATTTTCCTGTGTTATTATTTTTTATAAACTGGTATTATAAATAGAAATATACATTCAAAATATATGGAAAAGTGAGTTACTACATTAAATTTGCTTGTATCGATCCATCCCTTTCCCCTGCACAGTAATAGAAAATACTATTTTGCCTTGAACTTCATATTTGACAGTGAAATGCCACTAGTTATTTACCAAAAAGTCCATCTAGTCAAATTGTGAAACAAAATGAACCAAGTGAAAACTTTACAGTTTCTTTAGAAAAAAATTACAAGAATTTCATTTCCTAGCTATGAATCTTTAACTTTTTAGACACAAAGTTGAATTTATTTTTACAAGATACAAAATGTAAACATGGCAAAATAAATAGTTAAAACAAGTGATGCAGGATCCCATTTCATGCTCATGATCCCATTAAAGAATTATTTTTTAAAATCCATTCAGTTGCAAATTCAAGTGCAAAAGCATGATGATGAATATCTACTATTCAAGTAACAGAAATAATATTGATGATACAAATAAACTATTTTACAAGGTAGTGATTTTCCCAATTTTACAAAATATACATCATATATCGATTTAATATCCGATATACTGTAGTCCATTTAGGTCCATTGTTATGCTCTGTGATCCACAGAGTGTCGCCTTTTGCATTCAGCTGGAATATGAATGACTGCACACCATCAGCACAGGTCAAAGCCACATGTTTTAGGTTATGTCACTTCCATAGCTACTGTTGTCTCTGCTATTCCATTTAAACCCAATCTTTCTGGTTCATGGTTCTCTCTATAATAAGGCAAAGAGTAAAATAAACATTAATACTCTCTAGAATATGATATTATCACTCAGTATTTACAGATACGGTTTTATGTAACTACAGCTAAACATGTACTTCACAAGAACATTTCTCACTTTTACAATTTCTCTACAGGAATGAGGAAAAGTTTTCTGTAGCCAAGAAATTCTATTATTTCCTAATTACTTAATTATAATTATTTACTTAGGAAAGACAATAATTTAACATAATATTCTAGTAGAAGCCAATGACAAACTACTTATGAAATATGTAACATGGGACAATCCAAGTTTTTTACAACAGATGAAGCCTATGATGCTCAAAAAGAATAATCATAAGTACAAAAGTACTTAAATTACTACTTTCCACTACAGTTTAATTTCATACGTTTAAGACCATGTAGTAATTCATGCCCATCAAGCTTTTTTCTGATTTGCTGTTCTTACGTATTACTACCACAGAAATATAAAACATACCCTGAAGTACATGATCACAGATTTAGCTAACCCCAGAATAGTCTCAATCTTAATATATACATAGAATAATTTACTTTCTTGTTATATAGAATGTTGAAGAAAACACAAATTTTGATTTGAAAATTAAAGCTCTGACGTGGGAATCAGTAACAACTCTAACATTCCCAACTGTCTAAGCTACAAAAAATAGTAGAAGACTCAAGTTTCTAAAATATTCTTTATTTTTCTGGCTTGATGGTTCCCAATTCAATGTGCTTTTCCCCCTTGATTTTTATACTTCTGGTTGGCATGTAAACATCCCACTAGTCACCTCAAACAAATAATCTAAATCACAGAGCTTTACCCCGAGCAGAACTCAGTATGTGTTAAAAAGCAAGTCAATCAACAGACATCTATTGCAGTAAAAAACGTCTTTTTCCTCCCACAGAATAGCCAGCAGACAGGGACAGGATGGAACCGGAAACACACACACACACACACCTTGCTATGCTGCTGATGGCACTGCTGGGAGTAACCTTTGGCACTCTGTCCATACTGGCAGCGACCGTGGCAAGTTTTAAGGCTGTTGGCGATGGTGCTGAAGTCCGTGTATTGATATGCACATTGACTGGAGAAACAACACTGACGTTATTGAGGTGCACTGCGTTTGTCAGGCAGGAATTGTTCATGGGAAGTGTTTGAGGACCGCTTGTGCACAACGCTGGGATTAAGTGGTTTGTAGTGGTGTGGCCAACTGTCCTTACAAGCTGTACAGCTGAAATCCCTGGGCTGGATGATAAAGCCATATTGGTGGAGTATAACGTTTTAGAGGTTCCTGAAGGAGAAAGTTAATTCATTTAATTCGTATCATGAGACATTAATTAAACTCTCAGAAAATCAGGAGTTTAATAAAAATCCATGCAAACATTTGTATTCTAATTAAACACCAAATTAATTTTCCACATAATGGCCTCTCCAAAGAGAGCTCCTGAACACAACATACTTACCTGTTACAATCCAAAGACACATTTTTCTACTCGCCTGCATAAAAGCCTACATTGGAAAGTAGGAAACCAGAGGGCAGAGAGGTCCTCTCTGGAGGTTGAGAGCATGTGGAAATGACAGTTGATTCCATCAGAATTCACACATGCAAGGAATCAGTAAGGAGGGGCAATCAGGATCTTGGGTGTATCTAAAAGCAAGTGGAAAAACCCTAGGGTCTGAGTAGTAGCTGAAGGCTGATAGGAACAGCAAGGCTTTGAGGGCTCAGGGTAGTAAGAAGCAGACAAGGTTTCAGAGTAATACTGTATTTCAAGAGGAGGAGTCAGAGAAAGCAGTCCCATGAGTATGTGCTAGTGGGAAGGTAAACCCAATTTCAAACTTATTGACAGACCAACCTACATTATGTTTTGCTTTTCTATCAATGCATGGATAATTCCAGGGAGATGGTTAGCGATTAATTCAATATGTTTCCTAAGATGTGAGGCAACTGAGAGTATGTGGGTAAAACTAGGCAGGGAGGAGAGTTACACAGGAAGGTGTCCTGTGGGTGCAGAAGGAAACAGGGAGCAGGCTCTATGTGAATTCTAGAAAACATTCAGCTATTCCGCCACACCTATCCACAGAAACTCTGGAGTCCTGACTTCTTGTATGATTTTTCCCCTTGTATTTAAAAAACAAACACCTATCTCCAATCAGTAAGTTACAACCTCGAGCTAGTACGTATCACGTGAAACCACAAGCTTACCTGAAGGCTGGACAACACCGTTTATGTTGTTGTGGCCAGTGTTCTGTTCCTTGGCTACCTCACTGCGACTTGGAACAGGTGCACTGACTACTGCGGATGCAGCAAAGTGGGCGCTGGCTGAGTCAAGTGTTTTAGACATACAGTCAGAGGTGCTTGAGCCCTATAAAATGAACAGAATTAAACTCTCAATTTTTCAAATGTGAATTCATAAATGTGAATATTAAGAAATGGGCAAACCCAAAAGGCAGTTTCCTTTTTCATCTTGAACAGGTTTAAGTGTTTAGATTAAGAGATCCAGGACTTCACAGACTATTTTCGGCATTTTCAAGCAGGGAAGTGACTAAAAATTGGGAAGCAACTATTTCTGAGAAAGAACTAGGGGATTAAAAATCTCAAACCTTTCATGCTCTATTAATTTTTCCAGTAAGTGTTAATGAATGCCTTTAAAAACACTTGACAATCTACATACTAGGGACAAAATGAAATCAAAGGGTCTAACCATCATTTTTGTCACAATGTAAAAACATGTCTTGCCTAACCTTGCAAGTAGGCTAGTTACCCGAGAGATTCAGAAAAGCAAACAAAGGCAAGTTTAATGGCCATTTCTCTTGATTCTGTATGAAACAGGTCAGCCAATAGCTCCAGAATAGCGGGCCAGTACCCAATCCACCTGGATGCCAGAGGAGTGCTGAGGGCTCCTGGTGTCACTGGGATTTTCATGTTGCTGGATTCAGGATTTCCAAGGTCAGTGTATTTAATGACCCTCTGAGAATAAACTGACCTACTATGAGCAGATGCTGGCCTGAGAGCTCACAGAATACAACAAAGATTGAGTTAACCTCAGTTACTATTTCAGAACTACTTCTGGAATTATGAAGTAACAAAACTTAAGACCTAAAATATTAGATTTCTTTCAGATGGCTCAAATTTGAAACATACTTTTCAATTACAGTTTTATTTTTAGTGGCTTAAACAACAGAAATTTATTCTCATACAGTTCTGGATGCCACAAGTTCACAATAAGTGTTACAGAGCTCATATCAAGATGTGTGCGGGGTTTCTTTCTTCTGGCAATTACAATTTTATGAGGTATTTTTGTTCTTACCCCTAGTGTATTCGTTTAATGGTGCCTATGGAAAACTTCACCTAGTGGCAATTTTTTTCTTCAGGGAAATGTGATTCACAGAGGCAAGGGGCTATGTTGTTTGGATTTACTGCACAATTCAAGAGAATTACTTCTTAGGTCATGGGGCATATCCAAATGGCACTTAAAAACACAGTTTAGGAAGGTGTTAGGAAATGTTATACTCTTGGGAAAAAAAGTTTTGGCGACAGAGTAGCGGTGGGGATGACAGTTCTAAGAGTATATAATTCCTTCTACAAATTCTCAATAACCCTTTAAAACAATGTAGTTTCTTTCCTAAATTATAAATACTATATTTGACTCTAGTACTCCCCTCATTAAATATAAACTAGTTTATCAAAGTTATCTTGTGACTTGACTAAAATTTTACAAAACTGTGTAATTATGGGAAAAAGAAAAACAACCAGGATTAAGAGATGGGCTCACCTGTGCTTTTGGGTGCGTCTGTTGCGAGGAATGCTGAGATTGCTGTTTCTGCTGAAGCTGAGCAAGCTGCTGCCTTTGCATTTGAACTAACTGCTGTTGATGTGTCTGAAACTGCTCTTCTGTGATACCCCCTGTTACTGGCAAAGGACATTCAGTTCAGAAGTATGTTTTAAAGTAATTTGCACAACACAAATAGAATACAATATAAAAATTACTGCACAATTAAGATGAAAAGCAATTGCAAATCGTACATCAGCAAAGAACTCAATAAAAAGCAAAAGTGGTTTATGTTAATATCCATGATCTGCTAAAATCACATGCTAAAAAAAGTTCCCATGTTCAGCGTTTATACTGTGTAAAATAGTTCTAATATGAGGATTCTACTATTTATTCAGACTTCGTGTCTTTAGGATCATTCTTAGCTCTCTACATTGTGGTAACTATACAATGAGAAAACTTTGATTTACTAATGCAAATAATAATAATGATGATGACTACGTGATAGCCTTAATAAGAAAGCAGGACCATCCGCAGGACTATAAATGATTCTTACTGCTGGTTCTCATCTAGGACGCTTTCTCTAGTTACAAATCAGAGTAGAGGACAAAGATGTCCACCTAGCATAATCATTAACTACAGTTCAAGCCAATAGATCTGATGCTAAAATAAGTCTTATCTATACAAATAGGGCTAAAAATCAGAGAACTATTCAGAGAATTAAAGTCAGAATGTATCCTCAGATGTAATCAAGGATTGACCAACTGTTAACAGTTAGATTTCAAGTAAAAATAAGACATCTAAAACTTTTGTTTACAAGATTAGCCAAGAAAAAGTTGTAATAGGAAAAGCATTTTTCTCAAAGAAATGTAAAAAACTTTCACTAATTTTTAAGAAAATCGCTGATAAAATGATTTAGAGGACATAAAGCTATTTTCATAGAAGTTAGTACATTATCAAAATCAAGAAGTATTAAATCACATCAAAATACATGTACTACTAGAGTAATTTTGTTCCATTTTTCTTCACTGCTTTCTTTCCTTTCTTCTATTTCTTTCAATCAGTAAGTATTTACTATTTATGATGATGCAGAATGCTACATTAAAAGTTAAGTGAATACAGGGCAAAATGAAAGGCAAAAAGAAGGTCCCGGCTATAAAGTCCTACAGTGTAGCTGGAGAGAAAAGATACATATAAAGGAATACCAACTAATATAAGCCAACCTTTAAATGCAACTGAGCAGTCTCATCAACAGAACCTAAAGTCTCATTAACAGGACCTAAAAGGAGTTTAGCTAGAAGATGACACCCTCAACCTAGGTTACTCTTAACTACTCCCCCCAAGTTTTCCATTTACTACAAATACAAATGAGAAATCTTAAAAAATGTGATGGTCAATTAGACATATAACAGGTTATGAATAAACAGTCTATTTTCTATTAAAAGGGAGTTAGGCCACAGAGATGGACAAAGCACTAAATATGCCTTCATTTCTGTTCCACAATGTTAGCATTAAAATTTGTATTGGACTATGAAGGAAAAATAGTTTTTATATAGCAATTTTATCTTTAGAAGATTAAAAGACCTGGGGCTATGACAGTGCTCACTCTAAAATTTTTATATTACCTGTATTTTTGAAGGACACATTAGTTATCTTACTGAATTACCAACAAAATCAAATGTTTTTCTTTGTTTGCACATGTTAAATTCACTGCAAGTGTTCTATTCTTAAATGTAAAAAATATTTTTAATTCTAAATTTACAATCTTCAAAATCAAATGAAAATGTGAAGTATTCATAAATTTCCAGTTGTTTGAAAACCTTGGGAAAGAGATGAAAAATAGTTTATTAGATAAAAGCCAGAAAGGAAAATTCTTAAGTTAAAACCAAATAAATTTGTTTAGTAAGTCTTATGTGTATAAAGGAGTGTGCCAATCACACGAAATGAACTTGGAATCTGGTGTTAGCATGGTCTACTGCCTCAAATCCAACGTTATGTTTATCTAGAGCTAAGTTTTTTGTTGTGGTGAAAAGGTGGGAGTCACAATGATTAACTCTAAATGAGGAATAAACCAAATAAAGTGAATATAGTTAAAATGGCTACTTCAAAATTGAGAGAGAAATGAGAATAAAAATCTTCTTTAAGATCTTTTTAAGTCAGAAATCATAAAATCTCACTAATTCAAAGTATGTACCTAAATTAGTAGAAAGAACAAACAGCATTTTTTAAATTAAAAAATTGCTTTTGGGGGCACCCGGGTGGCTTAGTTGGTTTATCTCAAAAATAAATAAATACTAAAAAAAATTTTTTTAATTTAAAAGACTATGGTTGGTAGTCCATGAGTAACAAAGTGTTGCCAACTATAGATGGTTCTTCTTGTCTTTCATGAATGAATGATCATTTACGTATATCTTAAAAAGGAATGCTGATAAAATTGCCTGTTTATGGTGGGGAAGGGGGTTACGTCTACTTATTGCCCTGTCTTGTTGAGACCATTATTTTGCCCAGGAACCCTATTCTTTTCCCCATCGAAAACTCATTAAAATCCCAACCAACCAAGACTCAATCCAAATTATTCAAATTAATGGTCACTGTTTCCTAACTTTTTTAAACCCTGGCTGATTTTAATAATAAAAGTCACTCCTGATACCATTACTGGTTGAGAATCACTAATATAAACTCAATTTAACTCTATAATATGGATAGGCCTTAAAATATGACATTTATTTTTTTCTCCTGTTACTTCAAGCTCAGCATGTTATATCCATTCTTGACATCTAGCTCTTTCTTTACTATAAAGTTCCTCATTCAGAATTTTCTAGAGCATTGTTTCATATCATTTTCAACTCTTTAGACAAAAAAAGCAATTACTAATTGTGACACAGAATTGGAATACATACAAAACACCCTTTCTAACTGACCTCTTCCTTTTGTTAGGTGAATGGAAAGCAGTAAGAAATGTACGGTATTAATAGCACAGACGCAGTACTGAATTATCATTCTTAGAGCTGACTTAATGGTAAGTGGAGGCAGGTACGTGATGGAAAGTAACTTCTCTACTATTTTTCCTTTCATGAATTACTTAAATATTTCCACAAGAAATCTATTTCTTATGTTGACATGCAGTCATCAAGAGGCAAAAGTTAAAACATGTCAGAAAAGGTCACAGTTATAGTGCGAAGAAGACTGTTAAATAGAGAATAGGGACCCAGGTTGGCGGCGGGGGGGGGGGGGGGTTCTAGTGGCAAAAAGGGGAACTGGAAATGTACAAAAAAGACTTATCTGCTTCTCTTGCTTAAGGCCAAGCCAAGTTCTTTACACTAGTTGCTCACAGGTTGCTAGCTTAAAAGTGAAATTTATGGGTCATACATCTACCCTCCCCACCCCTTCCAATTCCTGCCAGTTTAAAATTAACCACAAATCTGAAGGTAACAATATTTCATTAATCCAGATAAGTGTCTTTTTACCTGAGTAAGAAGTTTTCCAAATCTCTGTAGTTAACACATGCTGATGGGTACACATATTATAGAATTTTCCTCTTTATATATGCAAGTATGTCATTCTATACATTAGTGGCATACTTGCATTTCTAAATATTTTGTATATAAACAAAAGTCTGTTTTTCACTAAAGCCCCTAACCTTCCTGGCTATCTTCTTTGTATCTGGCTTATTACCTTAGATTTATCAGTTGCTTTATTCACCAGATGAATCCCTGTAGTTTTTGTGAGAATACTTGTCACCATCCTTGGAATGCTGATTTTATTTTCAAAAGTCCTAGGCATCTGTCATTTCATCTTTCACCTTTCAAGGATGTGGTTCCTATATGGTGGTCTGCTAAGCTAACTGCTTAGCAGATTTCCCTCCCATACTCTGACAGATCCACTAAAAAAATACACTCAAGGTATCTCCACTAGACTTTATACTGGTTTAATAATTCTAAAGCCCTAGATCACTGCTTCTTAAACTTGGGCCCACAGAGGTATTCGTCAGTATGTGTGAAATCTTTATGAGTATTTGCTAACTTTGTATAGTTTTGTTGATAAACTAAAAAGAAAAATCTAACAGAAACACATTCTGGAAGTTCTGGATGACCATCTCACAACAGGGTATGAACATATGGTTTTTGTGCTTGTGTGTGCCTTTTATTTTTATTTGAGAGAGAGTGCGCGTGTGTGTGCGGAAGTGGGAAAAAGGCAGAGGGAGAGGGAGAGAAAGAATCCCAAGCAGGCTCTGCACTGCCACCGCAGAGCCCAATTTGGAGCTGGATCCCACCAACCACGAGACCACCACCCGAACCAAAACCAAGAGTCAAATGCTCAACCGACTGAGCCACCCAGGTGCCCCTGTGTGTGCCTTTTCAAAATTATCTTTTAACACAGTGTTTCTCTAAGTGGGCTAATACAATGTGTTCTTGGGAAGCTATGAATTTTTTAAACACTAGCCTAAACCAAGTTTTCATAGTGTAATAAAGAGTATCTAATATGGTAGTAAAGATGATCTAAAAGTCAAAATGAATATATTATCCAGTATTTCTTCATCTACAAGGTAGTTCTTTATTATAAAAGTCTTAATATACACTTTGTTGAAACAAAGCTGAGTATATACCTTTTTTGTTTGTTTTAAAAGACAGATTTGGGGCTGATGGGGGTGGGGAAGACGGACGACCTATTTTAAACCTTGTATGTCTCAGTGAGGAGTTAGGTGAAAATTCACATAAATCACCGGAGCTACTCTGAGGACCAATCTTTCAATCTTAAAAGCTGACATTATGTGTCCAGGACTATATACATCCTGTAATGTAACTGTCACAGTTAAAGGAAAACTAATCTAATGAATAAACTGCAAAACTATGGGGATAGAAAGGGTGAAGGGGATGAGGAATGAGGAACAAAAGACATGTGAAAATAAAGAAAATAAAGACCCACTTAAGGGGTGCCTGGCTGGCTAAGTTGGTGGAACGTGCAACTCTTGGTTGATCTTGGGGTTGTAGGTTTGAGCCCCATGTTGGTGTAGAGATTATTTTAAAAAAATAAAATCTTTAAAGACCCATTTAAACTTCTGACACCCAACCTAAGTAGTTACAACTGAAATTTCAATATTATTTCCTTTAGCAAGCAAACTAAAATCTTTTAATTTCTGAAATCTGAATCTATTTCTCACCTTTGGAAGCAACCCTAACTCAAAAAATAAATCCCTGTAAATACCTTAGCTCGCTGTTAAACTGTACTTCTATCTATTGAAGAACTTTTTATACTTGCAAACATTTTATGGCAGTTTAAGAAAGAATGGGGGGGCACCTGGGTGGCTCAGTCTGTTAAGCATCCAACTCTTGATCTCAGCTCAGGTTATCTCAGGGTTCATGAGTTTGAGCACTGCATAAGGCTCCACACTGACAGTGCAGAGCCTGCTTGGGATTCTCTGTCTCCCTCACTCTCTGCTCTTCCCTCACCTGCTTGCATGCAGTTGCTCTCTCTCTCTCTCTCTCAAAAAAAAAAAAAAAAATGGAAAAGAAACTGAAACATCAGGAATTTCTCTTGGACAACGGTCCAAATTGTTGATATTCTAAAAATTGTAAATGTTAAGATATTTGAGGCTGGTCAAAAAGGCTGCTGGTATCTATTCAGTACGCAAGACAAATGAGGGAAAAAAACCTATCAATTTGCAACCATGCATTAGTCAAAACCAAGACTGAATGTAAACTTATCTATCTCTTCAAATCCGAACAAGCAAAGCTTCATTTATTCATTCATTTTTAAAGTAATTTCTGTGCCCAATGTGGGGCTTGAACTCAGGACCTCGAGATCAAGTCACATGCTCTACTGACTGAGCCAGTCAGGTACCCCAAGCAAAGCTACTTTTTGATGCGAAATACAATTTCATTTCTGAGATTTCTGAGTTTGGGATTTAAGAACAGTATCTCAAAAGAAGAGCTAAAATAATACTGCAGTTTTAAGTGACTAAAACCTTTTATCTATTTATATAAAGAATGTAATACTTGCCATGTGCTGTAAGCTCCTTGAAGGATTATTGTCTTATAAAATTCTGCAACTTTTAAACACTTAACAGAGTGCTTTCCATATAATAATTCTAAATAATTATCTACGCAATGAATTTTCCTTGGTTATTCACTTGCCGTGTTCAGCACAATCCATCTTCCCTTTCTCTGTCCTGCTTCTATGCTTTGAAAAGACTTTTTCAATTAAGAAAATAGATCTTTATTTTACTTAATAGTTAATAAAATATGTGTCTTTGCTTTAAAATGAAGTCTTTAGTTCTAGTTCTTCTAATACCTAGGACATACATTTTAATTTGTTTTTAAGTCCTTTAAGTATGATATGAAAGATAATAATTAGATATCCTTATTTAGGACACAGGAATTATGACTTGAAAAAATTTTTTTAAATGTTTGTTTATTTTTGAGAGAGAAGAGTGTGCAAGTGAGTGGAGGAGGGGCAGAGAGGGGGGAGAAAGGATACAAAGCAGGCTCTGTGCTGACAGCAGAGAGCCAGACATGGGCTTGAACTCACAAATTGTGAGATCACGACCTGAGCCACAGTCAGATGCTCAATGATTGAGCCACCCAGGTACCCCAGGACTTGAAAAATAGTAACTGGGTAATTAACAGCATAAAAGTAAGAATATTCTTTGGTACCAGCCCTCAAGGTTTTCTTTAAGAACCAAGAAACTTGGGATATAAATAAATATTACTGTCAAAAGTATGGGGTTTCTATTTCTTTTTTCTTTCTTTCTTTCTTTCTTAGAGAGGAAGAGAGGATCTTAAGCAGGCTTCACACCCAGTCCAGAACCCAATGCTGGGCTCAATTTCACAACCGTGAGATCATGACCTGAGCCAAAATCAAGAATGGGACTCTTGACCAACTGAGCCACCCAGGCAGCCCCAGTTTCTAATTCTGATTAAACCGTTTATTTGTTGAGATTTCCCAGATGTGAAACAGAAAATTCAGTATTTATAATTTGACAAGCTCAGTGACATACTCTGCAAGGTAAAAATATGGTCCTGTGCCAGTTTTGTTAAACTCTTAAAGAGACACATGCTCTCGTGAAAAAGTCATTAAGAACAAGCAGAAGGCAACAGTATTAACAAAGACATAAAAATTAAATCAAATATATGAGGATTCAATTCTTTTGTCTATGTCCATCAAATATAAAATTACAACTTTCTAAAACTGCTACATCCATCTCTTTAGATGAAAGATTTTCTATCAATATTTACTGAATTGTAATGGAATCCACTTATATTATCTAGCCTGAACTAAGAGGACTGCGTAATGAATAGAACTGGTACAAATGGTACTTAAAATTGTCAGAGCTTTTCAACTGTTTACAAAAATGCTGTTAAAAGACATGTTCCATTATGCATTTATATACCTGTGCCTAATATTTTGAAACCTAAGAAACTTATTGAAAACAAAACAAAACAAAAACCTTGTGGCCTCCATGACTTGAGGGTCACAGCAGAGAAGGAATATTTCAAACAAAATCCTTTAGTAACACAATTAAATATATATTTGACAAATTCTACTTAAAAATTGATTCTATGTAGCTTAGTTATTGCTTAAGCCTTGAGATCTGTCAAGGAAAGAAGGAAATAGTACTATGTTGAAAATACTAAAAAATGTAAGGCAGAAAAAGTATACAGACCAAAATGACCTTACTTTTTAAATGGTAGGGGACAGGCAAAGTTAAAAAACCTTACTGTCTATGCTGTTAACACCACATATTTGTCATTTAAGTTACTTGAAAAGTGCATGCATGCCTAAGATACTTTAAAGTTTATTTATTTAGAGAGAGAGAGAGAGAGAGAGAGAGAGAGAGAGAAAAGGAGGGAGAAGCATGAGTGAGGAAGGAGCAGAGATAGAAGTAGAGAGAATCCCAAGCAGGCTCTGTGCTGTCAGCAGAGAGCCTGACACTCGGGGCTCAATCCCACAAACCATGAGGTCATTACCTGAGCTGAAATCAAGAGTTGGAAGCTTAAATGAATGAGTCACCAAGGAATTCCATGCCTAAGATACTTTAAATGCTTATTTTATGCTGATGTATGGTAGTGTCACAAAATTCTAGAGCTAGTTATTATGGAATTATTTAAGTTATATTAAGTTGTATTCTGGATCAAGATATACAGAGTATTGATGATACAGTAACATACACAACCATACATATTTTCTAGAAAACAGTTAAGTCAAATCCTTCTGGAGTATATTGGGAATGTATAGTAGAAAGCTGCAAATATCCAGCTGTTCAAGTTGAGATGAAACAATCATTATTTTGGTATGGTATTTATTGTTAGAGAAGAGACTCAATTTACTGTCAAATCTAATTATAAATGCCTATATTTAGATGTTTTTATCTTTAATTGTTTATTTATTTTGAGAGTGAGCAAGTGCATGAGTGGGGGAGAGGCAAAGCGAGGGAAAGAGAATCCCAAGCAGGCTCTGAGCTTTCAGCATATAGCCCAACGCAGGGCTCAATCTCATGAAGCATGAATTCATGACCTGAGCTGAAATCAAGAGTCGGATACTTAAGTGACTGAACCATGCAGGTGCCCCAAGATGTTCTTAAACTCCCTTTCTGCCAAAATTATTTTGAGTAATTTTTGATACAGGTGTTCTAGTCCAGTTAAATAATTTGAACACGGTTTTAGAGTCGGCAGGAAAAAAATCTGTCCTAATATTCATGAACTTCCTTCTACCTTTAGATTTCTAAGAAGCCTGCCATCACAAATCATATTATGTATTTATTTCAGCTTCAAAAGCTCGTTAAACTTCACAAACTCATGAACTTTATATAACAGGATGCCATTTTCCTTACCTAAGTTTAAGAGAAAATTAACCAACTAATTTGGAGAAATGACATGTCAACTTCCACTCATTCAAACAAATCCAATTTTCCATTATAATATTTAAACAGATAAATGCCTAGGTCAAGTTTGAAAATAAGCAGTCCAGTAACTAAAAATGACTAAACACGATTGAGACCAAATTTCAGAGACTTAAAATGCTTTAAAATCACTTTAAGGAGGTTTAACATTATTTTGCATAGTAAAATGCACCATCCAGGAAAGAATTTAGAAACACATACATTTTACAGTGAGAAAGGATATCAACAGTCATGTCACATTTAGTTTTGTCTCTGGATACCATGCAGTGTTTGTATATATAATAGGGATATTCAAAATTATACCTACTTGTACATATGATAAAGAGAAGACAATCCACAGATAAAAACAAATCAAAATTGCATTTTAGATTGTCTAGATAGTATACATTTACAATGTACATGTCATAAAAATATTAAATTGAGCACAGTGTTTCTTAAAATGAAAAATGCTTTCTAGTCTCAATCAGAGGTTAGCTATCAGACAAAATTACAACTATTCACAGGGAGACTCTTAAAAAATCATTTTTCAGAAAGAAAGCTTTCAATAGTACTCTCGAGGAGCAATGCCTACATTTGAGCAAAGTTAATATACACAAAATGCACACTACGGTTATGAAGACCTGGTAGCAGCTTATAACCACTTTTACCCATAGGGAACTCCCCATGCATTCGGCCTACACATTCACCAGGCACACACAGTGAAAATGTAAGTCAGTGGTTTTATAGGTATCCTGACACTGGTAAAAATGTGAACCACAATAATAGGGTTTAGTTTCTTAGGCTGGAAAAAAAAAATGTAATAGGTTAAGATAAAATTCTTTTCCATGATGGAATTATGAAAACAAACCTTCAAAATTTACCCTGAGCCCTTATTTAGTGGATAATGAAAATTAAGTCAGAAAAAAGAGCAGGATATATTTTTAAAAAAGTGACAGCTTACCTGAAATGCCATTCTTGCTGGTGTTCAATAAAGCTACAGAAGCTGCAGAAACTCTTTTATTGTTCACAGTCTGCCCTGATTTTCTTGAGGTACATTCTTCACTATCACTGTCCTGTAAATTTAGTAGCCTTGGCTGGAAACACTGTAGTCGACATGCTCTGATATTGCTTAATATTTCAGAAAGGGACAGTCTGTTTTCACAATGTTTACTGGAAGCATTGGTCCGAGTGAAATTAGAAGAAAAGTCTATAGTTTGGGAAGAGCTTGAAAAACCATTCAGCATTTCAGGGTCTATCTGTTTCAGGACTGGGTCATGTTCTGTGGATATTCGGTCCATTATGACCCTGAAAAGCAATACAACCAGATATTATCTGGAAAAATTTAGTAACATTTTCTCTGTACCTTCCCTTCTACCTTGGAGAACAAAAATCAAGTCAAACAAATAGTTTACCTTCCACCTCTGCCAATTCGCCTCCTTGCAAATCCTATACATCTTCTTGGGACTGTAAGTGTTGTAAGGCAATGCCTGTATCTCAATTTATCCAAATCTGCCAATTCTGAATTTTCAAAGGAGTGGTTAGCTTGGTCCAAACGAGGCTGCAAAGAAAGAAAAAATTAAAACCCACGGAATAAATCTGAAATGAAAAAAGGTTAAATCATGATAAAAATAAAATTCAGCATTAGCACAACAAATAAATTTAGATATAAAACTGTAAAACTGGGGTTTAACCAGATAAAATTTTATAAAACAGAATCTAAAGTTCACTCACCAAAATAACTCAAATTGAATTTAATATTTTAGAGTATAATATATTTTAAAAGGAATATATCTTTAAAGAATAATATGGCTTTTAACATCTATGTAGAAAAGTAGACATAGGAAAGTTAGTTATTTATAAGCTTCCTATTGAGATAAACCAGAAGGAAGTTTTTTTTTTTTTTTTTGGACCAAAAACTGTACTTCAAACATGTATGGGTCAGGCTGATACTTCTTACTCTTAAGAATACACGGTCTATTTCTCTGCCTTCCTACTCCCTTTATTATTCTATTTTTCTGGGTCTTAACACTTCTCTATCCTTTCATAATAATTTTTTCTTCCTCTCATTAGCATAACTTATAAATAACTTTCTACCTCTTCTACACTACTCCCTCTCTCTCTCTCTCACACACACACACACCCTAAATAAGCTGGAAGTATAGATGTTTACCATAACGCAACAAGGCAAACGGTCTCCACAAGCCATATATGAAATGCATCCTCATTAACTCTATGGTTATATCTTATCTGAAAACCTGAGCATCTGGGAGTGAGGGTCCCTTCTGATAGAATGCTGTACCAAAATGTAATAGCATAAAGAAATTTCTAAGTGTGTTAAAAAGTTATGAATATAATTATTAGATAAAATATTGCCATGTGAAGAGTTTAAAGATGATTCTTTTATGTTTGATGTTTACTTGGTATGTACACACAGGATGTGCTTGCCTAAAATAAATTTTAATGAACAGCAACTAACAAAACTTTAATTAGAGATTCTGGGCTTACCTAACTCTAGCAGTGACAGTAAATTTTCATAACAACTATAGTTAAAGCCCAAAGTAAAACTAAATTTTCAGAATTCTAAATTATCAATTTCCAAGTAAAGGATTATGATATTTTTGGATAGCCTATGAAAGGACTAAGTACTTTTAACATCTTTTACTGGCATGTGTATAGGCAATATTAAATAAAAAATGCTGATGGACTTCCCATTTTTAGATCAAGACTAAGTTACCTTGACAAAAGTTACCTATTAATATCTGGTTCACAGAAACACTACAAAAAAATAAAATTCTTACAGCATAATACTGGCATCCTGCTCGCCTCCTGAAAGCACAGGGACCATCAGGATCATTTTCTTCTTCAGGTTCTGATACTGGGGATGGTACCTAGAAAAAAGAGGCATGAGACATTCCATTTAGGAGTTATCAGAAGTCAACAGATTAATCTCTGTAATAGTCTAAAATCAGAATCTGATCACAGACAAAAACTACATTACATATAGTAGGTAGTAAATGCCCCCCAAACAGTTAAAGACTAGCAACGATTTTCTGTGGTTAAAAATGATTTTTTTTAATGGATTAGTTCTTGCAGGTAAGTTAACATGGTACTGTGTAATTGCTTCTGAACATGTAGGTACTTAGTAAGAATTAGTACAGTTTTTATATATCCCACGTGTATTTTCTAAACAATGTATATGGCCATAAATATTTTTATTTTGACAGTTATGATTCACCTATATAGGCAGATATATTTTTCTCCAATAACATTTTCTCTGTAATAAAGCCAAAAACTAGGAAGTAAAACGGTTTGTGAATGTGCCTTCTCCACAGCCAAAAAAGGTCATACATTTTCCTCAAAGGGAGTCCCTTATTTCCCTACTCACTTTTTAAAAACTTTTTTAGAAGTTTTTATTTAAATTCCAGTCAACATACAATGTAGTATTTCAGGTGTACAGTTTAGTAAAATCACTTTTTAAATTTGGCAGATCAGAAGCAGAAAAATTAGAAGAGGACAGAGGCTTGCTAAAGGTAAGCAGACTGGTTGCAGAGAGAAATGATAAGCCCATAACCTGACAGCAAAAAGAAAAAATAAAGACTTTCAAAAAGTTGTCACATAATTAAAATGCATTTTGCCTGGAACCATGTGATCTTAGGTGAAATATCCCTATAAAACTTGAGTGGACCCCTGGGGCAACACTGAGACATTAGAGCAAACTTTATAAGTGTCATCAAAAACAGAGTAAATGATATACAAATATACTCTGATACAGCAGAGAAATAATATGGTTTAGATAAATTTTTACCCGTAATGGTTAAAATTAAAAAAAAAAAAGTTTTGGTACTTAAGTTTCAGTAGTCTCGCAATTTCATTTTGGAGTACATCTCTTTTTCTGACAACGCTGGCTCAACCATATTTACTTGCAAATTTTGAACCTCACAAATCCCTCTCTTCCTATTTTGAGAGGAAAAATGTGTTCTCCACATTATTTCCAAACTGTGGTAATTACCACTGAGCAGGGTCATCCAGGGGAGAAAGGCATTTGTTTGAGGTTCCAATATACCTCCACCAACCCTATGGGGGAGACACAGAAACAGTAAGCTGGGGCTGATTCTTCTTCCTGTGGAACCAAGCCCCAAACCTGAAATTTAAAAGGACATCCCCAGTGTGAATTTTATACTTTGGTTCCTTTGCAAATCATCTACCTCTTCAAAAATACACACAGAGAAGTGTCACAAAATCTTAGAAATTCTTTGCATAAAATATACCACCCCTTCCTCCCAACCACCATTCTCCAGGAGTGGATTCCAGGATTTAGTCTGAGACATAGGAAGAGAGAGCTGATATCAGGAGAATCAGAAGCATGATTAATAAAAGAGAGTTTTAATTCTGCTCTGCTGCAAATCCGTTAGATAAGTCTGGTTAAAATGTTTGTTCTCTTAAGTCTCTGTATTCCCTTTTTCCTTGTTTACCGGACAAAGAAGAAGCACATCATTATTTTACAGATCTTTTTAGCACTAAAATCCTGATTTTGTAAGAGTTCCATCCTAAATAGCTGCCTCACTGAATGCTTTCCAACTATATAGGTAAATACTTATTCTT
Organism: Cryptoprocta ferox; assembly: GCA_028646485.1. Taxonomy (NCBI): domain Eukaryota; kingdom Metazoa; phylum Chordata; class Mammalia; order Carnivora; family Eupleridae; genus Cryptoprocta; species Cryptoprocta ferox. The sequence continues at coordinate 29,341,007 of CM053578.1, read as the reverse complement.
TAGTGACAAGGGGTATCATTATAAAAATTGATGAGAGTTACCAAAGACCTAGTAAAAGGTCTCACGAGGAACCTAGAAGTTTCAAAATACAATTTGAAATTTTGATGTGGGTTTGAAGGCTGGGGACTATATGAATAAACACAAGAAATTTAGACAGAAACAAAAGTCCCTTAATGCGTGAGAAATACACGACTAATATGTAAGTGTGTCCTACTATCAGGATGATGGACTGATTCCAGCAATAAAGGAAAGGTTTCTCCAGGTCATAATATCCATGGTGTCATTCTTGAGGGCTGGCGGTGTACAGCAAAACTTTAAAGCCTCTCCTTAGTACCACCAATATAAGGCTATTATTAATATATACAGAAACCATGTCATATTCTTACTTAAAATTCTTTAATAATGTTCTAGTATGTATAATGTAGATAGAAGCCATCTGCCACCTGGCTACTACTCCAAGCATCATTCTGTTCAATCTCTCCTCCCCTTTGTATTTTATGCTCCAGCGATGCCAAACTGCAAGCAATTCTCACTTACATGCTGTTTCCTCTGCCTAGAAGCCCTCCCTACACTTTCTACCTGGAAAACTACTATTTGTTAGGACATTATTTTCCTCATTCCTCTACAATGGCCACCTAATTAATATCCCATGGCTCTTGAATGCACTGAGTCTAACTGGACGATCCTTTGACAAAAGTAATGAATTATTTCATTAAGTGCTTTTCAAGAGTGTACTCTTGAAATTAAATTAAATCTGTATTTGTGCATTTGTTACAATGCATATATGAATGCTAAGATATCTGGGGTAGAAAAACTAAATTAGTGATAAATGAGTAAAAAAATACATAATCGAGTCAAAGGGGACACATTTTACGATTTTATGTAAACTCTAGATTTTAAATAGTTACAACCATAAAGTCTTTCATAAAACAGTCTTGCTTCCAAACGTCTGTAATGTTGGTTTAAAAATTTTTTTCTCTTAAAGCAATGAAATAAAAATGTTAAAAATCCAATAAAATGTATTTGTTATAGCATTCTCTTTAGGTTGCCTATACCATATAGAAAAGAAAAGAGGGTATTGATAGACTAGGCGCTAAACTGTAAATATGTATTTATCATTTAAAATTCATACTTTAATATAGGTCTCGTTTAAAAATTTTTTAAATTTATTTTTGAGAGAGAGAAAGAGAGATAGCGCGAGCGGCGGAGGGTCAGAGAGAGAGGGAGACAAAGAATCTGAAGACAGGCTCCAGGCTCTGAAGCTGTCAGCACAGTGCCCGGTGCGGGGCTCAAACCCACAAACTGTGAGATCATGACCTGAGCCGAAGCCGGATGCTTAACCGACTGAGCCACCCAGGCTCCCCTAAAAAAAATTTTTTTAATGTTTATTCATTTTTGAGAGAGAGAGACGTAGTGTAAGACGGGGAGGGGCAGAGGGAGAGGGAGACACAGAATCTGAAGCAGGCTCAAGGTTCCATGCTGTCAGCACAGAGCCCAAATTGGGGCTCGAACTCACGAACCATGAGATCATGACCTGAGCCGAATTTGGATGCTTAACTGACTGAGCCACCCAGGAGCCCCATTATAAAGGTCTTGTTTTAAAAACTGCACTTGTGAAAGTGAAATTAAGAATTTAAAATTGCAGGGGCACCTGGTTGGGTGAGTTGGTTAAGCACCTGATTCTTGATTTCAGCTCAGGTCATGGTCTTGTGGTTTTGTGAGTTTGAGCCCCATATCGGGCTCTGTGTTGATGGTGCAGAGCCTGCTTAGGATTTTCTTTGCCCCTCCCCTGCTCTCTCTCAAAATAAATGAATAAACTTTAAAAAAAAAAAGATTTTAAAATTGCAAACATCTTGCTATAAACTGTTGCAATATAAACCAAAGAATTATCTTCATGATTTACAATTTGCATCAGTTCTTTGGAATCTCTAGAATTAAATGGTTATTGCCAGGGGCGCCTGGGTAGCTCAGTCGGTTAGGCTTCCAACTCCTGATACTGGCTCAGGGATTGATCTTGAGCCCTGCATCCGGCTGCACGCTGAGTGTGGAGCCTGCTTCAGACTCTCTTTCCCCCCTCTCTCAAGATAAATAAACAAACATTATTAAAAAAAATGGTTACTGCCCAAATTAGCAAAGTTTACATTAAAGATGGTAAAATAAAATGCTAGTGGAATACTGTAAAAAAAAAAAAAAAGTTATTGTTGGTTATTCTTGGTGAATATTTATAATTATATATTAAATATCTTAAAATATTATTAACCTTTTGTTCAGTAATTCCATTTCTTTTTTTTAAGTTTATTTATTTATTTTGTGAGAGAGTGAACACAGAGAGAGAGGGAGAGAGAGAAAATCTCAAGCAGGCTCCAGACTGTCAGTGCAGAGCCTGATGCAGGGCTCAAACTCACCAACCATGAGATCATGACCTGCACTGAAACCAAGAGTTGGACTCCTAACTGACTGAGCTACCCAGATGCCCCTCAGTAATCCATTTTTTTAAAATGTGTACTTATTTTTGAGAGAGGGAGGGAGAGAGAGAGAAAGAGACAGAGAGAGAGAAAGGGAGAGCGCGAGTGAGAGCAAGCACAGGTGAACGTGAATGGGGGAGGGACAGAGAGAGAGAGAGAGAGAGAGAGAGAGAGGAACAGAAGTTCCAAAGTGGGCTATGTGCGGACAGCAGGAAGCCTGATGTAGGGCTCGAACTCATGAACCGTGAGATCATGACCTGAACTGAAGTCAGCCTGTCAACCAACTGAGGCACCCAGGTGTCCCAGTAATTTCATTACTAATAATCTACTTTAAATATAGAGGGAAAGAACAGAAACATTCATTTTTATAAAAGAGAATGCTGAAAACCACCTAAATATTCCAGAGAATAAATTCTATCCAACTGAGAGAACATAATGGAAAATAAATACCACATCAGGGGCTACATAAATAATGTGGAAAATGTTTATGCTATATAACATTAGGTGAAGAAAGTAAGAATGAAAACTAAGAGTCAATTATGTTTTAAAATATAGCAATATAAAAGACTAGAAGGAAATGTCTTTAAAATAGTTTTAAAACAAGCACCTGTGGAAATTCATCTTCATCTGAGCTGTGAAAGTCATATTGCTTAATGTCACTCTTATTGATCACAGGCAATGTCTCAGGAGTGGGCTGCTGAGATGTTATCAAAGCCTCTGCTTTAGGCTTCTTTGGGTACTTCTTCTTTTGACGAACCACATCAGAAGCCTCTTCTTTCAAAGACAAATGATGAGGGTGCTGTTTACATGACGATTTTTCCCCCAAAAGGAAGAAATGAAAATCATTTTAGAAATCATGAAAAACTATACTGCTCTTTGAAAAACAAACATTTTTACCCAGGAGGTGATTTTATTTACTGTTTTTAATATGTAAAAATTATGTGGTCATAAATTTAGAAATATTTTACTTTTTCTAAGTTATGATTAAAAATAATGGTACTTAAATTTGCTTTCTATATTGTTATTATACTTAAACTAAGATGTTAGTGATTTTAAAAAGTTGTTCTATTATGCAATCCAGCATTTACAAGTACTTAAATTTAATTTTAATTTTGTTTAAATCCACTGTATTAATGATGATTAATAAATTTATTTTAAAAATAACGAATTAGATTATAAGTTCATTAATTTATTTCTATACTTATTTTCAGTTTTTAAAAATGTCTATGGCTGGTAATTTTTTTGAGGAAAATAAGTTTATTAACTAGAAAAAACTTTCCTTTTTTAGAATATAATCGCTGCCTCAACTGAACACTAATCAAACTGTTCTCCAGTGCCCTAGAGCTCTGTGAGGGCACTTGAGAGGCCATCTGGCAATCAGACAGATGGGATGGGTTCCCAGCGCCCCCTGCTTTCCAGCCCTCAACGGAGAAGCTCTGTTACTGTTTTAACACAGTGGTATTCCTTTTAATAAACAGGGTTCTACTACTTAAAAAGTTTGGAAATGATTGTTCTAATAGAGCACCCAAGTACAAGCAATATCAAAGTGAAAAAATATTTAAGAGGTTCTACATTTTCCCATGTAGTCCACATTTTTGTTAAAACTACTGCAGGGTCAAAAATGGTACATACAACGAAAATGTTGCTTAAATGGCAAATTATTTAGTGATATAGCTAGGTTTCATACAGTGGTTACAGCTATGGCATCAAAAAAAAAAACCCAACCTTTTAGAAACTTCTATATTTTAAGGTAGGATGTGTGACAAAGTAAATAAAGTTAACTGTGTAATGGGGTAGAGCAAGAATGAATGCAACCATTTCTCTAAAACTAGTAAACATTCTGAATGTTTATTCCTACAGATGATCTAAAATAAAAATCTAAAATATAATAAAGGCTGATTCTGTCAGTAATTTCAGGTTGAGATTTTCATATTCTATGTCTACCAATTGTATATCTGGAAAAAGCACTGGTTTATATAAAATGGATTTTAAAAAAGTAACTTAGAAAATTACATTTATTGCACTGATAACATTTTTGGCTATAGAGGCAAGTGTGATTTAAAAAGAATCAGTAGGTGGGCTAGATGCCTGTGATTAATAAGAAAGAACTTTCGTGTTTGAATTGACATCAGCTGATTAAAGGAGTCTTCCTGCTCCACATTCTTCTTTGACCTTTAACAATGAACCCATGAAAAGTAAGAATTGTGTACATTTTTAAAAGATGAATTTTCCACAAACACCCTATGTTGCTTTTTAAATCTTGCTACATACATACTAAAGTTCTATTGCCTAAATGCTCAGTCAATACCTATTTCTTATTTAAATCTAAGCTCCTTAAAGATTTTATTAATGAATACTTTAATTAATGGACCAAGTGAATTCTGAATAAATACAATTCCTTTAAGTCGAAGAGACTTAAATAATCACTGAGTCTGGCTCTTTATTACGAAGAAAATAGGATCTGGAAGTTACAGGACTTCTTCAAATCACTCAAAGTAGATAGCGTTGATTAATGCTGGTTCTGGAAGTGATAATGAAACTAAGAATAACTTTCAATAGTGTCAATGAAGAAAGCTTTAATCTTAGATTTTGATGTCTGCCACTACAACGCAGGATTTGCTAAGGCTAGTGATAACAACCAAACTTTAATTATCCATTTTCTCTAGAGAAGCAGATAGCATAGTGAAAAGCACATGGTTTTTGGTGTTAGACCTAGACCTAAATCTCAAATCAGCCACTTATTAGCTATATAATCTAGAAGTCACTCATAGATAAAATCTGTGTCAGTGGTCTGCTATAAGGATTAATGAGTTAATATGTATATAAACATTCCTAGCAAAGTGTTTGTCAAATAGTAAAAACTAACACGTTAATTACTTTCTTCTTTAACCAAACTATACTATGACAGCTGATGAAACCCCTAATTGTCTCAACAATGTTACCATACGTGCTTCTTCCCAGAGGACATTCACCTTAGTTTTACATTCTTGTACTTTGTGATGATTTCCATTATGAAGAGTTGCTGGAGTGGCATATAACTCTTTTTCTGATCTATTGATTTTCACTTCATTAAGGATTTCACCACCATAGTCTCCCAAATGATATCTTGAAAAGGTAACAAAATATAAGAAAATGTTTTGTAGTTTAAAAATAAATTAGAAAGAAAAACCAATGATATCTCAATTAACTAGAACACAACTAATCAAATAGAGCCAACAATTAATCAGATTATTATTAAAATAAAAAAGATGATTCTTGAAAGAAAATTTACAGGAATAAAGAAGTTCGTATTTGGGATATAGTAAGAACAAAAACCAAAAAAACCCTCTAAGGTATACAGAAGACAAATTTCTCATATATTTAATGTTTTCAAACACTGGGAAATGATGTTAGGAATGCTTACCTCAGGAATCACATAAAATTGTCAGGTGTAGTATAGTTTATTTAATTATGCAGGAAAAGGACTACTGCATTAGAGACACATATTTAAAATGCGCCGAAACAAAAAATGTTTTCTACCTAGTCAGAAAATAAAATCATTTAAACATTCATCTCCCTCAAATTTTAATAGAAACTAACAAAAAGAATGGATAAAATGATCTCTCGATTCTTTTCTAAATAAAACTCAAGGATTCTGAAAAAAAAATTAAGTATATTAGAGGATCTACACATAATACACACAAAAATATACTCCAAATTTGCAATCCAAACTGATAATCTAATTTAATAAAAAACTAGCAACCCCATAATTCTTCAAGACTCTAAGTTTTGTTTAAGAATCAATTTTAACTGTTTTTAAAGCATGGCAAAATGTGAAACAAATCATTTGATTATATTTTGACCATCATTTAGCTAAAGTTACCATTAGTATATAACAGCAGCAAGGTTACCTTTTTTCCACAACTTCTAAGGTTAAGTGCAATAATTCTCGTTTTGTTTTCTCTCTTCTCTTAATCATTTCCAAAATTGTTATGGCTCTACTAAACTCTCGTCTCAATTTCAACATCTTTTCATAAGAGGCTTCATCATTCTTACGATTCTATTGAAAAAAAAAAACAATTTTAGAAAAATAAACAATTAATCCAATTACTGACATGTCCATTTTCATTCAACAAAATCTTATGAGATCCAAATCTGTTTCATAAAAGCAAAATGTTAAAAAACTATTAAATGTAAAAATGTTAAAAAATCATCTTAGAGAGCAACTAGATAAGAGAACCTATCTGTTTAACTCAAAATAGAAGTATAAGCAAATATCTTTCAAATGTTAAAAAAAAAAAGTTGCTCATTGTTGAAAAGATGGAATGACAGAAGGGAGAATTCCAATGTAAACACATTTTTAAAAGTCTGCTTGAAACAAAATCTAGTGTATCGATCAGAAAATGTAGTCCATTCAAATTGATGCAAGGAATTTTTCAGGGACAGAAACAATCAAGGTTACCTAAAAGAAAAAAAAAAAAAGCCAAAATGGGTCTCCGTCGATCCACCCACCTCTGTAACTGCAGGCTGGAGGGTTCAATATACCACAATGTAAACACTCACAATGAAAACGACAAGCAAAACTTCCTTATCAGAAACTCAGATATAAAACTGAAAGTAGGATATAAAGCATCTCAAGAATGAGACTGTCATGTTTCAAAATAATAACACCTCACTGCAGGGTAGAAAACAAAGGAAAACTCTAAATTTCAGAATATTGATAAGAAGGTCCTACTTTGAAGCCTAAGATTTAATCTGAACAACTCAGAATGAAAGTCTTGCTTAAAAAACTAAAGAAGGCTCAGTTGTAATTAGCAACTATTTGAATAAAGTTACTGTTAATATAAAATATTTTGTTTAATCAAATAACCACAGAATATTTATAGGTAGGCATGGAACTATTTGTTTAAAAACAGACCATTACCACCTCTCATTCTATGTATCCAGACAGACTGCACTTAAGCGATCTTCCCATCCTTGGGTTAAAAATACAATATGACATTAGAAAGAACCTGAAGCCAGGTTTCATACTGGAGGATTAAAAAGGAGAAAATAAAACTTAAAAGATTCCAAGTTTTACTCCTTTTTCTTTTATGTATAATTTCTTGTATTTGAAATGTAATTGTCACCTATAAAACATAACCTAAACTAAGTCTCACTAAGGTACTGCATACCAAGTATTTAAAAAAAATTTTTTATTGTTTATTTATTTTTGAGAGACAGACAGAGCGGGAGTTGGGGAGGGGCACAGAGAGAGGGAAACACAGAATCCAAAGTAGGCTCCAGGCTCTGAGCTGTCAGCACAAAGCCGAACATGGGGCTCGAGCCCACGGACTGCAAAATCATGACCTGAGCTCAACCAACTGAGCCACCCAGGTGCCCCTACACACCAAGTATTTTAAATGTTATGTTAGTAAGTCATTCTTTTATTTTAAGCAAAAAAAAAAAAGAAAAAGAAAAAGAAAGAAAGAAAAAAAATTGGCCAGCAGGATGTAATACCTCCCAACTGAAAAAAATTAACATTACCAAGAGCAAGTATTAAAGTGTCCCCTGTACAGGGTATTGCGCATGTCCCCTATCCTCAAAAGGCTTACAGTCTAATAAGAATGAGACCTACAGATTTGAAAGATGAGTAATAATATAATAGGCTACATGCCAGCTGAACAATATTCAAAAGTGCACCAGAGCCTTTTAAGATGGTCCCCTCTTTCACTAAATGTTTCTTGTGGACTGTATGCTTCTGCCCTGTCTTAACCATTCATTTTCTGCTCTCATTAGGCCCAAATTAACTACCCTTACTAATTTTGCCTTTCTCTAGTCCTTTCTACTCTTTGTTTTTTACTTTTTATTTTGAAATAATTTCATATTTACATAGTTTAAAAACAGTATGAAGAATTCTTCTGTATTTTTATCCAGATTGCCCAAATGTTATTATTTTACATTTGCTTTCTCTCTATGTATTTATTTAGCCTATGTTGTTAGGGACTAAAATGTTTGTGTCCCCTGAAAATTCCTGTTGAAACTCCAAGGCCCCAATGTGATGGTATTTAGAGGTAGGGCCTTTGAGAGGTGATTAGGTCATGAGGGAAGAGTCCTCATAAATGGATCTGTGCTCTTATAAAAGAGACCCCCAAAGAGCTCTCTTGCCCCTTCCACCATGTGAGAACACAGTAAGATGACGGCTTCTGAATCAGGAAGTAGGCGCTCACCAGACACTGAATCTGCAGGTACCTGTATCTAGGACCTGCAAGCCTCTAGAACTGTGAGAAATAAATATCTGTTGTTTAAAGCACCCAGTCTATGGCGTTTTTTGTTATAGTAGCCTAAATGGACTAAGACACATACACATGAATGTATAATAAACACATACACAAATATGCAAAATTAGTAGCATTAAAAAAATTTTTTAGAGTTTATTTATTTTGAGAGAGAGAGAGTGAGAGACGAGCAGAGAAAGAATCCCAATCAGGCTCCACACTGTCAGCACAGAGCTTGATGTGGGGCTCAAACTCACCAACTGTGAACTTGCGACCTGAGCCAAAATCAAGAGTCGGATGCTTAACTGATGACTGAGCCACCCAGGTGTCCCTATTTAAAAAATTTCTTGAGAATAGTTGGGATTCTATAGTTGGGAATAGTTGAGAATGTACTATCCCTTCATCTCTAAGCACTTTAGTATGTACTTTCTAGAAACAATGATAGTCTCTTATAAAACCAGTACCATTATTGAAATCAGGAAATTAACATTGATATTATCCTATTATCTAACTTAAACACTTTATTCATATTTCACTTATTGTCCTACTAATGTCCTTTAGAGCAACAAATATATATTTTTTATGTTTATGTAATTGTTGCTCTAAAGGACGTTAGCAGGACAGTAATTTTTATTATTAAATTCACTTATAATAGTAAATTTTTTTCCTGGTCTAGGATCTGATTCAGGATTACAATTGCACTTAGTTGTCCTGTCTCTTTAATCTCCTATAATTTGGAATAGTTCCTCTGACTTTCTATAGTGATCATGGTCTTGACATTTTTAAAGAAGAATACAGGCCACTGATTTTTGTAGGGTGTTCCTCAGTTTGGGTTTCTTCAGGCTCTTGAGGCCTTCTGACATGGACCCAACATTCTTTTATCTTTAATCAACAGTCTTACTTTCTGGCATAGCAGAAGGTTCCAAACTTATCTTTAATAAAATTTTTTTAATGTTTTATTTAATTTTGAGAGAGAGAGAGAGAGAGAGAGAGAGAAAGAGACAGACAGCGTGAGTAGGGGAGGGTCAGAGAGAGGGAGACACAGAATCTGAAGACAGGCTCCAGGTTCTAAGCTAGCTGTCAGCACAGAGCCCGACACGGGGCTCGAACCCATGAACTGTGAGATCATGACCTGAGTCGAAGCCGGATGCTCAACCAACTGAGCCACCCAGACGCCCCCAAACTTATCTTTATACTTTCCCAGCCCTAGACCTAGAAACACTATTTTTCTAAGGAACCCTGGTTCCTTTTAATGGAAAATGGTATTTAAAAATCAAGATCTAAATGCTAGGCATGCTCACTACTACTAAGTATCATTGCTTCTAGACCGTCTCAGCTAACAGAGCTAGGAAATACACCTGTAATATATGTATGTACACATACATGCACAGATCTGTATCTGACTATATCAAATGTTAAAAACAATGAGTTCATACCGACATTTTTTCTATGCTTTTAAGATGGCCCTATCTCTGTTTTCAATCTATTCACTTCCTTTACCCTTCCTCACAATGGTCTCTGCTCTGCACCAACTCTTTTCTCTCTATTCCCAGTTACATATTATAGTTCTGACCTACTGCCAAATCTCTAGGGAAGTAGTTCTCAAACTGCTGCATTTTAGATTTAACTGTAGATCTTTTTATAACCAAGGATAATTCACAGGAGATTGTTACATGCGGCCATACTGAGAACAACTACTCTGAGTTTCCTTCTCCTGTCTATCTCGTTTATTCTGGCCACAGAAAGGGAGGAGAGAAAGCACAGATGTTAACAGTTGTATATATGGGGTTAAACATATTAAACACACATGCTGATTTAAGACTTCCCAATCAGCACTTTCAAACATGCTGGTGCCTTAAGATGATCTCATTTAAGAATATCCTTAAGTACTTATTAAGCACTCCCAAATTAAATATTAGTTTACTGAATTAAAATTAAATTCTAGACTGCCAAGCAAATATTTTTTTATTTAGAAGTCCTTTATTTTAGAGCCTCTGTATCTATCTATACATGTGTTTTCAATTTTGTGGAAACCAAAAAGTAGGGAAACTTTGTTAGCAGTATTTATTTTTGCATATCCCAGTGCTTGCCCAGCTCTGGAACATCTAGGGGTATTCACTGTTGACTGCTTTCCCAACTTTCTCATTTTGAAACAAACATTTCAAAGCAGCATCAGTGTGCATGAAGGGAAATAGTCTTTGGTCCCAAAATTGAAAACAGAGAGGAATAAAAAGACTACTGAAAAAGAGGAAGAGGAAGGTGATAATAAGAGGTAAGAGAAGAAGAGAAATCAGAGTGTCAGGAAAAAGCAGTATTAGTTATTGCAAAATGAAGCACCTATACATAGGAACTCAATATATGCTAGTTAGAAAACAGTGATTTAACCTATTTAAGAATAAAACTAATTTAAATATTTAGAATGTTGTTTACATGTCAATAGATACTGCTAATTTTAAGTTCTTCACACCCACTCACTAAAAGAAGTCTAATGGTATATATACTTCCTTCAAAAGACATTGCTAAAAGTCTGTTTTGGAATGTATCTGGACCAATTACATTTCTTTTAAAAAGCCATTAGTTCATATTTTTCAATGATTCAGGTAAACCTCCCTTTCCTCATGTCTAATTGCCTATTATTTACAAATTTACCTCATTCCAGTCTTTTCTAAGATGTTACATCTTCATAAAATACCTTAGATTTCCTAATCTAAGAACTAGAACGCCAAATTGAAAACGTAGCCTGGGTTGGGGAATGTCATCTAAATTTGGGAAATCCAAGACAGACCTACAGAAACTGGTTATTAACCAGTAGGACAATTCTTCCTAAAATATACTATTCCTGGCAGCTGTTCTGTTTCACAGCTGTTACATTAACAACTGACAAGGACAGCTTTTAATGTTAGAGGAGAAACAGGAATCCACAGAAAAGGATTGCCTCCAATCATACTTCCTCATGGCTTTTACATTTACATGTTCTCATTTTTTGCAATGTTAGAGAATGTGTTAATGTGTATGGTGTTTACTGTTGATTATGGGAAATGGAAGACAATGAATACCCCTTCTGAAATAACACTTTCTTCTATACCGTATCATTCCACAGCATGAGATCCTGTTTCTCTTATATAAAATTCTGGCTCACACTGCTTGTGAAAGGCAGATGGGGACAAGTTCATTAATTAGAAATCTGACAAAACTGACTACTCAGAAAAGAAGAAAAAGATTCCACTGCTACTTTGGACTATTGGAAGAACAGGCTTGAAAGGAAACTTTCCTTACTTCCCATGACCCCATAGTAGCTAAAGGGAGTAAAGTTCATTTTTATTTCCAAGAATCAGCATATGGTTTCAAAAGATCTATAAGCTCTTAGGCTTCCCAAACAAGAGGATATGCATAGAATGTATAGTTTACTGAAGAACTCAAATTTCTGAGCTATATAATGGTATGTAATTCCTTTTACTACTTCAACTGGAAGTCTGAAATGGCAAACTCAGGAGACTTATAAAGGGCATCGGGAATTGGATATTGTACCAACAGAAAGTGACCAACAGAAGCTACTGAAGAGCAGGATTTCTAACAGTACGTTCATCAATGTTATTAGCTCCCCTTTAGGTTCAACGTATTCAAAACTATTGAAGTCAGCAGAAAAAAACCCTGATCTTAAATACTAGTAAGGTATATTAATTAAATCTAATTTGCCAATTACCTTTCGAGTTTGCATTTTCTCTGTTCTCCTCCGAAAGGCAACATAAGGGTCATTGTTGGTGGAGCCATCTCTTTTCTCTTGTTTTATCTGAGGAATGAGGGACGGCCCTCTGCAGTTTTTACGTTTTCTTACCCAGTAGTCATACACAGCTTTAATAAGGTAATCATCTTCGTTTAGCAGCAGTTTTGCTTCCTGAAGTGTTACAAGCTAAATGAAAAACATAAAGTGTCATCAACTATAATGTCTGAAAAAGAGAAATCAAAGTTAAACTATACGTACAGAAAAAAAGTGACCAGTCTTAACACTGATGATCAGATATCACGACTGCAGAAAACAGAATTCAAGTCAATCTAACAAAGGATTTATTAATAAGGAGATTTATCCAAAAATTTACATTTTGCCCAGAGGGGTAGTAAGAACCACAACTTAAAATATTTAAGAAGACTGAATGAACATCAGTTGGGAAGACTGCAACAGATCTATACCCAGATAAGTCTTGAGCTAGAAGACAGCAAGGGTCCATCACAAATCTGATATTCTGATTCTATACATTTGAATATCTAGTTTTCAACAGTCTACTAGGTTCTTTCTGTGCTTTTGTTTTCCAACAGAAACCAGAAGATACAGAAGGTTTCTTTCTATATCCATCTACAATGAAAGATGAATATTCTCCAATATATTGCAACTAATATAACAAGTTTCTTTTGAAACTGTAAAAGAATAAACTTTGCATGTTTCCAGAAGTTTCAACACTATGCAATTTTGAATTTCCTGTATGAATTACATATAAAGGCAATCCCTCTGTCCAAGCTACTTAACTAGTAGAGAATCCTTGTTCTCAACACTCATTCTGCTAATAACATTATGTCTGGACAGTGGCCCTCAGATGATTTCCCTTGGAGTTCTGACACTAGTATCTCAAGGATGTCCTTCTTCGTTATCAATATAGTCAATAATATAATGCTGACATATCTCAAACTAAGGTTTGTAAAAATTTGCTTGGTCACATCTGTTTCCTTGTTCCTTGTGAAGACTGACCAGCTTCAGCAGGATGGATTATGGGTTATCCATATCAATTTACAGGAAACTCTAGAAAAAGATCATGGAGTTAAGGCTGGAAAACTTCAACAAAGTGCTATAATCACAATCTTTCTACCTTTCTACTTTTATCATTTTGGATATGAAAATTCATTTTCAAAACAAGTTGAAGTATCTCTTAACAAATGTTTCCCTGAAACTCGGAAACGAAGGGAAAAATGTTCTCAGTGAAACTATAAGATGAACATACAAACTGATTTGATGGTTATATGAAGTCCACAGAAGACAGCATGACCCACCAAATAAATTTCTGATCTCTGATATCTCATACTGGTATAACTTCAAAGAATAAATGAAATCAATAATTATTTGGATTTCCAGTCCTATGATGGCAATGACCAGGGCTAATTAGTTAGTTTCTTATTATAATTTGGCTACCAAGATTGGCCACAGGAAAAGAGTATACCGACAATGTCAACTCAAGTATTCTACTCCATGTAATGATTACATTTAGTGCAATGAAATTATATGTGGCCATACTTTGGCTTGTTCAATGGAGTCCGCTTCAATTAATTCATCCGAGAGTCTGAGTAACTTGGTCTTTAAAGTGGAGGGCCACTGCCTAGAATAAGAGACCAAACCAAAAGAAGCAATATTTCCAAACATCAACTTTAAATGGGCATCTCTGTTAGCTCAAGTTCTCTGGAATGGTCCAAAGTCTGTAAGGCCAGTGGTAGAGTAAGAATCAAGTTTTCTGAGTCTAAGAAAATTCTACCTCAGGGCATCTGAGTGGCTCCATCAGTTAAGCGTCTGACTCTTAATCTCTGCCCAGATCATGATCTCACGGTTTGTGAGATCAAGCCCTGCATCGGGTTCTGTGCTGACAGCATGGAGCCTGCTTGGGATTCTCTCCCTCTCTCTCTGCCCTTCTCCTGCTCGCTCTCTTGCTTTCAAAATAAATAAACTTAAAAAAAAAAAAAGAACATTTCCAAATAACCCACCTTAAAAGAAAAAACAAAACAAAAAACAAAAAAGCTTGACCTCATGCTTACAGCATCATAACATCACGAGCAGCTCTCATGTACTCTGGCGACCAAGGTAAACAATGCTGTGATATGCTACACACCTTCAGCTGTTTGGTCATTCTGCTTCTGATAAAATTTTGTAAACTTCACTAATTATATCAAGAACTTACTCTAATTTTAGAGTGTGGAGGAGGATAGGTTTCTTTCCATCAGGCTGCAAAGCGATAGTGAGTTTCTTATCTAACATTACTACCAGAATAACACTGCTTCCTATCCTCCTGCAGGAAGTGTCATGGGATTAAAACACTGCCTCGGGTTTCCTTCTCTGGTGCTTCTTGCTCCTTCTAGAAATGTCCTTCTGCCTGGTTGATAAATACCCTCTTTATATCTTGGGTAAGAAGAATTCAATACATTGTTTACAGTTAAACATCCTGACCTTTCTTTCTAGTGTTAACTCTATTTTCTCAGTTGACTGATATTTTTATGTTGCTATGCAGTAAATTTTTATTTTAACCATTCCATTAAAAGTATCTTTAGCTATTCTAAGGAAATTAGCATCACTGGCCTCATTATGATCATAATGACAGCATCAATTTGAGTGGGCAAAAACTATCTGCACATAAAGTAGTCTCAAATTATTATGACACACGATTAAAAATCCACAAGATTAGAATCGTACTACTTTTCTACCTTAAGAAAAAAGTTCTGCCATTTAATAATTTCTACTAGAAAGCAGTGGAAACTGCTATTTACTTGATAAAAGGTATGTGGTAAAATTTATTATTTTTAAGACAGCTCTGAGTTGTTTGGTTTACTTATACTTTGGGGGCCTGGAGATGAGATAAAAAGTTATTCTACTAGCTGGGCTTTTCTTCTAGACTACTACTAGCTCCATGAAGACAAAGATCATTTAGTTTGCTTACATACAGATTTATGGCTTAGCAATTTCAATAAATACATTTATAATACACAAATAATGTGTAAAAATTAATGTTTTTTAATATAGACAATTAAGCAATAAGTAGTGAATAATCAACTACTATCAGTCTACCATTGTGTTATATAGGTTGTGGGGAAGACAGGAAAAAAAACTAAGATAAAACCACTACCTACAGAAACTTACAATATGGCAATGGAGGCAAAGCAAATACAATTTAAACAGTAAGTGAACAATGTAAGAACTTCAGAACTGAGTATTAGTGCATTAAGACATATGACAGAATCACAAAATACTTCATCTGGGAGTGCCTGTGTTGGTAACTTATGATACAAGCATATATTCTGAAGACAGATATTGAGGGAAATAGCAACAAATACGATGTAAAGGAACAAAGGAACAATGGAAGAGGAGATGAAGAAAGAAGACAACAAAATTCAAGAAATCCCAAATACTATAGGGATATTTGCAGGATACAGGCTAAAATGGATGGATGACAACGAGAAGGTCATTGGTGCCCTGGGTACAATTTCAGTAAACTGAAATGGACTATGATATGGGTAAAAGTTAAACAATACAGCTAATCTTTTAAAAATTGGTGACAAAGAGGAAAGACACAGGGTAGTATTTTATAGAGAAAAATGGTGGTCAAATGAGGCTTTCAGCTGGGAAGTAAAGGAAAATAATGAATTTGTAATGGGTAAACTACTGAAAAGTGTTAACAGTCTACTATAAAATGTTTACTTTTATCTCTAACTTCTTCCTACATTAATAACAATTAATGTATTAATACACCACACAGGTACACCAATTATTTTTAAAAACCGTTTATTTTTAAAATCTAATTACAACCATCTATACATGTTCATTATAGTAAATTTGAAAAACAGAAAAACAGAATAAAGAACATAATAATCACCAATAATCCTATCACTTAAATAGAACCATCAGTGGTACTTTTTTGTATTTTCTTGATCTTTTACTCAATGCGCACACATAAATGTAAACGCTTTAAATGAATCTTACAGTTTTGCACTTAAACAATGCTGTATCCTTTTGTAAAATCTAACATTACAAAATGAGCATTTCTGTTAATATTCAAAATAATTATTTTTAATGGCTATGTGATATTCCACCCCACAGACACCTTATAAGTTATTCTGAACATCTTTATTCAAAAATCTTTGACATTTTCACCAGTTACTGTTTTTGAGAATGATTCCTAGAGGCAGAATTACTAAGTCAAAAGGTACAAACATTTTAAGGTTCCTGACATATGCTGCCTAATTGCTTTCCAAGAAGACCGTACATACCCTTTTAAATTCTCTATACCATTTTTAGAATGACCCACTAAAAAAAGTTACTTCTTTGTGATTAAATTTTCTTCATTTAAAATTTTAAGTAACATATATGCAAAACTAAAATGATAATGAGTATCTTAATAAATCTGAGCTTAACTAAGCCAGATGTGGCATGGGTTTTCTGCCTCAGAGACCCAACCAAGTAAATTTAGTCCTATGAAAAGGATCAAGAACATATTATATAACATATTATATACTATTGCAGCCTAGTATTATTTTTATATCCAAACAAGAAGAAAAGTCAGAATAGTACTCTTCATACTCCTATTCAAAGAAATTATGCTAAATTATTTAGTTCAAGGAATACTGTAAATAGAAATTCTAAGATGTCAGGGAAATTTAAAAGGCAAACACAGGTCTAAAGAAAATGCAAAATAAAGCTGCTAACTGGATTAATTTTAAGACAGGAGACATTTCTATAAGGTACAGTACCTGATTAGAACTGGCTTTTTCAAGTCTGTCAATCATAATTTCAAATTGCAAAGGCTTAATTTCCATCTTTCTGTTAAGTCTATTTAATAAGGTCTCATCTTCTGAATCCATATCATAATCTGGTTGCTCGTTGTCTAGATTAAAGGCTAGAAAAGAAGAGAAAAATTCTTCAAACTGAGGAGAAATTATGGAGTTACAGAGTATTTATATTTGATGACATAATACTCCTAAATCACAATGCATTGACCAAAGAGGAACTCATGAGCAGACATCTAAAAATTGGTTTCAGAGTACACCCAAAACTAATGTAACATACATCATGTGTCAACTACACTCAAATAAAAAAACTAAAAAAAAAAAAAAAAAATTGGTTTTGGAGACTGAAAGGACAGTATAAGAAAAAATATAATCTTAATTCATATATGTGACTTAAAGTTTAACAGAACAGTAAGTAAAAGTAGTAACTAAAATTAATCTATTTTTAAAATAGAGGCTCACAACAACCTGCTGAAGGTATCTGCAAATGACATATTCAATAAGGAGTTAGTATCCAAAATATATAAAGAACTTACACAACACCAAAAAAACAAATAATCTAATTAAAAACTGGGCACAAGACATGAACGGACATTTCTCCAAAGAAGACATACAGATGGCCAACAGACACATGAAAAGATGCTTAACATCAGTCATCATCAGTGAAATACAAATCAAAACCACAATGAGAGATTACCTCACACCTGTTAGAGTGGCTAAAATAAAAAAACAAAAAACAACAAGTGTTGGGAAGAATGTGAAGAAAAAGGAATTCTCTTGCACTATTGGTGGGAATGCAAACTGGTGCAACCACTGTGGAAAACAGTACGGAGGTTCCTCGAAAAGTTAAAAATAGAAGTACCCGATGATCCATGCAATACTGGGTATCTACCCCCAAAATAAAAAAACACTATTTCAAATACCCCTATGTTTACTGCATTATTTACAATAGCCAAAGTATGGAAGCAGCCTAAGTGTCCATCGATAAATGAACAGATAAACAAGATGTGCTACATATAGAATGGAGTATTATCCAGCCATAAAAAGAACTGAAATCTTGTCATTTGCAACAACATGGATGGAGCCAGAGAATATGTTAACTGCAATAAGCCAGTCAGAGAGACAAATACCATATGATTTCACTCATATGTAGAATTTAAGAAACAAATGAATAAAAGAAAAGAAAAGAGAAAGACAAACAAAAAAAAACAGACTTGTAACAATAGAGAACAACAGATGGTTACCAGACGGGAGGTAGTGGGAAACAGGTGTAAAAGGTGAAAAGGGATTCATATTACACTTAATAGGGATTAATAGTACACTTATTTGGATGAGTACTGAGTAATATATGGAATTGGTGAGTCACTATATTGTATACCTTAAACTAATATAACACTACATTTAACTAGACTGGAATTAAAATTTTAAAAATTAAAAATAAAGCATCATGAAATATATGCCAAAATAGCAGCAATTATTTTAAAAAAATGTTATATATTAATCAACATGGTAGTTTGGTAACATAATGAGAAGCTATCTAAGGAAATTAAGAATCTAGAAATAAATTCAGGTACAAAGCGTATGATAAGAAAGGTATTTCAAATCAATGAGGATAAAACAGATTATTAATAAAAAAGGATTATACATACTAAGTCCCTTCTAAAAACTTAAGTTGGAATTCTACCTCATTCCTAATACCAATAAACGATATATTTAACAAACTTTTATAATAAAAAATAAAATGCAAAAAATGCTAGAAGAAAATGCAAGGGGAAAATGTTTTTTGGGTAGGTACAAGCTCAGAAGCCATAAAATGAATTAAATTCATAAAATGAATTAAATAAATGCAAACACAGCAACAAGATATATTTCACTTATCAGACTAAGATCTAAAACTTGATGGTACACTATTTTGGAATGAATGGGGGAAGGAAATCTCAAACACCATGAGGAGGAAATTAAAACTGGTATTTAGTTCAATTAAAAACACCTACTCTTGGACTTGCCAATTCTATTTCTAGGAATTATCCTATAAATATACAAAGCGACAAAGATATACATACAATATTAGATGTGACACTGTTAAGAAGTAAAGCATATAAAAACAAGCAATGTATGTGGGAATAGAGAAATACTGTATATAATTGTTTGTACATACATGGAATAGACTGAAGCCCTGAAAATGAATGATAATGATACATATATACTGATAGGGGAAGACACCTATCTTAATAAAATGTGAGAAAAGCTAAGGTACAGAATAGTGTACATGTGCAGTTACTTATTTCTTAAAAATATAAATAGAATATATATGTATACATATATACTCTTAATTTTTTTGTTAATTTTTATTTTTGAGAGAGAGAGAGAGCGAGTGAGCAGGGAAGGGGGGGGAGACAGAATCCTAAACTGGCTCCCATTACTAGCTACTGCCCATTACTTCACGATATTATTATGAATATGAATATTAACTACATATTATGCCTATTATATGTTGTGTGTTAAGGGGAAATATGTGCTCCCCACATTTCCACTCAAATCTCCAGGAGGAAAAAGTATAGGAAAAATACTTTCAGTTTCTCTCCACCTTTTACTCTCTCCTCAGCCAAGGAAGGAGTGACTTAGGCTGGTGAACTTGGGAGGAGGACCTAATGAGTTCAATATCTTCGAGTCCATAATCTTTTGTGGTTCTTCCTTCTTTTGAAGAGGGGCATTCTAGTCAGCCATCCACTACATGGTAAGCACAGGGGGCAATTCCACCCCTGTACGGGAAGACCTGCTTTGTCTCCCAACTGGTGCCCAACCAGTGGTGGGTAAGCTTGTCTAATTCAGGGGTTAAATATGACAAAGTCCACTGAAGTCACATATCTATGTCTTGTCTTCCAACACCATTTTTATTAGTATCTATACTGTGTCTGTTTCTCAACTAGTTCCAAAGTAGAAGAGAAAAAAGAATGTTACTTTTTGCCCTCCTAAAGCAAAATTTGCAGGATACAGTCAACAATTTATAAGTGTTAATGTTTTTTATTCTTACTTTAGAACATTCTATCTTCTATACTTCAGTCTCCATCATATGGCCCTTAAGATCACACATATTCTCTGCTCAGAGTTTATTCCACTCACCCTATTCTCTCTGGTTATTTACATAACCATGATGCAATAGCATATGTGGCATAAATACTCTAACACGCTGAATATAAATGAGAGGGCTTTAAATTCTCAGCCTTGTAAAAACATAGTAAAACCAACATGGATAATTTTACTATCTTAATTCTGTGAATTTAGAACTTTTCACATAAATGTATCCTTACATTTACAGTTGTTAATCACTATATCTACCTGTCTGTGAACCCTCCAATGCCATGTTTGATACCATGGGACATTCCATTCCTTAGGCAACTATACCATAGATGAGTAACTGACCCTCAAACACCTAACCCACTGGTGACCAGTGATCTATGAAACAGAACAGGGTTTAAAGCTTTTCTAACAGAAATGTGAACACAAAGACTGCTTCTGGGTAAAGAAGGCAGAATGAACACAAATATGCGTCACAAAATTCCAAAACAAAAGCAATGTTTTTGGGTTTTTTTTCCCCAAATGGGATTTATCTTCAGAGGTGATGAGAACAAGCAGGTAAGAATTATCAATCAAATTTTCGGACTTACAAAAGATACAGCTCAGTAGACATGAATGAGAACACTAAATATAAAACAGTCGTGGGGGAGGGGCGGCAGGTGGAGAGAAAACAACTAGAAGCAGGAAAACTGCCCCACCCATCTAACGACTTATGGAGGGTTGAGATCAACGGTTACTCTCTGAAAGAGGGGGTAAAACACTTCTGAAAATAGGAAGATTAGTTAAAAATCTTTATATGGAGAATTAGACCTTTCACTCCTCGAGTGTAGCTAACCAACTACTTTTTCTCCCAAATGGTAGAAGTCTGACAGATTAGTCTGCAAAGGCTGATCCAGAGAGCCTGTGGACTTTGGAGCACCAGGTGTACTGAGGAAAAGTAAAAGGCTCCATACCAAATGAGAAAGGATAAGCAATAGGCTATGTGTTGAATCATGAAATGTGCCAGCACTCATCTCACCTCACCATCCCTACCCCCCAACTCAGCTATAAAAACAAAAACAGGGGCGCCTGGGTAGCTTAGTTGGTTGAGTGTCTGACTCTTGATTTTGGCTCAGGTCATGATCCCAGGGTCGTGGGATCGAGGTCATGTCGGACTCTGTGCTGAGTGTGGAGCCTGCTTGGGATTCTCTCTCTCCACCCCCCGGCCCCCCCCCCCCCAGTTACACACTCTCTCCCTTTAAAAGAAAAACAAAACAAAAAGCCCCCCCCCAAAATGTCAGCCACTAGATAAATGATCTTACTCCAATATAAATGGATAGTCAAGTAATCCAGATATTTGAGAAAAGACAGCAAAACAAATATAATGGAATAAGAAACTCAGAGGAAACAAAGACAACGCAGAGAAAGAAAAAAAGAACCTTACAGAGATATTACTGCATCCATGAAATGAGAACAGAAACAGGATACCATACAAAAGGAACACTTAGAGAATAGAAAATTAAAATTTTAAATAGCAAAAATAAATAATATCAGAATTCTCAATAATGCTGGATGTTAAAGACAACAGTGTTCAAAATTCCTATGTGTTCAAGAGGTAAAACCCTACCTAAAACCCTCTACCCAGCCGAACTATCAATCAAGTATGAGGCTACAATAAAAATAATTTTAGACATCCAAGAACCCCAAAAATTCACCTTCCAAACACCCTTTCTCAGAAAGCCACTCTGGAAAGTGTGCTCCATTAGAATGGAGTAAATCTAAACATAAGGAAAGTATGGAATCCAGGAAAGAGGGAAGCAAACACATGAGAGAAGCAAAGAAATTCCCAAGATGATGATGACGGGTGACAGATAATCATGTAGGAAGCGTAAGAGTGAACTAGTCTAGAATAAAGCAGCAAAAGTAATGGTTCCAGGAAAAAATGTCCATGAAAGGAATAAAATTAACAGATTATTCAATAGTTAGAACATATTAAAGGAGGCGCGCCTGGGTGGCTCAGTCGGTTAAGCGTCTGACTTCGGCTCAGGTCATGATCTCACAGTCCGTGGGTTCGAGTCCCACGTCGGGCTCTTTGCTGACAGCTCAGAGCCTGGAGCCTGCTTCAGATTCTGTGTCTCCCTCTCTCTCTGCCCCTCCCCCGCTCACTCTCTGTCTCTGTCTCTCAAAATAAATAAAGACATAAAAAAATAATAATAAAAAGAACATATTAAAGGAGTTATATTTCCATGGGAGAATTTGCACTGAATTAATGAAAGGCACAAAGAAAAAGAAACAAACAGATAAGGAAGTTGTCTCCTTTGAAAATAAAAACCTAAGCAAGAAAGTAAATGTAATCATTGTTAAGTACTTGTTTCAGTTAATATTTGCAGAATAATACTGTATACACTGAATACTGATTTAATAATGTAATTATAGTCAGAAATAAAAAGGGCCAGGGAAAGTGTGCTGAGTAGAAAAGTGAAGAGAAGAAAATTTTAAATAGAGGAGAGAATATATTTTTCTAAAACGCAGCTATCTCGGGGTGCCTGGGTGTTTAGTTGGTTGAACATCTGACTTCATCTCAGGTCATGATCTCGTGTTCACGGGTTCGAGCCCCACATTGGGCTCTCTGCTGACAGCTCAGAGTCTGCAGCTTGCTTTGGATTTTGTGTCTCCCTCTCTCTCTGTTCCTCTTCTTCTCACATTCTCTCTCTCTCTGTCTCTCAAAAAATAAAATAAAACGTCAAAAATAATTTTTAAAAAAAGGCAGACATATTAAAAAAAAAAAGTAGCTTTCTCTCAGAATGGGGAAAAGAGTGCCCTTATAAGGGGAAGAAAATCTCAATTAAGCCTAATGATAAGTATATTAATCTGATAAACACACGTGATTTAAAAAACTTAACCGCCCCCCCCCCCCAAAAAAAACCCACAGAGACAAGAAGAGTGTTAATGATGGGAGCAAAGAGGTGAAAAGGTACCATTTGTAATGTGAGCCATGGAAGACCAAAGCTGTGAGGTAACAGAAATCAGAAGGATAAAAGCAAAAGAATTCCAGTTTAATTTACGAGCATTAAGAATCCTTACAAAAGGCACCTGGGTGACTCAGCTGATTAAGTGTCCGACTCTTGATTTCAGCTCAGGTCATGATCTCACGGTTTATGAGTTTGAGCCCTGCATCAGGTTCAGCTCTGACCGTGCAGAGCCCGTTTGGGATTCTCTTTCTACCTCTCTCTCTGTACCTCCTCAACTCATGATCTCACTCTCTCTCTCTCTCTCAAAATAAACAAACATTAACAATTTATTTAAGAATCCTTACACTAATTCCCATTTTGCGTTAGTTATCTGAATCATAATCACTAACCTTACAATCAAAAGTGTCTATTTAATACACTTAACCCCTTTTAAAAAAGCTTCCCACGAGGGTCAGTACAGTTTATTTTGAGGTTTTAGGTTTTAAACAGAACTTAATTTTTCCTTTGTCGTCCTAAACAATTCCAGTTAGTTTTCAGTAGCTTAATAAAACCCAAATTCTGTTGTTGCTTGTAAGTACTGTGAATTACAATTACTCGTAGCAATGGTTACCCCTGATGCAATTCCTATTATCTCTAAGTAAATGCTTCATGTTTTCACGTTTTCTCTAATGTTTACCAAACACAAGAGGGTATGGTATTACATCTTCACTGCAAAATAAAATTGAGATTTTAGAGGTGTTTCAATTAGTTTGCATCTTGTCACATAGAATTTGAACCCCAGTATGCTGGATTCAGAAGTACATGCTATTAACCCTTTACCAAAACTTGCCTAGAAGGAGTGCATTTATATGTGCTCCCTAGTCTGTGGGTTGTTCTTACGATTCTTTTCTTGAAGAGAAGTTTTAAGTTTTAATAGAGTACAATTTATTAATCTTCCCCTTATCGTTTCTCTCTTTGCCTTAAGAATTCTTTAAGTCAAAAAGTTATCCTCACTTTTTTTTTTAAATGTTAAACATTTTGCTTTTCATAGTTAGTCTTTATTTGGTTGTTTTTCCATACGGATAACCACTGTCCCAGCACTATTTATCAAATATTTTCATCCTTGGGGCACTGCTCAGATCATGATCTCACAGTTTGCTTCCTGAGTTCAAGCCCCACACTAGGCTCACTGCTGTAAGCACAGAGCTCACTTCAGATCCCCCCCCCTCTCTTTTGCCCCACCCTTGCTCACATTCTCTCTGAAAATAGTAAATAAAAACTTTTCATCCTTTCCCCACTAACTTGTAATGTCTCTTTGATCACACGTCAAAATTTCTACATATCTGTGAGTGGGTGTGTTTGTTTCTTAGCCTGTTTTCCTTCCAAGGATCTACTTACCGAAAGTCACTGAATAAAAGATTATTATCTCAAACCATAAAATTTTAAGAAAGCATTAACTATGAAAGGAAAAATCAAATTGGGGCAGGGGAGACAGAAAATGGATAGCAACCAGACTTCTTTGAATGCAGCTTCTTTTATAGATACGACTTCTAGAACCAATTTTACATAATATGAAACAAAATAAAATCTTGGAACAAAATCCCTAAGAATAAAATTAAATGGAACACACAAAGCCAACTGTCATTTGGGTTCTATTACAAGTATCTTTAAAATATAGTAAAGTAATATTTCTAGTGGGAAATACTCAAGACAAAAGCAAAAGTGAACCAACCAACAAACCAAAAAAACTTCAAACTGTTTTTGATAATTATATTATTGGCACGACGTGTTGGCATTATTATTCTGAGACTATTATGGTGTAAGGTGGGATAAAACAAGGTAATTATATGGACACCCTTGAGAACTGATCGATGTGAAGGTTTTAAGTTTGTAAAATTAAAACCCAGTAGTCTTGATTTAAGTAAGAAATATTAGGGGTGCCTGGGTGGCTCAGTCGATTAAGCATCCGACTTCAGCTCAGGTCATGATCTTGCAGTTCCTGGGTTCAAGCCCCGCGTCGGGCTCTGTGCTGACAGCTCAGAACCTGGAGCCTGCTTCAGATTCTGTGTCTCCCTCTCTCTGACCCTCCGCTGCTCACACTCTGTGTCTCTCTCTGTCTCAAAAATAAATAAATGTTTAAAAAAAAAGAAATATTAGTAAAAACTCATGATGTATTTTACCTTTCAAATTTTAAAAGTACGTATTTCCCTGTGAGGTCCGTTAAAAAGTCTTAGAGACACTGGCCAACCCAGTAGCAATGAACATCTCTAGTACCCAGACTGTAGTCTCCAAATAGGATTTGCCACTAAAAGGAACATAAATTCCTCGGAGAAATGGATGCTTTCAGAGATGAGCCAGGAAATACACAAGGTGAGCCTATAACATTTTGGTTTTCTTGCTTTCAGGTATGGTAAAGCCATGTCAAAAGGACTTAAAAGCTAACCTAAATGTTTTTCCCTATGGGTCAGAAATGGAAGAAGATGAGTATCAGTAAGGACAATAATGTAATGCATTAAATCATAATAAAAAATATGTGTAAGCTCATGATCCATAATGACTCTAATAACAGTAAACACCTCATAGTCACTTTCAGAAGGTACTAAGAAACCAACTTCCATTAGGAAGTTCAGAATTTTTGGTTCTCTCTCCTTTTGTTTTTAGGATCCAGAGAATGATTCCCCACCCCCTACCCCCAGCTCCCAGCACATGCATAGAGTTGGACATACAGTGGAGTCCCATATAGGCTGGAGGCCCCATGAGGGGATAAGAATGGTGAATGGTGCCCCATCCGTCCCTGGACTTCAGTGTGAAGTGACTCCTTCCAGGACAGGTGGGAAGGAGGTGGCATTCCAGAGGCAACAAAGCAGGGAGAAGACCTGGAATGTGATTTTCTTCATTGTTTGAGCCTCCTGTGACAAGCAAAGACTGGCCACAGGTCTGACTCAGGCCTTTCCTTGTACCTGCAAGTGACGTGGACAAGTCATTCTGCTGTGGAAGCTCATACCAGGGCCTGGGAACTGCTTTATTCCATAATATTTATGAGCACAGGGCCTATGACAGAGACTGTTTTTCCTAAATGACTGACTGAGGAGGGAGATGATCATTTTGGTGCTTCTGCAGACCAACTACACTCTATTTTTGCTTTTCCTTTTTACCATATTGTGTTAATTTTATTTATGTGAAATGTTCAAAAAAGACATACAGAAAGATTAGTGTTTGCATAGGGCTGGGGGTGGGAAAAGGAAGTGAATGTCAATGAGCATGAGCTTTCTTTTAAGGGTGATGGAAACTGCAATTACAAGAGGAGGGAGTAGTTGGCGGGGGGGTGGGGGGGAGACCCAGGAAATCAGGATGCAATGAGTCAGGTTAGCAAGTAAGTAAGAAACTGTGATCTAGATTCACAGAAAGAGGATGAAGAGATACAGTTTTCAGTCTGGCCAATCATAGTGAAATAGCATCATCAGAAAATTTCTCACATGTGAGTGTGCTTTGCCTTTTGAAAATAAAACTAGGCATTCTGTTCCACTCCATTTATATAATTTGTCAGTTAATTTGTGAGCTCAGATCAATTCAAAAAAAGACTTGTGTAACAAAAGACTTGTGCCCACCTAAAAAGGGAATAGTTATTAGAGATTTGGGCCAGTGAGTTCCTGTGTTTACTTCTTTTCTTTTAACACTCTTGTCAGGATATCATCTATATACCAGGTAATTCACATGTCTTTAAGTGAGTATTTAATGTATTTATAAAACATTTAGTTTATAAATTTATAAAACATTTAGTGTATTATATCACCATTATACCATATCAGCCTAATTGTAATGTCTCTCCTGTGACGTTGGCAACCATTAATGGTCACTGCCTTGATCCATTAATTCCTTAGGAGTTGCAAACTAGTGACAGTCTATCATTCCTTCTTGTAAACAGCTTTAGCTGGAATACTTCTATAAAGAGAAACATCTCCTCTTCAACCATTTAGAGATACTGATATACAGTTCATTAGAAAATGGCAAAAATAAATGCTCGATTCCCAATTATATTAAGAAAATGCTGTTTTTTTTTAAATTCCCAGATGAAATGACATTGGATTGGCTATATAAAATCATGGGGTGGGGAGAAATGGTATAGAGGAACAATATTACAATGTTCAGTGATGAGTTCAAGGCAGTTCATTGTATGACTTTTTCTACCCTTATTCATCTTTTTAAAGCTTATTTATTTTGAGAGAGAAGTGAGAAGAAAGAGAGAGAGAGAGAGAGACAGACAGACAGACAGACAGACTGCACATCAGCAGAGGAGGGTCAGAGAGAGAGAGAGAATCCCAAACTGACAGTGCAGAGCCTGATGCAGAGCACAAACTCACAAACTGTGAGATCATGACCTGAGCTGATATACCAAGAGTCACCAAATGAGCCACCCAGATGCCCCTGTGCTGTGCTGACAGCTCAGAGCCTGGAACCTGCTTCAGATGCTGTATCCCTCTCTGCCTCTCCCCCGCTCAAACTCTGTTTCTCTTTCTCTCTCAAAAATAAACATTAAAAAAATAAAAATGAATAAAAGATAAATATCTAAAATATATAGAATCTCTAAAAAAGGATCAGTAAATGACCCAGATAAAAAGGTCCCAAAGATATGAAGAGGTAATTCACATACCAAAATGCTTAACATCACTGTAATTGGGAAAAAGGCAAATTTAAATCAGCAAATAACACTTCATATTCATCAGACTGAGAAAAATTATAAAGCTTAATAACAAGTATTGGTAAAATTATGAAAAACAACTCTTTACACTTCTTGTAAAAGTATAAACTGGTATAACCAGTTTACAGAGCAATTTTGCAATACCTAGTAAAGTTAAATATGTATATTCTGTAAGACCCAGCATTTCTACTTTATAGGTCTATATCCCATAGATATACTCATAAATGTGGACAAAACATGTACAAGACCATTCATTGCTGCATAACTCACAAGAGCAAAAAATTAGGGAAAAAACCTAAATGTTCATCAATAGAACAGAGAAATGGATATATTTACACAAAATTATATTTATAAAATGAAAACTTTTGACACAAAACATGCATATGAATGTCCATAAGCAACTTTATTCATAATAGCCAAAAACTGGAAAACAATTCAAATGTTCTTCATTGGGAGAAGGGTTAAACTGTGGAACATCCACACTACAGAATTATATTCAGCAATACATAGGATCAAACTAAGAATACATGCAAGAACTTGGATAAATTTCAAGGGAATTATGCTTAATGAAAAAAAAAAGCAGCCAATTCCAAAGGGTAAGTACTTTAGATTCCATTTATATAACATTCTTGAAATGAAAAAATTACAGACATGGAAAACAAATTACTAGCAGTAAAACAAGGCCAATAAATGCACCCACCTCATAAGATTCGTGTCAGGATACAAAGAAATAATTTGTGCATATCACAGGGCCCAGTACAGAGGAAAAGTGCTCAATAAATGTAGGCTGTTATTATTACTCAACTCGATTCGTAGAGAGATCAAGACTATCCTGTGATTTAGCAGAAGTGATATTAAAGTACAACACAACTTTATAGGTAGGTCTTTTTAGTGTTAATTCCCTTAATAATCAGGGTACATAGAAATCGGGGCTTTTAGTTTAAATTCTTTAAAGCAGTCCCAACTATGAATAACTGAAAACGGTAATAGTTTATTGCAAAAAAGGGTACTTTTTTTCTATTTCTCTGAAGACTTAAGACCTCCCATGTAAGAGCTGCTACATCTATTTCTCTGGTTTATTTCCTTATGACTGATTTGTACGCAGTGTATTAAAGTCACAAATGCTTTGAAAGAATCTGAAAAACTTTTTATATTAAGCCATAGTTTAACCTTGTATCCAGTCATGGTTATAGTTGGATATAATTTTATTTCTATTGTTCTCTAAGTCCAGACATGTGAAATTTAACTTAAAGCGAAAAAGAAATGACAAATACCCAGGGGTGGGCAGGCTTGTTAAATGACTGACAATTATGTCACAAATGATTTCTTCTCCTATATATTTTACCTATCAGAGTTGGAAAAAAGTGATTTTAGGTTAGCTACCAGTGGATTTTAATTAGTATTTTAGTTAAAATAGTTAAATCAAGGAATGGTGAACTATGGCCTACAAGGAAATCTGGCCAGCAGTTTGTTTCTGGTAAGGCAGTGAATATGTAAAAAGATTTTCAGATTTTTATAGAATAACTAAAACAAACTGTTTTAAAGAGGAGGAAAAAAAAGAAGTAAAATATGTGGCAGAGACATATGTGGTACTCAAAGCCCAAAACGTTTACAATTTAGCCCTTTACAAAAAAACTTGCTGACCATGGTCTAGATTAGTAAAGAATGAACTGCTTCTGAAATACTGGGGTATGAAAGATAAGCAAAGATTTACTAGGGAAGTGGTTTTCACAATTTTATTCTCTGGAGTACAGTTTCTTCTCTCTTGGCTATCTCTCAGGCTCATCACCCATGAACAAACAAAAAAGTCAATATGGCAAGTTACTAGGAGATACTCCCTGAAATACTCTTAGGGAATGTGAACTAACAGCAAGAAACCTGTTGTTGTTTAAACAATGAAATCATCCTTAAGGACTGTCTAGCTCTGAAAAGTTGAGGTCTGAATTTGGCCAGAAACTTATTTCTAGGCCCTTGAAATCACCGGTTTCTTTTTATGAACTGACAAAAATCAGTAAGAGCTAGTCACTAATATGGAGAATGGACCACTATAATTTGATTAATATTATGTAAAAGTATAGACAATTCTGCTATAACATGACATGAGTTCCTTAAAAAACTCCTTTATATGTAAAATTGTACACCAAAAATAATAGGCTTACAGAAAAACTATATAACTTTCAGAGACCAAACAAACTGTTACTGTTATATTAGCATATAAGCCACTCACAGTTGCTGGGTACTACCTCAAGGGATACTAAAAGCACAAGAAAATAATAGAATGGGATTGCTGACTTGTGGGTGCTGAGACATTACAGATTGGAATGGATCTCTGCACTGGGGCTCCAGAACGAAATGTAACCTGCCACTAGCTAAGAGCTGTACAAGGCTGGGTACACCTCTCTTGGAAAGGAAGCCTAGGTGGCAGACACTCTATTTTAATTTTGTTAATATGGAGTTGAAAGGGCTCTTGCATGTAAAGCAGCCAAGCTAAAGACTTTGTGCCTCCCTGCTGAAGATTTTTAATTTTTTTTTTTTTTTGGTTTATTTATTTTGACAGAGAGAAAGCAGGGGAGGAGCAGAGAGAGAGAGGGAGCTAGAGGATCCAAAGCGGGCTCTGTGCTAACAGCAGAGAGCCTGATGCGGGGCTTGAACCCTGAAGCCACAAGATCATGACCTGAGCCACAAGATCATGTCACTTAAGTGACTGAGCCCCCCCAGCCACCCCTGAAGATTTTTCTTTTCTCACTACTCTGGTCCCCTTTGGCAAGGAAAAATCGTAAAAGAATCAGGACAACTTCCATGTAATACTGGCATCATTCCCCACCACCGCCCCAGTGAGCAATCACTATTGTTGAGCTAACTGGCATTAGAGAAACATGCGCAGCATAAGAGACTGTACAACAAAACTGTATTACTGGGGACAAAAGAAATAATTATATCTGAATCACCTGTCCTGATATTATTTTTCTCACAAGATTCTAAATAATACAAATTCTCTATGCCACAGTTCTTTTTGTAAATAAGTGAGATAACTGAATAGAGAAATGTGCATGAAAGTATTTCACAAGCACTCATCTACATAATTATTTAGACATCTATGCTATTATCCATGTCCAATTTGTACCCAAAGGATTTTCGGGGGTGGAAAGTTTATAAAAAAAAAATTGATTTTATTTTTTAATGTGGTAAAATATACAACATAAATTTGTGTTAACCATTTTTTAATGTTTTATTTATTTCTGAGAGAGAGAGAGAAAGAGAGACAGAGCGAGCGAGAGTGCACACAGGTGAGGGGCAGAGGAAGAAGGAGACACAGAATCTGAAGCAGGCTCCAGGCTCTGAGCTGTCAGCACAGAGCCTGATGTGGGGCTCAAATTCATGAACCACGAGATTATAACCTGAGCCAAAGTCGAATGCTTAACCAACTGAGCCACCCAGGCGCCCCTAATCTTAACCATTTTTAAGTGTAACAGCCTAGTGGTATTAAGTATATTCACACTACTGTGCAACTATCACCACCACCCATCACCAGAAGGACCCAAAGGGTTTATTCCATAATTTCCTACTAACATTCCTTGTTATGCTGCCAAAAATAAGGAGATAATTAGTATTATCTAGGAATAATACCTATCTCTTACGTGTATCACAGGAACTGTTTACAGAATGAATCAAATAAAACATACAAAATTCCTGGCCTAGCACTAATTCTATTTATTAAGTGCTTACTTAATGGTCAGGTAGAGAGATAAGAACAGTAGATGAAGATATGTATCCCTGTCTTAGAGGCTTCCAAGTCCCTCATTTTAAGTATGATAGTATTGACTTTTACTTGCAAACACTCTTGGATAGGAAAAGAACTTTATGTCGTCCATCACGGTTTTTCTCAAAAACACACTGTACCTTATGGTCACTGGGGTTATTAGAACACTGTTTGTTCATAGTCCAACAAAGTGTTACCCTATATCCTTTGAATTACTTGATCATACCCAGTTTAAGTTTTTTCTATCCTCTGATTCAGAAGAGTAGTTTATGTCACCCTTCTTTTGGTTACTTGCAATAAAGAGGTAAATTTAGGTACACATTTCTGAATTTTAGTTCTTTGGAAGGGACTTACACCACTGCTGGATACTGTGTGCGATTGATGAAAATGATTTAATATCCCTTTCGAAGGACTGAACCCCTAAAACAATTCTGTCAATAATCCCTCTTGTTCTTCCTTTTCTACCAGGTCCCATGCAGTATGGCTCCAGCAAAGAGAAAAAAAAGAAAGCCATTTTGCTATTAAAAAGAGAGTTGACCAGAGAATACACTATCAATATTCACAAACATAACCACAGAACATGCACCCCACATACTAAGAGAGTAAGAGACCTAAAAAACTCACCATGAACGAGACGGAAATACCAGATGTGTACACGGCTAACAGGTTCAACAAAGCTGTCTGCTTTGAAGAAACAGGAATGTACCCTACAATATTTGGGTATGTTTGTTCAGAAAATATCATTAATAAAGATTCGCCAAAGAAGCTCTATATATTGGTCACCTATGTACGATACCTCTTTCAAAAACCTGCAGAGGGGCACAGGACAGCAGTGTACAGCAGGGGGGCTATGCATTTCTTCTTTCCACCCAGAGTACAGTAATGAGTAAACTAGGGTCAGCTGTGTGGTCTACAATGCATTTAGTAATAAATTGCTCTGCAGCAAGACCCAAGAGAAACTGCACTGTGCTTGTCAACAGCACACAAAACCTAGCAAAAGCACAATCCTCACTTGCAATGGTCCCTGAACCATAACGGGCAATGCTGACTCCTGAAGACGACATTTTAAACAGCATAAAAACAAACAAAAAATATGATTAAGAATAAAAACTTCTGGGGTGCCTGGGTGGCTCAGTCAGGTTAGTGTCTGACTCTTGATTTCGGCTCAGGTCATGATCTTGTGATTGGTGAGTTTGAGGCCCCGTTTGATGCTTGGGATTCTCTCTCTCCCTCTCTCTGCCACCCCTTTCAAAAATAAATTAAGTAAACATTTTTAAAAAATTTAAGAACAAAGATTTCTGAAGAAGTTCCTCCTCCAGGGCAGAAAAAGCTTCTTGAGGCCATATCATGTTTGAGGGTCTGGCCAACGTGGCCAATTGGCTAAGTTCATAGTTATGTTCTGGAAAGCAAGAAATTGGGCGTTCCATCTGTGGAAGATCAAAGCCCAGAAGATGAAGACCTCCTCCCTCTCATCTTAGTTGTAATAAAGTAGTCTATTAAGGATAAATAATCTAACAAAAACCCAAAAGATAGTTAATGTGATTAAAAACTAATTATTTAAAATAATTACAAAGTTATAAAACAAGGCGGGGGTGGAGGTGTCAAATCCAGCTTGCATACTTCCAGTGAAGGGGCAGACAGATGTATTGTTTGACAGTTGTTTCCAACCTTAAGTCATTATCTGTCTTAAATACTTTCTTCCCTTACACCTCTAATAGTCACATTAACTTTGAAATTAAAAAAAAGTTTTCGCCTAAAAATTCACTCATCCACACACATTCTAATTTGATATAGCAACAAACTGTAAGCAAAACTCAGATTTAAAAGTTTTACAAATGGATAAAGTGATATAAATGAGAATAGCAATTCCTGATTAAAATTTTTTTTAGCATCAAATATACTCCTTTTTTATTAGGAAACATTTTTAACCTAAACTTGCTTGTGTTCTAAGACAGGAATCAAAGAAAATAAAGAGACTGTAAACACTAAAGGTAGTGAAGATGGAGACAGTATTCACTACTATCCTTTCAGAGTCCTTTCCTTATAAGCTGATTTTTCTCAGTACTGAACACGTACTACTGAGGGTCTATAATTTGCTAGGTATTAACAATAGAAAGGAAGACTATGGATGCCCAGATTAAATGCTTCCTGAGACTTATTTTTTTTAACCTATGTGCAATTTGTCAAGAAGAAAAAACTAGAATAAACAAAGATGTGCTGGGAGTTCTATACTCCAATTAGCTTTGCCCAAATTATATAGTAGTTACTCTTTTCTAGTAAAGAGAGGTAAAAGTCTTAAAAATTAACAGTTCCTAAGGGCAGTCATAGACCAGAACCCAGCTGTTCAATTAATCACGTAATTCCTTTTCCCCATGCTGGTGGAAAAACACCAGGTGTGGGAGAAAATTACATAACTAAATATGGTTACTCAAGCAATATTTTAATAAAGTAAAAATCTCCACAACATAAAGTAAAATCTGGAGAGTTTTCATTTTTAGAAAGTTTTTTCTTATTCCTGAAATCTACTGAATTTTCTCCCTCTTTCAAATCTTCCTCTTTTCCTCTTCCCTATCACCTTTTTCTCTTTCTAATACACTAGTGCTAGAGTCATATTAAAAAAACAATACAAAACAAAAAAAGATCAGATATCAGCTAATTTAATGTTAACACAAATAAACAAGTCTACATAATTTAGAGCTGGAAACACCTTATCTTACAGATCAGAAAACTGTGAGAGGTTAAGAAACTTAGTGAGTTGAGCACAGGTTTCAAGGTTTTGATTCATAGGGCTCAGAACTCCCCCATTACACCACAGACATAAAATTAAACCCTTCTAATCATAACAGCAGTAACGAAAAATTCTTTGAATTTCAAAGGGAGCAAAAATATAGACAAATCAAAAGACTGTCTTTGTTCCACTTTGGACTTAAATGTTTAAGCTTATAAATTATATTTAATAAGCAAAGATAATGCATATAAAACCAGCTGTTATGAACCAAATGTATTAGGTACTCAAGGATTTGTTAGAAAACAAACATTAAAAATTAAAAAGAACAAACTCTAATAGAGTTTTTTACTTAAAGTTATTTCAAGTCATGAACCCTTCCAACATTTACCTATGAATTATCAATGGTAATTTTTTAATGTAAAAGGAAGCAACCTTCATCTGTATAAGGTAAGCCCCTACTTTCATGCATCTTTAAACTTCCTAAGTGTTTAACTTCTGGAAACTATCTGCCAATATCCGATCCCTTTAATTCAGACAACAAAGTAAGACCGAGGTACAAGTGTACCTTGTTTGCCAAGGCTCTTTGTTGAAAGTATTAACAACACCACTTAAAACACCATTTACTTATAAACTCATTGGTGTATCTCTTCTTCCAATTCTGCATTTCCTTTCTATACAACTTTCTAAAATTATGTTTATTGATCCAATGAACCTGGTGACAACTAATACTAACTGCACCTTAAATACAACATGTATGACAGGCTCCCTTCTAAATTCGAATAGATATCAATGCTATAAGGCATTAAAAAAAAAGTAGACACAAGGCATCCCCGGCAGAGAAGAGCAGGAATATAGACAGGGAATATGCTTAACTTCAAGAGAGAGAGAAATTATCAATAATGAAGTCTGGATAGAGGGCTCTATGATCAAATCCACCTTCATATAGCAGAAAAAGGATTCAGAACTATATAGCCATAGAAGTTGTATGCACATATGTAAAATGTATATTATTTTTTTTAAAAAGCAGAGTTGAATAGTTTTTTTTAATTTTTTTTAATGTTTTTATTTATTTTTGAGAGAGAGAGAGAGACAGCGTGAGCAGGGGAGGGTCAGAGAGAGAGGGAGACACAGAATCCTAAGACTGGCTCCAGGCTCTGAGCTAGCTGTCAGCACAGAGCCTGACGCGGGGCTCAAACCCACAAACCGTGAGTTCATGCCCTGAGCCGAAGTCCGACGCTTAACCGACTGAGCCACCCAGGCGCCCCGAATAGTTTTACAAGTCTCACATCAGCAATGTCATCGTATACCTACCTAAACCTCAGTTAAATAGAAGCTAGTATACATTAAAGTGGGCTCTGACTAGGTAGACCTATGAACTAGGAAGCAGTTCAAATAAAACATCTTCCTGGGATCCCATACATACTTCTTAACCCTAAGGAGGTCCAGGGATCTGATAAACACTCAAAAGTCTCTCCTTTACATGAGTATCATCCAAGCCTTTAAACCAGCATTTCTCAAACTTTAACATTCACCAGAATTGTATGGATGGCTTGTTAAAACAGACTGTTAAGCCTGACCACCAGTTCTAACTCAGCAGATCTAGAGGAAGGTTTGTTATTTTGCATTTTGAACAAGTTCCCAAGTGATGAGCAACATTATGAGAAACCCTGATCTAAACCTAAATCTTTGCTCTTAAAGATCATAAACTTTACTTATGCCTAATTTGAAATACACTGAATTTTTACAATTTGTAAATTTTTAAGGTCCTCAGACTTCAAGTAACTTTCAAAGACAGCTGATGACAGCTTAGTGTATCTCCAAGTTCAAAAGCAACATCTCTGCCTCTGCGTGGAGCTCTCCAAGGTTCTAAGAGCTTCCAAGCCTAGCAGTTCTCAGTGGAGTACAATAGATCATGAATGCAGATATAGCCAGAACTCTTGACTAAGTCTCCAAGATTTCCTACAATTATAAGACTCAGCTAGAGCCTTTACTTACATTCCTTACCCAATATACAAATACAGCAAAATGCAGAGGAGTCCAAGACCACTTCTACAAGATCACATGCTGATCCAAGTCTCTTTACTCTCTCACACACACACACAGCCCCAACCCAGGTTTATACTATAATCAGGATTATTTCTAGTCCTTTTGCTGACTAGCCAACTAGCCTCTCTCTCTCTGAAGAATTCACACTTAAATAAATAACAAGTATTACTAGTCAAAATTAGTAGCAAAGATGACAACTATGGGAACCGCAAACTATGAGAATGGGAAAGTGGATTCTTTGAGATTTTTGGGGAGAGATTTTCATCATTAGAGAGCAAGTACAGCCTAATTATGTTAGATAGGACCTAACAGATATAACAATGATTTAAAAAGAAAGTCTCTTAGTCGTCTCTCTTTTCCTTTAGACTACTCCTTTCTTGTTTTCTAACAACTCAGTAGGCAACTGGGTAAAGGACAGTAACAATTCAGAAGATAAAAATGTTAATGGCTCCTTTAAAAGAAAGACATTCAACTTCATTCATAGTAAGAAATCCAAATTAAAATTATACTTAGAGAAACTAAAGTCTGGATTTTGGTCAATAAAGATGTCCAATATTGGTTTCTTAGGTTTAACACCAGGTGCCACAGTAATGCATGATGATATCAGAAGAAACTGAAACCGAGTGAAAAGTATAAAGGAACACTACCTTTGCAACTTTTCTATCAATCTAAAATTTTTCCCAATTAAAGATTTATTTAAAAGAATAATGCACTGAGGTATATGATCTCTTACCTATCAGACTTGGAAAATAATTTAAAAATCCGAAGGCAGTCTTTTGACCAGGCTATGATGAAACAGCACTATAATGCATTGCTAGTGGAAGTGTAAAATTGTAGAACTCCTATACAGAGCAATTTGGCAATTTCTGGAAGAAATATATAATCACACCTTTATGAAATTCCGTATGTTGATAGTTATTCACAGAAGCACTACTTGTAATAACAAAAGACTGGAAACAATCCAAGTTCTCTTCTGTAGGAAATCAGGTAATTATCTGGCACAACCAAACACAAAGAACTATCATACAGCAGTAAAACACAAGTGAGGACACATGCTACATGTTGATATGGGATAATTTCCAGACTACAGACTTAGGGAAAAAAAAGAAGCAAATGCCAAAAAGTACGTATAAGTATGTTAACTTTTGTGTAAAAGGGGATATAAAAATATAAATACTTATGTGCTTTAATTTGCATAACAAAACCCTAAAGGAACACATAGCCTAAAAAAGTGGTTCCTTATAAGGGGAGGGTGACTGGAGGCCGTTTTTCATATACTTTTTATTTTGAAATCATCTAAATACATTACCTATTAAAAATATAATCATATTACTTTGTGAAAACAATTTTGTGTTTAAATAAAAATTCTGACCCTGTGATCTCTGTGTACTACTACCTGAGATTCTCCCCTACTTTATGTTCAGATCTCATCTCTTTCTCATTCACTCTCAATGAATCATTGAACAAACACAGAATGAGAGCAAAAGCCTCGCTCAGACATCTGGATGCAGCCAGTATCTTAGCTTAACCAGTAAAAATTAATTCTACAATTACATGTGCGAAAATACACAAGCTATTAATAACTAATAGTATAATTAATAAATAAATCAAAGAAAAACAATGTATCTCCATAGCCCACTAAACAGTCAGAAACATGAGAAATTAAATACCAGTATTCTTATAGATTTATTACTAGCAAAGCATTGGGACCAGGAAATAAACTTAGTACAGACATCATTTTTGAAACAGAAATCCTAAAAGATCTGAAAAATTCCAAACATGTAAAACATAAATTGGAGGGCAATGAATAATTTCCTTTACTTGAGAGATTCTTTGCTAAAGAGGATTTCACCAAATGTTCTTTTCAAAAACCAGCCCTACTAGAGATACATCTCATTCAAAAACATACATTTCAGGGGAGCCTGGTAGCTCAGTCAGTTAAGCTTCTGACTCGTGGTTACAGCCCAGGTCATGGTGCTACAGTTTGTGGGTTCAAGCCCCTCATCGGGCTCTGCGCTGACAGTGCAGAGCCTGCTTGGGATTCTCTCTCTCCCTCTCTCTCTCTGCCCCTCCCCTGCTTGCGCTGCTTCTGTCTCTCCCAAAATAAATAAACTTTAAAAAATCCATACATTTCAGATTTCAAAACATATTACAAAGCTATAATAATCAAATCAGTATTTAGGCATAAAGATGGACAACGCAGACCAACAGGAGCAGAGAACCACAAATAAACCCTCTATACAATGGAGAAAGGAATAGTCTCTTCAACAAATGGTGCTGGGAAAACGGGAAGTCCACATGCAAAAAATATTAAGACAAACCTTCTTCTCACATTATGTACAAATATTAACTCAAATTATAAACCTAAGACCTGTAACTATAAAACTCTTAGAAGAAAATAAACAGGAAAAGCTTTATGATACTAGGTTTAGTTATGATTTCTTCCAGATGATACCAAAAGCACAAGCAGCAAAACCAAATGGGACTGTGTCAAACTTAAAAACTTCTGCAAAGCACAGTTAACAATCAGCAGAGTGAAAAGGCAACCTATGGAATGGGAGAAAATACTTCCAAACCATATTATCTGATAAGGAGTTAATATCCAGAATACATCAAGAACTCCTCAACAACAAAAAAACCATCCCAATTTTAAAAATGCAAAGGACCTGAAGGGACATTTCTCCAAAGAAGATATACAAATAGTCAACAAGCATATGAAAAGAAGCTCAACATCACTAGCCACTAGGGAATTCCAAATCAAAACCACAATGAGATACCACTGTCACCATCATTAAGACTATCACTATAAAACAAACAAACAAACCAAAAGCCAAAAACCAAACAAACAAAAATCACATTTGGTGAGAATGTGTAGACACTGGCACCTTGTGCACTGTTGGCAGGATGGTAAAATACTGTAGCTACTGTGTACAACAGTAGGGAGGGTCCTCAAAAATTAAAAATACAACTACTATGTGAGGGAGGGTGTGACAGGGAGTTGTTCAATGAATACAGAGTTTCAGTAACGTGAAATGAAAAACTTCTAAAGATCTGTCGTACATCAATGTGCATATAGTTAACAATACTGTGACACAGACTTACAAATTAGAGAGAACATGTTATATTTTTTTACCACAATAAAACAACAACAACAACAACACCGACCGCATTTTAACCTGAATCAAGTCATGAAGAAACAGGCAAACCCAAACTGAGTAACATTCTACAAAATCACTGGCCCGTACTAAAAAATGTCAGTGGTATGAGGCACACAAACACTTAGGAACAGCCTGAAGAGACATGACAACTGAATGCTAATCATCATCTGAAGTAAATTAGGCTTTATCTAAAAAGAGTTCACTGTGCACTAGCTTTTAAACAAAATAAAAAATTATTTTTTTCAAAGCCTAAAATGTTTCTCCTTAAAAATGCAAATTATATTTTACTAATGAAATTACTAATTTGCCAATATTAACTAATACACAAAGTTATATTTTACTAATAAAACCACAAGTAATCCTGGGTCTACAACTCCTTGTTAATTAAAAGTTTGTAAACAAATAAAAACCTTCAGTACTGACTTGCTTTCCTAGATTCCTGCTGACTACTGAAGGATATAAAAAAAAAATTCCTTGTAATATATAGCTTCAAAAATTATTAAAGCTAGTCAATAACCTGGAAAAATGCTTACTAACAGTAAAAAAAAAAGCAAAAACGACAAACCCATACATATATACATACATACACGTAATATTACACAAATCTGGAAAAAAAGGGAAGACAACTTTTATCTCTGTGGCTTACCTTTGCAAGATGGGATTATTATACTTTTTTTTTTTTTAAGTAATCTCTATGCCTCAAATTCAAGACTCTTATATCAAGACTCACACTCTCTACTGACTGAGCCAACCAGGCATCCTAGGATTATTATTATTTTCTGCAATTAACATTTTATTTACTTCTTTAATTTTTTTCATGTTTATTTATTTTTGAGGAAAAAGAACGTGAGCAGGGGAGGGGCAGAGAGGAAGACAGAATCCAAAGCAGGCTCCAGGCTCTGAGTTGTCAGCACAGAGCCCCATGCAGAGCTTTAACTCATGAGCTGGAAGACCATGACCTGAGCTGAATTCGTCAGATGCTTAACCAACTAAGCCACCCAGGCGCCCCAGGACTTCCTTTTCTATCAGGAACAACTTATCCTCTATCCTGCAATTTATCCATCACATATACACAAAACTTATGGAAAAATGAATCCTTTACTCCCATTGTTGATTCCATCATCAACCACATTTGAATGGAAATGGATTTGTTCTAACGTGTATCAGTATTTCCACCTTAGAATGATGAGCCATGACTGAAAAATAGTATACCAGAGTTAAACAGGCACACTCTAGAGCCAGAAGACCTGGTTCAAATTCTGACTCTTCCAGTTGCTAGCTCCATTACTTTGGGTTCTTTTTGTAATCTTTCTTTAAAAGGGGGGTAAAAATACTAGCTGCCTCATAAAGTAAGTACCTTTGAGGCATAAGTGACCTAATATATGCAAAATACTAATAGGACCTGGGAATGGCAATCAGTATAGGTTAGCTATTTAACTAAAAGCCTTTAATGCAGAACTGTGGAAAGAGAAGTTTAGTCTTCTATTAAAATTTTCAGGAAATAAGCATATAAAAAAATATTTTTATGGGTAGGCAGCCCATTAAATTATATTACCGGGGTAAGATGGAAGGGAATTTAGTCTTTTGTGGTAGATAGGGAGACAGACAAAATCCTAAAAGGTGCCAACTCTCAGGGCAGTGTGGTGTCACTGAAGAACCTTCCATGGAGATCCTAGTTGCTAGATGAATATGCTGAAAGCCTACTTCTGGTAACACCTATTAACAAAATCTGGTATGCTGGGTTCCACCACAGTATCTTCTTTGGCCCCACAGGAGAGTTCTAAATGCTTCAGTGCCAGAAAACATGCACTGAATTATGCACCTTAAAACCAATCTCACATTTTTTGCTTTCTCTATTAATTACATCATGCCTAAAATATGCACTACTATGCATCAAATTTACCTATTATAGTGTCTTTGTTTTCTCCGGAATTTCTTTAACTATGGTCTTTAATCTGTGATGCTGCATTTTACTCAACGTCACACCAATTTTTTAAAAATTTTAATAGTGGGCATAAATAAATGCATAAAGGCCCAAGGGACACTCTCTTTGTACTCTTCTATTTTATCTCTCTACGCAGACCACCAAATGGTTATTTTGCTTTTTCCCAAAACACCTGGCATTACTTTAATACTTTGAGTTTGAGGTTTCTTCCTGCTTCCAGGATTAGTAGCTCTCCAGGTACTGCCCTACTATTTCAGCCTCCATGCCCACAGCTTTACCCAAGGAGACTCTGCATAATCCTGAGAAGAGAAAAGATCCTTAGAGCCAGCTGATCTGAATGTGGGTTGTCCTCAGGGCCTGGCCAGGCTCAGTGTCCCTGTTACCACGCCTTCAATCACCCAAACCTGGGATCTAACTTCACCTGGAATGTGTTCTCCACAATCTGCTTCTATGCTTGTGGCGCTTTTTCTAGTATTAATTTATTTAAATGTGTGATTCATTTCATAAGATCTGGGCTCAATTTAACTGCTTAATACATACCCAGTAACAATTTTACAAAAAGTGATGTTTCTAAAATGCATCCTTTTCACAAAGAAGTTTTCCTGTATAAACAAAGCAATGCTCTTCATTTGGATCTTTCCAATCAAAACATGTTTGTCCTACCAGGGTAAAAGGTGAATTATCATTTTTTGTTAAAAGAATAGCAAAGGACATTGCAAGGATAATGAGACTGAAGTTGGATGTTAGGCCAGCATCTATCTCACTCTTGCTATAGGTCCACTTTATATTGAGTAAGTGGAATTTTTCTTCTTTTCCCAAAGTAGACTTGACAATGGTCAGCTTTATCAGACTGAGAAGAAGCCACCTTCATGTGTACTAAGGTATACAGCAGTAAACACACAAAGACAGGCACTTTCCCAGGGCTTTACTATCTTGGGTGCAGATACAAATAGCAGAATTCAATCTCCTTGTGGTGAGTTCCTTTGCCTGCCCGACAGATAACGAGGAGGTGCTACCTCCTACCTATCCTTCCTCCTGAACTCTCCCTCTTTCAGCCTAAAAGCAGGTGAGATGGTCTACTGATCTGTGTGTGTAGGCATAGTGCAGTGAGAAGAGGAAGAGACCTTTCCATTCAAAACAGGTAAGCAGTCCTATTTTCTTTTTAATTTTTATATTTATTTTTGAGGGGCAGAGACAGACATAGCACAAGTGGGGGAGGGGCAGAGAGAGAAGGAGACACAGAATCCAAAACAGGCTCCAGGCTCCTAGCTGTCAGCACAGAGCCCGATGCGGGGTTCGAACTCACAAACCGTGAGATCATGACCTGAGCCAAAGTCAGACGCTCAACAGACTGAGCCACCCAGGTGCCCCAGCAGTCCTATTTTCAAGGACCATTCAGCTGAGTTCAAAACTAGACACAAATTAACTTCAGAACACTTATGAAACAATACTGAAACCGTATCTCAAGTTCCTTCATGTTCTAAAATTCTGAGATACTTAACGTCAACTGTAAAATATTACCATATTAAATAAAAGGAATAATGGAAGATCAAAATAACTTATTGCAATGTAAACAAAGGAGAAAAGTTTGGGTTCTGAATTTGATGAAGTTCTTAAATTCTAAAAGGAATGAAGAAATTGTAACATCTGGGTTGAGGTACCCAAAGTAAATCTGTTTTAACTGTAAGTAAAATGGAAGTAGCATCTTATGCATGTGTCACGCAAATGACCAGTGAGAAACAGTTAGAGTATCTTAGGTCATCCAAACTACAAGCCTCCAAGAAGCCTCCATCGGGTATGCTGGAAACACTACACCAATGTGTTCTGACAACTTCCTCAGACTACCAATATGGGTGACTGTGAAGAACTGGTACCAAAAGAGAATGGAAGGAACAGAGTTCTT
Organism: Cryptoprocta ferox; assembly: GCA_028646485.1. Classification (NCBI taxonomy): domain Eukaryota; kingdom Metazoa; phylum Chordata; class Mammalia; order Carnivora; family Eupleridae; genus Cryptoprocta; species Cryptoprocta ferox. Next base: position 29,297,527 of record CM053578.1, on the reverse strand, counting down.
GCATCCATATCAAGACTGCAATCATTCCATTCCCAACTCCTTGGCATACATGTTTTGCCCTAAAATGACACTGTTGTAAATAACAGAGCTCATTTTTCATTTTTAACTTGGATCCACACAGGTCCTCAATTTCACTACACACACCAGTAATCTTATTCTTTTGTTTATTTATTTTTCAGAGAGAGTGCAGGCGAGGGGCAGAGAGAGAGGGAGACAGAGAATCCCAAGCAGGCTCCACACTGTCTGCATGGAGCCCAAGGCTCAAACTCATGAACCATGAGATCATGGCCTGAGCCAAAATCAAGAGTTGGACACTCAATCAACTGAGCACTCTGGCACCCCATAAGTTTTATTCTTATATTTGACCCTGTGTACAATTTTGAGACCTACAAGACCAATGTCTCAAAAATGCCCATGTGTGTATACTTTTATCTTCAACCATCTATTCATTCACGTGTTTACTTGTTCAGCAAATATTAAATTGCTTGCCTAACCATATGCTAGGTACTATACTAGGCAGTGAAATTAAAAGCAAAAAGTCCCTGCCCTCAATGACTGTTATAGCCTAGTGAGACAACAGAAGGCAAACAATCACAACTGAACGTGGTTAATGTCACAACGAGGGTGTGCATGACACAGGAAGGCTTGAGGTAAACAGTGCCAAGAATTCTGCTTAGAGGGGCTCAGGAGAAGGCTGCTAAATGTAATCTTGGAGATGAGACATAGAGAACAAGTTATATTTTAACAAGTGGAAGAGAGAAGTAAAGGGGTACCTGAAGGCATGGAGGTTTAAGAAAATATGGCATAAGTCAGAGAGCTACAGGAGCTCATTATTTTGTAGCTGAAAAGTACGAAGAGGGGCTAGAGGAAGTGGAAAAGTAAATTGTACTGAGACCATATTCTAGGGCTGTATGGTGAATGAGATGAAATTCTGCTCCTGAAAAAAAATAGACCTTCACTTATAACAGCTTATTTTGGTAAGGCTGGTGTCCCGGTAGAAGAACACACAGGGAACTGTGGTGAACAGGCACAAAGAAGGGCCTTAAATCAAAGTTAGGAGCACCTGGGTGACTCATCAGTTAAGCATCTGACTCTTGATTTTGGCTCAGGTTATGACCTCATAGTTCTTGAGATCAAGCCCCAGTTGAGCTTTGTGCGAACAGTGCGGAGCCTGGCTAGGACGGACTGACTGACAGACTGACTGACTCTCTCTCTCTCCCTCTCTCTCTCCCTCTCTCTCTGCTCCTCCTCTGCTCGTGCTCTCTCTCAAAATAAGTAAATAAACTTAAAATTAAAACTGTATCTGATATACAAGAGAGAATGTTTGAAAAACTCTTAAACAGGTAATAATCACATTAGTGGCACTGTGGAGTAATAAAGTAAGGTTTCTGCAAAAGCTCAGGGAAACAATGTGATGGACCTGAACTAGGCTATCTTTCTATGGCAATTATGCAATGTCTTTTTCTAGCCAGGCAAATGGAGATTTTTAAAAAATTTTATGTATTTTATTTTGACAGAGACAGAGAGAGCGGGGGAGGGGCAGAGAGAGAGGGAGACACAGGAGCTGAAGCAGGCGCCAGGCTCTAAGCTGTCCGCACAGAGCCCGACGTGGGGCTCGAACCCATGGACTGTGAGATCATGACCTGAGCCAGTCAGACGCTTAACCGACTGAGCCACCCAGGTGCCCCGTGGAGATTCTTTCCACTCTATCATGTAAAGAAGAAAAGGAAAAAGCCAGAGCAATATTTTCTGGAATTCCTTATACTTCAGGACTCAGAAAGAAGTTATGTCAAAAAAAAAAAAAATGTCTAAAAGTCCTTCCTTGGAGTGCCTGGGTGGCTCAGTCAGTTAAGCATCCAGCTTCAACTCAGGTCATGATCTTGTGGTTCGTGAGTTCGAGCCCACATCGGGCTCTGTGCGGACAGCTCAGAGCCTAGAGCCTGCTTCGGATTCTGTGTCTCCTTCTCTCTTTGCTCCTCTCCCACTCAGGCATGCACGTGCTCTCTCTAATATAAATAAACATTAAAAAGAAATTTTAAAAAATAAATAAAAGCCCTTCCTTGAGAGGCCGGCACCTGGCTGGCTCAACTGGAAAAGCCATCTGACTTTTGATCTTGAGGTTGTGAGTTCAGGCCCCACACTGGGTGTAGAGATTACTAAAACAATACATAAACTTAAAAAAAAAAAAAACTCTCCCCCAAAAAAAGATCTCAGTGATAACTGAATTTAAATTTCAGTATAGACAAGTTTAAGGCCAGTAATAGGCATAGAAGTAAGCAAACTGATAAATATCAATTTGATAGAAAATTAGTAGACACTGAAAATGACAATCACAGATAATATTCAAACCTGGGAAGCTTAAAACACAGGTAGAAAAGGGAGTATGAAAATTTGTATGTGCAGTAGGCTTTTGTATATAGTATGTAGAACAGACTGTCATGTTGACAGACTAAAAGAGAGAAAAATGAAAGTTAAAATAATTTTCTATTATTTTTTATTCCATTTTCTATGGTAATAGAATAAAATGAAATTTAAAAACCAACCCAATTTTAATGTTTACTGTATCCAATGTGCCAGACCCAGATGGGTTACATGTAACTTCTTTGTTCTTGGTTTTCTAGAATGGTTTTTACATATGGTACTGATGCCCAGCTACAGTGTTATTAAAATACAAAACAGTAACAAATGGATACTTTGGCTTGAAAAATACTTAAAATTCCTATTAGGAACAGCTATCTCTTTCCTGATAGGAAGGTAAGGCAAATGCAACAAACTAAAGGGACTCAAACAATACATAGGTAACAAGTCACATAAATAATGGCTGCATCGTATTTCTCTCAAATGCTTCAGAGAAAAAAGTTTCTGGAAATGGTTGTATACCTAAGAGCCTTTTAAAAGCCATTTAAAAACAATTCAGTTAACAAACATGCTATTTATTGTGCATCTATAAGTCATACACTTCACTCTAAAGCTACAAAGAGAAAAACAGTCCCTGCCCTCAAGAAGCTCCTAGTCTAAAAGGAGAGAAAGAATGGTTACAAATAATTGCAATAAAATACGGCAAGTCCTCTAATAGAGGTATGTACAAGACACTGAGATAAGTAAAAAACAGAAATAAAATGAAAAAAGTCAGGATAAGCTTCAGAATGCAGTTGGGTCTTCAGTAAGTTACAGGAGGTGAAAGATGACTTGAATAGCACATGCAAGGAGTGTGAAATGTGAAATTACCAGGCAAATATGAGTAATTTCAAATTAGTTTCTACGGCTAAGAGACTGTGGGGAAGAGCAAACAGGAAATGAGGTTAATGGAGTAGACGGGGTAAATAATCACAAAGGGTCATGTATTCAAAGTAGAGAATTTGGCTATTACTGAATTCTGTCAAATCAAAATTGCCATCATTTACAAGGTACAGCATGACTTTATGTACTATTAGAAAGAAAAAAAGCTTTCTGCTGCAGTCTATTAAGAAGTTTAACAGAATACTCCTGCATAAACATACACACTACCAAATGGTAACAATCTCAGTTTAAGATAAAAAAAATAAACCAGCTATGGAGAAAGAAACAGCAAGGAACTTCATTTCTCAACTTGAAAGGAGGAGAGAAAAATCTCCCCCTGAGAAATAACTCTAAAACAGGTCTGCAGCCTGAACTTAAAGCTATCAGTGTGGTCAAAAAACAAACAAAACAAACAGGGAAGACTTTAAAGTGGTCTGCTGTTGGTAGCGTCCCTAAATGCTTGGCAGAGTCCCTAAATGCTTGGCAGAAACAAATGCAAGCTTTCTTTAGATACACTAGACTTGAACCCAGGACAACAGCAATTTAATATGCAGTCTCATTTCAAAGGTGACTAATAAAAAATGTGCATCTTAGAACAGATGGAAAATAGTCAATTTTCTAGTCAGTCTTAAATCTGGAGAGGTTTTATAATTACCTGGGGAACTTTTAAAAATACTTACTACTAGGATGCATACCAATGATTCTCATATAGGTAGGCCTGAAGCAGAGCCTTGGAATCTCTATTTTAACAAGCTACCAAGGCTTTTTCTTACACAATCAGACAAGATACCAAGACATTAGGATCTGTTTATATCAGGTGAAAACTACAGGAGACAATAAAGAACAGTAGGGTTTTAAGCCAGAGAATAATAATTTGATCAGACTGACACTTTAGGAAGACCACTCTGGTGCTGGCAGACTTTGTCGAGAAGACATATTAGAAGAGGGTAAGGAAAGGCGTTGGAGGGATGGTAAATATAACAGGAGATTAGTGAAACAGTTCTCAGGCAAGAGATGGTGATCATTTAAATAGCAACAATGGGGAGAACAGTAAGAGAGTATCAAGGAGACAGAAACAGAATTTTGTAAAAATTAGATGTAGATAGAGGGGTAGAATCTAATTCTAAAACACTTCTGAACATTCGCCCCTAATCAGCATTATAGCCACCAGACCTTTAAAAATAAATCTTAAATTAGAGTACAGCAATCCACCAACTTTTAGTTGTATAATATAGTATAAGTGCCACACCAAATCCTAATCTACATAAACATCAAATGTTCCAAATGCAACTAACGCTCAAAATGATTTCCAAGTTCAGATGTTAAGCATATAAAGATTTTATTCCTTAATGTTTTACATTTCTATTAATCAGTGTGTATGAACTGAAAAATTAAAGTCTCTTTGGGCATAAAAAAGAAAGGATTTCACTGGTTGATAAACTTAAATTACAAACAGAAAACAATGAATCAACAAACTTACGCTGAATATGAATGAACTGTTTTGGCTGTTTAAACTCTCCTTTGTACAAGCGATTGTAATAGTTGACGTTGCTCTCTGCCTCAGGAACTGGAATGACCATGCTCTCTTTTTTTTCTCTAAACACTTGCTGTGCTGAAATAGCTCGCTGTAAATGATGTTCCTGGAAAATGTAAAGTAGGCAACATAAGTTGTTTTAATAATGTTAATTCAATGCATAATTCTATTTAAAATTTACTTTGTTTAATAACTGCAAAGCGCTTTAAGAATTATTTATAAATAGTTCCTTCGCCACAGGACTATAGAAAACACTGCCATTGATGTCTTAATGCTGTGCTCATCCTGATATCACCTTAGATATTTATAACTTTAGTAAGTAGAATTTTCTTTAAAGATTAAATATACACATATTTACAAACTAGAATTTAACATCTCAATTACAAGAAAATTGATCCCCTGTTTGCTAAATTAACAGAGGTGTTTGGCACCAATACCAGAATACGGGATAATATGCAAATTACAGGAAAAGAATTGTGTCACAGGTTTTAATTATCTTCTGCATTTACACACCTGAAACTTTAACAGTACAAACTACTGAATAACTCAAAAAAAAAAAAAAGAAAAGAAAAAAATCATGGTCAACAGACTACATTACTATTAGAGCAGGAAATATTTCTAAACTAAGGTGAAACAAAAGTTCCTATGAAACACATCTTGGTTCTAGTAATTTTCATTGCGCCTTTACCACTTAATGTCTACTTTATCCCAACCACAAAAGAGACCATTGCCATTCCCAACAAAGCGGTGTTATTTTGTGGAAGACAAATTAGGTCATGTCACTCCCCAGTAGATCCCCTTCATACTCAGATTAAAATGATCACTGACTTACAAGGCCTTATTTCTCTCTGACTTCTCCCTACCCATCCTTTATCCTAGCCACACTACCTCTCCTTAAGGTTCCTAAATTGCCCAAGGGATTGCTTCTGAAATTCCTTCAAGTCTCAACTTATCAGAGAGGGCTTCTGTGATTTCTTTATCTAAAAGATAAAAGAGTACTGGCTAAGAATTTTTTTTTTTATCAGTGTCATTCTTTTAACACATTTCAGAGCTTCTTTTAACACATTTCAGAGCACCTAGCAGACATCAGATACTACTCCTATTACTCAGAATTGTTAAGAGTGAATGAGAGACAGACTCTGCTAAGAAACTTAGCTAACAGAAGAGAGATATCGAAGTATGCAATCATGTTTGGGCTTGATAAGCATGTCTCCTTCTCAATTAGTCAAACACTGTCTAAGGAGGATGGAGAACTATATCCAAAGAAAGTAAAATCTAAACTAAGACTTTCAGGATCAATAGGGACTTAGCAAGGCAAAAGAGAGGAAAAAAAAAGAAAAGACAATTCAGGCAGAGAAAACACAATGTCCAAGATGGACAAAAGCTCACAGACATCCCGTAAAAAGTAACCAGTTGAGGTAAGGGATAGGCAATGGGAGCTGGCTTAGATTTGAAGAGTTTCTCCATTTCCCATACCAGAAGAAATACATTTTCTTCTTAGGGTGGGATCCCAAGCTGGAACATTAAACATACTTCTCTATACAAATATTACCATCAATTTAGAGTCTATTAGTAGTCAATTTTTGAGTTAACTAAAAAATTTTGAGAGGATCAAATATACCCACAAACAGCATCAAGAAAATAGGAAAATCAGGTTTTGAAAGAGCAATTTTTGCATAATTTAAGCCTATACTTTCCTATTATCTTGCTGACATTTCACCCCTGCAGGTCAAATAAAGTGATGCAATATGTAATGCCACCCTGTATTTATACAGTGTTTTATACTTCTCAAAGTGCATCCACAATCACACGCTTATTTGTATTAGGTCCTCAAAATTTTTTGAGATAGGAATAGATAATATCACATACACTAGTGAGATTCAAGAAACAAATGATTTGCTCTTAGTTGTGGTATAAATTACATGAGGGAGTCAATTTTCAGGACTCTGACCTAAATGTTCTTTGATTATTCCATCTTTACTAGAATGGGCTGTTAAAAATAAAAAACATTATCTTTTATTGCTAGTAAGCTAGAAATATGGTTGACAAGAGGGAACTGAGCTAACTGGTAACACATTTTTGATTTGAAGAGATTCTTTATGATACATTCATTCTGCTCTAAGTACAAAGCATTTTTAGGTATTATCCAATTACTGAAATACATCTTTAAAAGATGAAGATTTAATATTATTTTAATTTTACATGTGAGGAAATTTAAAAATAGGTCATAGATGACTCTCTTCTTGTTAACACAGCTGGCAGATGACAGAGCTGCAGCCAGAAATTAAGGAGCCAGACCATGACACACTCCCCCATTTTAATTTACAGACCAAATTTAGCTCTAAAAATAAATTCTCAGCTATCATTTCCTTCCCCATATTATCAGACAGCCTCTCAACCTAAAAAACTCAGAAAAAAACAACAATAATATGGCTTCTAGAGGCCTGTGCTTCATATAATAACTATAGCCAGTGACAAGCATACAAAATCCTGGAAACAGGTAGGAGAGTTTTCATTTGTCTTTATTAGGCCAAGCAGTTGGCAGGAATAATGTTGATTCCATTACATGCTGCATTATACATTGGTGAGGTTACCTGGGTTTTTAGAAGCATATTAAAAACCAAGCACGACTTGATTTCTTTTCCATTAAGAAGGCATTCTCCTGACCCACCAACTCCACTTATGAAATTCATCAAAGGCAACATACAAATGGGCAACAATGACTAAATAAAATGCTCATCGGAGTGGCTCACTTGAGTAAGCATCCGACTCTTGATTTCAGCTCAGTTCATGATCTCAACAGTTATAAGATCGAGCCCTGCATTGGGCTCTGCACTGATGGAGCCTTCCTGGGATTCTCTTTCTCTCTCACCCTCTGGCCCTCTCCCCCAAGTGCTCTCTCTCTTAAAATAAGTAAATATTTTTTAAAAAAATAATAAATGGCATTATTTATAACACCAAAAAAACCCCATGAAGTCTAAACGGAAATAAGTAGGGAATTAGTTCTAAAAACTGTGCTATACACGTAAAGCGAAACTCTTAGGTAGTAATAAAAACCAACTAACACAGACCTCTACTAACCTGAAAAGATGTTAGGATACTAGATAAAAAAGCAGATTATAAAACAACATGTATAAATATAAACAAATATGTGCATAGAGAAAACAGACTGGAAGAATACAGTCTTTTATATACCTCAAAATACTTCTTAGGTGGGCCTTACATTCTTTTGTGTGTCTGCCCTCTATTTTCTGAAGTAAATCTGTATTACTTTTGTAAGTTTAAATAGTGATATAAAAGCTTTGCATCGTAAATAAAGGGACTCACCACCAAAATACACAAAGTCACTTCTTATGATTACTTTGACATTCTAAAATATCATTTTGAAACTTACTATATTATACCTAAACATTTTTTTTGTTTCCCTAGAATTTTACATTTTCTGTACCTTATGTTTTTCCTACTAACATGTGAAACTATATAAGCCATTAAAAGAAAACAAAAAGAAACTAAATAACTCATGACTTTTAGTAATATATAATAAGTAACAAGCACAATTCTGCAAAGTACAGGACAGAATTTTGTTTTTTCTTTTGAAGATGAGTAAACTAAAGTTCTATGGCCACACTGGTAGAAATCAGCAGTTGTGAAATGTGAATCTTTGTATGTGTATCTCTATTCCATCTTACCAAGCTCAAGCCCCAACTTGTTGGGTCTTAGAATGTATCAACTGAGATAGGCGGCATACAAAATCAAAGGTTATTCATTGGTATTTGAAAAATTCAGATGTGGGGCGCCTGGGTGGCTCAGTTGGTTAAGCTTCCAACTTCAGCTCAGGTCATAATCTTTTTTTTTTTTTGTGAGTTTTTTGTGAGTTCAAGCCTGGTGTTGGGCTCTGTGCTGACAGCTCAGAGCCTGGAGCCTGCTTCAGATACTGTGTCTCCCTCTCTCTCTGCCCCTCCCTTGCTCGTGTTCTGTCTCTCTGTATCTCTATCTGTCTCTCTCTCTCTCAAAAATAATAAACATAAAAAAATTAAAAAAAAATTCACATGCAAAACCCCCAGCTAAAGACAACAAACTGAACTACATTTATATACTTCACCAACCTATAATTGTAAACTTACCAGTAAAGGACTAAGAAGCTTATAAAGCCACAATAACAAAGAGAATGAAAAATACGCCACCAGTACAAAATAAGGTGTAGAAAATTCTAGATCAAAATCAAAAGGTGAAGTTTTGAATCCTTGCAGAGAAGAAAAGATAAAAACTGAGTCCATCTGTCCTGTGGAAAACAAGATAATGGGGATTTTGAAAAACAAGCTAAAAACAACTAGAATAAGACAAGCCCTTCTTTGCTTATTCCTCAAAAAGGAGATCATTCTACACAGACAAAAGAGGGCATCACAGACCCAGTAAAACTGGAAACAACCTACAAAAATGAAGAGAAAACCTGTAAGTCTATTGTTATTATTAAAAATAAAATTTAAAAAAAGATGCAACTACAGTTCTAATGATAAATTCTCTCCATTCTGCGTGAGGGAGGAACAGAAAAAATCTTCAAGAAAAATGCACCAAACTTAAATATGCCCCCAGGAAGCATTTAGGGATATGAAAAATACCTTTGAATCAGAAACTCAAAAACTAAGATCAGAGAAGGAGGGTAAAAGACTCAGGAAAAAATGGAAAGAGTTGACTAACTCAGGAAAAAAGAACAAGACAATTATCTCAGAGATGAAGACTGAAATTACTAGCAGCCAGGTACAAAATATACTCAAAAACGTGTTGCATAAAGGTTGTCAAATGACCAAGAGAATGAAAATGAGGTAAAGAAAGTAATAAAATGAATAAAAAAGATGGTAAGATGTAAAAAGAGACAAAGAAGGAATGACAATCATATAAGTGGAGTCCCTGATGAAGAAAAACAATGCAGCAGAATATTTAAAACATCTCCCCCAAATTGTCTGGAATTAAGATATGAATCTGCATATTGGAAAAAGCCCACCAGGGAGTAAGATGGCACACAAGAACTTGCACCACCACAGACACAATCTGACAATGCCTGGTGCAAACAGGAGAAAACACTGCACACACTTTCTCTCTTGGAAGAAGAGAATGGCACATCCAACATTCCAGCATTTTGGGAAACTGCCCAAGGGACTATAACTTCTGTCTCCTCTCCCCTAAATCAGAGGGCTGCCTGAACCAGCATTCTCTGGATGCCTGGTAACTGTGGAGAACAAAAGAGAGCTCAAGCTCAGAGCTTTGTTGCAGCACCAAAGAAGGCGTAGTACTGCACAGAGACACCAGGGGGAGCTGCAGATTACAAGCTCCTGAAAACCAGCAACACTCTCTAACTAGGAAATTATGTGCTCATGCCCAGAGAAGATGTATCTCCAGAAAAGGTTTGAAGGGCTTCTAGACTCCCTGTCTGGGCTAACCAAAAAAGGTCTTCCCTGGTATGAAGTGTATGAAGTCAATTTCTAGACACTGGGAGAGGTGGCTGTTTTTTAAAATGCAGAAATTAGGGGTAGCTGACTGGCTCAGGAGAAAGAGCATGTGACTCTTGCTCTCAGGATCATGGGTTCAAGCTCCACCTTGGGTGTGGAGATTACAAAAAATAAACAAATTTTTTTTTAAAAAAATTTGAAAAGTAGGAGCACCTGGATGGTTCAGTTGGTTAAGTGTCCGACTTCGGCTCAGGTCATGATCTCATGAGTTTGAGCCCTGCATCAGGATCTGTGCTGACAGCTCAAAGCCTAGAGCCTGCTTCATATTCTGTTTCTCCCTCTCTCTCTGCCCCTCCTCTGCTCATGCTCGCTCGCTCTCAAAAATAAAAACATTAAAAAATAAAAACAATAAAATAATTAAAAACTAAAGTAAATAAAATGCACAAATTATAGCAAAAATCAAGATGAAGAAACAGAGAAATACAGCTCAAAGAACAAAATGTATCTCCCAAAAATGACCCTAAAGAAATGGAGATGTGTGAATTATTTGACAACAAGGTTTAAAATAATTATCTTCGTAAAGCTCAATGTGCTAAAAAAAAAACAAAACCATAAATAGGTAACTAAATGAAATCAGGGAAACTGATGCATGAACAAAATGAGAATAGAAACAAAGAGACAGGAAATAAAAAAAAAAAAACCCAAACAGGAATTATGGAGCTGAAGATTACACTAAGTAACTTGAAAAATCCATCAGAGGGATTCAAAAGCATTCTTCATCAAGCCGAGGAAAGAATTAGTGAACTCAAACATAGATCATTTGAAATGATTTACTCAGAGGAACAAAGAAGGGGGGTTGAAGAAAACCTAAGAGATTTATATGACACTAATGAGAGACCAATATATGCATTAATGAACCAAAAGGAGAAAAGAGAAAGGAATAGAGATGTTGTTTGAAAAAATAATGACTGAAAATGAATTTTGGGGAAGGATATGGACATTCAAAAAAAGCTCAAATAATGCCAACAAAGATGAACTCAAAGAAGCCCACACTAAGACACATTGTAATCAAACCGTCAAAAGTTCAAAGACTAAAAGGGAATCTTGAAAGCAGATAGGGAAAAGGGAGTCGTCATGTACAAGGGAACACCCATAAAATTATCAGCAATTTCTCATCAGAAGTATTGCAAGCCAGAAAGGAGTGGTCTGATATATTCAAAGCACTGGAGAAAAAAACCTTGCCGACCAAGATACCGTATCTGGAAAAACTGTCCTTCAAAAACGAGCAAAGAATAAAAACCTACCCAGGTAAACAACAGATGAGGGAATTCATCTCTATTAGACCTACCTTGTAAGAATTGCTAAAGGAGTCCCTTCCAGTTGAAACAAAAAGACACTACACAGCAACACAAAAATCTTCAAAAACATACAACTTTCTGGTAAAGGTATATATACATAGGCAAATACAGAATCTTGGAATACCGTACTGGTGGTGCATAAGTCGCTTTTAATTCCGGTATAGAACTTAAAAAAGATAATAGCATAAAGTAGGTATTAAATATAAAACTATGTTGATGACACAAAACATAAAAAGATTTAATTTGTAACATCAATAACTTTAAAGCAGAGAAAGAGAAGTAAACAGCTTGAGCTTTTCTACACGACTGAATTTGAGTTTAAAAAAGACTGTGAAATCTTTACACTGTTTTATGTAATACCTGTAGTTTACACATAAAAAATACCTACAGAGGATCCACAGAAGAAAATGAGAAAAGAATCAAAGCAAGTCACTTTGTGTTAATGAAACACAAAGGAAGAGTAGCAAAAGAGGAAAATAGAGACAAATAACTATAAGACAAACAAAACAATAAAATGGCAACAGTAAGTCTCTCACTATTAGTAATTACTCTAAATATAAGTGGATTAAACTCTACAATCAAAAAACATAGAGAAAATAGGCCACCTGGGTGGCTCAGTCGGTTAAGCAGTTAAGCATCTAACTTTGGCTCAGGTCATGATATCACGGTTTATAAGTTTGAGCCCCATATTGGGCTCTCTGCTGTCAGCACAGAGCCTGCTCTGGATCTTGTCTCCCTGCCTGCCCCTCCCTCCCTCCCTCCCTCTCCCCCTCTCGCTCTCGTGCGCGCGCTCTCTCTCTCTCTCTCTCGCATGCACAATCTCTCAAAAATGAACATTAAAAAAAAGATTAAAGAAAAACAAAGAGTGACTGAACAGACTAAAAAACAAGATCTAACCATATACTGTCTACAACTCACTTTAGATACAAGCACATACATAACCATAAATGAAGGGATGGAAAAACATATTCTATGCAAACAGTAACCAAAAAAGGACAGGAGTGGCCATACCTAGATCAAAAGACATTACACAATGTTCAATCAGTCAGCTCATCAGAAAACTGTAACACTTACGAATATATATTATATGCACCTAACAGCAGAGCACCTAAATATATGAAACAAACAATGACAGAATTGAAGGGAGAAAAAGTAAAACAATAGATTTCAATATCCCACTTTAAATAATGGATAGATCAACCAGACAGAGTATCGATAGGTAAAGAGAGGGCTTAAAACACTAGAGAGCAAGTAAACCTAACATACATATAGAGAACAGTCCACCCAACAACAGCAGAATACACATTTTTCTCAAGCACACACAGAACATTCTCCAGGACAGATCACATGTTGGGCCACAAAACAACTTTCATAAAATTTAAAAAAGATGAAATCATACCAAGTATCTTTTCCAACCACAATAGAATAAAACTAGAAATCAACTGCAGAAAGAAAACTGGAAAATTCACAAACGTGGAAACTGAACAACACACTTCTGAACAGTAAGTGGGTCAAAAAAGAAATCACAAGGGAATTTAGAAAATACTGCGACTTATGAAAACACAACATAACAGAATTTAAGTGATGCAGCAAAGGCAGTATTAAGAGGGAAGTTTATAGCAATAAATTCCTACTTCATTAGAAAAGAAAGATTTCAAATCAACAACCTAACTCAACACCTCAAAGAACAAGGAAAAGAACAAACAAAACCTGAAGTTTGCAAAAGTAAGGAAATACTACAGATTAGAGCAGAAATAAGTTAAACAGAGAAAAGACCAAAGAAATTAATAAAACTAAAAACTGTTTGGAAAAGGCCCCCCCAAAATGACAAAACTGTAATTATCTGAACTAAGAAGGAGAAAAGTCCCCAAAACCAGAAAAAAATGACATTAAATGAGATAAAGAATCACAAGAGAGTACTACAAATAATTATGCACCAACATACAGGGCATCTAAAGGAGACAGACAAATTTCTGGAAACATACAGCCTACCAAGACTAAACCATAACAAAAAAATCTAAACCAACCTGTAACTAGAAAGGATATTAAGTCAATCATCAAATACATCCCAAAGTATTTGCAAAGAAAAGCTCAACACAGATGGCTCCACTGGTGAATTCTACCAACATTTAAAGAATTAATTCCAATCCTTCTCAAGCTCTTGCCAAATAATTGAGGAGGAAAAACTTCCTAATTCATTTAACAAGGCCAGTATTATCCTGATACCAGAATCAGATAAGTACTACAAGGGGAGGTGGGAAAAATGAGTGAAGGTGGTCAAAAGGTACAAACTTCCAATTACAATTTTAATAAATTCTGGGTATGTAATGTACAACATAGTTAAAAATACTGTACTGCATCCTTGAAAGTTCTAGGAAAAATAACTCTTAAAAGTTACTAAAAAATGCTCATGGACCGTAATACTTAATAAAAGAACTACCATAGGATCCAGCAATCCCACTTATAGGTATATATCCAAAGAACTAAAAACAGAATTTGGAAGAGACATTTGCATATCCACATTCAGTGCGTGTTATTTGCAACAGCCAGTGGTGGAAGGAACCCAAATGATTACTAACAGAAAAATGGAAAAACAAACTGTAGTGTACACATATAACAGAATATTAGCCTTAAACAGGAAATTCTGACAGATGCTGTAACATGGATGAACCCTGAGGACATTATGCTAAGTAAAAAAAAAAGCCAGTCCTGGTCACAAAAAGACCAATATTGCATGATTTCACTTGTGTGGTCTAAAGTAAATTTTTTTTGAAGATTTTATTTTATTAAAAAAAATTTTAGTGTGTGTGTGTGAGAGAGAGAGAGAGAGAGAGAGAGAGAGAGAGAGAGAGAAAGAGAGCACGAGAGAGAGAGCGCACGAGCATGCCAGCAGGGGGAGGGGTAGAGAGAGAGACACAGAATCTGAAGCAGGTTCCAGACTCATAGCTTTCAGTACAGAGCTCAAGCAGGGCTTGAAATCACGAACCATGAGATCATGACCTGAGCTGAAGTCAGATGTTTGACTGAGCCCCCCAAGCACATCTCAAAAGACTCATTTTTAAAGAAAGCTGTACACCTAACATGGGGCTCAAACTCACAACCCCAAGATAAAGACTTGCATGCTCTAGTGCCTGAGCCAGCCAGGTGCCTCTAAAGTAGTCAAATTTTTAAAAATAGAAAGTAGAATGGTAGTTGCTAGGGACTGGAAGAAGAGGAAAAAAGACGCTGTTGTTCAACGAGTATAGTTGCAATTTTCCAAGATGAAAAAGTGCTAGATATCTGTTGCATAACACTACATACAGTAGTTAGCACTACTGTATTGTACACTTAAATACAGTTAAGATGGCAAACTTTAGGTTATGAGTTCACAACATAAAAAAAAAAAAAAGCTTATTAAGTACCTCGCAAAAGTTATACAGAACAGCAACCATTTCTGAGACATATTTGAATAAAGCTATTTCAAAACTAATAAAAAAAATCCTCAAGGCTTCTAAATAAATAATAATGATAGTATTTAATATAAATTAATTTCGTACAATAATTCAAATGGCAAAAAAAAATCAGACTAAAATCAGACTTCAAAAACAACATATAATGCAAATCATCAATGAAGCAACATTTTTAGAAAGCTCAATAAATGAAAGGTATGAACCAAGGATTTTATACCCAGCTAAGCTGGCCTTCAAGTATCAAGGCAACAGAAGGAACTTAAAAATTCTATTGGGCTCTTTTGACAAATCTACTAAAATATCACTGTTAAACAAAAATGCAATGCAAGCCACACCTGAGTCATATATTTAAATTTTCTAGTAGCCACACTTAAAAAAGTTAAAAAGCAGATGAAATTAATTTTAATAATAATTTTACTTAAGCCAACATACACATCTATAACATTATCATTTCAACATGCCATCAATACAAAAATGTGTGGAGATACTTTTCATTTTTTTCTCCCATACCAAAATCTAATGTGTATTTTACAAGTATAGAACATCTAAATTCAGACTAGCCATATTTCAAGTGCTCAGCAGCCACAAATGACTACTAGCTACATACTGGATAGTGTAATCCATCTTCATCTTGGCTTCATCCAACCAAGAGACAACTGGTAAACTCACACACACCTCTCTAAGATGGTCAAAGGATGAAAGACTAATGTATAAACATCTGCACACTAAAGTGGAAATAAACTAAAAACAGAAGGACAGGGGCACCTAGGTGGCTCATCAGTTGAGGGTCCAATTTTGGCTCAGGTCATGGTCTCATGATTCATGAGTTTGCATCCTACATCAGGCTCACTGTAGTCACGCAGAGCCCACTTCCAATCCTCTGTTCCCCTCTGTCCCTGCCCCTCCCCTACTCACACACTTGCATTCTCTCACTTAAGAATAAATATTTAAAATAAAAATAGAAAAATAAAAACAGGAGGAAAAAACCTTCCCAAATACAAAATATAATCTTTTTAGATAAGAGCAGAGAAAGAAACAGGCAATATAATACAATACAAAAAAACTATTAAATATTATGAAAGAGTTGAGACCAAGTATGTTCAGTCATAACAATAAGTATGAATGGACTTATCTATGAAAACAAAAAATTTTTCCACTTGTTTAATAACCCAAGATTCAACTACATGCTGTGTACAACACACCAAAAACAAAAAAAAATGTGGTTCAGAAAAAGTAAAATTAATGAATGAAAGTTTATCGGGTAATGGAAGACAGTAAGAAAGATGACCAGATCCTCATTATTAGACAAGTAGAGTTCAAGTCAAAGAGCATTAAGCATGACCCAAAACCCACAATTCACAATAAGGGTTTTTAATATCTACATATCATTCAAGAATGTCTGTATCTATAGGCTTTGGATATTTATGCAGATTTAAAGAGTATCTATGCATCAAATGACACAGCAACCATTTTATAAACCAAAAGCTATAGGATATGTAAGGACCAATAAAGAAAGACAGTAATAATATTAACTACCTTTACCACACCACTCTCAGCATAAGTCAAATGGACAAAAGGTAAGCATGGACCTAAGCACTGACCTAACGTTAGTAAGGTAGATCTTACAGCTGATGCTCCTCAAGTTCACAAGCAACTGATAAATGTGAACATTTATCAGTTAAGAATTACAAAGACTAGGGGGGCCTGGGTGGCTCTGTCAGTTAAGCGTCCAACTTCAGCTCAGGTCATGATCTCATAGTTTATGAGTTCGAGCCCCGTGTCAGCCTTTGTGCTGACAGCTCAGAGCCTAGAGCCTGATTTGGATTCTGTGTCTCCCTCTCTCTCTCCCCATCCCCAATTCATGCTCTGTCTCTCTCTTTCTCAATAACAAATAAGTTTAAAAAAAAAAGTTACAAAGACTAGGGTATCATGAATGGAATAAGAGAAAATTCTGAGTAAATGCCTCTGCTACGATTCCGGTTTTAATACTATGTTAACATTCAACATGCTCTAAAGATAATTAAAATCAACAAGGATATGGGGAGAAACCAAAATAGTACACAAAGAGAAATAAACTTCTCTTATTAAAAATGAATATTCATATATCCACAATGAAGAGAATAGGAAACAAAGATATTTAGGTTCCTTTGGAAAATAATGATTTGAAATTCATCTGTAAAACTTAGGTAACATACATTTCAAAGGATTGTTGTGATGGTTATGTAAATTAAAAAGGTGTTCAGAAGAGTTCATGGCACATTCTAAGGAATAAACGTTTCCTGTTTTTATTAAAACATATCAGAGAGGGGTGCCTGGGTGGCTCAGTCGCTTGAGCATCCGACTTCAGCTCAGGTCATGATCTCACAGTTTGTGGGTTCGAGCCCCGCATCAGGCTCTGTGCTGACCACTAGCTTAGGGCCTTGAGCCTGCTTCAGATTCTGTGTCTTTCTCTCTCTGCCCCTCCCCTGTTCACGTTCTGTCTCTCTCTGTCTCTTAAAAATAAATAAATGTAAAAAAAAAAAATTAAAAAAAAAATAAAACAGCTGTAATACTCAAAATAGTGGAATTTTAAGAACATGGAAAAAAATTACAAACTCTGACAATTAAAATCCTTTAAGCACCCATTCATAACATAAAATTCCCTGAAAGAAGGAAATGTCCTGGACCTGATAAAAGGCAGGTACCCATGGAAAACCTATACTTAATAACCATACTTAATTGTCAAAGACTGAATGCTTTCCTAGTGAGATCAAGTTCAAGCCAAGGAAGTCTGTTCTCACCACTTCTGCCCACATTTCACCTAAGACTCTAGTCAGTACAATGAGAGAAGAAAAATAAATACAGACATGCAGACTGGGAAAGAAGCAAAATTATTTGCACATGATACGGTTCCTGTAGGGAGACAATCCTAAGGTATCTCAACAGAGCTCGTAGGGCTAAACAATGAATTTAACAAAGTTTTAAGTCAATATTAAACACTCAATTATATTTCCGTATATCAGCAACTGAAAAATGTAAATAAAAAGCAATACCACTTACAACAGTATCAAATCTACTACACAGAGACAGACTTAACAAATTATGTGTAAAACTTACACAGCGACATAAATGGAAATATAACATGTTCCTGGATTGGAAGGTTCAATACTATTCCAAAAAAGTTTTACTTGAGTAGATTTTCCCCTAAATTAACTAAATTTCGAATGAATCCCTATCAAAACCCCAATAGGTTTGTTTTTTTTTTTTTTAACATAAGTGGACAAATGGATTATAAAATTCATACAGAAAGGCAAAAGGGGGGCGCCTGGGTGGCTTAGTCGGTTAAGCGTCCGACTTCGGCTCAGGTCATGATCTCATGGTTAGTGGGTTCGAGCCCTGCGTCGGGCTCTGTGCTGACAGCTAGCTCAGAGCCTGGAGCCTGTCTTTGGATTCTGTATCTCCCTCTCTCTCTGACCCTCCTCTGCTCGCACTGTCTCTGTCTCTCAAAAATAAATAAAAAACATAAAAAATTTAAAAAAAAAAGACAAAAGAAAAACATCCAAAATAACCCTGAAAAAGAATAAATATGAAAGACAGACACAATCTGACTACCAAATCATTGAGTTATAAATTATAAAGGTAAATTAATCAACAGCACTAACATATGAACATATAAAGCAACAGAAAAGTCTAGAAATAGACCCATATACACACAGATAATGAATTTGAGACAAAGGTGTCAATTAATGGGGGAATTAAATGAGGATAAGGATAGTCTTTTCAACAAATGGCCTGAACATGAGTTTGGGGAAAAAATGAGCCTACACTCTTAATTCATACTTTACACAAAAATTAACTCAAAATAGATCACAGACCCTAAATATAAAACCTAACCTTATATCCATAAGAAAATACAGGAAAAAATTTTAGCGACCCTGGGTTTGGCAAACCGTGTCCAATTGACACGTTGGACTTCCTGAAAATTCAAAAATTATGCTATTCAAAATACAAGAAAATGAAAAGACATGACAGACTGAAAAAAATATTCACAATACGTATGTGAGAGCTCTTCTATGCAGAATATATAAAGAACTGTTGTATTTCAATAATAAACCAACCCAATTTTTCAACAAAATGAGTCAATGATTTAAACAGAAACTTCACCAAACAGTAAAAACCAATAAGCACTTGAAAAGATGCTGAACATCTTTGTATCAGAAAAATGCAAAAAAAATCCATAGAAAGTTTTTATTACACTCACAAAAATGACTAAAATTAAGAAACTGACAATACCAACTGTTGGTGGGAGTGTCAAGTGATATCACCCCTTTGGAAAACTATTGAGCAGTTTCTTATCAGTATAAATATAACCTTATCACATGACCCAGCCATCTTATTGCTAAGTACATACCCAACAAGTGAAATGCATGTTCACACACAACTTGCACATAGATGTTAACTGCTACTTTACTCATGATAGCCCAACACTGGAAACAATACAAATGTATTTAACAGGTAAATAGAATGAATACATTTATTCATTGGACTACTACTCAGTTAAAAGGGGGTAGGGGAGAGGGTCAAACGAATGACACCACACACACTGGCACAACAATGATGTATCTCAAAAGTATACTGAGAAATAACCAGACACAAGCAGCCATATAATGTAATGCTTCCATGTATAAGATGTTTTGAACAGAGAAAACTAATTTATAGTGATCAAAATCAGATCAGTAGTTGATTGAAATGAGGGTGGAGGACAAGACTACAAAAGAGCTCAAAGGGGACTTTTGTAAGGAATGAAAATGTTCTACTTATTTTTTGGAAGGGTGGTTACACGGATATATTTGTTTATTAAAACACAGAACCACACACAAAATAAATGCTTTATGCTGTATATAAATTACACTTCGATAAAGGTAATTTTTATTTTTATTTTTAATTTTATTTTGTTTAAATATGGAACGCTTCACAAATTTGCATGTCATCCTTGCGCAGGGGCCATGCTAATCTTCTCTGTATCATTCCAATCATAAAGATGATTTTTAAAATGAAGAAAAGGGGCATTTGGCTGGCTTACTCAGTACAGCATGCCACTCTTGATCTCAGGGTTGTGAGTTCAAGCCCCACATTGGGCTTTTAAAAGGGGGGGGGAGAGAAGAGGGAGAAATAATAATCTGTGATGAAACAAAAATTTAATGTAAACAAAACATGCCGGCAAGGCAATATTTACAATGCTAGTGAACTTGTGATGAGTAAAATAGACACTTTCAAGAATGAGTACCAGTGAATGTGTTAAAGTGTAAATTGGTATGATTTGGAATACAGTTTGGGAAGATGTTTCTAAGCTTTAAATACACTGCCATTTAAGACTTCTTAAAAAAATAACATGAAAATATGTGTTAAGTAGAAAAAGCAGGAAACAAAACCACATACTGAAGATAATCTAAAATATAATAAGGTAAACAGAATAAGATGGCAGCATAAATAAATGTAAAATTTTTTAAAAAGCTGGTAAGGAATGTGCCAAAGTAAAAGAAAAAGATAAAGAAAGATTCAAAAGTATTAAATAGTGAAGTTATAGGTGGTCTCTATTTTCTCCTCTACATTTTCTAAAGTTTACTCAAGTAGTATGTATTACAAAAAGCAACCAGTGACGATCTTTAAAACTACTCATCTGGTATCCTTGTCAGAGTCAAAGAAAGAAGAGATGGAAGACAACAGAAGGAAAAAAGACTCTAGATAAGTCCTTATCCTATTCTAATTAAACCTGATTCTCTTCTAGTACTTTCTAAATCTGATTCTCAGTCCTGGCAGCATATTAAAATCACCTGGAGAAGCCATATATGGACTACATGGGAGATAAAATAGTTAAAAGGATCCAGTAGCTGCCTTCCATTCCAACAAACATGAAATACATACAGTGGAATATTACTCAGCCATTAAAAACCATGAAGTACTGATGTATGATACAACATGCATGAACCTTTAAAACATTATACAATGTGAAAGTCATCAGATACAAAAGGCCACATGTTATATGATTCCATTTGCAGGAAATGTCCAGATATAGGCAAATCCACAGAGAAAGAAAGTGTATTAGTGGTTGTCAGGGAGTGGTAATGGTAGTAGGACGGAAAATGACTATGGGTATGGGATTTCTTCTTAGGGTGATGGAAACATTCTGCAACAAGATAGTTATGATATTGTATAGCACTGAATTTATGATGTTGCATAGCACTGACTGTACTAAAAGCCACTGAATTGCACACTTTAATATGTGAATTATGTTAAACTGTATTAAAATAGAAGAATCACAAAGAAAAAAAGATAAAGTGACAGGGAATGAATTCACCTTCTACCCGAAGTGGAAAAAAAAAATCTGATGAGAGTTGAAACAATGGTTTTCCAGACATTGGACATTAGGCAATGAAGGACAATGATACTTGAGAGAAGTAAAACAAAACAAGTGGGGTCCTACAATTGCCTCAGCTTACTATCTTGGAAAAGTTTTCATGCCATGGAGCATGAAAGTGAACTAAGAGCCTAAAAGACTTCATGAGATGAAGAGACAGAAACAAGAGTCTGAGAAGACGAACCTAAGAATAGAGTACCATAAAGGAAAGAACTGCAGAGAATGAATCCAGGAGACCTGAAGAGTTCTCTAAGTATTCAACACAATACTCACCAGCACAGGTGTGTGAACTACCTGACACTTGGGAGAAAGAACTATCCCAAAGGATTAAAGGGAAAACTGCCTGTCACTCAAGCCAAGAATACCTGTTCCCATCAACTAACCTGGAAAAAAGACATGCTACACACAGAAGAACAGAGTAAACACAGAAGAACAGAGTAAAGAGGACATTAAATTTCTCATCAGAAAGAGTGCATATGAGAAGACTGGAGCACCGTTTTTTAAATACTGGAAGAAAAACCTGTCAAGCTATAATTACACATCCAGCAAAAATATTTTCAAAAACAAAGGTGATGTGAGAGATATGTTGTACAACAATGCACACACAGTTAACAATACTGTAATTTATATTTATAAAAACATTAAGGATAAATTTACTTGCTTTACCATATACAGAAATGGGTAAGAAACACCTTTAGACATGCAAAAGCTGAAGTATTCATCACCAGTAGACCTGCACTACAAGAAATGTTAACAGAAATCCTTTTGGGAAGAAAGAAAATGATACCTGATGGAAGTCCAGATGAAAAGCAGGAGTAATAAACACTACAAGGATAAATACATACATCTTTCTCTTATCATTTACAAATATATGAAAAATAATTGGCTATTTAAATAAAAATAAGTATGTATCATAAAGTTTATTACAAGTGTGAAATGTATGAAAACAATAGCATAAGGTCCTGGCAGGGAGAAATGGAAATACACTATTATAAGGTTCTTTACACTGTACACAAGTGGTATATCACATGAAGGTAGACTGTGATAAACTAAAGATACACAGATGGTCCTTAACTTTTATGATGGTTCAATTTGCCATTTTTTCAATTTACAATGATTTGAAAATGATGCACACTCAGTATAAACCATGCTTCACAATTTTAATCTTTATCTTTACCTGAGCTAATAATATGTGCTCCAAAACACTCTTGTGATGCTGAGCAGTGGCGGTGAGCTACAGCTCCCAGTCCACCACACAATCATGAGGGCAAACAATCCGTACATTTATAACCATTCTGTACCCATACAACTATTGTGTTGTTCACTTTCAAGATTCAATAAAGTACATGAAGTATTCAAAACTTTATCATAAAAGACCATGTGCTAGATGATTTCGCCCAATTGTAGAATAAGTGTCCTGAGTACATTTAAAGTAGGTTAGGCTAGGCCATGATGTTCAGTAGGTAGGGTGCATTAAATACGTTTCAACTTACAATATTTTCAACTTACAGTGAGTTTATTGGGACATAAACTCATTGTAAGTCAAGGAAGATCTGTATATTATAAACCTTAAATCAGAATTCTTCAATCTTGGCACTACTGACATTCTAAGCAAGGTCAATCTTTGTTGTGGGAGGCTGCTTGTGTATTGGAGGATGTTTAGCAGCATCTCTGACTTCTACCCATGAGGTGCTGGTAGCACAAACTGCAACCTCCCCACATTGTGAAAATAAAAAATATTCCTAGACATTACCCAATGTCCTCGGGGAAATAAATCAGACCCATCTGACAACCATGTCCCTAAAGCAATCACTTAAAGTAAAACAAAAAACAAAACAAAACAAAAGTTACAGGAAATAAGCCAAAAGAAGAAATAAAATGGGATAAGAGAAAAAGAAAATGTAAGAAACAGAAAACACTGTTTGCTTCCACAGCACAGATAATAAAATTGGAACAATATGGAGATTAGCATGGCCCCTGTGCAAGGATGACATGCACATTTATGAAGCATTCCATATTTGTTAGGGGCGCCTAGCTAGCTCATTTGGTAGAACACACTACTCTTGATCTAGGGCTTAGGAGTTCAAGCTCCACTTTGGGTGTACAACCTAATGAAAAAAAAAAACAGAAAAGAGTAAGATGACAGAGTGAGACCTAACCATATCAAAAATCATATTAAATCTCAGTGAACTAGAAATAGAGGGAAACTTCCTCAACTCGACAAAGACTACTTACAAAATATCTAACATCATAGTTAATGGTGAGAAACTTACAGCTTTTCCACTAAGATAACTTATATAGCAAGAATGTTCCCTTCCATCACTTTGTTTCAACATCATACTGGAAGTTCTAGCTAGTGAAATAAGACAAGAAAAGGAAATAAAAGGTATACAGATTGAGAAAGAAGATACAAAACTGTCTTTGTTTGCAATATGAATATCCATGTAGAAAATGAAGTATTTTGTCATTTCCTCAAACTAATAAGTAATTATAGCAAGGCTGCAGGATTCAAAGTTAATACATAAAAACAAAAAATAACTTTCCTATATACCAGCAATGAAAAAGAATTTGAAATTAAAAACACAGTTATCATCTACCCTAGCATCTCCCAAAATGAAATACTTAGGTATAAATCTAACAAGTATGGGCAATATCTATGAGGGAAAACTACAAAGTTCTGAGGAACACAATCAAAGAACTAAATAGATATTCCAGCTTCAAGGAGAAGAAAACTCAATTTAAGAAGTCTTCAACAAACGGTGCTTGAAAAACTAGACGTCCACATGTAAAATAACGAAACCAGACAAAGATCTTACATCCGTCACAAAATTAATACAAAATGGATCACAGACCTAAATGTAAAAATGGCGAACTATAAAACTCCTATAAGGCAACAGAGAAGAAAATCTAGATGACCCTGGGTACGGCAATGACTTTTTAGATATAACACCAAAGGCACCACCCATGAAACAAATTGATAGATCAGACCTCATCAAAATTAAAAACTTCTGTTCTGTGGAAAACTTCTGTTCAATGTGGAAAAAAAAAAAAGAAAAGATAAGCCACAGACTGAGAAAAAAAAACTGATCAAGAGCTGTTATCCAAAACATGCAAAGAACCTTTAAAACCTAACAATAAGAAAACAAGCAACCTGATTGAAAAATGGGCCAAGGATCTTAACAGACACTTCACCAAAGAAGATATACACATAGCAAATAAGCATATGAAAAGATGCTTCACACTGTGTATCATCAGGGAAAACTAAATTAAAACAACATACCACTACACATCTATTAGAATGGCTCAAATCCAGAACAGGTG
Source organism: Cryptoprocta ferox (assembly GCA_028646485.1). Classification (NCBI taxonomy): domain Eukaryota; kingdom Metazoa; phylum Chordata; class Mammalia; order Carnivora; family Eupleridae; genus Cryptoprocta; species Cryptoprocta ferox. The sequence goes on along the minus strand of CM053578.1, from coordinate 29,272,742 downwards.
GCAACATCAAAGGCTGACAAGGATGACAGCAACAGAACTCTCATTCATTATTGGTGGTAATGTAAAAAGGCACAGCCACGTCAGAAGACAGTTTGGCAGTTTCTCATCAAATTAAAATGCTCTTACCATATAACACAGTTGTTGTGCCCTTGATACTTAAACAAAAGAGCTGAAAACTAGTGACCACATAAAAATCTGCCCACAGTATTTATTCATAATTATCAAATCTTAAAGGACTCAAGATGCCCTTCAGTTGGTGAATGAATTATGTGGCACATCCAGACAACATAATGTATTAATCAGTGCTAAAAAGAAGTGACTTATCAAGCCATGAAAAGACATGGAGAAACCCTAAATGTAAACTACTAAGTGAAAAAAGTCAAACTGAAAGGTTACCTACTGTATGATTCCAACTAAATGATATTCTGGAAATATAAAACAATGATCAGTGTTTATAGAGAGTGGCTGTAGAGAGTTGGGGGCAAGGGCACTGAAAATAATCTGTGTATACCATTAAGACAGATACATGTCACACATTTATTTGTTCAAACCCACGGAATGTTAATGTAAACTATGGACTTTGAGTGATTATGATTTCTTGATGATGGTTCACTATAATGTAACAAGTTTATCAGTCTGGTGGGAAATACTGATAATGGAGAAGGCAATACATGTGTAAGGACAGGAGATATATGAGAAATCTCCATACCTGCCCCACAACTTTGCTGTGAACCTAAAACTGTTCAAAAAGTGTAAAATCCTGGGGCACCTGGGCAGCTCAGTTGGTTAGTATTGGATTCTTGATTTTGGCTCAGGTAATGATCTCATGGTTCATGAGATCGAGCCCCAGTGCAGCTGTGCACTGACAGCTTGGAGCCTGCTTGGGATTTGCTCACTCTCTCTCTGCCCCTCCCCTACTCACGCATGCTTGCTCGCGTTCGCTCTCTCTCTCTTTCAAAGACACATGCCTCTAGATACAGAACATTATTTTTTAAAAGTGTAAAATCTTTTTTTTTAATGTTTATTTTCAGACACGTTAAATGAGACAGCATGAGCATGTTGGAGAGGGGCAGAAAGGGAGAATCCCAACCAGGCTCCATGCTGTCAGCGTAGAGCCTGACGCGAGGCTCAATCTCATGAACCATGAGATCATGACCTGAGATGAAATCAAGAGTCGGAGGCTCAACCAACTGAGCCACCCAGGGACCCCAACAATCTCTGTCTTAATACTGGTGTTAACATCATTTACATCTAACATGATTTTTTAATGAGGATTTTACACTTTTAGGGGCCCCTGAGTGATTCAGTCAGTTGAGTGATCAACTGCTGATTTCAGCTCAGGTCATGATCTCACAGTTGTGAGATCAAGTCCCAAGTCAGGATGCTCTGCACTAGGCACACTGGGCATGGAGCCTGCTTGGGATTCTTCTCTCCCTCTGTCCCTCCCCCACGCATGCATGGTGCATGCTCGATTTCTTTAAAAAAAAAAAAAGAGAGAGAGAGAGAGAGAGAGAGAGAGAGAGACTGTCAGACTTGATGAACACAAGACCCCATTATAAGCTGCCATTAAGAAATGCACTTTGAATATAAAGATTAAGTAAGTCAGAAGTAAAAAACAAGGGGTGCCTGGGTGGCTCAGTTGGTTAAGTGTCCGACTTTGGGTCAGGTCATGATCTCTTGGTTCATGGGTTCTAGCCCCACGTCGGGCTCTGTGCTGACAGCTCAGAGCCTGGAGCCTGCTTCAGATTCTGTGTCTCCCTCTCTCTCTGCCGCTCCCCCTCTCTGCCCCTCCCCCATGCATGCTCTGTTTCTGTCTCAAAAATAAACATTAAAAAAATTTTTTTAAAGTGAAAAACAAAAACAAAAAAAACGAAAAAGATAAACCATGCTAACACCTAGTCAGAGAGACTTAGTGTGACCATATTAGCATCCAACAAAGATTTCAGAAAAAATGACCAGGGATCAAGAAGTTTATTTTGTTGGGGAACCTGGCTGGCTCATCTGGAAGAACATGTGGATCTTGATCTCAGGGTCATGAGTTCAAACCCCAGAATAGGTGCAGAGATTACTAAAAAAAAAAAAAAAAAAAAAAAAAAATTAAAAAGAAGAAGTTTATTTTTTTAATGTTTATTTTTATTTTTGAGACAGTGTGCACACAAGTTGGGGAGGGGCAGATAGAGAGGGAGACACAGAATCCAAAGCAGGCTCCAGGCTCTGAGCTGTCAGCACATAGCCCAGTGTGGAGCTGGAACTCATGAACTGTGAGATCACGACCTGACCCAAAGTCAGACACTTAACCGACTGAGCAACCCAAGTACTCCAAGAAATTTATTTCATTATACCAAAGAGACCAATCAGTCAAAAGGACATAACGACCTTACTCATTTATGCACCTAATAACAAAGCTTCAAGATACATTAAACAAAAACGAGTGTAACATGAAGGATAAAAAGGCAAATTCACAATTACAGAGGTTTTAATACCACATTCTCACAAGTAGATAAATCAGCAAAGATACAGTAGACTTTAACACTACCAGCTAACTTGATCTAACCTTAAAAAAATTTTTTTTAATGTTTAATTTTATTTTTGAGACAGAACATGAGTGAGGGAGAGGCAAAGAGAGGGAGACACAGAATCCGAACCAGGCTCCACACTCTAAGCCGTCAGCACAGAGCCTGATGTGGGGCTCAAACCGACAAACTGTGAGATCATAACCTGAGCCAAAATTGGATGCTTAACCAACTGAGCCACCCAGGCGCCTCTAACTTGATCTTTTATTTTTTTTTTTAACTTTATAGTTTATTGTCAGGTTGGTTTCCATATAACACCCAGTGCTCTTCCCCACAAGTGACCTCCACCAAGACCATCACCCCCCATTACCTTTCCCCCTTCCCCTTCCCCCCTCAGTTTGTTTTCAGTATTCAAGAGTCTCTCGTGTTTTGTCTCCCTCCCTCTCCCTAACTCTTTTTCCTCCT